>OW240912.1:155929960-155987263 GCA_933207985.1 Pelobates cultripes
CCCCCCATCCCTCACTCCCCTGATCTGTAGGCTGTCTCTGGCTGCATGTGTTGTTCCCCTGCGGTTTCAATCAGCAGAGAGAAGCAGGGATAAGATGCAGCTTCCTATCCCTGTCTCTCTCCATACACAGCTCCATCTACTGGCCAGCGCCGGTATTGCAGTTCATTTTAAATTTCACACGAAAAATATCAGAACAAGCTGAAAAATCCAGGGGGGGGGGGCAAGTGCCCCCTCTTGCCCCCCCCTGCGGACGCCCATGTCCGCAGGTAGTCTGGCCCTGGGAAAAGGGAAAGGGGAGGGCAGAGGCCAGAAGTGCTCCTTCCTGATGCCAGCTCTTCTGCTGGAAGGGGGTCAGTGGGTATGGTAGTCCCATCCACTAACCCCAGAGCCTGGCTGGAAATTGTCTGGGGATGGGAGACATTGCTTACCTCCTCCTCCTGGTATCCCTGCGAGGTTAGTTGGGGATCTGGACAGGCTGTCCAGCATCCCTGTAGGTCTGGTGCAGAAACCACGGTCCCATCTGCACCATCGGGGATAGTTCTCCTCTGTAGCTGGGGAGAGAGGGCTGGGGAGAGAGGGTTCTCTCCCTGTAGGGTAAGCTGCCACTGTAGAGAGAGGACGATTGGCTCCTCTCTCTGTAACACATACTGCCGCTGGAGAGTGAGACCGACCGTCTCCACTCCCAATAACTTGTCCCGTCACTGGGGAGAGAGACCAACTGTCTCTTCTCCCTGTAGGATACACTGTCGCTGGGGGTAGGACAACACCTTCGGCCCCCTGGGATGCATACTGCTGCTGGGGAGGGAGATCACTTGTCTCCACTCCCTGCAATTTACACTGCCACTGGGGAGAGAGACCGGTTGTCTCCTCACCCAGAAACTCACTGTGCCGCTGAGGAGAGAGGCCGGCTGCCTCCTCTCCCTGCAATTTACACTGCTGCTGGGGAGAGAGACCGGTTGTCTCCTCTCCCTGAAACTCACACTGCCCTGGGGAGTGAGACTTGTCTTCATTCCCTGTAGGGTACACTGCCGCTGGGGAGAGACGCCGGCTGCCTCCTCTCCCTGCAATTTGCAGTGCCGCTGGGGAGAGAGACCGGTTGTCTCCTCTCCCTGCAATTTACACTGCTGCTGGGGAGAGAGACCGGTTGTCTCCTCTCCCTGCAATTTAGACTGCCTTGCTGATGCCGACACCACAACCGCACCGGACATCACAACCACCACTGACACCACAACCACCGCAGACTCCATAAGCACCGCACTGGACACCACAACCACCGCAGACTCCACAACCACCGTAGCTTAACTGGAGTCTCGCCATCTTCCTTCCACCCTGTATGAACCTCCGACATCCAGGACCGTGTGGGAAAGACCTCTCCTCCAGAAGAGCGTATCAGGAACAGCTCTTAAAAGAGCTAAGTGATTAGAACCCAGGGGAGTATACAGAGTATAGCAATGCCCCAGTGTGATTATAGCAGTTCCCCTACAATCACGAGACAAGACTACGTGTTGAGGGTCAAACAGGAACAGCAGATCTGAGGGTTTATTAAACAGCTTGGTCTTTTATACAGTTTTATCCACAAGGTTACCACCCAGGTGGACCTTGTGGGGCACAGGGACACAGGAGCAAAAAGCCAATAAAAACATAGTTTTACATTCAGTCACTCCCATACAGTGTTCACAATCCCTCCCCTCTGCATGTAATATAATTAACATACAACATATCCCCACAAATGCCCTGATAGCCCCGATCTGGGTGAACAACAATTCCAAAAGTCACTCAGATCAGTTCAGGGGTTCAGGAATTTCCTGGAAGTCTTATTTTTACCCCACCGTGCACATGGTCCCATGCCCAAAACAGTTCCATACACTTGATGACAAAACACTGCTGGACAATTTAAGATGGCCGCCATCACATGTTTGAATCTGTTTGTAAAATCTGGCTTGGTTAATGTCGATGTTAAATCTTAATTTCTTCTTCTTTAGTTGATTGATATACATACGTCTTTTGTATATATAGTCTTGGGCCAAATGCTCGCTACATTAATATATGTCTATATTAATGAAAAGCACTAATACGCAATCTGACTTACGGTTTCTTCAGGTTTATTCTTAGCTACTGATACATAATAAAACAACAAAGGATGTTACAGGATAATGAATGTTCAACAGCAGATGGTAATTGCTGGACTTCTGATGGGAGAGTTACATCCTTACATCTTTACATCAAGAGTGAGCCAGAGAGCCAAGAGCCAAGAGACCTTGTGTCTCTTTGTTCAGTTACTATATAGAAGTGCCATAATGACGTCAGACTATAACTCTAGCCATATAAGGACAAAACCCCCAACTTACATTCCAGAGTTCTCAGACAAAGAAAGCCTTGTGACTTATACCATCTGTTACTTATGTCAATCCACACATCCATATTAAATCAATAGAAACATAGAATATGCAATATTCCAAGTTAAAGGTCCGAGGGGCAGAAACAGTACTTTTGATCATGAGTTATCACAGGGCCCATAGTCCCAGGGTAGGAGGCTGGCAAACAGGCCCCTCCAAAACCAGTGGCGGAGTTGCTTTTGTCACAACGCTTAAGAGGGTATTTTGTTAAGACCACAGAAAATAGAAGTAAACCCTGCAAAAAGATTGCTTAATTATTTCTTAATTCTTTATGGGGCAAATTTAGGCAGAAATCTAATTTGCAAACCACAAGCCTTGTATTTGATCCTGGCAAGCTTTTTGGTTATATATTTTTACCTGAATATAAAGTGTCTTCTTTGTCATTCAGAAATGATGAAACAGCCATGCTCAGCTGGAAGCACACACAGGGTTGTCACAGTCCATCTCGCAATACCAATATCTTTATTGCATGTTTTACCACCGCCTATGCATGACTTGAACAGTATAATGTTTTAGACCATCTTAATGAGAGATGTCTCTACCATGACACTGACTCTGACTAGTGAAATACCCTGTGACATACACATTACCGAGTTTGTATCTGCAGGTCCCAAGACTTATGGTTACAAACTATCGATGGATAAAACATCTCTAAAGGTGAAAGGCATAATTCTTCCTGCCAGCAATGCCCAGTTGATTAACTTTGACAGTTTAAAAGACCTGGTGTTGGACTAAGCCTTGCACTCAGACCCTGATGAACAGAGAAGAATATTGGTATGACAGACCTCCATTGTCAGAAATAAACTCCTTTGGCAAATAGAGACATGACCGCTAAAAAAAACACAAAAGTGTGTATATACAAAAAGATATTTGGTTGTCGACTTTACCACTCTCCCATTTGGTTACTAATCATTTACCATGGACATTCGTTTACAACATCCTTTTTCATAGAAACATAGAATGTGACGGCAGATAGGAACCATTCGTCCCATCTAGTCTGCCCAATTTTTTTTTTTTAAATACTTTCATTAGTCCCTGTCCTTATCTTATAGTTAGGATAGCCTTATGCATATGCCACACATGCTTAAACTCCCTCACTGTGTTAACCTCTACCACTTCAGCTGGAAGCCTATTCCATGCATTCACTACCCTCTCAGTAAAGTAATACTTCCGAATATTATTTTTAAACCTTTGCCCCTCTAATTTAAAACTATGTCTGCTTGTTCTTGTAAATATAGTCTCCTTCTTTACTGTGTTGATTCCCTTTATGTATTTAAATGTTTCTATCATTCTATGTTTCCTGTCTTG
This sequence comes from Pelobates cultripes, assembly GCA_933207985.1. Taxonomy (NCBI): domain Eukaryota; kingdom Metazoa; phylum Chordata; class Amphibia; order Anura; family Pelobatidae; genus Pelobates; species Pelobates cultripes. Next base: position 155,933,665 of record OW240912.1, read on the forward strand.
TTTTTCCTCCAAGCTATACATGTTAAGTTCCTTTAACCTTTCCTTGTAAGTTTTATCCTGCAATCCATGAACCAGTTTAGTAGCCCTTCTCTGAACTCTCTCTAAAGTATCAATATCCTTCTGGAGATACGGTCTCCAGTGCTGCGTACAATACTCCAAGTGAGGTCTCACCAGTGTTCTGTACAATGGCATGAGCACTTCCCTGTTTCTACTGCTAATACAACCAAGCATTATAGAAACTAAACCAACTTCATGCATATTGGCAGGCCCTTGTAACTCATGAAAAATGTATTTTGTCAAACAGGTTTTACAGAATGCTACCGCTTTATTGTGGCACACCCCTGATAACATTGTTTGGTTTTATGCCTGCTGGCAAGTGCTTTATGATGATTTATTACAAATATTCATTTTATAGATAGGGTTTACCCATAGCATTTATTGATGATAATGTTTTCCCCCCTAACAGAGTAAATTTGACTATTGTTGTTGACTTAATGGAGGCTGCTAGTGAGAGTATCATGTATCTGGTGCAGAATGTGTTCTGTCAAGGTAAAAAAAGTCGTACTATAGCTTTAAACACTAAATATATCGTACTTTTTAAGAACCCAAGAGATAAACTGGAAATTACTACTCTGGTCCGACAAATGTACCCCAGTAAATCACAATTTTTTGCCACACGCAAATCTTATGGTTATCTGCTTGTAGATTTAAGATCTACAACCCTTGAAAAGTACCGCTTAAAGGACCACTATAGGCACGCAGACCACCTCAACTTAATGAAGTGGTCTGGGTGCCAGGTCCATCTAGGGCCTGCTGTAAACATAGCAGTATCAGAGAAACTGCTATGTTTACAAATGGGTTAATCCAGCCTCTAGTGGCTGTCTCATTGACAGCCGCTAGAGGCGCTTCCGCGCTTCTCACTGTGATTTTCACAGTGAGAAGACGCCAGCGTCCATAGAAAAGCACTGAGAATGCTTTCCTATGGATTGACTGAATGCGCGCGCTGCTCTTGCCGACGGAAGGAGGAAGAGAGTCCCCAGCACCGAGGGAGCCCGGCGCTGGAGAAAGGTAAGATTTTAACCCCTTCCTCCCGCTTCAGCCCAGTGGGAGGTGGACCCTGAGGGTGGGGGGACCTATTAATACTATAGTGCCAGGAAAACGAGTTTATTTTCCTGGCACTATAGTGGTCCTTTAAGAACTGGTCTCTTCCCACCCGACCGACTCTCAGCATATATTTATAAAAAATAAAAGTCGATAGTATACCATTAACAGGTCATTCCCTGCTGAGTTTCAGAACCTCTAAGGATGTCTATGCGTATACGTCGCAATTGATTGACTTTACAAAGTCTAATAAGTGCATCGCCCTCACAGAAAAAATATAACTTATGCTCAGCGTCTCATGATTTAGTCACTGCTATATGTGAAATAGCTCTTAATATCCTTAAAGGTAAGATACATTTATCACAACACCAAGTAGAAAAACTAAAAAAGTGGCTAAAAAATATAAAAGCACTGAGCAACAAAAAAATTTAAAAAAAGACAAACGTTACCAAAAATTTCTTTTAGCACCCCGGGATTAACTACAACTCACGGTTATTTTCTACCTAAGAAGCGCACACATATACTAAAGCAGCCTGCTGAGTGGTTGAATTTTTTATTTTTATTCACTGTTTTTCTGTCTAAAACATTTGATGATTATTGCTTTTCCTACATATGTTGTATTATAGTTTTGCCTGTGAATATTGTATTATTGCTTTTCCTGTGAATATTGTATTGGCTTTTTTTGTCTAATAAATATTGTTATATTACGTTACTTTGGCATTAATTATTTCTCAGATGTATATAAACCTGCCCTCTGGGTTTGTTCTATACTTTCAAAACAGGCCCCAGACACATCTTTCAAAAACATGTCTAGACTTCTCCTCTTTATTCATTAATATCCCTCAACTAAATAAATTCCAAATAAATAAATTAAAAATCCAATCATACAATGTACTCCATGAACATTGTAAAGAGTCGTGTCTATAACACGCCGTTGGCGTGGTTTCATTAAAATGGATGATATTACATAATAAAACACAAGGGGCGTGGTCATAACAGGCCGTGTGTGTGGATTCATAAAAATGGCTGTTACTACGTCAAAAAGCGCAATGGGCGGGGTCTACGCTGTAAAGGGTCGTGTCTATAACAGGCCGTTGGCGTGGATTCATTAAAATTAATGCTAATACATAATAAAAGCGCAAGGGGCGTGGTCTTAAGGCGCCGTGGGCATGAATTCATAAAAATCTCCGTTACTACATCAAAAATGGCACGGAGCGGGTCCATAATGTGCATTGGGTGTTGATTAATAAAAAAGTGACAGGCACCCATCAACGCACAATGGGCGGGATCATATTGCGCACGGGGTGTGGCTTAATAAAATGCCCATTATTTTGTCTAAAAATTGCAAGGGGCGTGGCCATCAGGTGCAATGGGTGTGGTTTAAGAAACAAAGGGGTGGGCACCCGTCAACACACAGTGGGCGAGGTCATATTGCGTGGTGGGCATGGTTTAATAAAACGATATGACTAAAGAAAATTAGGGTAAGAGGTCCACCCACACAAAGTAGGGTGAAAATCCAACTCTAAGAAAATATACCTCCTAATGTAAACGTTACATGCATAAAATAAAAAAATCTTTATTGAACAAAATAATAATAAATTTACCGAAGAATATGTGGTGAAAAAATATAGACCAACACCTATTAAAAGCCTGGGTGTATAAAGCTCTAATGAATTAATAATCCATAAGGTAGAGGAAATTAATACTAATAGTAGTCTTTAATAGGCAAAAATCACAAATCCTCAATAAGCTAAGTAGTAAATAGAACCACGGTCTATTAGGATGTGTAAATGAAAAGTAACAGCTCCAAAGTAAAAAGGAAAGAGCCAGGCTCAAAATTGCAAGCAGTGGTCTCTCGGCTAAATGTCTAACAGGATAACCAGGAGGAAAAGTTAGTAGTGAAATAGCCAGCTGTAATACTAACATATAAGTAGCCCTTAGTCTAATCAAAAGGAGAGAGGGGGAGAGATATAACCTCTACGAAATCTGAGGGAGTATTGGTATCCCCACTTACAAAAGGTAAAAATTAACAATATGTTAGAGAATACAGGACTACCTAATCGAAGTAAATACGAAAGGAATTAAAAGTCCTCACAAGCCCTAGTCAACCCTATGCTAGACTGACTAGCCAAAAGACAAACAACTAACTGCTGCTTCATAGCAGCCTGGCGCAATCCCTAGACAGCTAGTAAATAATGAAGTAATGGAGATCACTATCGCCGTGGGAACCCAGGTAAGAGAACGGAAAAATTAAATAAAAGTTAAGAAAACAGCATCGGCTACTCACAGCTCGACTCGCGTTTCGGCGTATTCAGTACGCCTTTGTCAAGAGCAAACTGGTATGTAGGTGGGAAACCACTTATATGGGGGTAAGTACACACCCATCTAGATGGATCCTCCAATCAAATATCTTTGGCTGAAATGGCATCAGCACCAATTGGAAACGAGGGGCGTGGAAAGCCACCAAGATAATATGTCCGATTGGGGTAGGGATGCAGGGGAGGTGCCTAATACGGCCATTCTTAATGAGATAAACAAAGAAAAATAAAGAAATAGAATGATGTAATTAAATTAACAAAAATAGATAAAAAATATATTAAGGAGGACTAACCAAAAGAGAAAAGTAGCTAAAGACCGCTGTCATAGTAATAAGGAGCAAACAGTCATTCAAAAGTTGTAGCTTATAAGTGCGGTTGACATTGTAGCTATAGAGGAAGCAAATACCGCGTTGTTACATTAGATACAAAATAGTCAATGCCGTAAATTAGATACATAATCCAGGAATAGCCTCATATCACGGAGGATTTAAATAGTAATAATAACCGGCGATTTGCATGCCTGAAGGCACAATGCTCCTATAATTGTGTAATTAAACAGTTAAGTAAATAGCAATATCAAATGAAAAAGATTATAATAATCAGGTCCACAACTAATATAGTATTGAATTCATAATAAATTCATAATCAAATAATTAATTAAATAATAGTAATTTGGGGAGGAAATCCAACAAAAAAATTAATTAAATAAACAAAAGTTAATAAGGGTACCATTGAACACATCAGTATAAAGATTCTCAATTTATCATAAAATGTATACTGAAAATTGATTACTATTTTGAACTCAATAGATAGTAAGGCTGATTTAGAAAACAAGGGAGAAGAAAAGACCACTTAAGCATGAGAAGAGAGAAGGAGAAGGAGAGAAGGAGAGGATTAATTTTTGCTTAACATAATTTAACTTCCCAAATTAGATAAATGAAGAGAAGGAGAAACCCTCATTCAAACCTCTCGGATTAAGGGTATTTAGTTTGTAAATCCATCTACATTCTCTTTGTCGAAGAATCTTGTCAAAATCCCCCCGTCTCTGTTCACGTTTGACCAATTCCAGACCGCAAAAACTTATATCTTTAGAGGACCCACCATGATGTTCCTTTAAATGTCTTGAAATAGGAGTATCCATTCGATTCTTGGGTGATCTAACATGTTCTTTCATACGTTCTTTGAATGGCCGGAAGGTTTTTCCAACATACATCAGTTTACAGCTACACTTAAGAAGGTAAACCACCCCTGTAGAATTACAGTTTAAAAAATGATTAATTTTGAAAGAGTGCTTGCCTTCACTGTCGCTTACTTCTTTTGAGTCTCTAAGAATATATTTGCAGGCTACACACCTACCACAAGCGTATGACCCCGTAGGGGTTCTATGTCCCAACCAGGTGGTAAAGTGGCTGGGAACAAGGATATCTCGTAAGTTTTTACCCCTCCGGGCTGTGATGGTAACTTCAGGACCCAGGACCTCCTTCAAATGAGAGTCCTTGAGTAGAATGGGCCAGAATTTCTGAATGGAACGTTTAACCTCATCCCAGCCAGTATCAAAAGTGCCAATCATCCTGATAGTTTTGTCAGGACCTTTATTGGGCACAGGAGAATCAGACAGGAGAGCCGCCCTGTCAGTTGTTAAAGCTCTAAGGTAAGCTCTTTTGAGACACCTGTTAGGGTAGCCCTTCTCTTTAAATTGTTGTCTGAGAATTTTTGCTTTAGTTTGAAAATCTTCTAGATCTGTGCAGTTGCGGCGAAGTCTGAGGTACTGTCCAGTAGGGATCCCCTGTTTCAAAGATCTTGGATGAAAGCTATCCCATTTTAAAAGGAAATTAGACGCAGATGGTTTCCTAAATAGGGTGGTCACCAAAGAGCCGTTTGCGGAAATGGAAATCGTCAGGTCAAGGAAATTTAGAGATGACCCTCCAAATTCCGCAGTGAACCTCAAATTATCCTCGTTCTCGTTGAGGATAGATACAAAGTTATTAAACTCATTTCTATTACCCTGCCACACAAGAATGACATCGTCGATATATCTGTACCAAAAATGAATCTTGGACAGAAAAGGTGACAAATCAGTAGATGTCTTAATCTGTTCCTCCCACCATCCTAAATGGAGATTAGCATACGAGGGTGCGCACGCAGTACCCATCGCTGTGCCTCGTATCTGGTGGTAAAATTTGTTATGGAACAGAAAATAGTTGTGGGATAGGATAAATTTCAAAAGTTTAAGAGTAAAGGTGGTATGTGCTTGTTTCTCAGGACCTCTTTTATCAAGAAATATCTGACATATTCAATGCCCTTATGATGTGGGATAGAGGAATACAATGCCTCTACATCGAGACTACAGAGATAAGCTGTAGAGTCAATGTGCAGGCTAGAGAGGAGGGCAAGTGCTTGCTTCGTATCTCGAATGTATGATGGAAGAAGTTCAACGAAAGGTCTAAGAATTTGATCAATATAGAGTCTGCCATTTTGAGTTAAATTATCAACTCCCGACACTATTGGTCAGCCAGGGGGGTCCTCAAGGTTCTTATGGATTTTCGGTAGGCAGTAGAAGGTTGCTATCCTTGGATGGCGGTTAAGGATGAAAAAATATTCATCATCGGAGAGCAACCCTCCACTGCGACCTTCATCTAGAATGTCCTTATAGCCTACCAAGAAGGTATCGGTCGGGTCAGAGGGTAAAATCCTGTAAGTGTCTGTATCTTCCAACACATTTAACACCATATGTTCATATTTAACAGTGTCCATAACCACAACATTACCCCCCTTATCAGCCTGTTTGATAATCACTTTATCGTTGTCCTTAAGTGCTTTAAGGGCAAGCTGTTCCTTTTTAGATAAGTTATCATTAGGGAAGGCACAGAACTGTTTACTATCTATGCCATCCAATTCGCTTTTGACAGCCTCAAGAAAGAGATCAATATTCCTAAACAGTGCAAAGTTAGGAGTAAAATGACTCTTAGATTTGAGATTAGTTTGAGTTAGAGGTAATTGCACATCATGTTCATCTAAAAGAGAAACTAGAGTGTTGAGACAATCCATATCCATATTAGAGAGACCCAAAGAGCGAGCTCGCTTTTCTTTATTTAGCTGATGAAACTTATATAGCGCCAATTTGCGTACAAAGAGATGTAAATCTTTTATCCAAGTAAATTTATCAAATGCTGGGGTAGGTACAAAGGAAAGTCCTTTTTTTAAAATATCGCACTGAAATTGATCAAGTTCACAGGAAGATAAATTGATAACTTGTAATTTAGGGACGCAAGGGTCTTGTATTTAGAACTAAATTTCAATAACGTCTCCTTCTCCTCCCTTCCCGCCCCCGACTACTGATTTGTCACCTTTTCTGTCCAAGATTCATTTTTGGTACAGATATATCGACGATGTCATTCTTGTGTGGCAGGGTAATAGAAATGAGTTTAATAACTTTGTATCTATCCTCAACGAGAACGAGGATAATTTGAGGTTCACTGCGGAATTTGGAGGGTCATCTCTAAATTTCCTTGACCTGACGATTTCCATTTCCGCAAACGGCTCTTTGGTGACCACCCTATTTAGGAAACCATCTGCGTCTAATTTCCTTTTAAAATGGGATAGCTTTCATCCAAGATCTTTGAAACAGGGGATCCCTACTGGACAGTACCTCAGACTTCGCCACAACTGCACAGATCTAGAAGATTTTCAAACTAAAGCAAAAATTCTCAGACAACAATTTAAAGAGAAGGGCTACCCTAACAGGTGTCTCAAAAGAGCTTACCTTAGAGCTTTAACAACTGACAGGGCGGCTCTCCTGTCTGATTCTCCTGTGCCCAATAAAGGTCCTGACAAAACTATCAGGATGATTGGCACTTTTGATACTGGCTGGGATGAGGTTAAACGTTCCATTCAGAAATTCTGGCCCATTTTACTCAAGGACTCTCATTTGAAGGAGGTCCTGGGTCCTGAAGTTACCATCACAGCCCGGAGGGGTAAAAACTTACGAGATATCCTTGTTCCCAGCCACTTTACAACAAAACAACTGTGCAGGACCACCTGGTTGGGACATAGAACCCCTACGGGGTCATACGCTTGTGGTAGGTGTGTAGCCTGCAAATATATTCTTAGAGACTCAAAAGAAGTAAGCGACAGTGAAGGCAAGCACTCTTTCAAAATTAATCATTTTTTAAACTGTAATTCTACAGGGGTGGTTTACCTTCTTAAGTGTAGCTGTAAACTGATGTATGTTGGAAAAACCTTCCGGCCATTCAAAGAACGTATGAAAGAACATGTTAGATCACCCAAGAATCGAATGGATACTCCTATTTCAAGACATTTAAAGGAACATCATGGTGGGTCCTCTAAAGATATAAGTTTTTGCGGTCTGGAATTGGTCAAACGTGAACAGAGGCGGGGGGATTTTGACAAGATTCTTCGACAAAGAGAATGTAGATGGATTTACAAACTAAATACCCTTAATCCGAGAGGTTTGAATGAGGGTTTCTCCTTCTCTTCATTTATCTAATTTGGGAAGTTAAATTATGTTAAGCAAAAATTAATCTTCTCCTTCTCCCTTCCTCCTCTTTTCTCATGCTTAAGTGGTCTTTTCTTCTCCCTTGTTTTCTAAATCAGCCTTACTATCTATTGAGTTCAAAATAGTAATCAATTTCCAGTATACATTTTATGATAAATTGAGAATCTTTATACTGATGTGTTCAATGGTACCCTTATTAACTTTTGTTTATTTAATTAATTTTTTTTGTTGGATTTCCTCCCCAAATTACTATTATTTAATTAATTATTTGATTATGAATTTATTATGAATTCAATACTATATTAGTTGTGGACTTGATTAGAATAATCTTTTTCATTTGATATTGCTATTTACTTAACTGTTTAATTACACAATTATAGGAGCATTGTGCCTTCAGGCATGCAAATCGCTGGTTTTTATTACTATTTAAGTCCTCCGTGATACGAGGCTATTCCTGGATTATGTATCTAATTTACGGCATTGACTATTTTGTATCTAATGTAACAACGCGGTATTTGCTTCCTCTATAGCTACAATGTTAACCGCACTTATAAGCTACAACTTTTGAATGACCGTTTGCTCCTTATTACTATGACAGCGGTCTTTAGCTCCTTAATATATATTTTTATTTTTTTTTGACAATCTTTATTTTCCTTTTTATCATTTTGTCACAGAAATGTGTAGATACGGTGAAACATCAGTTGTAACATCATATTTCTGAATAGCATAACAACATTCGTAGCCTTTATACTAACATTCTCAAATCAGACTTCTCCATCAATATTTCAATAGTTTCCTTCACATGCATTAGGTAGTGTAACTTATGATCAGGTTTCAAGGCTCCTAGCTCCTCTTGCATTCAGTGCGCAGTTTGTTGCACTTATGATGTGCACTATACGTTTAGGGTGAGAACCGGTATCTGGTCTAGTAGCTGTAGGGGGTATTTATGGTGTCCATCCTGGAGTACTCCAGGTATCGGTGGTTTGTGTAGTTTGTTCTAGCGGGTGTTATGTCTTCCTGATGTCTGTTGTGGTCGGGGGGGGGGGTGAAAACTGTCCGTAGTCTGTGTGTGGTTAATGGGTAGGGCGTGTCTGTGCTTATGAGGGGTAAGGCAGTTATCGTGGTGTTCTGTGAGTTTCAGCTATATTGGCTCGGGGGTTACAGTTCCATCTGCCACGTATGTGGTCCATGGGTACCAGGTCAATGCACACCTCTCCGATTTCCCGTGGAGGTCGGCCGTCAGGGTCTCCATTGAGTATATGTCCTCTACCACTGACATCCATTGCCCCAAGGTGGGCGCTCTTGGCTGTTTCCACATCCTCGGGATAAGGGATTTGGCGGCATTGAGTAGCGGCAGTTCCAGGGATTTTTTGTATGCTGTCACTGGGCTTCGGGTGTGGTGCAAAAGCATTGTTAGGGGTGCCAGGGGGATATCGGTGCCTGTAATTTTGTTGATCTCTCCTCTAATTTGTTCCCAGAAAGGGGCAATTACTGGGCATGACCACCACATGTGGAGATACGTGCCTGGTTGTGTGCCACATCGCCAGCACATGCCTGACGTGGTACCGTGCATGCGGTGCAGTGTGTCGGGCGTTCTATACCAGCGCGTTAGCACTTTATAGTTTAATTCCTGATATTTTGAGCTGATAGAGCATTTGTGCGTGAGGGTATAAATCTTGTCCCATTCGTGCGCAGTGAGTGTCTCTCCCGCATCCCTCTCCCAGTGATCCTTGAACCTAAGCTCCACGTCCCTGTTCGTCTGAGTCGTGAGTAGGGTGTACAGGGTTGAAATTCCCCTGGTGATGTGTGTGCGTTGCACACATAGGGTTTCAAAGTCAGTTAAGGGTCTGTGTAGGTGCCCCTTACCCGACAGGGCTGAGTAGTAAGATTTTATTTGGCGGTATCTAAACTGTTCAAGGAATGTAGGTGTTCTGTCGGGGCATAGTTCTCCGATTGTTTTTAAGCCGTTGGAGCTGAGCCATTGGTGTATATATGACCAGTCCGTCGTTTGGAGTCCGGCTAGGTCACCTCGAGTCAGTGAATCTGCCAAGTCCGGGTTATGTGTGAGGGGGATCAGGGGGCTGGGCGAAGTGGTGAGTTGTAGACGGTATCGGGTTGCCATCCAGACCCTCAGGGTGGCGTCTATTAAGGGATTTTTAGTTTGTAGATCTGCATGCGTAGCAGGGTGTAGCCATAATGTGGGGGGTATGTGCCCTCCCGACTGTTCCAATTCCAGCGTGACCCATTGTTTTGTGGGATGCTGTGCGTGCCAGTCTGTGAACCTGTGTAAATGTGCGGCCCGGTAGTATGTCTCAATTGAGGGCAGGCCGGTACCCCCCAACGGTTTTGGCAGTTCCAATGTCGTTCTCTTGATGCGTGTTGGGCGCGAATTCCAAACGAATCTGCGGATGGCGGTCGACAGGGAGCTAAAGAACGCCCTGGGGACCGCGATCGGCACCGTCTGGAATAAATAGAGCAGTCTGGGTAGTAGGTTCATTTTGACTGCGTTAATGCGTCCAAACCAAGATATATATTGTGGGGCCCATTTTCTCATGTCTGCCTGGATCTTTTGTAGCAGCGGGTGGTAGTTTTGGTAGTACAGTTGGGTCATGTCTTTTGGTAGCCATATACCCAGGTATTTCAATTTAGTGGGGCACCATTTGAAGCGGAATTGGGTGTGTAGCATCATTGAGGAGTCCTGGGGGCTTGGAAGGTGAAGGGCTTCTTGTCAGGATCGTGACAGGGATCCAACACGCAGAATACAAACAGGAGATAGGTACGTATACCGGACCTTAGAATGGCCGGACTAACGTAAGGAGAAAGCAAAGAATGGTCAGAGACAAGCCGAGGTCGAGGGAACGAGAGAGTAGGTAAGCGAGAGACAAGCCGAGTCAAAAGGACAAGAGAGGAAAGCAGGGTCAAAAAATACAAGCCGAGTCAGGAACCAAAAGACAATAGAGGTAAGAGCACTGAGTGACCAGACTAGCTAGAACCACGACAGGGCAATGAATCATTCCACAAAACCCTCTTTTATACCTTGGCTCTTTAACTGTTGGCCCCGCCCCCAACGAGTCCTGATTCGTTGTTCGGCACTTGGTTGCCGTGATTGACGGGTCGGAACGTGATTGCCGTCATGACGTCGGCTACTGAGCGCCGCGTCATAAAAGGAGGCGGAGCTATCGCGGCCGGCGTGTAAACGGCCGGGAGGACTGCGAGGATCGGGTGAGTCAGCCCCCCTAGGAGGATGGACGTCTAGGTGTCTAACCTCCTCCGAGGTAGACACCAGAGGTAACCTGACAGTACCCCCCCTCTCAGAAACGCCCACCGGGCGGAAGGAACCGGGGCGAGACGGAAAACGAGCATGAAATGCCCGGAGGAGACGAGGGGCATGCACATTTTCACGGCCCACCCAAGACCTTTCTTCAGGCCCATACCCCTTCCAGTCAACAAGATATTGCAACTTCCCCCGAGAAATACGAGAATCGAGAATGGATTTGATTTCATATTCCTCCTGACCCTCAACCTGGACAGAGAGAGGGGAGGACACAGCGGAGGAAAATCTGTTACAAACCAAAGGCTTCAACAAAGAAACATGAAAAGAGTTAGGGATGCGCAGGGCAGGCGGAAGGGCAAGATGATACGCAACCGGGTTAATCCGACACAGAACCTTGTAAGGGCCTATGTAACGAGGGGCAAATTTCATGGAAGGAACCTTCAAGCGGATGTTTCTGGTACTCAACCACACCTTATCACCCGGGGCAAAAACCGGAGCCACCCGTCTCCGTTTGTCAGCGTGTCGTTTGAACACCGTGGAATTCTGAAGAAGAATTCGTCGAGTCTGATCCCACAACTTTCTCAGATTGGCGACATGAACATCAACCGACGGTACCCCTTGGGAAGGGGAAACCGACGGAAGAATGGAAGGATGAAAGCCATAATTCAAGAAAAAGGGGCTAGAACGAGTAGAATCACAAACGAGATTGTTGTGCGCAAACTCTGCCCAAGGAATCAGACCAACCCAATCGTCCTGGTGTTCAGAAACAAAACAACGCAAATATTGTTCAATCTTTTGGTTGGTGCGTTCGGCAGCTCCGTTGGACTGGGGATGATAGGCAGATGAGAAATTCAACTTGATGCCTAAGTGAGAACAGAAAGACTTCCAAAAGCGGGAAACAAATTGGGAACCTCTATCAGAAACAATTTCAGAGGGAATACCATGTAAACGAAAAATCTCCCTCGCGAATATCTCAGCTAATTCGGGAGACGAGGGCAGTTTAGGCAAGGGCACGAAATGAGCCATTTTAGTAAACCTGTCAATCACCGTGAGAATAACAGTATGTTTTTTAGAAACAGGCAAATCGACAATGAAGTCCATAGCCAAACAGGACCATGGTCTCTCGGGAATTTCTAAGGGGTGCAAAAGCCCACATGGGAGCGCATGAGGTTGCTTAGTCTTCATACAGACAGCACATGCCCCGACGAAATCCCTTATATCCTTACGAAAAGAAGGCCACCAGAAATCTTTAGAAATCAGGGAACACGTTTTGCGTATGCCGGGGTGCCCAGCAACTTTACTGTCATGAAAGCAATGCAGCAGTTCCACTTGGAGCTCAGGAGGAACGAAGTACCGAGCCCCAGGAACAGGTTTGGGAGCTAGATGTTGTACTTTCTTGATCTCAGCAAGCAACGGCGAGTGTATCCTGACACAAGTGTTGGCAATAATATTACACTTGGGAACGATAGAAGACAAAGCTGCTTCAGACACCGTAGAAGGTTCATGTTGGCGGGACAATGCATCTGCCTTAGAGTTCTTAGAACCAGGTCTATAAGTGAGCACGTAATTGAAATGTGTAAGGAACAAGGACCAACGAGCTTGCCTGGCGGACAAGCGCTTGGCCTCCCCTATATAGGACAAATTCTTGTGATCCGTCAAAATAGTAACCGGGTATAAAGTCCCTTCCAATAAATGTCTCCATTCCTTTAAAGCCATAATGACCGCTAACAGTTCCCTGTCACCAATGTCATATCTACTTTCAGGCCCAGATAATTTCTTGGAAAAAAAACCACATGGATGTAATGGTTTATCCAAACCTAGCCTTTGGGACAAGATAGCGCCTATACCTGTCTCCGAGGCGTCTACCTCGAGTAGAAAAGGCAAAGAGGTGTCAGGATGAACTAATATCGGTGCTGAGGCAAAATGTTCTTTGAGTGTTTTGAAAGCAGAGAGAGCCTCTGTAGACCAAGTCTTGGTATCAGCACCCTGTCTAGTCATATTGGTAATAGGAGCAATAATAGAAGAGTAACCTTTAATGAAGCGCCTATAATAATTGGAGAATCCGATAAACCTCTGAATGGCCTTGAGTCCCCTGGGCAATGGCCAATCTAAAATCGATTGGAGTTTAATGGGGTCCATCCTAAATCCGTCTCCAGAAATAACGTAGCCAAGAAAGTTTATCTGAGATTGGTCGAAGCTACACTTTTCCAATTTGCAGTACAATCCATGTTGTAACAGTTTGCGCAATACCCTTCTGACTTGTCTGTGGTGAGTCTCAATCTCTCTAGAGTGTATTAGTATATCATCCAAATATACTATAACGCATTCATGCTGAAATTCCCTAAGAACCTCATTAATTAGGTCCTGGAATACTGCAGGTGCATTGCAAAGCCCGAAGGGCATTACCGTGTATTCATAGTGGCCATAACGGGTATTGAAAGCTGTTTTCCATTCGTCTCCCTGCTGAATTCTCACCAAGTTATAAGCTCCCCTCAGATCTAACTTGGTAAAAATCTTGGAGCCTTTCAGTCGATCAAAGAGCTCAGTAATCAAAGGAATAGGATAAGCATTTCTAATAGTTATCTTATTCAAGCCCCGATAATCAATGCAAGGCCGTAGAGTGCCGTCTTTTTTATCCACAAAAAAGAAACCGGCCCCGGCCGGAGAAGAAGATCTCCTAATAAATCCTTTGTCTAGGTTTTCACGTATGTATTCCTCTAGGACTAAGTTCTCCTTAGTGGATAAAGGATATACCGTACCCCTCGGAGGCATAGTACCAGGCAGGAGTCTAATTTTACAGTCGAAGGACCTATGTGGAGGTAAAGTATCAGCCTTCTTTTTGTCAAAGACTGCCTTTAAATCCAGGTACTGAGACGGTATCTGTAAATCTGTAGATTGGGAAGAGTTAACCGGGGCGTCAACTATGCAAACCGGTGAGACTTTCTGTAAACATCCTCTCTGGCAACCCTGACCCCAGGAGACTATCTCACCCAGTACCCAGTCAATAGTAGGGTTATGCTTCTTAAGCCAAGGATACCCCAAGACTATTGGAACTGAAGGAGATGAGATCAGCATGAGGGATATTCTTTCCTCGTGTAGGATACCAATGGTTAACTTAATTGGTATGGTTTCACGACAAATAACAGGTTCAGATAATGGTCTACCATCTATGGCCTCAAAGGCCAAGGGTGTATCCCTTAGCTGAGATGGGATAGAATGGTTAGTGACAAAGGCTTGGTCAATAAAGCTTTCAGCTGCTCCGGAATCTATCAAAGCCATAGCATTAAGTACTCCCTTTTCCCAAGCTAAAGAAACAGGTATCAGAAGCCTATGATCCTTATAATCATATATAGAGGACAAGATAGAAACACCCAAGGCCTGTCCTCTTGAGAAACTTAGGTGCGAGCGTTTCCCGGCCGGTTAGGGCAATTTAGGCGTAGGTGACCTCTTATTCCGCAATACATACAAAGCCCCTCCCTTCTCCTGTACTGTCTTTCCTCTTCTGAGAGTCGAGTGTTACCTATTTGCATAGGTTCTGGGACAGCTAAAGTAGTAGAATCAGAACTCTGAAATGAGGGAGCTAGTCTTATGGAGGATCTGCGGGTTCTATCCCGAGTATTCTGCCTCTGTCTCATACGTTCATCTATTCGGGAAATAAATGAAATCAAATCCTCCAAATTTTCAGGAAGTTCTCTTGTGGCAACCTCATCTAGAATCTCATCAGATAACCCGTTTATAAATACGTCCATATAAGCCTGTTCATTCCACTTGACTTCTGCCGCCAAGGATCTGAACTCTAACGCATAATCCACGAGGGTTCGGTTATACTGTCTAAGACGTAACAGTAGTCTAGCTGCATTGGCCTTTCTTCCTGGGGGGTCAAAAGTTCTCCTAAATGCAGCGACAAAAGCATTATAATTGTAAACTAACGGGTTATCATTTTCCCACAGGGGGTTAGCCCATCTAAGTGCTTTGTCAATGAGCAACGTGATTATAAATCCAACCTTCGCCCTGTCAGTAGGGTAGGCGTGGGGTTGTAACTCAAAATGAATACCTATCTGGTTTAAAAAGCCTCGACAAGTGTCAGGAGAGCCGCCATAGCGTGAAGGGGAAGTAACACGGGAAGAAGCACCCACTGTGGCTACCTCTAGGCCTGTACTTACAGGGGAGATAGATGGGGTACGCATCTCCTCTGACTGATTACTAGGACGAGATAGCAACGCTTGCAGAGCTAGAGCCATCTGGTCCATTCTATGGTCCATGGCCTCAAATCTAGAGTCAGGAGAACCGACCTGAGAGTTTGTACCTGCAGGATCCATTGGCCCTGTCGTAATGTCAGGATCGTGACAGGGATCCAACACGCAGAATACAAACAGGAGATAGGTACGTATACCGGACCTTAGAATGGCCGGACTAACGTAAGGAGAAAGCAAAGAATGGTCAGAGACAAGCCGAGGTCGAGGGAACGAGAGAGTAGGTAAGCGAGAGACAAGCCGAGTCAAAAGGACAAGAGAGGAAAGCAGGGTCAAAAAATACAAGCTGAGTCAGGAACCAAAAGACAATAGAGGTAAGAGCACTGAGTGACCAGACTAGCTAGAACCACGACAGGGCAATGAATCATTCCACAAAACCCTCTTTTATACCTTGGCTCTTTAACTGTTGACCCCGCCCCCAACGAGTCCTGATTCGTTGTTCGGCACTTGGTTGCCGTGATTGACGGGTCGGAACGTGATTGCCGTCATGACGTCGGCTACTGAGCGCCGCGTCATAAAAGGAGGCGGAGCTATCGCGGCCGGCGTGTAAACGGCCGGGAGGACTGCGAGGATCGGGTGAGTCAGCCCCCCTAGGAGGATGGACGTCTAGGTGTCTAACCTCCTCCGAGGTAGACACCAGAGGTAACCTGACACTTCTGACTTATCTGTGTTGAGCTTAAGGTTAGATATCAAGCCAAACCTTCGGAATGCGGCCAGAAGATTAGGAAGTGATATCCGCGGAAGGGTGAGGAAAAACAACATGACATCCGCGTATGCCGCAACTCGATATTCTCGCCGGCCGACGGTGAATCCCGTGATACCCCCATCTCGTCGGACCGCCCCCAGGAAGGGTTCCAGGGAGAGGGCAAACAGGAGGGGGGACAGCGGGCAGCCCTGGCGGGTTCCATTTCGAATGGGAAAGGGGGTGGACAGAGCACCATTCACCCGAATCCGTGCCGTCGGGCTCGTGTACAGGGAAAGGACCCATGATCGCATGCGTGGGCCGAATCCCATGTGTGTGAGTGTTTCCTCCAAGTACAGCCAGTCCACCCGTTTGAAGGCCTTCTCGGCATCTGTCGAGAGGAGGAGTAGCTCCCGGTGTTGCGACCTTGCTACTTGCAGTATGTTTAGGGCTTTGATGGTGTTATCTCTTCCCTCCCTCTCTGGGATGAACCCGACCTGGTCCGAGTGCACTAGGTGTGGTAGGTGCTTCGCGATTCGCAGGGCTAGTGTCTTGGCGAACAGTTTGAGGTCTGCATTGAGCAGGGATATGGGGCGGTAGCTAGCGCAATTCGCTGGGTCTTTACCTTCTTTGGGTATCACCGTGACTATGGCCGCTAGTGTGTCAGTGGGAAACCGTTCCCCGTCTTGAAGTGAGCTAAGACCTCGTAGGAGGTTCGGCAATAATACATTGCGGAATGTACGCAAGTATGCCAGCGGAAGGCCATCTGGGCCAGGCGCCCTGTGGGATTTGGAGATTTTTAATGCTGCGGCTAACTCTTCTATCGTGAGGGGTCGTTCTAGTTCCTCTATCATTTCTGGGGTCAATTGTCTTTCTACATTTTGGTCTAAGTACTCCGTTATTTGGCCCCGGCGTTGGGCCTGTATGGTGACCGTCGTGGGCTGGGGGATATTATATAAGTCGACTTTCTAAGGGTGCGCAAAAGGCCCTTGGCTAGTATGTCCCGTCTCTGCCTCCTAAGCTCCGTCAGTCGGTGGTACTCGTTTTCCCCCTGATTTTGTTTGTGTGCCCGCTCTAGTGTGGTGATTTGTGCGTTTAGGGTGGACAATTGTTGTGTGCGTTCTTTTTTACGCTGTGAGCATATTTTGATATAGTGGCCTCTAATGACACATTTATGTGCCTCCCAGATTGTTAGGGGGGGGGGTGTCTGGCGTGTTGTTAGTGTCAAAGTATTGTGTCAGTGCTTGCCTGGCTTGTTCCTTGTCCACTAGGTCAAGTAGTAAGTTTTCGTTCAACTTCCATTGCCGCTCTGCAGGTTTATGTAGGGGGGATTGGATTTGTACTGTAATGGGGGCGTGGTCAGAGTCTGCGATATGCCCTATGCTAGCTCGTTGGAGTAGTGTTAGGGCCTCTTGCGCCATTAGGATGTAGTCTATTCGGCTGTAGCGTCGATGTACAGCCGAGTAGAAGGTGTAGTCTCTGCCCTCGGGGTTAGCCACTCTCCAGCAGTCAGCTAAGCCACACCTGGCTAAGGCCCTCCCTGTTGAGCGTATGCAGTGACCTGGTATCGAAGTTTCTCCCCTAGATGTATCCAACCTAGAGTCAAGGGGAATGTTGAGGTCTCCTGCCACTATCAGAAGGCCTTCTCTGAATTTGTTTAGTAGGGTTTTAGTTAGGAAGACGTGTTGACGTCGATTAGGGGAGTACAGGCAGGCAAATGTGTAGGTGGACTGTGCTATCGTGCCTTTGATAAATACGTATCTACCCCCGGGGTCTGACTTCTGCTCCGTGCAAACAAATGGGACTGTACTGAAGAGTAGGATTGCTACTCTGGCCTTCTTCCCGTCCGGGTGATTAGCATACAATCCTGTGGGGTAACGCCCGTTTCTCACGGTTGGCGCCTCTGTACCCTGAAAATGTGTTTCCTGTAAGAACGCCACTGAGGCGCGCTCTGCCCACAGTGTGCGAAGTAGTTGGGACCTTTTTTCGGAAATGTTTAAGCCTCTTACATTGTTAGACCATAGTGTCAGTGGTGTCGGCTTGTAGTTAGAGCCCATCTCTATCAGCATTTTTTGTGAGGCGTGTGTGGGTATGTGTGCGTCAGTGGTTGATGGGTATAGGGGTAAGGTCTGTCCGGTGTCTGGGGAGGGTGATAGTCTGTCCAAGAGAAAGGCAACTGTGACTCGCCTCGGTTTTTGTCGCCTTCTGGTGTCTGTTCACCTGGGGGTGAGTCACCTCGGTGGCCTCCGAGTGTATATACAACGTGAGTCCGTTGCTTGGGGTATACGGTCCCTCTAGTGTGGGTCGTTCGATAGTGTTGTGTCGAGCCTTTCCCTTGGCTCCCAGCTCACCTATTGTGTTGGGTTGTAGATCTCTCCGAGTATGTTCCCGTCCCGGAAACCCCACCCGCCTTCTTTGCCCCTCCCTGTCTCGGCCTATGTATGGCCTGTGTATGTGTCTGACTCTAACTCGGGCCCCAAGTTTCACGTCATTCTGTAACTGTTGCTACCCGTATTGTACCGCGTCCGCGCAATTGTTTACAAACAATAAAAACCATAAACCAATATAACAATCATAATAAACAGTTGTGGAGCAAGGCCCCCCATTCTTCCCCCCCCCCAAAGGGAGCTCCCCACACCCCCCCCTTGGTGGCCCCATTGCATGCCTGAGAGGCCCTCGGCTGTCCAGAAGGTGCTGGGATCTATGCTTTCAGTCGTGCCCTTCAGGCTAGAGCTTGGGGAGATCACCCTTACAGCGGTGGGTATAACCCAGGTATGGTGGCAGCCTCCCAGCTTCCACCCCCGCACCCCCTCCACCCAAAGGTAGCTGGTGTTCCCGGGCCTTGGCAACTAGGAGAGTCCCAGCGTGGCATGTCCATGCAAAGTCTATCTCCTGGGGGTCCCCACCCCTGGTTGTGAGGCTCAGGTTAGGCCACCCCCTGCTAATGAGGATCTGGACCCCATGTTGCGGGCTTAGGTCAGGGAATCAAGTACATACCAAGTTGTGCTGTGGTTCGACCAGGTGCGTGGGGGGCAATGTCATCTCGTGGTGCCCGACACCCACAGGAGCTTCCGGTGGTCGTGTCTAGGCCTTCTGAGCTGTCTTGTGGCCTTCTCTCGTAGTGGCTGGGGGGCCGTTGGTGGGGTGGCAGGTCGACGGTCGGGTTAGCAGAATGGGAGGTAGGGGAACAGGTTCATAGGGGACAGTTATTCTTCATGGCTGTCTGGGCCACCCCGCCGGAACCCGCTGCCTGTGAGGCCCGTGCCCGGCCTGTCACTTACCGCCCGTGGATGCTGTGGTTGTCGCTCCAGGACCCAGTTGGATATCTTCACCGCGGGTAGACTCGTGGCTCGTAGGAAGCGTGGAACATCAGCTGGCCAGCGGATGATATGCCAGGATTGGCCCACCCTCGCCTGCAGGCTGAAGGGGAAGCCCCATTTGTACGGGATCCTCCGCTCCCGGAGAATGGCGGTTACTGGACGTAGCGCACTCCTGGCCTCTAGCGTGAGCGCGGAGAGATCCTGGTAAAGCGAGACCTGCCCGTCTCTAAAGGCGATGTTCTGCTGATTGCGCGCCGCTCTCATGATGCCATCTTTTAAGGCGTAAGAGAGCAAGCAGCAGATTACGTCTCTCGGCGGTCCCTCAGGGGACAAGGGTCTCAGCGCTCTATGGGCTCTTTCGATACCGTAGTATTCTGGGGCTCTGTCACCCAGAATATGGGTAAACAGGTCTGTCAGGAGCTCTGGCAGCGTTTCGTCCGCGTTTTCGGGTAGGCCCCTTATGCGGATATTGTTCCTCCTTCCGCGATTGTCCAGGTCTTCTAGTTGTCTCCTGAGATCTAGTAGGACATTGCCCTGTCTGGTGGTGGCAGTGTCTGTGGCCTGTTGGCTTAATATATTTTTTATCTACTTTTGTTAATTTAATTACATCATTCTATTTCTTTATTTTTCTTTGTTTATCTCATTAAGAATGGCCGTATTAGGCACCTCCCCTGCATCCCTACCCCAATCGGACATATTATCTTGGTGGCTTTCCACGCCCCTCGTTTCCGATTGGTGCTGATGCCATTTCGGCCAAAGATATTTGATTGGAGGATCCATCTAGATGGGTGTGTACTTACCTCCATATAAGCGGTTTCTCACCAACATACCAGTTTGCTCTTGACAAAGGCGTACTGAATACGCCGAAACGCGAGTCGAGCTGTGAGCAGCCGATGCTGTTTTCTTAACTTTTATTTAATTTTTCCGTTCTCTTACCTGGGTTCCCACGGCGATAGTGATCTCCATTACTTCATTATTTACTAGCTGTCTAGGGGTTGCGCCAGGCTGCTATGAAGCAGCAGTTAGTTGTTTGTCTTTTGGCTAGTCAGTCTAGCATAGGGTTGACTAGGGTTTATTAGGACTTTTAATTCCTTTCGTATTTACTTCGATTAGGTAGTCCTGTATTCTCTAACATATTGTTAATTTTTACCTTTTGTAAGTGGGGATACCAATACTCCCTCAGATTTTGTAGAGGGTATATCTCTCCCCCTCTCTCCTTTTGATTAGACTAAGGGCTACTTATATGTTAGTATTACAGCTGGCTATTTCACTACTAACTTTTCCTCCTGGTTATCCTGTTAGACATTTAGCCGAGAGACCACTGCTTGCAATTTTGAGCCTGGCTCTTTCCTTTTTTCTTTGGAGCTGTTACTTTTCATTTACACATCCTAATAGACCGTGGTTCTATTTACTACTTAGCTTATTGAGGATTTGTGATTTTTGCCTATTAAAGACTACTATTAGTATTAATTTCCTCTACCTTATGGATTATTAATTCATTAGAGCTTTATACACCCAGGCTTTTAATAGGTGTTGGTCTATATTTTTTCACCACATATTCTTCGGTAAATTTATTATTATTTTGTTCAATAAAGATTTTTTTATTTTATGCATGTAACGTTTACATTAGGAGGTATATTTTCTTAGAGTTGGATTTTCACCCTACTTTGTGTGGGTGGACCTCTTACCCTAATTTTCTTTAGTCATATGTGTCCTTGGGGTTAGGCCCCCTATGTCACGTCCTGCTCTGTTCTGTGAAGATGTCTGGCAATGGCTTCTGGTATCCAGTACTCTTGTTACAATTCTTGTTTAGTTTTTCTTGGTTTTTGGTTTTCTATTCTGTCTGGTTTTCTTTATGCTGGGATTTCTGGGTTCATTCCTATAGTTCATCCCTGGATTTCTCAGTCTCCAGGTTTCCTTTAAATGTTTGTTTTATGTTACCACACCTGTTTGTTTTCCACCATTCCTTTCTGTTTCAGAGTCCTGCAGGCAGCTGCTCAAAGCTTCTGCCCTTTTTTGCAGGTAAGTGCTATATATGTCTATTTAGGATGTTTTAGCATACTTTAGGTAGTGTAGGACCTGCCAGATATGGGGTACATTGGCGTTGTTGGCAGGCTTATGCAATGTATGATCATATAGTGTGACTAAATCCCCATGATTTTCATATGTAGTACTTGGTTATTTCTCCTCTTGTTTTGCCTATGTTATCTTGTCTTGTTTTAGTTTGTATACCCAGCCCATGTACAGTCCTGTCCAGTCATGCCCATGTTATGTTCATGTTTTCCTCATATCTTGTGTATATGTTCTGGGTTTAGCTTCCTATCCTTCTCTGGTTCTGGGTTCTATTAGTTCTGTCTTGTTTTCATGTTTGGTGTCTATCTTTAGTCTTGTCTTGTTTCTAGTACTGGATACAATCCTGCTGCAAAGCCTCCCTATTAAGCTTCTGGGAGGTCTGCTTAATTTCCAAGCTCCTAGTTCCTGTTTTCCGCATAGGCTGAATCAGGGTCTTGGTATGTGGCTGCACAAACGCTGGTGCTCAACACCAGGGGGCGTGCGGTTACCCTGCACCAGACCCTGCTAATCCACCTCCACGCTGAAGACTCCCACTTATCATCAGGCATATTGGGTCCCGGTCCACTCGCCGCCGCCTGGACACTGTGTCTGGGTTCCGGGCACCGGACTGACACCCTATACCTCTAGTAACCTTTGCAGGTAGAGGTGGTGATTTTTCATCCCCTCTCCCTCTTCTGTCTTTTTTCCATGGTTTAATAAAAAGCGGTGGGACACCGATCAAAAGTTAGTTTGATGACTTGCACCGTTTCTTACTACTGATACTATAGTCCTCAAGAACAAAAAGAGCTTAATGTAATTGTTCTGGAGTCTATTGCATGTCCCTGCAGCCTTTTTAATGTATATATTGATTTTTCAGAGAAAGTAGAAGAGACAAATAATATTTGTTCCTTTGTCCTTTCTTTGTTGTTTTATCCCCATATTAAAAATATAAAGTACTGCAGAATATGTTTGCATTGTATAAATAAGAATACTCATGATAAGCATAATAATATTGAAAAATGAAAAATTAACATAGTGAAAATGTACATAATTAGATTTTAGGTATCATGCTAGCACGTTTCAAATAAATGTAATTACTATTATATGTGTACTATCAACATATTTTGCAGCTCTTTACTACTGTTTTAAGGGGATATTTAAAAGTGAAGGCAGTCCTGCTCAAACAAGCTTGCGATTGAAACAGATATTAATTTACCCGGAGATATGTTCAGGTGGAAACCAAATTGACACGTTTAATACGAGTTGCTCGGAGAAAGTAATCATACCAGACAGTTTTGATTCAAAGATTGCTTCCCTATTTTATTGTGTAAACTTACAGATTTTATACTACTTTGTAAAAACAGCTTTGTGACTTACTCGACAAAAAACGGATGCTAGAAGTCAAACTTTACCATAAAAGGAATTTACAGAACTAAGCATATGTAGCGGAGATGCAATATTCCCCAGGTTGTCTCCGCTTATAATCCAAGTGAGGCTCAGGAACAAGTAAATAATAAATCCATAGGCAAAGTTTCCAGCAGGTAAAATAACAGCAACCTCCCCACAGCAATCCCAATAACTGGACGACACACAGTTTCAGGAGCAGAACTGACAAGCCTTTAATCACAGTCTCCTTATAAAGCATGCTCCCATGCAAGGGAGGGATTACAGTAATTATTACAGTAGCCAATCCTGTCCTGGTAACCTCCCACACATCTCCTCCCCTCAGCCAGCATCATAATCCCCTTATCCAGTACACCAATTCCCCCCGTTTCTGGATGTACCCCTAAACGTAGGGGTACCTCTTTAAATCCTACATCCCCTGGTAGCCCTGATCTGGGTGAACAACATATCCAAAAACCACCCAGATCAGACCAGGGGTTCGGGAAAAGTATGGAGGGAATAAAATGACCGACCGCACGAACTGAGATAGCCGAATTCGGTTCCATGTGAATGGGCCCTGCGGTCGGTCCTGGCATAAGGGAATAAAATACACGAAAACCTCTAGCTATAGAGGCTAGGGAGGGTTCGCCTGAATCCCCTCGTTCGGTATTTTCTATCTACCGAACGAGGGGCCGTTCGGTAGTTTGGAACCGAACGGACCAGGGCTGTGGAGGTCTCAGCGGTGTTCGCCTACTCGAGTGTCCGATTTTAGTTCCAGACACTCGACGGCAAAACACCGCTGTTCGGGAGTTTTAAAATGGCCGCCGCCACGTGTTCGTTTGTCGAATGGCGGCCACCCCCGAGAACAAAGGACGGCTACTTACTGTTCAATTACCCGTTCGCAACAATGTTGCAACGGGTAATTGAGGACACACTTCACACAGGGGAGGTCTGGTTGTTCGGTAGTTTCATTCGAATAAACTAAGGGAACGAAACTACCGAACAATCACAAGAATACAAGGCTTTAGAACACATAGGAAACTAACAGATCACACGAATGCATTTCTTTCACAGACATTTGCAGGACAGCCCAGTGCCATCTGCTACACTGCTCCCCCTTGCCCACAAGCCGGCATACACAGTCTGATCCAACACGGATCGGCTTGGGGATGTCCGGGGACTCACGGATCATTTCTCCAGGTCAGTTTGTCTTGACAACCCGTCGGCATTCCCATTCTGTTTACCCGGGCGGTACTGAATATTAAAGTCAAAAGGCTGCAGCGCCAAACTCCAGCGCAGCAGCCTGGCATTGTCCCCAGCCACCCGGTTTAGCCAGACCAACGGGTTGTGATCCGTGAGTAACGAAAAAGGCTGTCCATATAGATACGGCTGTAGTTTCTTTAAGGCCCACACCACAGCCAGGCATTCCTTCTCGATGGCGGCGTAGCTTACTTCTCTGGGTAACAGCTTGCGACTGATGTAAGCCACGGGGTGTTCTCCGCCATCGGCTCCGACTTGGCTCAGTACTGCTCCCAATCCAAACATAGAAGCGTCTGTGTGAACAAGAAAACGTTTAGTTGGATTGGGAGCTGCCAAGACAGGAGCGTTTATCAGTGCATTTTTGAGATGTTGGAATGCCTGCTCACACTCCGGGGTCCAGGTCACCTGGCGGGGCAAATTCTTCCGAGTAAGGTCAGTGAGAGGTTTGGCGAGGGCGCTATAGTTAGGGACAAACTTCCTGTAATACCCAGCGGTCCCTAGAAAGGCTAACACCTGGGTTTTAGTCCTAGGAGTGGGCCACTGGGCCACGGCTTCTACCTTGGCAGGTTCGGGCTTCTGTTTGCCGCAACCCACCCTATGTCCGAGGTACTGCACCTCGGCCATCCCTATGCTGCACTTGGCCGGTTTCAATGTCAAACCAGCTTCCTTAATCCTGTCTAGAACCGCTCCTATATGGGCCAAGTGCTCCTGCCACGTATTGCTAAAAATGGCAATATCGTCCAGGTAGGCACAGGTGTAGTCTTGGAACCCATCCAGGAGTCGGTCTACCATCCGCTGGAAAGTAGCTGGGGCGTTTTTCATCCCAAATGGCATGACCTTAAACTGGTATAAGCCAAATGGGGTGACAAAGGCCGATTTCGGGATGGCCTCTGGGGCCAGGGGGATTTGCCAATACCCCTTACATAAGTCAATGGTAGTGAGGTATTGACCCCTGGCCATTCTGTCCAGTAGCTCATCTATCCGTGGCATAGGGTATGCATCGGACACCGTTTTCTCGTTTAATCTCCGGTAGTCTACGCAGAAGCGGGTCGTACCGTCCCGCTTCGGTACGAGTACTACCGGAGAAGCCCAGGGACTATCTGAGGGCTCAATTACCCCCAGTTGGAGCATCTCATCGATCTCCTTGCGCATGTTTTCCCTTACCGCTTCGGGGATGCGGTAGGGGGTCTGACGCATCGGTAATTGCCCTGGGGTCTCTACCCGGTGAGTGGCCAGAGGGGTGTACCCAGGTACGTTAGAGAACGTGTCTCGTTTCTCTTCCAACAGCTGCCGTACCTCGATGCGCTCCTGTGGGCTCAGCCGGTCTCCCAGTGTGACTTCCCCTAAATCCCCAGACAGCTGCCCATCTTCCAGCAGATCTGGGAGTGGTAAGCTGTCAGACTCATCTGAATTGGGCGCGCATATGGCGGTTACCTCCTCGGAGCGTGCTTGGTAGGGCTTCATCATGTTCACATGGAGCATGCGTCGCCCTCCCGTCCCTGTACAGGAGCCAATTATATAGGTGGTGTCACATCTCTGTTCCACCACCTTATAAGGTCCCTGCCAGGCGGCCTGTAGCTTGTCATGTCGGACAGGCTTTAAAATCAGCACTTTCTGCCCGACCTGAAAGCTACGGTCCCTGGCTCCCCGATCATACCATGTGCGCTGGCGAGTCTGTGCCGCCTGAAGGTTTTCCCTTACCGTCCTGGTTAAGGCTTCCAGGCGGTCTCGGAGAGCCAACACATAAGGTATGATGGGGGTGCCATCTGCGCTCCGGTCTCCCTCCCAATGCTCTCTTATAAGATCTAAGGGGCCTCTGACCCTCCTCCCAAACAGCAGTTCAAACGGGGAGAACCCCGTGGATTCCTGCGGCACCTCCCGGTAAGCGAATAGGAGATGCGGCAGGAACCGCTCCCAGTCCTTGTGGGTCTCTGCGAAGGTTCGGAGCATTTGTTTCAATGTGCCATTGAACCGTTCGCAGAGCCCATTAGTCTGGGGGTGGTAAGGGCACTGATAATAGGCTTAATGCCACAGATCCTCCAGAGGTGTTGGGTGAATTCTGCGGTAAATTGGGTACCCTGATCCGAGATAATCTCCCTGGGTAATCCCAACCGAGAGAATATCTGCATGAGGGCATCCGCGACCGTTTCAGCCTGAATGTTGGTCAGAGCCACCGCCTCTGGATATCTGGTAGCATAGTCTACTACCGTTAAAATGTACCTTTTGCCTGACGGGCTGGCTTTCTTGAGGGGACCTACCAAGTCTACCGCTATTCTGCTAAACGGTTCCTCAATTATTGGCAATGGGTGTAGCTTCGCCTTCCTCCGGTCTCCCCTTTTCCCTACCCTCTGGCAGGTGTCGCAGGTGGTGCAATACCGGCGCACTTCCTGGCTGATCCCTGGCCAGAAGAAATTTTGGGTCAGTCGATACCTAGTACGGCTGACCCCTAGATGTCCGGATAGCGGGATATCGTGCGCTATCCGGAGTAGCTCTGCCCGGTACCGCTGCGGCACCACTAGCTGCCTCGTCACTATTGGGTCTGATCCCTCAATCTGCTTGTCTGTCTCCCGGTACAAAAGCTGCTTGTCCCAGACAAATCTCTCCCCCCCTCCCTCCGGAGGGTCTGCTGTCACCTTGTCTCTGTATACCTGCAAGGTGGGGTCAGTCACTACCTCTGCTGCGAATTCGTTCGGAGGGGCCCAGGGGACACAGTCAAGGGAAGGGGAAGGGTCTCTTACCTGAACCTCCGGAAGTGTGTTGTAGTCCTGGGTGCGGGCCTGTTGACGGGTGACCACAGGATGAGCTTCTCCTGTGGTGGACGTCTGGGGCTCAAAAGCAGATGTGAGCCTCCCCAGATCGTTCCCCAATAAAACCTCCGCCGGTAACTGCGGCATCAACCCCACCTCCACATGTCCTGCCCCCGCTCCCCAATGTAAATGTACCCTTGCTGTAGGTAGCCGGTACACTGCTCCCCCGGCTACCCTGACGGCCACAGTTTTACCTAGTCTCGCTTCATCCGAGACCAGATGACTTTTGACCAAGGTGATGGTAGCCCCCGAATCACGTAGGCCCTGTACTGCTTTACCCTCCAAGTATACGGTCTGCCTGTGATGTTGTCTGTTATCAGCATTGGCCTGGACTGGATCCGCCTCGTGTAGTACTTCCCACTGTTCCACGGTTGTTATGGGAACAGCTGACCCATATGGTGTGGCCACTATATTTTGGTAGTGATGGGCGGCGGCTGCTCTCGGTGGTGGTGGTGGTGGGCCGGGGCGAATCCAGGTAGAACGATCCCTCAGCTGGGGACATTCCCTTTTATAATGTCCCCACTTCTGGCAGTGATGACAGGGGCCAGAAGCGGGCTGGCGAAACCGGGGCTGTACAGCGGGTGGTGGTGGTGGTAGTTGCCTCGGTGGAGCTGGGTTGTAGCTGTTTCCCCCAAAGGTTTTAAAAATAGCTTTTGGGGCTGCTGGTTTCTGCTGCCTGCGTGCATCCAAGTACTCATCGGCCTTCCTAGCAGCTTCGGTAAGGGAGGTAGGGTTTCTGTCCCTCACCCATTCCTGGACCTCGCCTGTTACCCCCTCATAGAATTGCTCCAACAACACCATTTGCAATAAGTCCTCCATGGACCGAGCCTTATTAGACTGTACCCACCCCAGAGCGGCCCGATGCAACTTGCAAGCCCATTCCACATGAGAGTCCTTGTCATTTCTCTTTAGGTCTCTAAACCGTCGCCGATATGCCTCTGGCGTGATTGCATATCGGGCCAGGATCACTTCTTTTACTCGGCGGTAATTCCGAATTTCCTCATCAGGTACAGTTCTATAGGCTTCCGCCGCCTTCCCTGTGAGCTTTCCTGCTAAAATAGGCACCCACTCATCTGGGCTAATATTATGCAAGGCACACAGTCTTTCAAAGTCTTGGAGAAAAGCATCTATATCTTCCTCTGCTTCTATATACGTTTTAAAGGCTTGGTAAGGAATTTTTGTCTTACCCTGTGTGATGGTAGTTGTGGTAGCATTCCTCTCCAGCTGCTGTAGTGGCCTTTGGCGCAGTATAAACTCCTGTACCTCTGACATTGTCCTGGATATAATATCCGTTGTTGGATTCTCTCCATAAAAGGACAGCCTGAACTGCACCTCTCTCCGGAACTCTTCTTTTTCATCTGCTGCACTCTGTTGCTCAGGGATTACCCTGTCCTCCTGCTGGTATTCATCCATCACTTCTGCAATGAGGATTGCTTTCTTTTTGTTGCTGGCTGCAATGCCTTTCGCTTCCAGGAGATCTTTTAGCGTGGATCTTTTAAGCTTGGCATAATCACTCTCCATCCGTATTCCATTAGTCCTTGTTCCCTTGTGAGTCTGGATCCCAGCGCTGCCAACCAATGTAGCGGAGATGCAATATTCCCCAGGTTGTCTCCGCTTATAATCCAAGTGAGGCTCAGGAACAAGTAAATAATAAATCCATAGGCAAAGTTTCCAGCAGGTAAAATAACAGCAACTCCCCACAGCAATCCCAATAACTGGACGACACACAGTTTCAGGAGCAGAACTGACAAGCCTTTAATCACAGTCTCCTTATAAAGCATGCTCCCATGCAAGGGAGGGATTTACAGTAATTATTACAGTAGCCAATCCTGTCCTGGTAACCTCCCACACATCTCCTCCCCTCAGCCAGCATCATAATCCCCTTATCCAGTACACCAATTCCCCCCGTTTCTGGATGTACCCCTAAACGTAGGGGTACCTCTTTAAATCCTACATCCCCTGGTAGCCCTGATCTGGGTGAACAACATATCCAAAACCCACCCAGATCAGACCAGGGGTTCGGGAAAAGTATGGAGGGAATAAAATGACCGACCGCACGAACTGAGATAGCCGAATTCGGTTCCATGTGAATGGGCCCTGCGGTCGGTCCTGGCATAAGGGAATAAAATACATGAAAACCTCTAGCTATAGAGGCTAGGGAGGGTTCGCCTGAATCCCCTCGTTCGGTATTTTCTATCTACCGAACGAGGGGCCGTTCGGTAGTTTGGAACCGAACGGACCAGGGCTGTGGAGGTCTCAGCGGTGTTCGCCTGTTCGAGTGTCCGATTTTAGTTCCAGACACTCGACGGCAAAACACCGCTGTTCGGGAGTTTTAAAATGGCCGCCGCCACGTGTTCGTTTGTCGAATGGCGGCCACCCCCGAGAACAAAGGACGGCTACTTACTGTTCAATTACCCGTTCGCAACAATGTTGCAACGGGTAATTGAGGACACACTTCACACAGGGGAGGTCTGGTTGTTCGGTAGTTTCATTCGAATAAACTAAGGGAACGAAACTACCGAACAATCACAAGAATACAAGGCTGTAAAACACATAGGAAACTAACAGATCACACGAATGCAATTATTTCACAGACATTTGCAGGACAGCCCAGTGCCATCCGCTACAAGTTGACTCCTAGGTATGGAGTTCAACCAATTTTCATGATGACAGCTCTTCTTGTGAATGAAACAGTTTCCTTCTGTTTCCTTAAAATAGCACTTTGATTGTATCTTGTTGTTAGCGATGTAAAATGTAATGTCCAGAAAATTGATGCTTCTGGCATCAAATGTATGGGTAAACTTCAAATTATAATTATTGATATTAATATAGTTTAGAAACTTTTCTAATTCACTTTGAGTTCCCTTCCAGATTAGGATAACGTCATCTATAAAACGTTTCCAAAGGACCAGGTTTGCAACCCAGCCATGCCCCCTCCACACAGAGTTGGCTTCCCAATCTCTCATGTATATGTTGGCATAGCTGGGGGCAAACCCGGTCCCCATAGCTGTCCCGGTTTGTTGTAAGTAGAAGGCGTGGTTGAAAGAGAAATAATTATGGTATAGGATGAAATGAATACCATCCAGCAGGAAATTCCTTAGGTCACTCGATATGATAACATCATTTTTTATAATTTTTTCCACTGTTAAAATGCCTAGTTCGTGTTTAATTATTGTCTATAAAGAGGTAACATCAATGGTTACCCTTATATAATTTTTTTCCCAATCTCTGTTTTCCATTAATTCCAAAATATGGGAGGAGTCTCTTATATAGGAAGGTTCTTCTTGAAGCAAATTTTTGCAAATGGTGATCTATAAATTCAGAAAGATGTGATGTTACTGAATTTATCCCACTTATAATTGGTCTTCCTGGGGGTTATACAGGATTTTTATGCAATTTAGGCAAAAAAAAAAAAAAATGGGAATTACAGGACGTTCAATATAAAGATACTCAATATTTTCTTTAGTTACCGCATTTTTCTGAAATGCATGTTTTAGGAGTATTTTTAATTCTTGTTTGAATTTAGTCATAGGGTCATGTTTTAATTTTAGATACGTGTTAGTATCCCCAAAAATTCTATCTGCTTCCTTGAGGTAATAGTCCCTTGTCATTAGGACTATTGCCCACCCCCCTTATCAGCTTCCTTTATGATGACATTCTCCATATTTTGGAATTTCTTAATACTGGCACTTTCCTCTTTGCTGAGGTTGAATTTATTCCTATTCTTGTTTGTCGTTTGCTGTAAATCTAGTTGTTCTAGATCACTGCAGACCATACTACTAAATGTTTTGAAATAGTGGCCTTTTTGACTTTTAGGGTAAAAGTGTGACCTCTTTTTAAACCTCTTCTCATCTAACTGTGTAGCTGTGGGTGGATTGTCATTTCCTGGGTGTTTTAAAAATAATCTTTTCAGGGTCATTTTACGAATACATTTTTGGAGATCTATATAAGTATCAAAATAATCCATACCTCTATTAGGTGCAAATTTTAAGCCCTTTTAAGGGCTTTTATATCATCTGTGGTTAACTGAATATCTGTTAAGTTATAGATAACTGATGCTATTTCTAATTATTTATTTTTTGATATTCCCCCCTCCGGAAGTTCTCCTCTGATCTCTTCCTCTTGGGTGGAG
Organism: Pelobates cultripes; assembly: GCA_933207985.1. Classification (NCBI taxonomy): domain Eukaryota; kingdom Metazoa; phylum Chordata; class Amphibia; order Anura; family Pelobatidae; genus Pelobates; species Pelobates cultripes. The sequence continues at coordinate 155,964,763 of OW240912.1, forward strand.
TTTCTATGGGGTTTTCTAATTGGTTGTTGCGGGGTTTTTATTTTTGGTCTTGCTCCCTCCCTAAAAAACATTTCTCCCTTTCTTGGAAGTTCTCTCGACCAGGACTGGCTATTTCAGCATAAGTTCTCTGATAAGTGGAAGTACTGGGTCTTTGAGTAGGGGAATTTCCTGAGGCTCGCCTCATTCTTTCTTTTATTTGATGGAGAGTTGGAGACTGTCTTTCTTCTCCTCTATTTATTCTACGCTTAGTTGACATATATGGCTATTTTCTATTTTGGGGTTTGTTCTCCTTATTGCCCCATGTAGTAGATAGTTTAGTATAGGAATATTTCCTTCCTCTAAAGTTATCTCCATATCTATTCCTGTGATAGTTATTAGCCGGTCCAGGATTTCTTCCGAAATCCCTGTTGTCACCAGTTTTCCTATAGTTGGATCTATTCGGTTGAATTTTTATTTTATTAGCAGTGGAAAAGGTGTGTCTAAACTTATCATCTCTGTCTCTAAGTTTCTTTTTGTTTTTAACATTAGCTATTTGTTCCTCCAAATCTTTAATGTTCTCACTGATTGTCTGCTCCTTTTCTTTGAATTCTGGATTATCTCTAATTATATCTTCCTGGGTTTCCATCATCTTAATTTCATCTTCTAAAGACTGTCTGTTTACTTTTTCAAATTCTATGATCAATCGCATGTGGTCCTGGGAACAATTCTCGAATATTGTATCCCATTTTCTCATAAATGTATCATTTTCAATCCCATAAGTGGGAGTTGTATCCACTCTTAAACCTCTGGGAATTAATGCCTCCTTGAGGTAACCCTCCAGATAGGAGATTTCACACCATTTCCTTGTTTCTTTTTTCATAAGTCTTTCTAATTTAATGAAATAAGCATTCTCTCCTCCGCTTAAAGGGATAACCTCGGTTTCATGATGAAACATGGTTTCAAATCTGGCTTTTCTGCCTTTTTGTATGTGGGAAAGAAAATTCACAGCCATATTGAATGAGTAATGTGAAAGAAAAGATGTTAATATCCACTGTCTTAAAAAAAGTTTTACTTTTAATATGATTTTCTTCAATATAAATCAATAAATCTAAAAAAATAATCTGTTGAGAATTTCATATGAAAGCTTAATATTAAATTAATTCTGTTTAAAAAGGATTTAATCAATTCTTCAAGGGATTCCCTATTACCTTTTCAAATAATAAAATATTGTCTATATGTCATCTATAGAGAACCAGATTTGCCCCTGTGCCCTCCCTGGAAAAAATAGACAACTCCTCCCAATGCGACATAAAAAGATTGGCATAGCCTGGGGCAAATCTGATCCCCATAGCTGTACTTTGAACTTGAAGATAACATTTATTATCAAACCCCCCAAAAAAATATTCTTAAGGATAAGATAAATTAATTCAATTAAAAAAATCTACTTGAAGACTATCTATATCTATCTATATTATCAAATCAATTTAGAAAAAATCCAGCCGCTTCACATCCTTTATCGTGCTGAATTATCGTATAAAGGCTGCTAACATCACATATAGCCATCATTTAAAATCCTGTAAAATTCTTAATAAACTCATTGAATCTTTAAGGTATGCTGGGCACTTAGTAACTATATTTTGTAAAAATTGATCTATGTATTGGGATAAGGGATATAAAAGAGACCCAATCCCAGACACTATTGATTCCCTGGGGGGTTATTTATGTCTTTATGAACTTTTGGTAAAACATAAATTACTGGTATTCTTGGGTGTTTTATATTAAAAAAAATTCATGATCTTTTTTAGTTCGTATCCCCTTGTTAAAGCTTTCTTCTAAAAACACTTTATATTTAATTTAAATATCCTCAAGAGGATTAAAAGGGAGTTCTCTATATGTGTTTTGGTCTTTAAGTTGATCTTTAATTTCTTGCAAATATTTATCTTTTTTCCAAATCACAATCCCTCCTACCTTAGCCGCTGGTTTTACCACTATCAATTCATCTTCTTTTAAATCTTTCAATGACAGTTTTTCTTCTTTTGTTAAATTTTCTTGATACTTAGTAATTGGTTTTATCTTTTTAAGATCTTTTAGACACAATTTTTCAAACATTCTCATCGCGTCTGATTTACAGTTATTAGGATAAAAAGAAGATTTCTTTTTTAAAAGGGTATGTTTGAAAATAGTACTTTCCTCTGGCTCTTTTTCTTTCACAGGAATTTTGCTAAAAAACCTTTTAAGACATAATTTCCTTAAAAAACAATTAATGTCTAAAAATGACTCAAATTTAACTTAAATTACAATTTGGAGCATTTTTAAAACCTTTTTTTAAAACGTTAACATGTGCATTCGTTAATATCTTATTAGGCATATAAAAAATTCTAAAACTATCCTCTTTCTTAATTTCTCCAGAAATTCTTTTCTTTCCTCTTTATTTCCTCTTTCCTGTTTTCTGCCCCTTCCTCTCCTGGTTCTCTGAACCATTTTATGGTTTTTCTCTCCCCTTATCCGGACACACCTTCATCTAAAAAACATTCATCTTTTGAAATTTTCTTAATTTTTCAAATCTATTGAATATGGGGAGTTTATTCAGTGTCCACCTTTTTGCCTCTCTCCTACCTTTCTCTATCTTACTAAGGAGTCTTGGTTTTCTAGATTTAACTTTAGTCCACCCATCTTTATCTGTTTGTTTGTCCAGAGGTTCCTTATCAGATATGAATCTCTGTAATCCTTCTTTCTCAGGATGAGGATATGCTTTCTTTCTCATAGCATTCTCTCCCTGTCTTTCCATTCTTGTGGGAATAATTTACAAATGTATTATTTTTATTAAAACTATTTCTTTTTGGTGGCCTAATACTCTCTTTTCTATAATCTTCCTGATCTATTTTAAACTTCCTTTTCTTAGTTTCTATTATTGAAGCCTCAATATTTTTATTTTTTTAAATCATCATTTCAGTCAGATTTTTTAGTTCTTCCATATTTTGAAAGGGTTCTAATTGAATCTGAACAACCAAACAATAACTAAAAAGAAACCTGGAAAGAGAAGAAACAGAGCAGGAGCCAGGATATAACAGAAAAAATGCAATGGTCTAAAATTTGCCCCCACCCAACCTCCCAATCATTTTAACATCTTTATTGACATACAGAAATTTATTCGTAAATTAACACTACAAAGATATTTTAATAAACGAACAAAAAATGTACAGGAGAGTATGGACAGTCCATGATTACTCTCTGATGATATCACAATAAGAGATCTGGAAGGGATCTGTATAGTTGAAGCATTACAAGATACCAAGGGGTATTCAAAAACCTAAACCCGGGTTATCTACTCAAATTGTAAACCAACTTCCACGTTTTTTCCGAGTCACAAACAAAGGGAATTCATCAGAATGTCTACTCTTGGTACTTAAAGATATAAAAAACCTATGTGCTCGAAAGGAGAAGATAAAATCGAATTTGACCCATGATGAAAAAAAGAGCCCTACTAGACCTCCAAAACAATACGACTATACAAATCAGAGAAGCGGACAAAGGGGGAGCTATTGTCATACAAGATAGAGATGAATACAACAGAGAAGCATATAGACTATTGGGATCAAGCTACATACAGAAAATTAGATGCAGATCTGACCCAAGACGTCAAGAGAAATTTGCTCACAAAAGGCATCTTAAAATAAGAAGAAAATCCAGTAACAGCTATTTTCTATCATTTACCCCAAATCCACAAAGACTTACATCATCCTCCTGGCAGACCCATCATATCAGGCATAGATTCTCTGACCAGTAATATGTCAGCATATGTGGATTTTTACCTCCAAGTTATGGTAATACATGTGGATTCCTATTTGAAAGATACATCTCATCTCCTACAACTCATTCCAAATATTGAATGAACCCAAGACTGCTATCTAGTTAGTCTTGATGTAACATCACTATATACCAGTATTCCACACAAAATTGGAGAGCAAAAGAGCAGCAGTTAAATAATTTTTGGATCTATTTAACGAGGTTAATAAAGACCAACAATAATTTTTACTGGATTGTATTAGCTTTGTTTTGGAACATAACTACTTCCTCTTTAATAACCAATTTTATCTTTAACGAGGACTGCTATAGGGACAAAACTAGCACCTTCATATGCCAATTTAACTATGGGATGGTGGGAAAGCCAATATATCTGGAACAATAACCCTTTCAAGAAACACTTGATATTTTATAAACGCTTCATTAACAATACTTTTTTTGGTATGGCAAGGAGTCGAAAACCACCTTGTCCAGTATATTAATCACACCAACTCGAAAAGCTTTAATTTGAAATTTACATAGGAAGTAAGCAAAACAAATATTACATTCTTGGACCTAAACATATTTGTGGACGAAAATGGGCACCTATAAACAAAGAATCAAAAGTTGACTGTAATGGCTTTCTCGATGCTAGAAGTGCTCATCACCAAGGATGGATACGAAATATCCCAAAGAGTCAATACATGAGGATTAAAAGAAATTGCAGTAGACATACAGACCTCGAGGAAGAATTCCAAAATGTGCGCAAAAACATTATAACTACAAATATCTGGTAAACAGCTGAAGTTCGAAATATGAACGCAGAAAATTTATTTTTAATAAACCACTTACTAACAAGGAAACAACATTTAATGGAACAACAACTAAACCCCTTCCAACTTTTGTGACTACTTTCAACTCAGCGGCAGTAGAAGCCAGCGAGCGCCGCCAATTGACCACCCAGTAGCTGCGGTTAACCGCAGCTTCATTGACTATACCGGGTGGCCGCGGCTACGCATACTGAACACTGGATGGCAGCAGACTGCAGTTCACACGTGGCCGATTCATTCACGGATTTACTGAATGAACTCATTTAACCCAGATAGATATGCCATGGAGCCTATTCGTGTAATAAAAGACTTTGGCTCCATGGCAATTGAACCTTATGTGTGTGGTCTGAGCGCCATTCAGTAATAATGTGCGCTCAGACCTAAGCTATCTGGGGATATGTTGCATGTCTGCATTTTATGTACTAAATATAACCTTGTGTATTTTATTGTATTTTACTGTCTTTTTACTGCCATGTGCTTAATGGAGTTTTGCCTCTGTCCTTGGAGATAATTGGATTACTTCCCAATTATCTCCAGTATAGAGAGGAGGGATTGTGATGTCATTGTGGGAGTGTTTATCTGTGTTCTATGTTTTGATTGGATGTTCCACAAAACCCTGTGGGTGGGACTTTGTCTGTAATATGTGTATATAAGGCCAATAAAGATACAGCTCAGTCTGATCACTGCTTGACCCTCAACACGGAGCCGTGTCTCATTCTTGGGGGGATTTACTGTATGCTGCATCAGACAGATTGCCAGGAGTGTAAACTGTTCGTATGGTTTTTCCTGTTCACCTGTTTGCAGTATTCGTATGGTTCCATTTCGGGAGTTTGAAGCATTTGTGTTTATCCAGTTCGGTAGATTGGTGTTCTGCAGTAGCTGTCTGCATATCTGGAATGGGAATATCTTCTAAACGGCATTTAACCCCTTTTATGCCTGGGGGTTATTGTTTTTTATTTATATTTTTTGTAATTTCTATATGAATAAAATGCATTATATTTTCACAGTTTTAGCCTTTTTTTTACTTTTTATGCATATATATAAATCCTAATGTTGCGTTCAACTGTAAATATCCTTAATATTCCTATATAAATATATATAGGAATATTAAGGATATTTCCAGTTAATATAGGAATATTAAGGATATTTCTAGTTGAACGCAGCATTAGGATTTCACATGTGATAATTATACTGCTTATATATTGATTTTTGATTGATTTCTAGCATCACAGGTGTAGTGTGCTTTTTTTCCTTGGAGTTGTTGCTAACCCCAAGGATCCTCTCTTTTATATACTTAAAGAAGACTATGAAATACTTCCTTTTTTAAATCCTCAACCCAAATTTAAATTTAGAGGAGGGACACATTTTAAACAAATTCTAACAAAATGTGTTATAGAGAAGGAGATTAAAGAACTTGAAGGAAATTTCTTAAAAGAAAATAAAGGTTTCTTTTATTGTAGTAACTGCAGGGGATGCAGTTTTAGGCATAACAGCAGTAGGATAACAGAGAAATTCACCTCATTTGCTACCACCAAGGAATATCCAATCCAATCATTTATTACATGTTCCACCAAGGATGTTAGCTATATGTTGATCTGCCTGTGCGGCTTTCAATATATAGGGAAAACATCACGCCCCCTGAAAATTCGGATAAGGGAACATATTTATAATATCCAAAGAACATTTTATAATCATAGTGTGTCCAAACATTTTTGGAAGCACACAATAGTGACCCAGTAGGCATCAATTTTATAAAATTAAAGTACATTGAAGAGTGGGCGATTAACAGAAATGAGGTGGATTTTTGATTTAGAAATTTTAATTCCACAAGGGTTAATGCTGATTATGAAAATTAATCAATATATTTAATAACATCTATTTTTCCCTTTCTCCTTTTTTATCTTATTTTAATATTTATTTTTATTTTAATCTATTTTTATTATGGTTTTAAATAAGGTGTGCTATATTTAATGTCTCTCCTCTTGTTTCACATATTAAGTATATGTTTTTCTGTTTCATTGTGCAATATATTTAAATTTTGTATGTCCATTAATTTTGTTTGCAATGTGCCCGGGGACATTACTAATATGACTACACTTGAGGGCTGGACATGCAAATTGCCCATATGACATCAGGATGCCAGAGAGGCAGACGTCCTGATTTTGTGTAATAGGAGGGGGATGTCGATTAGTGATGATTACATATACTGTGGGTAATTTTATCTTTGAGTGCTCTCACCATTGTGTTTATTTTGTTTTTCACTATTGTATTTTGTGGTTGAATGACCGACAGAGATGATAGTAGCACCATTTTGTGTGTTTAGGACAAACCCTTTATTATATATTTATCATTATCTAAAGGACATGATAATTCCTAAGATAATTCATGAGCAAAGCAAAACTCTTAAGTACCCACTAACAAAAATAGAAATTCCTAAATTTATAGATGGACTTGCTAATTTTAAAATGCCTGGTCCAGACGGTTTGATCAACAAGTTCTATAAGGCTTTTAGGGAAGTTAGAAATAAGCATTTAGTTAACACATTTAATTAAGTGGTTTCTAGGGGCACAGGACCAAAGGAACTTTATTAGGCAAATATTATACTGTTGTTTAAGAAGGATAAAAATCCACAAAAAATCAAAAACTATCATCCAATTTCTTTAATTAATGTGGATTCTAAATTGTTCTCTGCAATTTTGGCAAAGAAGATAAAGTTGTTTTTTCAGAATTTGGTTCATGGGGACCAAATTGGTTTTGTTCCAAATAGACAAGCCTGTAGTAACACCAGATGTCTGACTGATATAATGAATTGGGGCGAACGTAATAAGACTCCCCTTCTGACCCTGTCACTGGATACAGAAAAGGCCTTTGACAGGGTCGAATGGGGATATATGTTTGAGGCATTGAGTTTTTGTGGATGGATGTTGAATGCATAAGATCAATATATAAATATCCAACTGCTAGAGTTGTGGGAGTTGACTTATGCTCTGAATGGTTTGATTTAAATAATGGCACCTGTCAGGGTTGTCCCTTATCACCAACGTTTTATATATATATATATATCTATATAACCATTAGCTATAAAAATAAGAACTAATTTGCTTATTAAAGGTGTACCAACATGTTCAGAGGACCTTAAATTATGTTTCTATGCAGATTATACTTTAGTCACTTTGACTAAACCTATAATTTTCGTTAAAATCTAATGAAGGAAATAGACCTATTTGCTAAGATTTTAAACTATAAAATTAACATTGAAAAGGTGACGGCCTCTTTAAGAATATAGATTTAAACGCGAAACGATATATTTTAAAAACTTATAATTTCACTGAAATGAAGGGTGCGTTTAACTACTTGGGTGTTATGGTCCCTAAAAAAGTGGATAGGATTGTTGAAACGAATGTATTAAGGATTATAAAATCTAATATCACTCTGAAAAATTGGGGTAGTGTGATGTTAAATTGGCTAGGTAGAATTAATATGGTAAATGCGTACATTTTCATTGTATGGACCTATTTTTAAAACATGGTACCCTTAAGAATACCAGAGTGTTGATTAGATCTTATTCAAAGAAGATTTAGAAATTATATATGGAAGGGGAAAAAAACAAGGATAGGATTAGGATACCTAGGAAAATAGGAGGTATCAGGGGGGAGTAAACTTCCCAAATATAAAAAAAATGTATGAAGCTAGTAGGGTATACCATGTGAATTTGTTTACTAAATTGGCATCAAGAAAAGAAGGATGGTATAAATTGGAATTGGAAACATTAAATATGTCTGAGCTGTACAAACTGATATGGCATAATAAAAGCTATTTAAGGTTGAAACAAATAAATAAGATATTGGTACATATTTTTACAACATGGTACAAAATCAGAAAAAAAATTCAATGCATAGGCAAAATATTTGATTTCATGGAAATAGAGATTTTAGAATACCTTATTCAAGATTTATCTCTGGTAAAGTGGAAAGGCAGGAATATTAATACCTTAGATAAGATTATGAGTGGGAATATAATATTCCAAATTCTGAAATATTTAATTATGTAAGGACTAAATCATATTTATCAAAATATATGTTTAAAGGGTCAAATAGAGAATATTATCTTATGAAACAAGTGTTTGACCCAAGGGTTAATGTAAAGATATTAGCCAAGTGTTATGATTTGGTAATGGTAAATGTATCGGAGGAAAAATCTAAGGTAATCCTAAAATGGGAAAAATAACTTCATGTCACAATTAATCCTATTGAATGGTGTAATGCATTAGTTGGAGTAAACCAACACATTCATAATTTGCCATTAAATGAACCTTCTCTAAAGTTAGCAATAGATGGTATCCGGTACTTACGAGATTGGCCAGAATTGACCCAAACACTACAAGATTTTGTTGGAGATATGGAATTGGTGGAGCTGCATGAAAATTAAAAAAATTATGGGAATGGGCCTATAAGTTTCTGACAGAAATGGATCAGAGCAAAATAGAAAATAAACCTCAGATGGCCCTTCTGCATATGTCATGGCCTAACCTAAATAAAACTCAATAATACCTTGCAGTACAGAGTTTCACAGCAGCCAAAATCTTAAGAGCGAGAAATTGGAAACAGCAACTTGAAATACAATATTCCCAATGGAAAGAACAAATGATTTACCAATTAAGTATGGAAAATGGTATGGGTTGGATAAATAATTCATCTGCCAAAAATAATAAAATAAGGGAACAATGTTTTATAGAACAAACATATTATGCCTATAATATCCCCCCAAAATGTAAACAGATAATTAAATTACTCTTCAAAAGTCCAGTTTATTCCTCTCAGACGTATATATGTAATGTTGGTTAAATATGTGTGTTGTCCAAGTAGTATGTATGTTGGATGCAATATCTGTATTTTATATATTTATGTAATACAAAATAAAAGATTATTTAATAAATAAAAAATTTAAAAAAGAATCCAAAGGTATTACAACACTACAATCCTTTATCTCACTTGAGCTACTAATTATAAAAGTAACAAAATTGTGTTGCTCCCATGAATGGTTGCTGATTTGGACCTGCATGTCCATGAATGTTGCACCTGATGCTTTACTTTAAGACCAATAAAAAAAAACATATTCATAAAAAAAAGAAAATACAATATATACAATATTTAGTCTACAAAAGTGAGAATTCAAAGTAAATTTTAATTATTATTTTTTATTTTTTTTAGTTGTTGAACTGGCAGCATAGATGACAGATAAATTTTACAGTTTAGCGATTCCTGTTAGTTATCTGTCATACATGATTTACAGGATAATTTACTTAATAACAGATTTTGTCCAAATGGAGAAAAGTCTATAAACATGGTACAAATGTCGATTGCAGTGCCAAATACAGTCAACATTTACTTGATTTGACTGAATCTGTGTCTTCCAGTCAAAAGCTTTCAGGGTCAGGATTAAAATCATTGCTTTTCGAATATAATCCCTATACAAAAGTATATAAATCAGAATATGTACATAGCACAAATTTTAAACCTAATCAAGGCCGAATGCATCCAACGGAATGCACATTTGCAACAATTAGCACTGTGAGGGGTAAACACGTGGTTGCAGGTGGGGTGATTAATATCATAAAACCTGGGAGGTGATTTAATGTTTTCCACAGGCCACATCCATGGGAGATGGGTGATTTCTCAAATTAAATCTATACAGGACTTGCCATTATATATTTTGCATTACAACTGGCCCTTTACATCACCAGGTGGTTTTGTTCCATTTGGTATGAGGCCATTTGTACGTTATTTAATTACCCTGTTCCTTACTTTATTTAATTACCCTGTAGCCTTCCACGATTAAGACTCTTCCAGTTGAATTATTATATTTTGGTTTTGTGTTTCCAACAAACTTATTATTTCTTGTTTCCACATTTTGTAAGAAAAAGCTGTAAGCCATTTCGTGCAAATACTAGTTCGTACACAACTATGTACTGTTTTTACATTATCTGTATAAATTAGCGTAAACCTTGTTGCTTTTAGAAAACGATTGTTGCTTTTAGAAAACGATTTATTTTTTTAAAATCTGTGAATATTTACAAATCAACCATAACTAAATCTTAGAAAAATGAATTCTCTCCATAAATGAACATACAAGACTCCTATACTTGTGTGTTGTTAATAGAACTAAAATGGATATTCTCTGAAAGATATTAATCAGGGAAACAGGTTTCTGTTCTAGAACCAAAACAAAAGACAAAGAGAGAGGTCACAGCTGCAGCATTTCTGAGCTATTTTATGTTAACCTGCACAAATACATCTTCTGCATATGCCACTTAATTAGTTCACTGCATAACATCTATCAAACATATCTAGTAAATTAAATGCCATATGTTTATGAAGAGGAATCTAGTGAATGTTAATATTTCCCACAATGAAGTTGTTGATTTCTACTCCTGTTTTTATTCAGCTACATTATTCTCTGCAATGTATCAGATTAGAGAGTATGTATTGGTATACACTTTGATATGACATATTGATTTTACTTTTTTTACACTCCTGATATGATCACAGCTTCCATGAAATTCCTTCTTGGAGTAGACAAAGAAATCCTTCATCATTTGTGTCTCATTGATGCAAATGTTACAGTAGCATTGATCACATCGTTTTTCTCTATTTAGATGGTTAGGTATATTCACTTCTTGTTTACTTAATTACCCCACATAGGCTGTTGCATATTTCTGCAAAATGTAAGTCAATGATAGTTTCTGAGTTGTATACTGAGCAATATGGCTTTGTGTGGCGAAACCAACCTCGCCACTGTGCACTGGAGAAGCCTGGTTGCCAGCCTCCTGCCATCTGACTATGGCCCCCTTTTAAAAGACTTTATTTTTGCCTGCAGAAAAGCTGTATTCGTGCTTTTCTGCCTGGGGTTCGGTAGATGTGTTTGAATGTGTTATACCCCAGATAGGAATCCCATGGAGCCCATTTGTATGAAACTGACTGTAAAGACTTTGGCTCCATGGCGATTAAACTGTATTCGTGTGGTCTGAGTGCCATTCACTTAATAATGTGCGCTCAGACCTGAGCTATCTGGGGATATGTGAAATGTCTGTGTTTTATGTATAAAAGGTGACTTTATGTATTTTAAAGTGTTTTGTGTCTTTTGCAACCATGTGCTTAATGGAGTCTTGTGTCTGTCCTGGGAGATAATTGAATTACTTATCTCCAGGATAGAAGACTCTGAAACTGGTTTGGGCCAGAAAGCCATGCTTCATTTAGTCACAAAGGACTTTTTACTAACTTTTGAACCCCTTGTCTGATTTGTGCCATTTTTTAATATGTTGTTCCCCTGAATGGATTGATTGTGAATGTGTAATTTTATGTGAATGTGATGTATGGTTTTAGAGTTATGAAAGTTGGGTAGAAAGTATGTTTTAACTGTATGTATAATTGAGTTTCCTCTCAGGATAAGGGGAGGGAATATGTGGGATGTAACTGTGATATGATTGGTTGTTTTATCCCTCCCTGTGGGTGGTCCTGTATTTGAAACACTGTAATAAAACCAGGCTGGGTGTGCCAGCACCTCAGACCACTGCTTGACCCTCAACACGGAGCCTTGTCTCGTTCTTGGGGGGGATTCACTGTATGCTGTTAGAGACTGATTGCCAGGAGTGTAAGCTGTTCGTCTGCTTTTCCTGTTCGTCTGCTAGCAGCTATTTGGGAGGTTCCAGTTCGGGAGTTGGAGTGCTATTTTGTATCCAGTTCGTGAGTTTTGGTGTTCTGCAGTAGCTGTGCCTGTATCTCTGGAAAGGGGGCCGATCGCCTAAACGGTTTTTACCCCTTGTGTGCAAACCGGTCCGTTACAATTGGTGGCAAGCGGCGGGATCGTTCCTACAACCAGAAGGACAGCTACATGACAACACCAGTGCCTGGATTACAATTGAGGGCAACGTTAGTACCCGTACAGCGACCCTATCTACAAAGGAACCAACTTCGGCAGAGCAAACATGGAGCCCAGCTACACTCAGGAGGAGTTTGACCGAGAGCTTAAATTGCGGCTGGCTCTCGTTACATTTGTCCCCTCTGAGGAATTCGTGCAGCGCGTGAGGGGACATGTAGCAGAGTACCTGCAGGTCGTGGCAGATCACGCCAAAGGTGTCGTCCTTCCTCCCCAGCGGCAGTGTGTATCCCAGGGAGCCAAAGGTGTCGTCCTTCCTCTCCAGCGGCAGAGTAAGTCCCAGGGAGCCAAAGGTGTCGTCCTTCCTCCCCAGCGGCAGTGTGTATCCCAGGGAGCTGAAGGTACAGTCCTTCCTCCCCAGCAGCAGTGTGAGTCCCAGGGAGCCAAAGGTGTCGTCCTCCCTCCCCAGCGGCAGTGTGTATCCCAGGGAGCTGAAGGTGTCGTCCTTCCTCCCCAGCGGCAGTGTGTATACCAGGGAGCCAAAGGTGCAGTCCTTCCTCCCCAGCGGCAGTGTGTACCCCAGGGAGCTGAAGGTGTCGTCCTTCCTCCCCAGCGGCAGTGTGTGTCCCAGGGAGCCAAAGGTGTCGTCCTCCCTCCCCAGCGGCAGTGTGTATCCCAAGGTGAGCCAAAGGTGTCCTCCCCAGGCAGTGTGTCCCAGGGGCTGAAGGTGCCGTCCTTCCTCCCCAGTGGCAGTGTGTACCCCAGGGAGCAAAGGTGCCGTCCTTCCTCCCCAGCGGCAGTGTGTATCCCAGGGAGCTGAAGGTGTTGTCCTTCCTCCCCAGCGGCAGTGTGTGTCCCAGGGAGCCAAAGGTGTCGTCCTTCCTCCCCAGCGGCAGTGTGTATCCCAGGGAGCTGAAGGTGTCGTCCTTCCTCCCCAGCGGCAGTGTGTATCCCAGGGAGCTGAAGGTGCGTCCTTCCTCCCCAGCGGCAGTGTGTATCCCAGGGAGCTGAAGGTGTCGTCCTTCCTCCCCAGCGGCAGTGTGTATCCCAGGGAGCTAAAGGTGTCGTCCTTCCTCCCCAGCGGCAGTGTGTATCCCAGGGAGCTGAAGGTATCGTCCTTCCTCCCCAACGGCGGTGTGTATCCCAGGGAGCTGAAGGTGCAGTCCTTCCTCCCCAGCGGCAGTGTGTACCCCAGGGAGCTGAAGGTGCAGTCCTTCCTCCCCAGCGGCAGTGTGTACCCCAGGGAGCTGAAGGTGCAATCCTTCCTCCCCAGCGGCAGTGTGTATCCCAGGGAGCTGAAGGTGCCATCCTTCCTCCCCAGCGGCAGTGTGTACCCCAGGGAGCTGAAGGTGCCGTCCTTCCTCCCCAGCGGCAGTGTGTCCTGCAGGAAGCGGAGACAGTCGGTCTCGCTCCCCAGCAGCAGGACAATATATTAAAAGGGGAGACAGTTGGTCCCCCCCTCCAACAGCAGAGAGTATTCCAGGGAGAGGAACCAGTTATTACCTCTCCCCAGCAGCAGGACAAATTATTGAAAGGGGAGACAGTCGGTCTCCCCCTTCAACAGCAGAGAGAGTGTCAGGGAGAGGAGCTTGTTATCCCCTCTCCCCAGCGGCTGAAAGTATGTATGGGAGAGGAGCTTGTTACCCCCTCTCCCCAGCGGCAGCTCAGCCCACCAAGGGGAGACAGTAATCTCCACAACAGTGCAGAGGGGACAGTGGTCTCTGCACATGCACCACCGGGGGTAGGAACAGTCGGTCCTGTCCCCCAGCAGCAGGACTGTTTAGGCAAAGGGGAGACAGTCTGTCTCCCCCTCCAGCAACCAGGCTCCAACCAGACTACTCCTGTGGTAGTGCTGGCACCAGGACAGAGTACCGCTGGTCTCTGCCCACTCAGCAACCCACCCAGTACGCTTACCAGTCACCCACACAGCCATGGTGAGGCACCTGGACACGGACAAAGTTCTCCTCTACCCAGGTGCAGTAGCCAGTTATTGTGGGTGGGCTGTATTACTGATTGTGTTTTGTGGGTGGGCTGCTGGACTAACAAGGGCACTGACCGGCAGGAGGTCAGATACCCTGTTAGTCTGATTGGTAAAGGGGAGAAGTGTGGCGAAACCAACCTCGCCACTGTGCACTGGAGAAGCCTGGTTGCCAGCCTCCTGCCATCTGACTATGGCCCCCTTTTAAAAGACTTTATTTTTGCCTGCAGAAAAGCTGTATTCGTGATTTTCTGCCTGGGGTTCGGTAGATGTGTTTGAATGTGTTATACCCCAGATAGGAATCCCATGGAGCCCATTTGTATGAAACTGACTGTAAAGACTTTGGCTCCATGGCGATTAAATTGTATTCGTGTGGTCTGAGTGCCATTCACTTAATAATGTGCGCTCAGACCTGAGCTATCTGGGGATATGTGAAATGTCTGTGTTTTATGTATAAAAGGTGACTTTATGTATTTTAAAGTGTTTTGTGTCTTTTGCAACCATGTGCTTAATGGAGTCTTGTGTCTGTCCTGGGAGATAATTGAATTACTTATCTCCAGGATAGAAGACTCTGGAACTGGTTTGGGCCAGAAAGCCATGCTTCATTTAGTCACAAAGGACTTTTTACTAACTTTTGAACCCCTTGTCTGATTTGTGCCATTTTTAATATGTTGTTCCCCTGAATGGATTGATTGTGAATGTGTAATTTTATGTGAATGTGATGTATGGTTTTAGAGTTATGAAAGTTGGGTAGAAAGTATGTTTTAACTGTATGTATAATTGAGTTTCCTCTCAGGATAAGGGGAGGGAATATGTGGGATGTAACTGTGATGTGATTGGTTGTTTTATACCTCCCTGTGGGTGGTCCTGTATTTGCAAGACTGTAATAGAAACCAGGCTGGGTGTGCCAGCACCTCAGACCACTGCTTGACCCTCAACACAGAGCCTTGTCTCGTTCTTGGGGGGGATTCACTGTATGCTGTTAGAGACCGATTGCCAGGAGTGTAAGCTGATTGTCTGCTTTTCCTGTTCCTCTGCTAGCAGCTATTTGGGAGGTTCCAGTTCGGGAGTTGGAGTGCTATTTTGTATCCAGTTCGTGAGTTTTGGTGTTCTGCAGTAGCTGTGCCTGTATCTCTGGAAAGGGGGCCGATCGCCTAAACGGTTTTTACCCCTTGTGTGCAAACCGGTCCGTTACACTTTGTTTTACTGTACTCCAAACATCAGCAACCACAACCACAACAAGGATATCATGCCTGAGTGTGATTAAATCTAGAAGTATTATCATACGATCCCAAAGAAACATTATACGTAAGCTATATATTAGCAATTTACATATACCCCTGGATTCTGGGTGGATGAATCAATTGAGGTAATAGGAGCTGTGCATATAACTTTACACAACTACTTAGAATAGTAGAATAATTAGATTGCTAAATTAGAATACCCAAAAAATAAAACTATCTTCTGGTGCATTCACTATCTTGTGTTAATCTGTTAAATGCTAAAATACCAATGCTAAATTAGCATTGCGATGTAACATAGCGCACATTTATATTATGTTAAGTGATATAAGCAACAATGATAAAAAAAGTTATAATATATTTTATCATTTAACTAGACATCTATGGAATACTGATAAACAGTAATGAAAAACTGGATATCTAGTATCCCTGCTTGCATTATGATAGACACAGACATAATTACAGAACATCTGAAGCTTCATCTATGAATATTCTATATCTTTATAGCAGGATTTAATGCATTTCTTCTTTGAAGCCAGTATAAAGTTTTCATTTTTATTATAAAATTTATTTTTCTCACGTTTCTGTGTTTGTGAAACGTTTGCCTTTTTCATGTTGTGTACATGTTCTCTGATTTATCACGTGAGATGCTTTTAACCCCATCTGTTAGTTAGAAAATGGTTCATTTCTTATCATTTTGTCATTATATCAATCATTGTATGCTGTGCAATCTAGATGTATCCTTCAACACTATGTATTTAAAAATAAAGAAGACATGTATTTTAAGGGCAACTCCTGAGACCAAAATTACTTCATCACAATTAAGTTTTTTGTATGGTGTCAGGAGGCCCTGGCCACCATTTTATCTAAAGGGGTTGAAATGTTTATGAAAAGTTTAAAAGTGCTTTTAAAAGAGCCCGTCCTCATGGCCCCTCTGCAGGGCCAGATTAAGAGCCCAGTGGGCCTGGTGCTGACAATTATGACGGGCCTAATTACAGAATCATATCGACCAAAAACAGTAAAACACTCCCAAGCGTCATGTATCTGATGGAGATGGTGCTGGAGAGAAAGAACAGCAACTATAAGAAAACACATACCCTAGGCTAATCTCGTTCTAATTTATGTTTTCAGCTTCCAAGTAAATCCATAACCCCTAACAGCAACGTCCAATCAAGCAGGAAGTCAATGGGCACGGTAAAAGGGTGTGCCACTGACCCAAATCACTCAACCTGCCAAAACGGGCAAACATGCCAAAAAAAAAGGACATGTCTGCTCAAAGAATTAGAATGCCAGCCTGGTATGAATGCATGTCAGGCTGCCTGCCAATCATGCAGCTGGCCAACTAAGGGCATACTATGCAGACAGCACCCTGAGCTTGGCATAAATGCATCTAATGATGCGCTCGCTCAACGCTTTCTAAGGACTGTCCCCTAGCACCTGCTGGTCCACTTGTCTCCTTACCTTCTTACTAGCAGGCAGAAGCTCCTGGTATATAGTTTGGGAAAGAGAAAAGCCGTATGTAGTGAGTGTAGAAGAAAAGGAACATGCCACAGTGTTAGAGAGACCAAAGTCAGCATTACCTTAAAGGATCACTATAGGGTCAGGAACACAAACATGTATTCATGACCCTATAGTGTTAACACCACCATCTAGCCCCCCCTGGACCCCTCATGCCTCCATAAATATAGCAAAATCTATATTCAAGCCTGAAGCTGTAACTCTGCATGCTGTTAGACTCATAAAAAAAGCAGTCTGCTGACATCATTAGAAGTGGTGGCCTGATCCAATCACAGTGCTTCCCCATAGGATTGGCTGAGACTGACAAAGAGGCAGATCAGGGTCCAAGCCAGTATGATTCAAACACAGCCCTGGTCAATCAGCATCTCCTCATAGAGATACATTGAATCAATGAATCTCTATAAGGAAAGTTCAGTGTCTGCATGCAGAGGGAGGAGATACTGAATGTTTGGATGCATTTTAGACAGCCATGACCCAGGAAGGATCTCTAACAGTCATCTAAGGAGTGGCCAGTGAAGTTATCACTAGGATGTAATGTAAAGAATGCATTTTCTCTGAAAAGACAGTGTTTACAGCAAAAAGCCTGACGGTAATGATTCTACTCACCAGAACAAATTCAATAAGCTGTAGTTGTTCTGGTTACTATAGTGTCCCTTTAATTATATTCATTGTTAGCCAGTCCACACAAGTTTTGTTCCCATACATCCCACTTAAGTTTCCAGACAAGGGGACTCTGGCTGGGACACATGGTGACAATGGGAAAATAGGGGACACTTGAAGACATGGGGATACAGACACTAGAGACACTGGCTGGGGGACATGGGGACATTGAGACATGGGGCACTGGGAGACATGGGAACAGAGACACCAGGGCCACAGACACTAGAGACACTAGCTTGGAGACATGGGGACATTGTGACACTTGAGGCAATGAGAGACATGGAGGCACTAGAAGACATGGGGACAGTGAGACACTGGCAGA
The DNA here is from genome assembly GCA_933207985.1 of Pelobates cultripes. Classification (NCBI taxonomy): domain Eukaryota; kingdom Metazoa; phylum Chordata; class Amphibia; order Anura; family Pelobatidae; genus Pelobates; species Pelobates cultripes. The sequence continues at coordinate 155,982,949 of OW240912.1, forward strand.
CTGGGGGCACTGGGGGACTAGGGGTCACTGGGAGACTAGGGGGCACTGAGACACCAGGGACACTGGCTGGGAGACATGGGGATACTGTGTCCCCATGTGTCTGTGTCATAGTATCTCCCAGTGTCCCTTAGTGTCCCAGCAAGTTCGCCATAATGTTCCCAGTGTCCTTTAGTGTCCCAGCAGTCTCGCCATGCCCCCAGCGTCCCTTAGCACCTCAGCATTCGCCATAATGCCCCAGTGCCCCCAGTGTCTCAGTGTTCAAGTTATGACTGACTATAGTGCCAGGAAAACATACTGTTTTCCTGGCACTATAGTGTTTTCTGAGGGTGCCCTCAACTTCTCAGGGACCTCCCTCCCACTGCTCTGGAAGGGGAAAGGGGTTAAAAAATCCTTACCTTTTTTCCAGCGCTACGGAGAGCTCTCCTCCTTCTCCTCCTCCGCTCTTCCTCCTGGGCTGAATGTGCATCGCCATGCAAGAGCTGCGCGCACATTCAGCCCGTCGCATAGGAAAGCATTTACAATGCTTTCCTATGGACCTCTAGCGGCTGTCAATGAGACAGCCACTAGAGGATTAGGGGGAAGGCTTAACCCATTCATAAACATAGCCAGGGCCGGACTGGGAAAAAAATTAGGCCCGGGCATTTTTCAATTAGAGCGGCCCCCCAAGAAGGGGGCGGGGCCAGAGAGGGTGTGTTTTGTCATCACTAATGACAAGCACGCCCCCTCTCAAAGTGAGCATGTTGGTTCAATGTGCAGAGCCCCACTGAAGAGCTCTGGCTTTAGAAAAAGGCCCTGTATTTGTTCTGCGCAGCGCAAGCAAATGTAATAACATGCTTGCACTGTGTTTGCTTTTAAATTGTCTCTGGTGTCTCCACAAATGGGTTACCAGAGGACAAAAGGGCCAGGAAAGTGTATGGTGCATGTGTTTGGCGCCTGCTTGTGGGATTGCCTGTGTGTAGAGTGTGGTGTGGTATTGTGTAAATAGGTGTAATATGTGTGGTGTAATATGTGTGGCTAGGGGCTGTAGAGAATGCGTGTATAGGGGGCATAGTGTTATAGGGGATGTAGCGAGTGTGTGCATACGGGCAGTAGTGTGTATGTATAGGTGATGTAGTGTGTGTAGGGGTTGTAGAGAGGGTGTGTTTAGAGAATGTTGTATGTGTTTCCTTACAAGGAATGTAGTGTGTGTGTAGGTGGTGCACTGTGTGTGTGTAAGAGATCTAGTGTGTAAAGGACCCAGAGTGTGTATAGAAGATTGTGTGTGCAGAGGATTAAGAGTGCATATAGAGTAAGGGATCTAGCGTGTATCTGGAGCGTAATGTGTGTAGTGGTGCAGTGTGAGGGGTGCTGTAGTGTGTGTGTGTATATATATATATATATATATATATATATATATATGTGTATATATGTGTGCTATGTGTGTCTCTCGGTGTGCTGAGTGTGTCTGGGGGTGCTGTGAGTGTCTCTGGGGTGCTGTGTGTGTGTCTGGGGGTGCTGTGTGTGTATCTGGGGTGCTGTGTGTGTGTCTGGGGGTGCTGTGTGTGTGTCTGGGGGTGCTGTGTGTGTGTCTGGAGGTGCTGTGTGTATCTAAAGTGCTGTGTGTGTCTGGGGGTGCTGTGTGTGTCTGGGGTGCTGTGTGTGTGTATCTAGGGTGCTGTGTGTGTGTGTGTGTGGGGGTGCTGTGTGAGTGTGTCTGGGGTGCTGTGTGTGTGAGTGTGTCTGGGGGTGCTTGTATGTGTCTGGGGGTGCTGTATGTGTCTGGGGGTGCTGTGTGTTTGGGCGCTTGTGTGTGTTTGGGGTGCGCTGTGTGTGTTTGGGTGCTTGTGTGTGTCTGGGGTGCTGTGTGTGTATCTGGGTGCTATGTGTGTCTCTGGGTGTGCTGAGTGTGTCTGGGGGTGCTGTGTGTGTATCTGGGGGTGCTGTGTGTGTCTGTGTTGCAGTTTGTGTCTGGGTGCGCTGTGTGTATCTGGGGGTGCTGTGTGTGTGTGTCTGGGGTGCTGTGTGTGTGTGTCTGGGGTGCTGTGTGTGAGTGTGTCTGGGGTGCTGTGTGTGTGTCTGGGGTGCTGTGTGTTTCTGGGGTGCTGTGTGTGTCTGGGGGTGCTGTGTGTGAGTTGGCTGTGTGTGTCTGGGGGTGCTGTGTGTGTGTCTAGGGTGCTGTGTGTTTCTGGGGGTGCAGTGTGTGTCTGGGGTGCTGTGTGTGAGTTGGCTGTGTGTGTCTGGGGTATGTGTGTGTGTCTGGGGGTGCTGTGTGTGAGTGTGTCTGGGGGTGCTGTGTGTGTTTCTGGGGTGCTGTGTGTGTTTCTGGGGGTGCTGTGTGTGAGTTGGCTGTGTGTGTCTGGGGGTGCTGTGTGTTTCTGGGGGTGCAGTGTGTGTCTGGGGTGCTGTGTGTGTGTGTGTGTGGGGGGGTGCTGTGTGTGAGTTGGCTGTGTGTGTCTGGGGTATGTGTGTGTGTCTGGGGGTGCTGTGTGTGTGTGTCTGGGGGTGCTGTTTGGGAATTAATTTTAAGTATATATTTTTTTTTATTAATAATTTTTTTTAAAGTTATGTCCCCCCCCCCCTCCCTTCTTACCTTTAGCCTGGGAGGGGGAGGGAGCCGTTCTGCCTGGCAGGGGGAGCCTTGAGGGGAGCCATGCTGCATTCCCTGGTGGTCCAGTGGTGAGAGTGAACTCTAACCTGCAGGTTAGAGTTCACTCTCGCGAGATCTGAGCGTTGCCGCGGCAACGCTCAGAATCTCGCGAGAGGACCCGGCGGAGCTGCTTGTTAGAGCTCCGCCGGGTCCTCCCTCCCTCCCTCACCCAGCTGGCGGCCGCATCTCCCTGTCTGTGGGCCGGTGAGGGAGATCTTTGATCTCCCCACCGGCCCATGGAGGCACTATGCAGGGCCGGCGCTCGGATAGTGCCGGCCCTGCAGGGGCCGGCCGGGGAGATCCTGTGATCTCCCTGCCGGCCTCGGCCCCACGGCCATCGCGGCCCACCGGGCATTTGCCCGGTATGCCCGATGGCCAGTCCGGGCCTGCTCAAGAGTACGGTTGCTTCAGGGCCCTTGGTTTGCTGGGCTTAACTATAGCATAAAGACAGCAAAACTTCATGATGACAGTGGTCCACTGCTCTATGCAAACAACTAGCCAAGATATGGCTAGCAGGGGCCCTAACAAGTGGTAGTATAACACATTATTATCAGAGATCCATATGTTATAGTTGTATTTACTGCACAATAGAAATAATATGAACGTATTTATAGCATTAATTGGCAGGGAGCCAAGAAGGAGGTGCTCAGTGCATATAAGGAGCTTGCTGGTAAAGCACAGAAACATACACCAGAACATGCGCACTTCACCCTGTGTGGCCAGTATCAGCTGATTTTTTTGTTTCAATAGGTTGTGTAGGGGGATTTAGCTGTTAACCTCTTTAGATCATTCTAGAGGCTGTTGTTACATTTTGGACTACCGGCAGCCATTAAAGAACCAGCTTGGGCACAAAAACAACTTTACTGAAATTAAGTTGTCATGGTGCTGGATCACCTTAAGGGGTTAAACTGTTCAAGAATGGTTTAACCCCAAAGTCTGTGTTCCAGCGAGGAATCTCCTTGCTTTTCTGTCCTTCCGTTTTCTCGAACTTGGAAACCAGAATGCTCTTGCAGAATCGAGCGGAGGCGCCACTGACTGCCCGAGAGTGGTCAGCTGACACTCTCAGTCAGTGACTCACCATTTATAAAACTGGCTTTAAGTTATGTTTCTGTTTACATCAGTTTTATGGATGGGGTGTCACTGATTGGCTGAGAGCATCAGCTGACCGCTCTCAACCAATCAGCAGCGCCGCTGTTCGATTCTGCAAGACCCTTTCGATTTTTGATATGGAGAATATGGTAGGACAGAAAGGCAGGGAGATTCAGTGCTGGAAAACAGACATTGGGGTTAAACCTTTTGAGAATAGTTTAGCCACTTAAAGGGAAACTCCAGTGCCAGGAAAACAATCCTTTTTCCTGGAACTGCAGGTCCCCTCTCCCTCCCACCACCCAATCCCCAGTTGCTGAAGGGGTGAAAACTCCTTCAGTCATTTACCTGAGGCAGCGACGATGTCCCACGTCGCTGCTTCCTCCTCCACCACCGCTCCTACTCTGCATTGCGTTGGCCGGTGGGCCAGGGAGACCTAATGCGCATGCGCGGCGCGCATTAGCGCTCCCCATAGGAAAGCACTGAAAATGCATTTCAATGCTTTCCTATTGGAAAATGAGCGACGCTGGAGGTCCACACATAGCGTGAGGACGTCCAGCAACGCTCTAGCACAGGTTTCCTGTGCTAGAAACCAGGAAGTGC
>OW240912.1:155987363-155992363 GCA_933207985.1 Pelobates cultripes
ATCTGGTACCAAATCTCCATTTGTTAACACTAAATCTAGTATGGCCTCATTACGAGTTGGCTCCTCAATAACTTGTTTTAGAGACAATCCCAGTAGGGAGTTTAGAATATGTGTGCTCCTGGCACAAGCAGCTATTTTGGTTTTCCAATTCACATTAGGAAGATTAAAGTCACCCATGATGATAACTTCCCCCTTCATTGTCATTTTAGCTATTTCCTCAACTAGTAGATTATCTAACTCTTCAATTTGTCCTGGGGGCTTATAAATCACACCTACACGAGTTACTGTGTGATTACCAAATTCTAACGTAGCCCAAACGGACTCTATGTTTGCCTCACTAACTGTAGGCTAAGATTTTATGCTATCCTTCACATACAAGGCCACCCCTCCCCCTTTCTTGCGGCTTCCTATCTTTCCTATATAAAAGGTACCTGGTATTGCTATGTCCCCGGTCATTTTCTCATTGTATGTCTCAGTAACAGCGACTAAATCTACACTATCAGTTGCCATTATTGCCTGGATTTAATGGATCTTATTCCTGACTTCTGCGAGCATTTGTAGACATGACTCTAAGCTTATCACATTTTTTTAACACACTTGCTACAGGCACCTTCTGTCCTTGTTTTGGGGACAATTGGATTGATGTTTTATCACCCTCTTGCCCCCCCCCACCTCCTAGTTTAAATACATCCTAGCAAAACCTCTGAACTGCTCACTGAGAACATTTGTTCCCTTTTGAGAAAGATGCAAACCATCTTTTTTGTACAGCTTATCTCCATTCCAAACAGAGCTACCATGTGAAATAAAGCCAAATCCTTGCTCCCGACACCATTCACCAAGCCACAAATTAAAGTCCCTAATACGCATCCGCCTGTCGTTCTGGGTGTTATGCACAGGCAGAACTTCAGAGAATGACAGTGTGGAAGCAACCTGCCGTATATCATTGGCAAAAACACGAAAAACTTCCTTAACCTCTGAAACCTCATTGCAAGCCAAGTCATTTGTCCCTAGATGGACAAGTACATCCAATTCCCCTTCTTGCTTTGCTTGCTTAACAATATTACAGATACGTCTCCTGTCTCTGTGAGCAGTAGCTCCGGGAAGACACCTCACAAGATCACCATTGTCCATCTCCACACCTCTTATAATGGAATCACCCAACAACAACTGCTTTCTATTAGGCCTCACCATAGTCTCCAAGCTGGTCTCCACAACACCACTAGCCTCAGTGCCTCTCTCCACAACACCACTAGCCTCAGTGCCTCTCTCCACAACACCACTGGCCTCAGTGCCTCTCTCCACAACACCACTAGCCTCAGTGCCTCTCTCCACAACACCACTAGCCTCAGTGCCTCTCTCCACAACACCACTTGCCTCAGTGCCTCTCTCCACAACACCATTACACTCTGAAAGTGCAGAAAATGAATTATGAAGAGCAACAGACTGTGCAAAATGCCTTTTATCCACAACTCTAAGTCTACCAGATCCTACAGTAATCCATCTGCCTTTCCTAGCATGTCTCTGCAGCAGTGGCTTTGCAGCAGTTCCAGTCTGAGTTTCTTCACCAGATAATTTACAAATCTGAGACTTCAAAAATACAATCTCCTGCCGCAAGATAGAGAACTGAATTTCTCATTACGAATTCCAATTACCACTTTGTATTGAATTTCGTGATGCATTTGACATCACAGTTGTCTTACCACTTTGACCCATTTGTCAAACTATTAAACCTCACAGGGATTTTGGTCCTTTTTGGAAGACTAACAGTCTCCTTTTTGGGCCATAAAGTATTTTTTTTACGCATCTGGACTTTGTTTCAACTTTATCTTACAATGGTTTCTTGTAGAAATCCCATTAAATTGAAAAAGTTGAAACTTTATCTTACAATGGTTTCTTGTAGAAATCCCATTAAATTGAAAAAGTTGAATTACCTAGGTAATAACTCTTTCTGGTAATTGTGTCTGGTTGTCTCATTTATACTGTCTTATTGTGTGAAACTGCTGTCTATTAGTAATATGTGACACGTGATATATACATGTATTTTACACACATTCAGCTAATATTGGTTTAACAATATTGAAATGTATTAATTAAGATTCTATCTATGAATATTCAGTATCTTTAACATACGTACTATTTGTATATGATTAAACATAATTATAGTATATATATATATATATATATATATATATATATATATACTATAATTATGTTTAATCATATACAAACATATATATAGTGCCAAAAAATAGCTGCTCATCGGTCTTACAAAACAACCCTGAGGAAAGTCCAGAGCGAGGACTGAAACGTTGGTTTTAAAGACCGGTGAGCAGCTATTTTTTGGCACCTTGTACTTCTGGAGTCCAGGCTATGGCACCAGGCATTTTGGAATACTATTAAGTGTAAGTGCGGGGGAAATTGTATGTATATATATATATATATAAAGAAAAAGAAGAATCTCTTGCACTCACGCTGCAGTAGTGTGCCGGGTGCTAAGCCAGGGCTTAGTTATCCAAAACTCCAAAAAGGTGACAGCACTCACAAAGTAAAAGTTCCAATTTTTTACCAGTAATGATCCTGAAGAAAGTCCCACATAGAGGACTGAAATGTTGACTACTTTTAAATGAATTAATAAAAATTGGAACTTTTACTTTGTGAGTGCTGCCACCTTTTTGGAGTTATATATATATATTTAAAAGAAAAATTCTTGCACTCCTACTCACATTACTTTTGACCCGGTGCTCGATTGCACTGAATAAATAGAACAAAAAAATCAGCACTCCCAGGATTTTGTGAAAAGAAACGTCTCTTTACTCCAAAGGTTGACGTTTCAGTCCCTCTTGGGGACTTTCATCAGGACAACATACAAAAGTGAAGTGAAACAAACTGTGCTTAAATAAGGAAAGTAATCAAAAGACTTACAGATCAGCTGTGTGATGGGCCGGCCATCCTGTCTCCTGGGCGTAAGAACTCATACTGCAGGGCGTCAGTGTCTCATTATACACGCTAATGTGTTCCGGGTGTGGACTGGTTACCACAGCGATCAGGATGCCGATCACTCAGTCTCCACCATCCGGTTTACTTCCTGATTGCCAGCGTTCTCCATTGCCATGGAAACTATGGCACATGCGTGGTAGACAAACTGCCCTAGTCTTGTATCCGCTCCAGGTATGGGAGCTGGATGCTGCCCTGTATGGACACTGGATACATTGTAAAAGTAAAAAACGTTACATAACAGTACCAATTCTCCCATAATAAGGTCATTTCTACCAAGCCTGTCCACGAACAATGGATATATCTAATAAACTCCCTCCCAGGGGTTTGATAATAAAGTGCTATTAACACAGGTCTATAAGGGACTCTGTTATAGACAAGAACATTAATGGGGTTGTTGTTCGGCATACACGGACTTACATGACAATGTACATAAACTAAGTCTATCTGTCCTGTGCTTAATAAGTGATTCTCAAAAGGGGTTATACATAATCCAGTACTGTATATAAACCTAGCCACACAGACACATGATATGTAATGAAAGAGAAAAGACTTTTCTCATTTTTAGAAATATAAAATACTAGAACCAAAATTATTTAATAATTAATAATTATATTGTCAATAGCTAGTGAGGCTTGTGATACATATAAAGCAGTGCTAAGGTTGTTGTAAAATGTGAAGTGAATACCAAATCAAAGAAAATTTAAAAAATATACAGAGAAAGTGCCAGTGCTCAATATACTTTAAAGTGCAAACAGTGCCTTATATCCTGCCCTTTGGCATTCAAAAATGATAAACCTCCAAAATCTCGCTCTATGCGAGAGTATAGTGAATAATTAAGTGTATATAGTTTTAAGAGTGCATGAAAAGCCCACTTATAGGTTCATTAATATCCATGTGCTCATGTAGTCTAAAATTGTTAGTTATCAAGGAAAAAGAAGAAAGAAATCTAATTCCCAATGAGAATTCCTGTATCATAATATGCAGAAACAACAAGGGGTGTCCCATCTATCATCCGAAACCATAGTCCAATGATCATTAATAGAGTGTAAGTGAATCACAATCACCAAAACTGTCAAAAAATAAAAAATAAAGGACTTTTAAAATCGGCCTGGCCTTTTTACTGGGAAAGTTCTAAACCCTATTTATACATTTACTCATATCTCAATTCTCACAGCCTTTGATGGGGTAGAGAAGCAGCCTCGGATTACGAATATGAGAATACCTTTTCCAATGACATACAACACCGCCACTACCAACATTTGTCAGGCGGTTACCAGGAATTGGCACATCCTGAAAAATGAGAACAGCCTCCCAGACAGCCTCAACAATAAACCAATGTTTTCCTACAGGAACAGCAAGAATTTAAGGGACCTTTTAGTCCATACAGACCCGGTTCAAAGTTATATGCCGGTGAAGTTACGGATGCGTGAAATGCTTGGGCTGCGTGACCTGTGGACACCTCATTCCATGCAAATGTTTTAATCATCCACACATGGGACAATCTTTCAAAATCCAGCATAGGATTAGTTGCAGCACAGATTTTGTTATCTACAAATTGTCTTGCCCGTGCGGCCTAAATTATGTCAGTAAGACAGAAACGGCACTATGCGAAAGAATAAGAGGACACAGGTCCAGTATCCGATTGGCCTATAGGGACAATAAGTCTGATAAACCGGTGGCATGACACTTCCTGGAAAAAGGCCACCCATTAGCGTCGTTAAAATGTGTGGCGATAGATCACCTTCCAGTCTCAATAAGAGGTGGTAACAGACAAGAGCAACTCTTGCAGAAAGAGACTTGGTGGATCCAAATATTGGGGACACTAGCTCCCAATGGACTCAATGAGAAACTAACACATACTTCCTTCCTTTGACAGGTTATGTTGAAATATATGGCTGTGAGAATTGAGAAATGAGTAAATGTATAAATAAGGATTAGAACTTTCCCAGTAAAAAGGCCAATTTTAAAAGTCCTTTATTTTTTATTTTTTCACTGTTTTGGTG
>OW240912.1:155994863-156127363 GCA_933207985.1 Pelobates cultripes
TTGCAGTCCTGATGCATGGAGAAATGCTCAACTCCTGATGCATGGAGAAAAGGCCTTCACAAGCCTCTGCTAATGTGTACCTAGTTTATACTAAGTGACCCATAGGTTGAGGAGGCGGTGACCGTGGCGGTGGAGGAGGAGGATGAGGTAGCCAACACTGTTTTATATATATATATATATATTTATATTTATTTATTTTTAATTGGAGTAACCCTCGACATATTGGGACATACAGAAAAAAAGACAACTCTGTTCCGCAGAGTAGCTGTTGACTTTGTTGACTCTAGAGAACCTCGGACAAATCGCACATCCCCGTGGCGGCGACTTTGCAGGCGGATGTCATCCATATCAACTTTCGATGCCAGTTTCTGCGCCTACCATGGTGACCATGACTACCACATGCAAGGAAGGCAGAAGGCGCGCAAATGACCCACTCCCGTCGCGGGAAGGTAGTGACGACAAATAACAATACAGTACTCTTTAGAGGCCCTGTAATTGTAATGAGTCCACTTGAAATCCTTTAGCTCTAATTTGTGGCTTGGTGAATGGTGTCGGGAGCAAGGATTTGGCTTTATTTCTCATGGTAGCTCTGTTTGGAATGGAGATAAGCTGTACAAAAAAGATGGTTTGCATCTTTCTCAAAAGGGAACAAATGTTCTCAGTGAGCAGTTCAGAGGTTTTGCTAGGATGTATTTAAACTAGGAGGGGGGCAAAAGGGTGATAAAACATCAATCCAATTGTCCCCCAAAACAAGGACAGAAGGTGCCTGTAGCAAGTGTGTTAAAAAATGATAAGCTTAGAGTCATGTCTACAAATGCTCGCAGTTTAGGGAATAAGATCCATGAACTTGTGGCAATAATGGCAACTGATAGTGTAGATTTAGTCGCTGTTACTGAGACATGGTATAATGAGAAAAATGACTGGGACATGGCAATACCAGGGTACTCTTTATATAGAAAAGACAGGGAAGGCAAGAAAGGGGGAGGGGTGGCCCTGTATGTGAAGGATAGCATAAAATCTAGCCTAATAAAAGTTAGTGAGACAAACATAGAGTCCGTTTGGGTTACATTAGAATTTGGTAATCACACAGTAACTCGTGTAGGTGTGATATATAGGCCCCCAGGACAAATCGAAGAGTTAGATAATCTACTAGATGAGGAAATAGCAAAAATGACAATGAAGGGGGAAGTTATCATCATGGGTGACCTTAATCTTCATGATGTAAATTGGAAAACAAAAATAAACTACTTGTGCCAGGAGCACACAAATTCTAAACTCACTACTGGGATTGTCTCTAAAACAAGTTGTTGAAGAGCCAACTCGAAAAGAGGCCATACTAGATTTAGTGTTACCAAATGGAGATTTGGTATCAGATATTACTGTAGGTGAAAGTTTAGGATCCAGTGATCATCAGTCAGTGTGGTTTAATATAAGAACAGTGACTGAGTCACACCACACAAAAACAAAAGTTTTAGACTTTCGAAAAACAGACTTTTCTAAAATTAGAATATGGGTAGAGGAGTCATTATCAGACTGGAGCAATTTAAATGGAGTCCAAGAAAAATGGGATTATTTAAAAGTTGCTCTATTGAAGGCAACAGAAAATTGCATTAGGCCTGTCAGTAAAAGCAAAAAATTCAAGAAGCCACTGTGGTACTCCGCAGATGTGGCCAAAATAGTTAAAAACAAAAAGCATTTAGGAATTATAAAAAAACCCAGAGTGAGGGAGACAAAATGATCTATAAGATTAGGCAGAAAGAGGCTAAGCAAGTTATAAGAGCTTCCAAATCACACACAGAAGAGAAAATAGCACAGTCAGTAAAAAAAAAAGGGGATAAAACATTTTTTAGATACATAAATGAGAAAAGAAAAGTAAAACAAGGATTAGTTAGATTAAAAACAAAAGAAGGAAGGTATGTAGAAGAAGATAAAGGTCTAGCTGACTGCCTCAATGAATATTTTTGTTCTGTATTTACAGATGAAAATGAAGGAAAAGGACCTCAGTTGAGAAAAAAGGATAAATGAGTCATTTATTACACGTGAGTTTACAGAGGAAGAGGTTCTATTTCAACTGTCAAAAGTAAATACAAATAAGTCAATGGGACCTGATGGAATACACCCAAAGCTATTAAAAGAGCTTAGTGGTGTACTAGCAAAACCATTACCAGATTTATTTAACCAATCATTGTTAACAGGAGTAGTCCCAGAAGATTGGAAGTTAGCCAATGTTGTGCCCATTTACAAGAAAGGTAATAGGGAGGAGTCAGGCAACTATAGGCCAGTAAGCCTTACTTCAGTAGTGGGGAAAGTGATGGAAACCATGTTAAAGGATAGGATTGATGAACATCTAAAAACACATGGATTTCTAGATCAGAGACAACATGGGTTTACTTCAGGGAGATCATGCCAAACTAATCTTATTGATTTTTTTGATTGGGTAACTAAAACTATAGATCAGGGTGGTGCAGAAGACATTGCTTACCTAGATTTCAGTAAGGCTTTTGACACTGTTGCACATAGAAGGCTTATCAATAAACTGCAATCTTTAAGTTTGGATTCAAATATTGTTGAATGGGTAAGGCAGTGGCTGAGTAACAGGCAACAGAGGGTTGTAGCTAATGGAATATATTCGAAGCTTGGACTTGTCACCAGTGGGGTACCTCAGGGATCTGTACTTGGACCCATTCTCTTTAATATTTTATTAGTGATATTGCAGAAGGTCTTGATGGTAAGGTATGTCTTTTTGCTGATGATACTAAGATATGTAACAGGGTTGATGTTCCAGGAGGAATAAGCCAAATGACAAATGATTTAGGTAAACTAGAAAAATGGTCAGAATTGTGGCAACTGACATTTAATGTGGATAAGTGCAAGATAATGCATCTTGGACGTAAAAACCCAAGGGCAGAGTACAGAATATTTGATAGAGTCCTGACCTCAACATATGAGGAAAGGGATTTAGGGTGATTATTTCTGATGACTTAAAGGTAGGCAGACAATGTAATAGAGCAGCAGGAAATGCTGGCAGAATGCTTGGTTGTATAGGGAGAGGTATTAGCAGTAGAAAGAGGGAAGTGTTCATGCCATTGTACAGAACACTGGTGAGACCTCACTTGGAGTATTGTATACAGTACTGGAGACCGTATCTTCAGAAGGATATTGATACCTTAGAGAGGGTTCAGAGAAGGGCTACTAAACTGGTTCATGGATTGCGGGATAAAACTTACCAGAAAAGGTTAAAGGATCTTAACATGTATAGCTTGGAGGAAAGACGAGACAGGGGATATGATAGAAACATTTAAATACATAAAGGGAATCAACACAGTAAAGGAGGAGACTATATTTAAAAGAAGAAAAACTACCACAACAAGAGGACATAGTCTTAAATTAGAGGGGCAAAGGTTTAAAAATAATATCAGGAAGTATTACTTTACTGAGAGGGTAGTGGATGTATGGAATAGCCTTCCAGCTGAAGTGGTAGAGGTTAACACAGTAAAGGAGTTTAAGCATGCATGGGATAGGCATAAGGCTATCCTAACTATAAGATAAGGCTAGGGACTAATGAAAGTTTTTAGAAAATTGGGCAGACTAGATGGACCGAATGGTTCTTATCTGCCGTCACATTCTATGTTTCTATGTTTCTATGTAACTCTGATCAATTGGATGGAAGTCTGGTGCAGAGCCACTGACTCGTGCGTGCTGCAGCTGAAACTCCACTATCTCCTGCTGCTACTTCGCACAGTCTCATGAGGCGGTGAGCGGGAAGGCCGAAGTTACGCTGCAGCGCAGACAGGCGAGCAACAGCAGGGTGACAACGCCAAAAGCGTGCACAGCCGCTACAGTGAATGTCACATCCTGTTCCAAGTTGCAAATCAGTCTGGTGATGGCTTCTGGTATCAAGTACTCTTTTTACTGAAGCTGCATCAGGGTCCTGGTATGTGGCCGCACAAACAATGGTGCTCAACACCAGGTGGCGTGCAGTTACCCTGCACCAGACCCTGCTAATCCATTCCACACTGTGACTCCTAACTTCACCATCAGGCATACTGGGTCCTGGTCACCGGACTGCCTACCTCACTGTGAAACTACGAATGGATTGTTAAATCTGGTACGAATCCGAACTTCGCTCAAGTCTATTATGGATCCTTTGATCACTGCATGTGTTACTTGGTAATTCTCAAGCTAATACATGCCGACGAGCACTAAGGGACGGCTGCTCCGCTTTTGCACCTTGCTCCCTCTTATGCTGTGCTGGTGCCTCTGTGTGACCAGCGCCTCTTCCTCCAAACTGCACACCTCACTCGGATGACCTTGATTCCATGTTGGGTCTAGGACCTCATCATCCTCCACATCATCTTCCAACCACTCCTCAACCCTGCCCTCCTTGCCGGTATGCACACTGCAGAAAGCCACAGCAGTTGGCACCTGTGTTTTTCCAGCATGTAAAGTCTGCAAAGGACATATGGAAATTGTTTTAGAATTTCCTCCAGGCAACAGTTTTCCCTATAAACTGACCTCTTAGTTTGACTTGTGAGGCTATTGCCCCAGAAGTACCTCTTAGCTATTGAGCACTGGTTTAAATATAGCAGCTTGTTATCTGTTAGTTTCTAGTGTAGAAAATATCAATCTGTTTTCTATCACTTAGATCTGTGTAACAAGTGTTGTAGGTGTGAAACAATATTACAAGTGACCAATGTAGTAAATTCGAATCAAAGTTACGCTTTGATTTGACTCTAAGGTATGAACACCCCAAATATACTATTTAGCACCAAAAAAAAAAAAATTGACTTTTGAAAACTCCAATGTAAGCAGCAGATTAGCAGCAAAACAATTAGAATGTTTACAACTGCGCAGTAAGCGGACTGTTTGACGCTTCTATTTGACTCTCCGATATGAAGTGCACCGCAGGCCCCAAAATGTACTATTTAGCAGATTAGCAGCAAAACAATTAGAATGTTTACAACTGCGGAGTAAGCACACTATTAGACGTTTCGATTTGACTCTCAGATATGAAGAGCAGGCCACAAAATGTACTATTTAGCAGATTAGCACCCAGAAAATAAGAATGTTTACCACTGCCCTGTAAACGCACTATTAGACGCTTCTATTTGACTCTCCAATATGAAGTGCACGCCCCAAAATTTACTATTTAGCAGATTAGCACCCAGAAAATAAGAATGTTTACCACTGCCCTGTAAACGCACTATTAGATGCTTCTATTTGACTCTCAGATATGAAGTGCACGCCCCAAAATGTACTATTTCGCAGATTAGCACCCAAAAAATAAGAATGTTTACCACTGCGCTGTAAGCACACTATTAGACGCTTCTATTTGACTCTCAGATATGGAGTTTTAAAACTGCAATATGACAGCAGTATTTGACGATTCTATTTGACTCTCAGATATGAAGTACACCCCACTAATGTACTATTAAGCACCAAAACAAATTTACTTTTTAAAACTCAGATGTAACCGCGGTATTTGAAGCTTCTATTTGACTCTCAGATATGAAGTGCACCCCACCCCACTAATGTACTAGTTTGCAGAATTCTTTCCTAAGCTGTTCCTATCAGCGGCAGCATCCTCTCCCTACACTAATAAGACCGCATGTGCGTGCTGCGCTACACGACTCCAGCTTATATATAGAGGCTGGTTAACATGCTGCACTGGCCAGTCACAGCCATGCCATTAGTAGGCATGGCTGTGATGACTTCTAAGGGCACACGAGTCAAACGCTTGTTGATTGGCTGCCCTGCAGCCTTTCAAAATGCGCCATTAAATCGCCGAACACCAACCCGAACATACAGTGATATGTCCTTGTTCGGGTCCGGGGTCCAAAAAATCAAATGTTCGGTACGAACCCGAACTTTTCAGTTTGGGTTCGCTCAACTCTACTCCATAGCGTAGAGCCACACATTTACTGCAAAGTCCAGATAGTTGGACACCCAGAATAATCCCCCTGAACATCAGAACAGAGGTTAATAATGGGACTTCATGTACAGGGATAACCCTTGTTGTTCTGGTAGCAAGTGAAATCTACCTGAAAAAGTAAACCTGGTAGAATACTCTAAGAAATAAGACCCTCCACTGGCAATTAAAATACTTGCAATACCAAAAACTAGTATCAATATTACATGGAGCCTAAGAGAGAGAACTTTATTGCAGAAAGTAAATTATAACGTTGCTTTTGAGAAACTCACAACAGCAGAATCTTTGGGAGATTCTGTTCCTTAACCCCCTAAGAACCCAAAGCATGCATTAACACATACATTAAAGGGATTGCCAAATTCAAGGTCCCCAAGGGATCAAATAGCAGAATACGGAATATAATAAATAGCACATTCTCTCAATTATACATATTATCCTTTAAGGAAATGCCCTCTATACTAAATGAATTTCTAAACCTATTGCAGTCCACCTAAAGTGGTTAATTGCATATCCTGAAACATTTGTGTTGGAAGAAGAAGTCTAATGCAAATGCAAAAGGCAGCATGTATCTCTTATCTTCTTAGGTTAGAAATGGAAGTAGAGACACCACAATTTGTAATAGGTACTTATCCAGTGCAACAGTACAGTTTTGGTGAAACTGGGCTATTTTACTTTTCACCTCAAACACAGATCTCAAATTGCACGTTGCATATATTAAATATATTAGGGTTGTATAATATCACCAGCTTGCATACAGAATATACTAATCACATATATTGAGAATGTATTTAAACCTCACCTCACAGAGATATCAATCCCATATATTGAGGGTGTGACTTAACACCTCATATACAGAGATAATATCAGTCACATTTACTGAGGCTGTGTTTCAACAGAACATTATACAGAGACTGCAACTGCAATATACAGTGAAAATATGTCTTCACACCAACGCATATACTAAAGTAGGAGTCAGATAAATATCCTGAGATCTCCCCTGCCGGTCTCAATCCATAGGCGTGCCGCGGGGATTAGGGTGTGCCCAGGCACACCCGGCACACCCCGTGCGCACGCCTTTGACTCATACATAGAGCACTTAGTGAATATACTGAGGCTTTGTCTTCAGACTAACTCATACATAGAACATATACTGGATACATGTAATGAGGCTGAGTCTTTAGACCAACTCATACATAGATCATGTAGTGGACACATTTACTAGGGTTATGTCCACATAGTAATTCATACACATAGCATATGCTGGACACATACTGATGCAGTGTGTCTCACGAGCTCATGTACAGAGATACTATCGGTATATACTGAGGCTGTGTGATAACGAAATCTATAAAAGGTCTTCACATCCGTTCATACAGAGAGGATATCTTGGGCTCATGTGCTGATTTAGATGAGTAAAAAAAAACACTATTTTGCCTTCCATTTTCTGAAAAAGAAAGCTCACATGCTAGAATGCACAGATATCAGCAATCATTGCCACATGCCTTGATAGGAACAAGTGTTTGCATGGACTGCCTGCCACCCTGACTGGGTACTTCCATCAATCGCTGCTTCCTAGTAATCCTTGAGTACCATAGGCACCGTACCATACACTATAACCACCGTAAATCCCACAAACTGCCACAGCTTGGCTGGGGTCTTGCTGTCCTTCACCCATCCTGGACCCAAGACCAGGATCCAGCTTCCAGTGGGTAGACCTCTCCTAGTCCAGAGAGCAAAGCAGGCTGCTCTTACAAGAGCAATCATTTTAATCCAAGGGAGTATAGTGTTTAAAGCAAACCCCAGAGTGAATATAGCTCTACAATCCCGCAAACATGAGCCTAGACTTCATGAAGGGTAAAACAAGCTGTTTAATGGCAGCCACAACTGGCCTTATATGCAGGTCCCCATGCAAGGGGACCTCCCCCCTGGACCTGAGAGTAGACTACAGTAAAAACATATACACGATTACACTTGCTCTCAGGCCCAGGACAATCCCATACAAAATAGGTCAATCCCTCCCCTGTGCCTAGGAGATAATTGAGTCAGCACTGTATCAAACTCAATTATATCCAGACACAGAAAATATACATTTTTACAAAACCCAAAAATACCTTTAAACAAACAAAATCCCCACAATAGCCCCGATCTGGGTGACCAACATATCCAAAAAAATCACCAAGATCGGTTCAGGGCTTCACGAATTTCCTGGAAGTCATAATTTGACCGACCGCACATGAGGCTCCTGCCCAAAACAGTTCCAGAGACTGATTCTTGTGATCGGTCTAATTCGGTAGTTTAAAAACCTAGCAAACTACCAAACATATTCAAGAGTCTTACCTTGGAGCTGGTTCCCCTTGTTCGTGGGAACGTTTCCACCGAACAGTGTCTTGCTAAGTGTTATAAAACCGAACACAGGTGATTATGGAAGCCTAGCGGTGTTCTGGAGTTTCAGTTTCTGAAAATAGTTCCATGAACTCGAAAACCAAACACCGCTGCCTGTGTTTGTGTGAACAAGATGGCCACCACCTCGTGGCTGTCCATAGGAAATGCGGCCACCCAGATAAACACTTAAAACACTGCGGTGGAAATTGCGAAGTAGCAGTTAGGCTTAACGAGCTTCAGGGGGGTCTCTGGTTCATGTGGTTGTTCGGTTCCTGAACCATATAGTCCAAATACACGAGCAGAGACTTTCAGTGTATATTACAGGGTCAATAGTCTGTGGGCAGGAGGCTATCAAGCAGGCTCCTCCAGGAGCTCGAAGCAAACTTACTTGGAAATGGGAATTTGTCGCATCAGGTTTTAAAACCCATGTCACCCAGGAAAACTTTTTTTGGTGTGGTTTTGGCCTTTTCTCTGTCTTCAAGACTGTGGTATTCAGGTATACAACTAATTCACTAAAAGGGGTACCCAGGCTGGCGACTCTTATGGAAGTTAATTTGCTGGGTCTTCAGGGCTTAGAGGCTAATCACTGGCAGAGCCTACAAAAATATTGGAATTGGGAGCATAAAATAAAAATCTAGGCCTTTCTAAGCAAACTACTTTCAAACAGCTGTGAAGGACAGGGGGGAAAAAGCTGTTGGAGAGGGGAGTGGATCTATTTACACCAATTTCAGACTTCTATTTTCTGCTATAAGGGAATGAGTTAACCCATACGTAAATGCTGCAATGGATGATCAGGAAAGCTAAAGAAAATAAAAATAGTTAATCTATATCACATTTGAGTGTGACTCCTATTAATTTATGTAATGCTATCTTTAGTTCCTCTAATTGTGGTAATGTTTACATAAGGTTACTTCCCTTTAAAATTATTAACTGATTATTGATTATTAAGAGCTAACCTCATTTGCCTTAAAGGAGCAGTCCACACTCCCTTTAAAATCCCTATTTATAAACATGCCAATTTAATTGTGAAATTGCTTGGTTGTATAGGGATAGGTATTAGCAGTAGAAAGAGGGAAGTGCTCATGCCATTGTACAGAACACTGGTGAGATCTCACTTGGAGTATTGTACGTAGTACTGGAGACCGTATCTTCAGAAGGATATTGATACTTTAGAGAGAGTTCGGAGAATGGCCAGGCCAAGGATTTCTGCCGCCCTAGGCAAAAATCAATTTTGCCACCCCCTCATGTCACTCAGTCACTGACAGACACACGCTCGCTCACTCACAAACAGACACACGATCACTCATTGACAGATAGACAGACACACACTCACTGACATACACTCACTCATTGACATACATACACTCACTGACAAACACTCGCCTCCCTGGGGTCCAGTGTGGGGCAGCTCCTCGCTCCTCACTCCTCCAGCACGCCGGGATCAGAATGACATCATATTCCGGCTCCCAGCATCACAGAGGGCACGCGAGGGAGAAGTGAGAGGCTGATATAGATATATATATATACACACACACACACACACAATATATACACGTATAATTACAAGAATACAATAAAATATTTAAAAAAAAATTTAAATAAATTATATATACATATGTAATTTCATTCTAACTGTATTTTGTTATTAATATATATATTGGTAACAAAATATTTAGAATGACATTCTATATATAAAATATAAATATATATAATTACATAAATTATTACATAAGTATACACATAGAATTTAAATACATATATATATTAAAATTCTACGTGTATATTTAAGTAATCTTTTAACATAATTATGTGATTTAATTCATTAAAATTTGATTGATGTGCCTGACAACCCAGGCAGAAAGTGCAGAGAATGTAATTCGCAAGCACTATATTTAACCCTGTAAATCTCCAAGACACCATCAAATCTGTATATGGGGGGTACTGTTTTACCCGAGAGACTTCGCTGAACACAAATATTAGTGTTTCAAAATGATAAATTGTATTACAACGATTCTATTTTCAGTAAAAGTGAAGTTTTTTTGCTTTTTCACACACAAACAGCACTTCTACTGACAATATTATTGTTGGCTGTTTGGAAACACTTATGTTCGTGTTCAGTGAAGTCTTCCAAGTATAACCTCACCCCCCATGTACAGGTTTTATGGTGTGTTTTGAAAAGTTAGAGAGTCAAATATAAGGCTTGCATTTCATTTTATTCACATTGAAATTTGCCAGTTTGGTAATGTTGCCTTTGAGACTGTATGGTAGCCCAGGAATTAGAATTACCCCCATGATGGCATACCATTTGCAAAAGTAGCTAACCCAAGGTATTGCAAGTGGGGTATTTCCAGTCTTTTCTAGTAGCCACTTGGTCACAAACACTGGCCAAATTTCAATTTTTGTTTTGCTTTTTTTACACAAAAATAAATATGAACGCTAATTCTGGCCAGTATTTGTGACCAAGTGGCTACTAAAAAGACTGGACATACCCCACTTGCAATACCTTGGGTTGTGTACTTTTGCAAATGGTATGCCAAAGGTCTCAATGGTAACATTACTAATCTGGCAAATCTTAATGTGAAAAAAATGCAAAATGGAATGTGCTTTATTTGACCCTGTAACTTTCCAAAACACCATAAAACCTGCTAATGGGGGGTATAGTTTTACTCGTGTGACATTGCTAAATACAAATATGTGCATTTTATTGCAGTAAAAGTAAACAGTATCATTACATCTACAGCTAAAATGTCAGACGGAACTACCTTGTTCTTTTTCAAATCTTAATTTCTTACCGTATTTTTATTTTATTCATAATAAGTTATGTTTCATATATGAATAGTTCATTAGAAATTAGCCCTGGTTCTCCTGAACAAAATGATATATAATAAGCGTGGGTGCACTTAATATGAAAGAGGTGAATTACGGTTGAACAGACATATAGCGCAAATTCCAGGTTTTGTTTACATTTAGTTTTGATCAGAACGTGTACTATTGACTCAGTCCTGAAGAGGTTAAAAGAAGAAAAACTACCACAACAAGAGGACTTAGTCTTAAATTAGAGGGGCAAAGATGTATTACTGAGAGCGTAGTGGATGCATGGAATAGCATAGAATAGAGGTTAACACAGTATAATGGTAAAAAAGAGGAGTGAGATAGCGCTAAGTAACTATAGGCAGCGACCTTAAAAGGGAATCCCTCAAACCCTTTAAAACAAAATACAATAAAAACAATAAAAGGCTGCGCACAAAAGATAAATAAAGTCCAATTAGAGTAAAATAAAGTAAAATAAGTCCAAATGTTTTTTTCTTACTGATGTCCTTGTTTGGTGAGGTCTTCTATTTTTGTGGTGGTTTCACTTAATAAAAGATAAAAAAGAGAAGAAAAGGGGACATCCAATGGTGTAGTATGTAGAATTCAAGTCTTAGAGATAAAAAATTATAATGGTATAAAACTCACATTTACCAGAGCTATTGTCCAGCTCTAGGAGTTAAGCGCGTACAGCGGTTTAATCCCCGCTTATGGGATATAGGGCAGGTTCCTCTCCGTGAATGGTATCCAATTCTCGGGATAAAACAAACAGCCAATAGTGCTCACTGTATGGCGAATAATAATAAAATAATAAAATAAATGTACTTACAAAGTAGGAGCAGACGCACTGCTCTTTGGTGACAGCTTGGGTGGATTTATCCCCACCTGCGGATTTCTTTGGGTACAGGAAACTTCCAGGAATTTTTAAGGTTTTATAAAACCAGTTAAAAAGAAGGTGTTTAAAATAACAATAAAAAGGCCAGGGTAAATGAGAAGAGTATGTGTCTTATAAAAAAGATAATTGGCACAAACAAATGACCAATAATACTTTAATATATATAAAAACACAATATTCAAATATCCATAACGCGTTTCGTCACAAAAGGACTTTTTCAAATGGAATAACATAGTTTACCTGGCACATAGATGTTATATAGGAGCATAATTAGTTGAAATTTGGCGCCAAAACTTAGTTCAGCCAATCAAAAATAAGAACATGTATACAACTTTAAATTTCGAAAATAACATAATAAGCTTAAACTTTATAACAATGCAGCTTGATTATAGCACATTAAAATCAAAAACGAGGGTGGGAAAGGGTAATTTTTAAAGGATTTAAAAGAGTCACGTGACCGGCGGCACTTCCGCATTTCGGAGGTGCCGCCGCAATGATTTATGGGAAATGTAGTTGGTGTATATGCCGCGAATGGCGGCCGATCAAAACTTAGTTCTTTTTTTCTTATGTTGCCACTATATTGCAGCACATTTTCAATGTAGGTTTTTTTAAAACAAAACGAAGGGGCTGGCTCTCTAATTTTGATGTTAAAAGAATGGTCACATGGTTTTCGGCTAGCATAGCCGAAATGCTTATTGGGAAATGTAGTTGAATGGGTGATAAAATAAAATAGACTAAAACACTACAAGAAAACATGGTAAATACACAAGATATAAAAGGAGCTAAATAAAGATAAAATCTATCTTATATTAAGATACAATTTAAAGGGACAGATTGATAAAATATAATAATAAAAATTAAACTGGTAAAAGAGAATGGTAATAAAACCATAGTTAAAGGTACAGACACCAGATAACTTAAGATTCATAAAAAGTTATATAAATCAAAATCTGCGTTGAGGCCATGGGGTATAAGAGTATGAAGTTTATACACCCATTCCATCTCTGTTTTTCCGAGTAGTTTTTTTATATCACCTCCCCGCCAGGAGGTGGAACATTTTTTTATACCAATACATTTTAATAGACGGGGATCTTTGTTGTGCATAATAAAATGTTTGGATACTGTGTGGTTTAGGTATCCATTTCTAATATTTCTGCAATGTTCGCTCAGTCTTATCTTTAGGCACCTTGTGGTCATCCCCACATATTGGAGGCCACATGGGCATTCGAGCAGATAAATAACATTTTTCGTATGGCAGCTTATGAAGTCATAAATATCATACACTTTTTTGGTTTGATTTGACATAAATTTTGTAATTTTTGGTAAGGTGACATGATCCACAGTTTTACATACAATGCATTGTTTACATCTAAAAAAAACTTTCGTCTGAGGAAAAAATGATAAATTTTTTGGAGGAGATTTTTTTGTAAAATTTGTGGTTAAGATAGATTTAAAATTTGGTGCTCCTCTAAAAACAATGTTTGGATGAGTGGGTATAATGGAATTAAGTATCTCATCATGTTTAAGTATGTGCCAATGTTTTCTTATTATTTTTTTAACATCATTACTTTTATTATTAAAATTAAAAATAACTGGAAGTGATATAGTTTCATTGTTTTCTTTATTTTTATATACCAAGAGTTCTTTTCGTTCTTTTTGTTTGACTGTGTTGATTGTGGTATTCAGATCTTGTTCTGAATATTTTTTTTCAATAAATTTATTTTTTTAAAACTATGCTTGTTCATTAAAATCTGTGAGTTCTGAGCAGTTTCTACGAAGGCGTAGAAACTGACTTTTCGGAGCACTCTCTAGCCACGGCTTATAGTGACAACTAGATCTGTCTATAGCCGTGTTTACACATACTTTTTTGAAGAAGGTTTTTGTTTGGAGTAGTCCATTATTAATAAAAATACTTAGATCTAAAAAGTTGATTGTTTGTTTACTGAATTCGTGTGTAAGAATAATGCCCCTATTGTTGGTATTTAAATGATTAATAAAATCCATAAGAGATTTTTCAGGTCCATCCCAGATAAAAAAGAGGTCATCTATATATCTAAAATAGGAGACTAGGTTTGCCCGCCAGGTATGATTGCCCCATATGGCTTCGTTTTCCCAATCAGCCATAAACAGATTGGCATAACTAGGGGCAAACCTAGTCCCCATAGCTGTACCTCTTCTTTGTAAATAAAAAGAATCCAAAAACCAAAAATAATTGTTGTTTAAAATAATATTGATACCTTCTATTATAAAATCAATTTGAATGTCAGGAATCCTAGCTTCTTGGGTTAAAATTTCTTTTACAGCTTGACAACCAATGTCATGGGGGATAATGGTGTAAAGGGACTGGACATCGCATGTGACTAATATAAAATTCTTATTCCAAGTAAAATCATTTAAAAAATTTAAAAGTGACATGGAGTCTTTTAAATATGATTTCATAAGTTTAACCGAAGGCTGGAGAAGGGTATCTATATATTGGGAAAGATTACTTAAGAGTGAGCCTATCCCAGAAACGATTGGTCTTCCTGGGGGGTATTGTTCATTTTTATGAATTTTGGGAAGAAAGTAGATGACAGGGGTAATTGGATATTCTTTGTTTAGAAAGTTATATTCATGCTTATTTAAAATTTTTAGATCTAGACCTTTGTTAAGGAAATTAAGTAAAATAGTTTGGATATTTTTAATCGGATCAATTGGAAGTTGTTCGTAAACATTTCGGTCTTTTAATTGCTTATGAGCTTCATCTATATACATTTTACTAGACTGGATAACTACTCCTCCCCCCTTGTCAGCTGGTTTTATGACAATATCTTGATCTTTTTGGAGTTCTTTAATAGCTTGTCTTTCACAATTTGTGAGATTATTGGGGTCATATTTTTTGTATTTAATTTTTTCTAGATCTTTAACAACAAGTTTTTCAAATAAAACCAAAGGAGCTGATTTAAAATGGGATGGATAAAATTTAGATTTTTCTCTAAGATGTGTGTAAACATCTATAATAGACTAAACTATGTTATTCCATTTGAAAAAGTCCTTTTGTGACGAAACGCGTTATGGATATTTGAATATTGTGTTTTTATATATATTAAAGTATTATTGGTCATTTGTTTGTGCCAATTATCTTTTTTATAAGACACATACTCTTCTCATTTACCCTGGCCTTTTTATTGTTATTTTAAACACCTTCTTTTTAACTGGTTTTATAAAACCTTAAAAATTCCTGGAAGTTTCCTGTACCCAAAGAAATCCGCAGGTGGGGATCAATCCACCCAAGCTGTCACCAAAGAGCAGTGCGTCTGCTCCTACTTTGTAAGTACATTTCTTTTATTATTTTATTATTATTCGCCATACAGTGAGCACTATTGGCTGTTTGTTTTATCCCGAGAATTGGATACCATTCACGGAGAGGAACCTGCCCTATATCCCATAAGCGGGGATTAAACCGCTGTACGCGCTTAACTCCTAGAGCTGGACAATAGCTCTGGTAAATGTGAGTTTTATACCATTATAATTTTTTATCTCTAAGACTTGAATTCTACATACTACACCATTGGATGTCCCCTTTTCTTCTCTTTTTTATCTTTTATTAAGTGAAACCACCACAAAAATAGAAGACCTCACCAAACAAGGACATCAGTAAGAAAAAACCATTTGGACTTATTTTACTTTATTTTACTCTAATTGGACTTTATTTATCTTTTGTGCGCAGCCTTTTATTGTTTTTATTAACACAGTATAAGGCTATCCAAACTATAAAATAAGGCCAGGGACTAATGAAAGTATTTAGAAAATTGAGCAGACTAGATATAGAAACTATAAAATAAGGCCAGGGACTAATGAAAGTATTTAGAAAATTGGGCAGACTAGATGAGCCAAATGGTTCTCATCTGCCCTTACATTTTATGTTTCTATAATAAATATTCCTTTATTAAGTTCTGCCTTTGTCTGGTTAAGAATCACATTACCTGAAGAGACTAATTAGTGTTTTGCAATTGCTTAAATATTGTGCTGTTTATTTAGTGTGGTTTTTCTTAAGTTACCGGGGGACCAAGGCACTCCATTTATAAATTATCTTGGTGGTGGCAGCATTAAGATAGACATATTTATATTAGTGGGATTTTATCATTATTTCCGGTTTAGTGCAGACAAATAGTGAACCACCACAACTACGTCACGCACACTCTTGAAGTAGGGTGCGTTCATGACAGAGGGGACTGAGACACACAGAGGGAATGGGGGGGGGGGAGAGATGCTGAAATAGCATAGAAACAGACTTCTCTATGAGACGCCTTTGATTGGACAAATCTGTGAAGCAATTGAAAGTCACTTTCTGTGAAGAACTGCAGCTTTTGCAAGCTCTCTTAGACTATACCCTCAATGAATACATACATACAAATATGTATGGATGTATTCACTAAGAGTATAGCTACTAAACTGTGTTGTTTTTTCCAAATGTGAAGTGGTTCTTTAAGGGTCTGCTAATTATAAGAACTACCTTATACTCCATACCACATACTGAGTAAGTCTTGGTAAAGTGCAAGGCAGACAAAACACAAAGACTGTGAGAATTATTATATGATTTTATTTGCATTTAGCCACATTGTTAAAATTGTTGCTCTGGATATTCACAGTATAAATAACTAGTTCTAGAGACATTGGGCAGCTGCTTCAGTATATTATATCTTATTGCTTTGAGCTGCTTTACCCTTTGAACAGGCATGTTTCTTCCTTTGACCGCTACGCCACATCGTGTGTGCTTTGTTCATCGCACCTTTTTAATACACGACAAACTTATTAACCTATTGCTGCTTTAAAAATTGTTATGCTGCTGCTACTTAATATATACTGACAATCCTAGTGAGTTTATGTATGAGATGAACACACATTGAGCCTTTGATTTAAAAAAAAGAAGTCAGAAGCACAGTTTAATTACATAATTTCTTGTTTCTTTCAGCTATGATATCCGCTGGGCCATGGAAAAGACCTGCACCAGCTCTGTTTTGCCAACACAACAAATATTGAGATTCAAAATTATGATCACCCTTATTAGAGCTTCTCTGCTTAAATTTCTCCTCTTCTGGTATTATATTATTTTTTAACTGTCTTCGTATACTCGCTCCTTTCAAATGTAAGATTTTGCTAAGTTTTCTTACTTTTGCAAACTATATCAGAATAAAGAGCTCATTGTACTTTCTGTGCATTAATGTATGTGTGCAGTTCTCATGTCTTATCTAACCAAAAAAAATAATCAGGATTTTCCTGGTTGGTTGTGACTCAACTGAGCCTTTAGCTGTATCTATGCCTTCATGGTTTTCTGTATAACTTACAGAATACAATGTATGTGTACATCTATTTATCTATAATCTCTATGTACACAGACATCGTACAAGGTTTAACATTTCAAGTCCTATGTTACTAGCCACTGGTGTTATGTAGAAGGGGCTGAGAGGGAAGATACATTAATTGGCAGAATGTTGTGAAGATAATATTGGTTAGTGTGAATCAAACATAATTAACATGGTTATTTACGTTATTTACTCAAGTAAAGTGAATTTAAAATGTAAGGCCAGTGTAGCTGAACTGAAAGCATAGTTGACTGTGAGAATTTTTCCAGTTTGGCTATTTTAACCTCAAATTTTTGAATTTCTTGAAAACACTTCCTGCAATGTATATTTCTCTTTTTCTTGCTTGGTGGCTCGCTATGATGTTAATATACATATATTATAACTCTTGTATCGGTTAGACATATCAGTACTCAGACGACTTACATTTTCTGTAGGTTTATTCTGCTTAAAAATACCAATATATCTTACCGTATTATTGAAAAACAATGACAGACAGGTGTTTATTACAAACGATGTAAATGGAATGACATGTAAACCGCCTGAATGATACTGCGGCTTCTGCGCAAGCCACATAACTGCATGGCACAATTATATCTGTCATTGACAAAATAAAGAATTATAAAAAATTTAAAAAAATACCAATATATAACAAAATAAAGGATTTTACAGGATGATGGATATTCAACAGCAGATGTTAATTGCTGGACTCTTTGTCCAGAAAATCCGAGAATGCATAAAGAGTCTACCCCAAAGACTCGTTATATAAAAGGTGTATGTGATTAAGCCGGTCTTACCATTTATATGATTCCTACTGGTTCAGAAGCAGAATTCTCAGACAAAAGGCCATGTGAATTACTGATACCATCTGTAACTTATGCTCAATCCAGACATCCATATCATGTGTGAAAGTGTAAATAGAATATACAATACTGGACAAACACGCAGTATTTACTTGCGCTTTTCGAACTTATGTTATCTTATTTGTATGATACTTGTGATGTACACAAACAACTGTACTACTACTTCTTTTAATTTGCTTATCACAGCCCTGATTGGCTATAACGTTGACTGTGCATTCAGATATTCGGGACCTATTCAGCACGGTTTTATGAAGCACAGGTCATGTCAAACTAACTTGATTGCGTTCTACGAAGAAGTAAGTAGAAGTATAGATCAGGGTGTTGCAGTGAATGTGATCTATTTGGATTTTGCCAAGGCATTTGATACAGTTCCAAACAATAGATTAGTGTGCAAACTCAAGGAAATCGGTCTAGATGAAAATGCTTGTTCTTGGGTAGAACATTGGCTTAAAAACATAGTACAAAGAGTTGTCATTAATGGTAAATTTTCAAGCTGGACAGAGGTGGCAAGTGGTGTCCCTCAGGGGTCTGTTCTGGGACCCCTTCTATTTAACATGTTTATAAATGATCTTGAAGACAGCATTGAAAGTCATGCAGATGACACAAAACTCTGTAAAATAATACAATGTGAACAAGATATTACTTAGATAGACTATTATTTAGATAGACTGGGGGACTGGGCACTCAAATGGCAGATGAAATTTAATGTTGAAAAATGCAAAGTTATGCACTTCGGCGTAAAGAATACACAAGCAACGTATACCCTTAATGGAAGCGAATTAGGGATAACAACACACGAAAAGGACTTGGGGATTGTTATAGACAACAAACTATGCAACAATGTGCAATGTCAATCAGCAGTGGCCAAGGCCAGTAAGGTATTGTCATGCATAAAAAAGGGCATTCATTCTCAGGATGAGAATATAATTTTGCCTCTTTATAAATCACTGGTATTGCCTCTTTATAAATCACTGTGCAATTTTGGGCACCTGTTCTAAAGGATATTATGGCACTAGAAAAAGTGCAGAGGCGGGCTATAAAATTAATAAAAGGAATAGAACATATCAGCTATGAAGAGAGGTTAACAAATTTAAACCTATTTAGTTTAGAAAAACATCGCCTGAGAGGGGATATGATAACATTATACAAATATATTCTGGGCCAATACAAACCATTGTGAGGAAATCTATTCACAAACCAGACTTTACATAGGGCACGAGGTCATGCGTATAGACTGGAAGAAAGAAGATTTCGTCTAAGGTAAAGGAAAGGTTTTTTTACTGTAAGAACAATCAAGATGTGGAATTATCTGCCTGAAGAAGTAGTTTTATCAGAGTCCATACAGATGTTCAAACCGCTACTAGATGCATACTTGCAAAAACAGAATATTCAAGGATATAATCTTTCAATGTAGGGTAATAACTGCTTGATCCAAGGATAAATCTGACTGCCATTCTGGGGTCAAGAAGGAATTTTTTTCCTAGCTTGTTGCAAAATTGGAAGTGCCTCAAACTGGGGTTTTTTGCCTTCTTTTGGATCAACAGCAAAAAAACAAATGTGAGGAAGGCTGAACTTGATGGACGCAAGTCTCTTTTCAGCTATGTAACTATGAGCTGCGCGTCCTGTCGCTTTGTTTCATACAACTGATACAGTTGTATACAACTGGTACAGTTGGAAAAAATCCAATAAAACTTTATTTACAATGTAACGGATCACCGGGCACCCCGACTGGGAACCTCCGTTGACAGATGCTCCTAGCGCTTCCTGAGGGCTCCAAGCGCTCCACCAGACACCATAACCACCGCAGACACCACGAACCGCCGCAGCTTGGTTGCAGTCTCACCGTCTCCTACCCACCCTGGACCTACGGTAAGGCTCCAGGTTCCATTGGGTGAACCTCTCTTTCCCCAGAGAGTAAAGCAGGAACAAGCTCTTAAAGAGCTTAGTGATTATCCAAGGGAGTATGAAGAGCATAGCAATGGTGTTTCCCCCAATAAGAGACAGGACTCTAAATTGAGGGTGAAGTAGAACTGGTTTAATGAGCACACAGGACTTTCTTTTATACAAATTTTCCCACAAGGTTACCACCCACATACAGATTGGGCCAGTGGTTTGGGAGAGAGCTGGTCATATTTGACCAACTGCAAGCATGGCTTTCATGCCCAAAATAGTTCCACAGATTTAGGCTGTGCAGCCTTCTCCTCTATCCTGGAGATAATTGGCTTAAGTGGGTGTGGTAAGCCAATTATCTCCAGGTACAGAACATATCTCTAAGTCCAAAAACTGTTACAAAAACTACATTAAAATACATAACTCCTATAATACAATGTTTAACCTGTATGTCCAACATATCCCCAGATAGCTTGGATCTGAGCGCTCAATATGTCTGAAAAGCGCTCAGATCTCACGAATACAGTTGGATCACCATGGGGTTAAACAATAGCAAGGGCTGAGGAGAGATTAAGGAGGGACAAAGCAGCCAGTTTCAACTGGTCTGGCAGTGTCCCTGGGACAACGCTCTGCTGGAGAACAATGGGACAGGAAAAAGGGGGAGGAGAAGAGGCACATTCTCCCATGGAATCAAAGGGGCAGAAAAAGTGTTTTAAAATCCAATAAGCCCAAGTAGACTTTTTAAATGGAAATACACCCCAGGGGAATGTTCAAATCCAAACAATTAAGGCAAAAGATGCAATCCAGGGACAGAGGGTTCTGTCCCAAGTGCCTTAAACCCCAATAAGTTACAGGGGCCATAATCACAGGGCAGGAGGCGGGCAAGCAGGCCCCTCCAAAAAGTCATGGCAAACTCCCTTAAAAGGGGGAGTTTGTCACATACAAATTCTCAATTTAACCCTGAATAACCTCCGCACCCTCCCCCCAGCCTGTCCGTCCCATCCCGCCATCCCCTGGGGCGGCGGGCCAGCGGGGCGGGGAGGGGGGGCAGGGCCCCCCGCTTCCGGCAGGGCCGTCAACCGGGGCGGACTGCTCTCAGTGCGCCACAGTCGCTCCGCGCCACCGAGGCGGGAGGGCCCATGTACCGGTGGGGCCAGGTAGGTGACCCGACCCATCTTGAAACACGGACCAAGGAGTCTAAAGCGTGCACGAGTCGGAGGGCTCGCAGCCATAACCCGCGGCGCAATGAAGGTGAGCCTTTTTGGCACCCCAGTCGAGGTGGGATCCCACCGCCCCGCGCGGCAAAGGGTGCACCACCGGCCCGTCTCGCTGGCCCCGTCCGGGAGGTGGAGCGTGAGCGCGTGCAATAGGACCCGAAAGATGGTGAACTATGCCTGGGCAGGGCGAAGCCAGAGGAAACTCTGGTGGAGGTCCGCAGCGTTCCTGACGTGCAAATCAGTCATCCGACCTGGGTATAGGGGCGAAAGACTAATCGAACCGTCTAGTAGCTGGTTCCCTCCGAAGTTTCCCTCAGGATAGCTGGCGCTTGTCACGACGTAAACCTTCGCAGTTTTATCCGGTAAAGCGAATGATTAGAGGTCTTGGGGCCGAAACGATCTCAACCTATTCTCAAACTTTAAATGGGTAAGAAGCGCGGCTTGCTGGCTTGGAGCCGGGTGTGGAATGCGAGTGCCTAGTGGGCCACAGAACTGGCGCCGCGGGATGAACCGAACGCCGTGTTAAGGCACCCGATGCCGACGCTCATCAGACCCCACTATAACGGCTTAAAGCATAGAATTTTTAGCAGGGCTAACCGTACAGCTATCTTTGCTATAATAAGTTACTAAGAGTTCCTCTCTTTAAGATATATAAAAATAGGGATGGTCTTGGAAGCAATAAAGTAGTCTTTGAAATAATAATATATTAAATAAAAAAACATAAAAACTTAATTCATTATAATGATCTATAGCAGAGTTTATAAGATTAAAATATGTTTGCGATATCTGTAAATTAGAATAACATACCCTATTGAACAATTCAACCTCTGTCTTGATAAAATGGAGCAGCATCTCTGCATATATAATTCTCTCCACTGGCTCATTTATACCTCAGGTTTTCAATTGGGTCATCTTATGAAATACCTTAACTTGGCAAAGAGAAGAGGCCATAATCATTAAAGGCCTTACCTATGTCATGTACAACCTTACGTTTTAGTCTAAACATAGCCTTGACTTCTTAATCAGTCTATTGTCATGACCTAGACATCGTATCTATGTTTAGACTAAATTGTAAGGTTGTATATAATGTAGGTAAGGCCTTTAACGATCGTGGCTTCTTCTCTTTGCCAAGTTAAGGTTGCTACACACCTGTGACCTAATTGAACTTCTTAATCAGCCTACGGTCATGATCTAGACATTCTATGTTTAGACTAAAACTTAAGGTTGTGCATGATGTAGGTAAGGCCTTAAATGGTGTTACATTAACCTAGAACCAAATGGGTTCTTAGTCTAAACATCTTCACGTATCTGGGTAGGATGTCAGTTTGATGAGTAAAGGAACACTGTATGAAAAACTATTTTACATTTCCTTTTTAAAAAAAATAAAAAAAAATTTTTTTAAAGGTGTATCAGTTTACAGTGCATCAATACAAGGCCTGTGTAGGCGGTAAGAGTAAACAGACATTGGCATGGAGCAAATGAATGCAAAAAAGATGTCACATTGTCTTTAAAAAAGGCTACTTAGGCAATAAAGGAAAACATATGCATGAATTAGTAATAAGAAATTTTGAATGGTTGGGGGCATACATTTGACTGATATATTGGTAAGTGAGCAATATTATATGTCATGAACAATCAACCCACAAATCATTCCACAAGAATGAGAAAGAGTATGAAGATATCGATATAGCAGGTGAAATTTAAGTTGTGATATTGAGTGAACAACCTTTGAGTACTTTAATCAACAGGAAGAAATAAAAAAGGATAAAGTATGGGGATGAAGTAAAGAGATCGATGGCATTACAGAGTGTATTAACCAGAGTAATGCATTTGCAAAAAAAAAAATCAAAACAAGCTCCATTTAGTACTTGTGGCTAACTTGTAGATAGATTAACAGACCCTCTGATTCATCTCCCCAGCACCAGCAACCAGCACCTGTAAACAGACCTCCGGCAATTGTATCCTTCAGACGCAGGCGAACCCAAGCACTCAGATCAGCATATAC
Organism: Pelobates cultripes; assembly: GCA_933207985.1. NCBI lineage: Eukaryota > Metazoa > Chordata > Amphibia > Anura > Pelobatidae > Pelobates > Pelobates cultripes. Next base: position 156,018,195 of record OW240912.1, read on the forward strand.
TGCTTCACTAGCTACAGCAAGTACTTCAACTTAAATAGGTGCCCTTGAAGGCAAAGCATAGTATAACTATCATAGACCAGCATTTTACGGTTCAGCATTTCATAGGTGTCCTTGAAGGCACAGAACAGTTAATACCAATCATCTTGATTTATCCTTCTAAAGCACTTTTATACTGCTTTGTGACAGCTAGATTCTGTTTACCTTAGCTGCCCTCGAAGGCACAGATCAGTTAAATACTAGCAGCAGTATCAACCTGTACTCTGGTAGGAAAACAGTGATCTAGGACACTGACAAGAGATAGCTATCCCTACCTCTATAGACTCCTGACAGGAGCCTTAGAAACCTTACGATTTCCTACCACTATTTCACCTACCTTACTACAACACATCAGTGCTTTATTGGTCTATTTATACCACTCAGTTCTTTTTAGGACTCTTTTGTACATATCTCTAGTAGCTATGCACAGAGCTTGAGCACTGTTTAGCCGAGGGCTCTCCCTGGCACTCATAGCAACGGTATAACATTTTTTATAGTGACACCTCTTCCTTACACTGTTGCAACTCCACTCTAGTGCTACCACTATGTGTACATATGTATATTTTCTATTTATTCTTCCCCCCCCTATTTTTTGTTCAGCACTGTATATAGTCTGATTTAACACTTAGCAACATTTAGACAGATTTTTTATTTATTCTAGTGTGGTTATACTGCCACTTTCTGGCCATACTATAACCAATTTTACTGACTGCTAAAATAAGTTATGTTTTTTCAATATATTTGGGCTAAGAAACCTTGTTTCTTTCCATTTTTTTCAAGTTATTTACTCCAGGGTTCATGCCCTTCCTTCTTAGCCCACAGACCCCTGACTCTCTCACCTCCTCTCTTTTTCTAAAGGTCAAACATAATAGAGAATACTTTGCTCAATCAAGTTGGTGACTTAATGAAGAGTTGTTGAGGTAAACAACAACAGTGCTCCAAATATAATACAAATGCAACTAAAATTAAACTCCAACCAAAATAGGGAGAAACAATGTTATTAAAACAAACTTGGTATTCGAACAGTAATATAATTAATAAACTCCTCTCTGATAAATGGAAATGTAAAAAAAAATCTGGGGCGTGGTCTGGCTGCTGACCAAGATGGCTACGTGAGTTGTTAGCTCTTCACGCTCGAACACCAAACAGAAATAATATCTCCATATTGCCCAAATCTGACTGAATATCTGGTGTCTAACATCACTGCACATAATGGCACAGAGATCCTCTGAAAAATAGAGACAGAAATCAGCGTTAAAAATCTCAGCCTCGTCCTCACCTTGTACCCAAGATGGCGCCGGCAGTAAAAGATCTCCGACCTCCTACTCGGATCGTCTATATATCTATACCCACCTGTATTCCAGCGACAAACTCCTCTAACCACAAAGACTGACAATCCTCCCTACAAGCCAAATATGTCCGGACAGATATTGAAACAATTGAGGAGCGAACGACACATCTGGAGGGAAAAGTGGAGGAACTAATAAAGGGCCACTATTCCCTCTCAGAAACGTCTTAACTGCAAGCGAAATTTGAACATCTCAGTGATAAGATGGTGGATCACAGAGATAGATATAGGCACAGAAATGTACAAGAAGTACCACCACAAAGCCTCCTGCTTTACACTACAGAGCTGTTAAAGGCTATGGTTCCTGAACTCACCCAGCAAGACCTTTTGCTGGACCGTATACATAGTCTGCCGTGGCCAAAAATTTTACCAGCAGCTGCGCCCAGAGATGTGATTACTAGTGCTGTCCCGAACGGTTCGCTGAACGGTTCACGAACGGTTCGCCACGGACTCATCATTGAGTAAACTTTGACCCTGTACCTCACAGTCAGCAGACACATTCCAGCCAATCAGCAGTAGATCCTCCCTCCCAGACCTTGCCACCGACTGAACAGCTCACTAAGAATGCAGCTTCAAAATGGATGCTGTCCAGGAGGTGGGAGGGTCTGAAGGCTCAGAATCACACGTTATAAAAAAGAAATAAATAAAAAATAATAGACGTGAGAAAGAAAAAAAATACATAAACATATCCCTATGCTATATACCCAATATTATTAAAATAATGGATTATAGATGTATAAAATATGGCATCAGTAATTAAACAAATACATTTATTTTGGCACGTAATGTTTTAAAAGGATCAGCTGGTTAAATAACAATAACAGTAATTGCAATCGTTACAAAACACAGCTTAAAACCAATTGTACATATAGCTTCTAACAGGAAGAAAGAAAGTGAGTTTTATGCAGTTAGAGACGGCTACTCACATTTGCCTTTTGTTCCCAGTGGAACTCTTATACTGCAGCTGTCTCAAGTCGAGATTTGTGTCTCCTCCACAAAGAAACATTGCTCAGACCTTGTGGCTATTATGTTCCAAACTGCTTGCTCGGGTGCTTTCAATCCACGGGCTGATAATTGAGTTCAAAGTTGGTGGGACTTTCAGTCTGTCTCCGCCCACTTGATTACATCATTCAGTCTAAACGTTTCGTCTATTGACTTTGTCAGGATGTTAACCCCTTAAGGACACAGCTTCAGAAGCTTTACATAGCCTTAAGGATACAAGCATTTTTTGCGGTTTGTGTTCCTGCAATTTGCCTCTCTCTCATTTATTGTACCAACATATATTATTTACTGTTTTTTAGACAACAAAAAGGGCTTTAATTTGATGTGACATATATAAATTCTCACTTATTACAAAATAATGGGAAAAAAAGCCCCCCAAGTTTTGGCAATAGTAACATGTGCATTATATGTCCAGCTTAGGAAAAGTAATTCGAAATCAATTAATTTATGTGTCTTGATTTACAAAGTACATAATATGTGTAGGATTTCAGTTTTTTTAAAGTTACAGGTCACAAACTACAAGGTCTAAAATAAAATTTCAATGTGAAACAATTTTAGACGTTGGTATGTTTGTCTATAAAGTAGACATCACAGGCTATTTACCTAAGGTTATTTTGACACTTTTTTATGTAGCCATTTCACCGCCAATCTCTGCTAAATATTGGAGTAAAATTGTTTTTTTTTCTCTATTTTGGCATATACACATACAACAAGGTTTTTGTAATATGTAGTTTGTAAAGCTAGTGTGTGCTATCCCTGTACAGAACCCCATATTTTGTTCAGCTACATCTGCTGAGTACAACAATACCCCCATTGTATACCTGTGCCCCTATTCTGTGAAGCTACAATGCCATATACGAGACCATGCTATTTCAGTTTCTATAGTTGGAATTTTCATATATGGTCATATGTCTGATTTTGTGGTATTATAGCCATTTGACTGTTCAAATAACCCCACAAAGGCCTTCCATTTGAGAAAGCAGACACTCCAGGGTATCTTATTAGGCATATATTATACCTTAACTTGCCACCATTTTTTCACCAGTTTATTTCAAATTTTGTGGTGAGAAAATGTTTTAAAAATATTTTACATACATGTTGCATTTTCGCTGGGTATTTCGTACATTTTATAAGTGCCACTGTCATAAATTCCCCCTAAGTATGCTCAGTTACCTCTTCTGAGTAAATCAATATGCCCAATGTATGACCTATACACTATTTTGTGAAGTTACAGTGCTGTAAACAAGACGTGACAAGTTCAGGTTTTTAAGTGTAAATTTACATGGAGGATTTTAATGGGTCCGTATTGTATTTTGAAAGATGTTACCAGGCTGCTTTTTCCAACTACCCCAAAAAGGCATACTATTTCGTAAAGGGTATTTCAAAAGGCAAAGTTTGAACCTTAGCATGGGATCATTTTTCCGCTAGCTTGTAATCAAGTGTAGTGGTAATAAGCATTTTTTTCTGCCTTTTTGACACAAACAGTGAGTTTGTACTGTATATTTTGCAAGCCTTATGTGTGCTATGGCTTTATAATACTTCATATGTTGCTCAGCTATGTTGTCTGAGTACACCAATACCCCCTTATGTACCTTTGCCAGGTATATGTGTATGTTAAAGGGGCACATTTCAGACACAGTTTTTTTTTTAAAACTTTGAATTTGTACGCTGTATCGTTACCCCATTTTGGAGTTTTTTAGCAGGCTATATATAACCAACTATCCCATAAAGGCATACTATTTCTTAAAGAAGACATCCCAGGGTAATTTAAAAGGCATATTTTGAACCTTAGCGTGAAATAGCTTGGTTGCTTCATCTAAGTGCTGCTTCTAAGTGTGTGGTTGGAGATATTCTGGAGAGTTTTACAGAAGCTTCAACTGGAGAGTTTTACAGAAGCTTCAACTGTCTAAGATTTTGCTAAGAGTTTTCTTTTCTACTGTTACAGGTAAGATTCATCTGTAGGAAAAGGTTACTGAGTGTACAAGGTTTGATTTCCTGTTGGTAATTTGGTAAGGCATTTAATTTGATTAAGCTAGTTACTTGCTATTGATTGCTGGTTAATTAGCTATAGTATGCAAATAAGCAGAGGCCTACCCAGGTGTTAAACATTCCTAGTGGGTGGTGATTTTAGGATTTATATAAGGGTTGTTGTCATTAGCTTGGCTAATATAGCTTGGTTGCTTCATCTAAGTGCTGCTTCTAAGTGTGTGGTTGGAGATATTCTGGAGAGTGCTGCTTCTAAGTGTGTGGTTGGAGATATTCTGGAGAGTGCTGCTTTTAAGTGTGTGGTTGGAGATATTCTGGAGATAAACTGGAGGTAATCTGAGGTATTCAGGAGGACTAAAAATTTAAGATTTGTTTGATTTCAATTATTCACCTCATTGAAATGGCAGACTTAGCTCAGTGTAATAGTTGTTATGCATTTGTTTCAGGTTCCACTTTTTGGAGATTTGGATGCTGCCTATTCTGTAGACAGTTCGTTATTTTGCGGCAGGGGATTGTATTTTTGAAGTCTGAGATTTGTAAATTATCTGGTAAACAAACTCAGGCTGGAACTGCTGCAAAGCCACTGCCTCAGAGATAGGAATGGCAAATGGATTACTAGGAATGGCAGATGGATTACTGTAGGATCTGGTAGACTTAGAGTTGTGGATAAAAGGCATATTGCACAGTCTGTAACTCTACATAATTCATTTTCTGCACTTTCAGAGTGTAATGGTGTTATGGAGACAGGCACTGAGGGTAGTGGTGTTGTGGAGACAAGCTTGTGGACTATGGTGAGACCTAATAGAAGGCAGTTGTTGTTAGGGGATTCCATCATAAGAGGTGGGATGATGGACAATGGTGGTCTTGTGAGATTTCTTCCCAGAGCTACTGCTCACAGAGACAGGAGACATATTTGTAATATTGTTAAGCGAGCAAAGCAGGAAGGGGAATTGGATGTACTTGTCCATCTAGGGACAAATGACTTGGCTTGCAATGAGGTTTCAGAGGTTAAGGAAGTTTTTAGTGTTTTTGCCAATGATATACAGCAGGTTGCTTCCACACTGTCATTCTCTGAAGTTCTGCCTGTGCATAACATTCAGAACAACAGCGGATGTGTATTAGGGACTGTCACGAGTGTGGGCTATAGGCCCAGCCGAGAAAGTGGGGAGAGTGTGGAAGTGACAGGGTTAATGACACCAGACCCCTGGTTACCTGTTGCTAGTCCCAGCAACCACTCAATTAACCCCTGCAATCCCTTCTACACTAACACCCTTAGTACATACTCTACTGCCACCACCAAGACTTTTAAACCCGGGCGTCTTAGGTTACCCCACACACAGGAGAATTATAGTATCACAGTTCTACTTTTACTGATAAAACATATATAGTTAACCCTTTTTGGTAACGTGTTTACCTGAGCTTTCCTCTGGAGAGTGAAGCTCATAGAGAACAGAGACACAAGCTGATTAAGTAAACATTTAATCTGACAAAAAGGATTCACAGTGCTGAGTACAAAATACAGAAATAAATGACATACAGATAACAAATTGCAAAACAGTACATAAAATAAAATAGGAGAAAACACAAGAAATTCCTTACATATATTTACCCCATATAGAATTCTTGTGGGAGTCTTAGATGGTATATGTCTCCTAGAAGTTACTGACAAAAGAAAAATGAATAACTGACTTCCCTGGATAGTCCAACACCCTCATATATCTAAACTAGTTGTTTCTCAGTGGGCAGACCCCTGGGGGGGATCAGAGGGGGCTGGTCTGGCAGTCTATTGCCCACTCTATGAAATTCCTTGTGTCCAGCTCTGGTGATGGCTATCTACATGTTTTATGGTCTAGGCCTGGTGCAAGATCAAAGACCACAATAAATGTCATCCCAAGGTTTACAAAAAACAACTCTTAACATATATAAACACACATCAAACACCAACTCATGCTTTTGACTTTAATTTGTGGCTTGGTGAATGGTGTCGGGAGCAAGGATTTAGCTTTATTTCTCATGGTAGCTCTGTTTGGAATGGAAATAAGCTGTACAAAAAAGATGGTTTGCATCTTTCTCAAAAGGGAACAAATGTTCTCAGTGAGCAGTTCAGAGGTTTTGCTAGGATGCATTTAAACTAGGGGGGGAGGGCAACAACATCAATCCAATCGCCCCCCAAAACAAGGACAGAAGGTGCCTTTAGCAAGTGTGTTAAAAACGGACAAGCTTAGAGTCATGTCTACAAATGCTCACAGTTTAGGGAATAAGATCCATGAACTCGTGGCAATAATGGCAACTGATAATGTAGATTTAGTCACTGTTACTGAGACATGGTGTAATGAGAAAAATGATGACTGGGACATGGCAATACCAGGGTACTCTTTATATAGAAAAGACAGGGAAGGCAAGAAAGGGGGAGGGGTGGCCCTGTATGTGAAGGATGGCATAAAAGCTAGCCTAATAAAAGTTAGCGAGGTGAACATAGAGTCCATTTGGGTTACGTTAGAATTTGGTAATCACACAGTAACTCGTGTAGGTGTGATTTATAGGCCCTCAGGACAAATAGAAGAGTTAGATAATCTACTAGTTGAGGAAATAGCTAAAATGACAATAAAGGGGGAAGTTATCATCATGGGTGACTTTAATCTTCCTGATGTGAATTGGAAAACAAAATTAGCTGCTTGTGCCAGGAGCACACATATTCTAAACTCCCTACTGGGATTGTCTATAAAACAAGTCGTTGAGGAGCCAACTCGTAAAGAGGCCATACTTGATTTAGTGTTAACAAATGGAGATTTGGTATCAGATATTACTCTAGGTGAAAGTTTAGGATCCAGTGATCATCAGTCAGTGTGGTTTAATATACACAAAAACAAAAGTTTTAGACTTTAATAAAACTGACTTTTCTAAAATTAGAATATGTGTAAAGGAATCATTATCAGATTGGAGCAATTTAAATGGAGTCCAAGAGAAATGGGATTATTTAAAAGTTGCACTGCTGAAGGCAACTGAAAATTGCATTAGGCTTGTCAGTAAAAGCAAAAAATTCAAGAAACCACTGTGGTACTCCGCAGATGTGGCCAAAATAGTAAAAAACTAAAAGTTAGCATTTAGTAATTATAAAAAAAAAAAAACAGAGTGAAGAAGACAATGCTCTATAAGATTAGGCAGAAAGAGGTCAAGCAAGTTATAAGAGCTTCCAAATCACACACAGAAGAGAAACTAGCACAGTCGGTAAAAAAAAGGGGACAAAACATTTTTTAGATACATAAATGAGAAAAGGAAAGTAAAACAAGGATTAGTTTAAAAACAAAAGGAAGGTATGTAGATGTAGCAAACCTAGCCACTTGGGACTGCCTAAGATAGAATGGTTGTGCCTATTTTCTGTTGTGTACTGCGCGCCGGTATAGTGTGGCGTCTCCGGCTATGTTTAATTTATGCTGTACTGTGTATGTCTGTTCGAATCCTCCCTATTCGTTAGCATTGCTATTAAAACTGACTAAGTTGTATATTTTGAAGTAGAAAGGTAACGGTTTATGTCCTTGTAGTTTTCATTACTGTATGTTACAGCAGGGGCTGTTGGGAGGAGGACCTGGAAACGGTAGTCTCCCTCCAGTCCCCTCAACCAAAACCCCTGCTGCCCATCTTTGGAAACCCCTGTTGAGTGACCTGCTTTAAATATCAGTTATTTTTCAATAAAGTGACAGTTGAGTGACCTGCTTTAAATATCAGTCTTTTTGAATAAAGTGGCAGTTGACTCTCAGACTGTGTTTCGTCTGGTTCTTGGGAGGATTTGGGAATATTGCCTGCTTCCAGCTTTGTACTTGGTTATTGCATTCTACCAGCAGAGATCCTGGGATTATAAAATTGCAGCTCCGCAACAGTAGATGAGGATAAAGGTCTAGCTGACTGCCTCAATTAATATTTTTCTTCAGTATTTACTGAGGAAAATGAAGGAAAGAGACCTCAATTAGGAAAAAGGACAAATAAGTCATTTATTACATGTGAGTTTGCAGAGGAGGAGTTTGTAATATATACACACACAATGAGTTTGTAATATATATTTTGCAAACCGTATGTGTGCTACAGCAGTAAAAAACATCACATGTTGCTCAGCTATGTCATCTGAGTACAGCAATACCCCATATGTACCTTTATGACAACGGTGAAGGGGAACATTTGAGACACAGCCATTTAAGTTTGAATTTTTATGCTGGGTCCATGCCCTACTTTGGAATTTTTTTAATAGGTTGTTTTTTCCAATTACTTCACAAAGGCATACCATTTCCTAAAGAAGACACCCCAGGGTGTTTCAAAAGGCATATTTTAAACTTGTGGTATCATTTTTTCGCTAGCCTGTACCAAGTGTAGGTGTAATACACATTTTTTCCCTTTTTTAAACATTTTTTTTTCTTTTTAAAGTCTTTTTTACTGTTAACCCCTAACTAGCCTAACAGTAAATCCCCCAATTTTCCCACTAACTTCTACCCACCCTAGCTGAATAAATAAATATTTTACAAGTATTTAAGTAACTAACTAAATAAATTTAATCTCTGAGGATTAAAAAAAAATAAAAGTTAAACCTCAGGGGTCAAAAGAAAAAATCAGTTCACATTGAAATACTATTATCTATATTTTGATCACTACAGACAGTGATCAAAGGGCAGGGAAGGGGTTAGATTTTATTTGAAAGAGGCGACGGGGGTGGGATTTTATTGGTAACACTTTATTTTTTTATTTGTTTTACAGGGAGAGACAGATCAGCACCGATCTGTCTCTCTGCACTTCACAGCTCACACGGAGCTGTAGGGAAACAGATCGGGTTTCACTGCAGCACGTGTGATCACTCTGACTCCCGCTCAGGGTAATCACATGGGCTGATTCAGTGAATCTGCCAATGGTAGTGTGTCTCCGATACGAAGACACACTACAGGATCATTAACCCCATGATTGCGCAATCTAGTGTTAATTTTAGTTTTGGACGGAAATTTTCCATCCAGCGTCCTTAAGGGGAGTGTTGCAATGACGGAAAATTTCCGCCCAGCGTCCTTAAGGGGTTAATGTGATAGTTCCACAATGTTTGTTGTGGGTTTTTAAGGGCTGGTAAACATGCCCTTGCATAGGGATGATTGGATATGATAGCAGTCCTGATTTGCATAATTAATTTGCAAGTCTCCATTTGTATTTTTAGTTAACAAGTCACTGCAGTTTCTCAAACTTTTTTTTAGCTGTCATGCCAAAAGCATGAGTTGGTGTTTGATGTATGTTGATATATGTTAAGAGTTGTTTTTTTTTGTAAACCTTGGGATGACATTTATTGTGGTCTTTCATCTTGCACCAGGCCTAGACCATAAAACATCTAGATAGCCATCACCAGAGCTGGACACAAGGAATTGCATAGAGTGGGCACTAAACTGCCAGACCAGCCCCTCTGATCTCTCCCTTCCCCCCCCCCCCATTGGTCTGCCCACTGAGAAACAACTAGTTTAGGTATGTAATGAGGGTGCTGGACTATCCAGGGAGTTATTCATTTTTTCTTTGGTCAGCAACTTCTAGGATACCTATACCATCTAAGACTCCCACCAGAATTCTACATGGGGTAGATATATGTAAGGAATTTCTTGTGTTTTCTCCTATTTTATTTTATGTACTGTTTTGCAATTTGTTATCTGTATGTCATTTATTTCTGTATTTTGCACTGTGAATCTTTTTTGTCAGATGAAATGTTTACTTAATCAGCTTGTGTCTCTGTTCTCTATGAGCTTCACTCTCCAGAGGAAAGCTCAGGTAAACACGTTACCAAAAAGGGTTAATTATATGTGTTTGATCAGTAAAAGTAGAACTGTGATTCTATAATTTTCCTGTGTGTGGGGTAACCTAAGACACCCAGGTTTAAAGTCTTGGTGGTGGCAGTAAAGTGTGCACTAGGGGGTTAGTGTAGAAGGGATTGCAGGGGTTAATGGAGTGGTTGCTGGGGTAACCAGGGGTCTGGTGTCATTAACCCTGTCACTTCCACACTCTCCCCACTGTCTCAGCTCGGCCTATAGCCCACGCTTGTGACATTAGCCAATAAAGCATTTGGTCTTGAAAACCTATTCTTAGCACTACAATTCTGATTACATATACAATTAATCATAGGTATCTACATTTTTTTTTTTTTTTTTTATTGTAGCTGCTAAAATTAAACAGAGGGGAAAAAAATGGGAAAAAAAACACTTTGGTAGATAATCCACACTTATGAAAAATATATCAAATCTTATCATAATATAGATATAGAAATACATAAATGTATTGAAGGATACAGAGAAAGAGAAATTGCCCTCATCTTATTCTCTTTTTTATAAAAAAAAAATAAAAAATTGGGACAGACAGAAATAAGATAGATCTTCAAGCTGAATAGTCTTATTCCATATGGTTTAAGCACAATGATTTTGAACTTTATGTTGAATAGCCATATATACCATACTTTTAAGTCTGTCCCAATGTGCCTAATGCATTTAATTTATTTTAACGGGTGCTCCTCATATAATTCTGACAACCGTTAAAACGGATTTATTAAGAATAGAGAGATCAAGTGCTGAAAGGAATTAAACTGTTAAAAAGAATTACAGGGGGGGGCGGGGCCAAGCTGCTGATCGAGACGGACGCATGTCGGATGAGCTCCGACAATCACCGCTGTATTTTGGCGATTTCAAACCCCTTACCACCGCCGGCAAACCGGACCACAAGTGCTACTAGTGGTCATGGGCCGCAAGATGAAAAAACAAAAGCCCGACAAGCCCAAAGCGGGCATGAACATAGGGGATCTGCTCCGGCAGGCCCACGGAGTGGGTAGGCCCAAGATGGCCGCCGATATGGACGAATACTCAGCCTCAGACTCCTCAGAGGATTCAATACTAGGGATGGGATCCACTAGAGTTCCCCTCACGCCACAGCCCCAGACAGCTCCAAAGAATGCTGACACGGCTCCGGTGACAAATGCCACTCTGAAGGAGCTTCTACACAGCCTCCAGCTCACTTTGCAAGCCGACATGGCATCACTCAGGGCAGATCTAACGGGCATGGTGGGCCGCTTGGGGACAGTGGAGGCGACAGCAGCCGAACAAGCCCAGACAATCGCCACTCTCTCGGGGGAAATAGGGACCCTCAGGGCACAGCAAGCCACCTTGGAACAACGCCTGGCAGTGATGGAAGATGGCAGGCACCGAAAGAATCTCAAGATACGGGGTGTCCCAGAGGCGATCCCAGATGCGGAACTCCCGCATCTGGTGAGAAGGCTGCTAGGGTCACTACTTACGCCCAAGCAAGCAAAAGGCATTATGACTGACGGGATCTTTCGCATACCGAAGCCTAAGAAGGCCCCCGAGACCGCACCCAGGGATCTGGTTGTTAGATTCGGCAGCAGCAGGGAGAAAGCAGCGGTGCAGGCAGCAACCAAAGGGAATTCGCCACTCTCCTTTGAAAACATGGCGCTCACGTTCTACTCAGACCTATCTGGGGACACCCTGAAATGGAGGAAAACTCTCCAACCACTCACCTCACTGCTACGCACCCATGCTATCCCATATCGCTGGAGATCACAGCGGCTACTCCACATCCTGAAAGAGGATGCGGTACACGCGGTCAGGGACCTGAAAGAGGCGGCAGCCATGCTGGAAACCATCGGCCTCCCACGAGACGCGCTCGCCCAACACGGCATAAGCAATACGGCTACGACGCACACATGGGACCCCACTAGAGTCACCCCGTTTGTCCCTCAGAGGGCCCGCTCGGATGCCTATGCGGGGGCCACAACATGAGGTGGCGCAGGACTACCCAGGCTCCAATGGGACATTACCCACTAATATTTCACCTACGGTTCTGGGGTTCATATGAATCTCCTTTTCCATAAGTTTTTTGTTTGCTTTTTTTTTTATTCGCTATATTGTATAAAGTTTATGATTTCTCTTCAGAACTGACACACACCAGAGACGGCAGGTGATATGGTAACTTATCCTGTCCCCTTTAAGCTAAACTAGTTGCAGGACAGCGCTTGGTTATTGCGGCTAGGTATCATCACATTATTTATCAGACCTGTCTACTTCTTAGCTACACTTTATACGCGACTAACTGTATATGGCTCTACATGATGCATGCTATCAGCGCTTGTTTTCTAGGAAAAATGTTGTTTCTCTTTTATTTAACCTCACTTGAATGACATACCTACCATGCCACTGTCGGATTAGTGTGGACACTGGTGATATGCTGAAGTGGCGCTTACCTATAGAATGCTTCTTAACCCACTCGAAATGTTAAACATATTTACTCTTATGTCCTTACATAAAAACCAAAATGTGCACTGTTATATCAATATGCCTATACTGTTACCATCATAGTCTACTCTTACCTCGCTAGGGCTGTTGTGGCACAGCGAGAATGCTTGTTACCCTCATGCACATCAAAAATAAAGAATTATAAAAAAAAAAAAAGAATTACAGAAAGACGAGAGAAGAAAGAAAAAGAGTGGAAAGCTAAGGGAAGCTTTTTTTTTTTTTTTTTTTTTTTTTTTTTACTTCTGCCTCTCCCTCTCTTTTAAATGGCTTCTAAACACTTCCAGAAACAGAAACAGGCAAAACAAGAAAAGAGACTTTCCACCTTTTTCTCTCCACAAAAGACTCAAGATTCCAATGATGATCCATCCCTAGATTCCTCTATTGCAATGACTCCTTCCTCTGCAGAATCAGCTGCTGTTACTACAGAAATAATAAAAACGCTTTTAGATAACACTTTAAAAGAGATCCAGGAAAAGTCTACTGATCCCCAAAATGCTATTTCCAGGGTATTAACCCGAATTCAAACAATCGAGGAAAAACAAGAACATATAGAATTCCAAATTCAAACTCTTAAAGACACACACAAAGAAACAGAAATGAAAGTAAACCAGCTTGAAACCAAGATAGCTGATTTGGAAGACCGAGCCCGAAGAACAAATTTGAAATTCAGAAATATTCCTGAAAATATAACAAATGATAAATTGAAAGATTTTATGAAGTAACTTTTACTTCCCTTAATCTATTATTGGATTCCCATGAGCTAAAATTAGAAGATAGTAAGGATATAAGGAACAATTTATTAAAGGAAACAAAGAAGAAGAACAAGGAAAGATCAAGGCAAAGGAAACAGAAGAAAAAGAGAAATGTAAAAACAAAAAAATGGAAGCAGAGAAAAGCCTATGAAAAGAAATATTATTATTTCTATATAAATTGGTATAATCGAAACAGGAGAGATCTAAAAAGTATAAAAACGTGAATTAAGAAAGTGAAGAAACAGAATTTAAACACTTTTTATACAGCATGATTTATTTTTTATATCACCAGACTCACATTAATGGGTCTATACTTTAGGATATTAATCACTATGCCATAGAATTTTTAAGCCAACTAACGTCAAAAATAATTTCCCAAGAGACATAATAGTCGCCTTTCATTCATTTGAAACTAAAAATCAAATCTTGTCAGCATTAAAGAATAACAGACCAACAGAAGAAAAAATCAGAGAAATATTTGCCATCCCAGATATTTCATATTTTACTAGAGCTAAAAGAAGAGACTTTTCACCAATATTTCAAACTTTAACAAAATATAACTTAAGATTTAGATGGCGACATCCAGCCTCACTTCAGATTCTTTATCGTGATGAATGGTTTACATTTACAACCTTTGAAAAGGCTAATGAATGGTTGATACAATCAAAACTCAATTAAAATACGGTTCATGAGAGGGAGGAAGAGTATGGGAAGTGAGGAGGAGGAGAAGGAAAGAAGATAAATTATTATTTTTTTATTTTTTTATTATTATTTTTTTTTCTATCCTGCAAGACCACCTAGAGTTTAAGAAGATAGTAAGGATATAAGGAACAATTTATTAAAGGAAACAAAGAAGAAGAAAAAGGAAAGATCAAGGCAAAGGAAACAGAAGAAAAAGAGAAATGAAAAAACAAAAAAATGGAAGCAGAGAAAAGACTATGAAAAGAAATATCATTATTTCTATATAAATTGGTGTAATCGAAACAGGAGAGAGCCAAAAAGTATAAAAACGTGAATTAAGAAAGTGAAGAAACAGAATTTAAACACTTTTTACACAGCATGATTTATTTTTTATATCACCAGACTCACATTAATGGGTCTATACTTTAGGATATTAATCACTATTTATTAATTACTGCTGCAATGAAGCAGGATAATCTAAATACTTCACATCACTTTGATAAATTTTCTTTTGAATATGGTTAATGAATATTTAAGCGATGATAATAACAATAATAACAAATAAATTTAATATAAGAAACGCAGAAGGGTTAACTAGAGAGGGATATAGGTCAATACATAATCACAATTTATTAGAAATATTTATAAATGATTATTTTTTGTTGGATATCTAATACAAAACACAGAGATTTGGTTAATTAACTAACTTTGAATGGCACTTTATATAGATATTTAATACATAAAATTGTATCCATGATTTTGGTTCTCTAAGCATAACACTGTTAAAATAGAAAGATTACTATATTTATCATAAGGATTAAATTCTAAAGAAACAGTATCTATGATACGAATAGAAAAACATAGAGAAAGCCTGACAATAGGGATCAGTCCTTTTTATTTTATTTTTTTCTCTCTCCTTTTTCCTATTCTCTCCTTCCTCTCTCTCTCCAGAGAGTCCCCCTCCCTCCCTCCCTCTATATGATACTTTGATGTTGGAGTCATGTTGTATTCCAATTTGCAAATGTTGCATAATATGCAATGTTTCTTTTTGTAAGATGTTTTTTAAGATCTTAAAATATTTGATGTTTGGTAATAAATGTTATTATATGATTACTTGGTTGGATAGGATAAGGACAATGGATATTGTAATATTACATTAAAAAAGGAAAATAAATAAAATAAAACTAATGATTAGAAATGTTAAAACTAATATCAATTAATGTTCAAGGACTCAATTCCCTAAATAAAAGAGCTTCTACTTAAAGAAAAAGCTCAAATCTCCTTCATTCAGGAAACCCATTGGAAGAAGCAAAATAAACAAAATAACCAGTATTGGAACTTTAAAAAGTTCACTATTATTGCTGAAGCATCAGATCAAAAAAAAAAGGGAGTAGCAATATTGTTTTCTAACTTGATCAATAACTCCCCTTTTATTTTATTTTATTCTAATTGGACTTTATTTATTTTATTTTTTGTGCGCAGCCTTTTATTGTTTTTAATGCCTCAGTATTAGCCAGAAGATTAATTTATTACTTCCTGAATTGATACATATAGATCAAATAGGGTTTGTTAAAGGTCGACACTCCAGTGATAATTCCAGTAGAATCATAGATTTATTTGAATACGCACAATTAACAGGGACGCCCCTTCTGACCCTGTCGATCGATGCAGAAAAGGCCTTCAACAGGTTTGGATGGGGATATATGAATAAAGTTTTGACTGCATTTGGGTTGGAAGGTTGGATTGCAGTTGCAATTGGAGCTCTCTATATGGGCCCATCAGCAAGAATAATAGGATATGATATATGTTCAGAATGGTTTGACATTAACAACGGGACGAGGCAGGGGTGTCCGCTATCACCCCTGTTATATGTTCTCTCAATCGAACCATTCGCCATAACAATCAGAGAAAATTTTGGAATAAGAGGTATGATAATAGAAGAAGTAGAAGCAAAGATATTCCAATACGCTGATGACGTATTGATCTCTATTACAGATCCTGCCATTTCACTTTCTCATTTAATGCAAGAGATTAAAAACTACGGAGATGTTTCAAACTATAAGATAAATCTTCATAAAACTATTGCTTTAACAATTAATATAAATTCTCATATGCTAGGTTCTCTTCAAGAGAAATATAATTTCCAATGGACTAAAAAAGAGTTCCAATATTTAGGAATTACTATTACGGCAAATCCTCAAAAAATAGTAGAGACCAATTTTTAAAAAAATGATAAAATACACAAATAAAACTTTAAAAGAATGGCGCCCCTTAGAAATTTCCTGGTGTGGAAGAGTCAACACAATTAAAGCATATGTTATCCCCAACATGATTCCATTGAAAGTTCCTAAACCTTGGTTAGATATGATTCAAATGCTTCAATATTCACTTTCTAATTTTATTTGGAACGGAAAAACACCAAGAATAAAATCCCAAATTTTAACAAAAAAAATTAATCAATGAGGAATGGCTTTTCCACTCATTAAAGATATATATAGCGCTAATATTATTTCCCATATTCATAAATTCCATATCTCAGACTCTAGAAAACAACCTTGGTATCAGATAGAATTAATTAGAATAAAAGAGAATGATCTAGCCCTTCTGATTTGAGACAATAAAACTAACTATAAGACTCATTTAATTCAACTCAATTCTGTTATTGTATCCCATCTTATTGAAGAATGGCAACGAATCAAAAAAATTTCTTAAGATATCAAAAAAAATAATTGAAGGAGCAAATGTTTGGGTTTTGGAAAGAGTTATCCCTGATATAAATCTCTCCAAATGGAGAGTTAACAAAGAGATTTATATTAAAGATCTCCTTCAAAGTAGTAGATTGTTGCCATTCAATATCCTCAAATCTACAATTAATATCTCGGACATAGAAGTCTTTTCTTACATGAGAGTAAGAGGATTTCTAAACGAGTCCTTATTAAGAAAGGAAGGCAATATAAATAATTTGGTTTATAGAATTTTTGACAAAAATTAAACTAAATCAATATGTTCCATTGCTATTGATTTGATCAGACAAGTGTATTCAGATATTCACCCTACAGCTAAAAAGCAATGGGAAAAAGATCTTAATATTAAATTATTTGATAAGACTTTGTGCTCACCTATGAAATTACTCAGAAAACATATACATTTCTTAAATTTAATCAAAACTTTTTTTTAAAGTTCTTCATAGGTGGTACCTAGTACCAACAAGGTTGGCCAAGATATCATCTAATTCCTCCCTGTGTTGGAGATGTCTAACACATGAGGGAGACATGTTACATATCTGGTGGGGTTGCCCAAAAATTAGCACTTTATGGCAATCAGTATATCTTTTTTTGGAGTTTTTCAATATTAAAGTAAAAAAATGCCCACAGGCAGGTCTACTCCATCTTAATTGTGATAGACTCCCAAGAGACCAATTAGTATTGACCATCCACTCCTTTATTGCGGCAAAGATACTAATAGCAAGAACTTGGAAACAAATAACCACACCAGATATGAAACAGTTTATAGCTCAATTGTTATTCCAGCTTGAAATGGAGAGAGGAGTTGCATGTTTAAATAATAATAGAAAATACACATATCATTTTGATAATTGGATTAAAAAAATGGATTAAAGAATGTTTCCAATAAATATTCATTCTCCTTATCATAATAGATAACATAAGTTTTTTTTCTTCAAACTATTTTTCTTTTGTCAAATATATAGATTCCAACCAATAACTATGAATGATTGCTATGTTTAAGTATGTCTTGTTACGTGTTAAGTAATTGCAATTTTTTATATATTATATATATATATATATATATATATATATATATATATATATATATATATATATATATATATATTAACTAAAGTAATTCTATGTATTTATGAATGTTAAAAAAATATTTCAATAAAGAGAAATTTAAACCTAATTTATTTAAAATTGTTGTTAATGGACAGAAATTGGATTGCACTAAACAAACTGATTATTCCCCCTTTAAAAGTAATTGTATTGATTTTTATTATTTTTAAAATAATTAAATATTGGCATAAAAGAGCGGGGCGGAGCCAAGCTACTGCACTGAATGGCCGCACACAGCTCCGGACGAAAAAAACACGATTATCCCTATAATACCGGTCAAACCTACCGGACCGGAGACAAAACGGGTGCCAAAGCTGCTGAGGCAGAAATGGGTCGAAAAACGAAGAAACCCAAGCCCGACAAGCCACGGCAGCAAGCAAGCATAGGCGATCTCTGGAGGCAGGCTCGGGGCGCGATGGGCCCTGACATGGCCGCCTTCTTTTCTTACATGAGAGTAAGAGGATTTCTAAACGAGTCCTTCCGACCTCTCGGACGACTTCACGGCAGACCCAGAGGTAGCTACCAAAACTGCCCCACAGAACCCTCGCCAATCTTCCCCACAAGCTGATTCTACCCCAGTCACCACGGCGGTGCTGAAAGAACTGCTCGCTGGGGTACAGCTCACTCTACAGGCAGACATGGCCCAGATACGTACAGACCTGCAAGGCCTGACAGGCCGCATGGGTGCCCTAGAACATGGCGCGAACCAGAACGCCAAACAAACACAGCAGTTACAACAAAAGGTCTCTGAGCTGCAGAGACAGAATATACAGTTTGAAAAACACTTTGCCACACTAGAAGACCAAAGAAGAAGCAAGAACATGAAGATCCCCTGCATAGCAGAGGAAACGCCAGAGGCTGAGCTGCCCCATCTTGTACGACGGCTCCTCACAGCCCTCCTTACGCCTAAGCATGCCCAACAGATAATCCTAGAGGGGATGTTTCGCCTCCCACGGCCAGCCAAAGCCTTAGGTACCCTACCCAGGGACCTGTTAGTACGTTTCACTAGCAACAAAGACAAAATGGCAGTGATGAACGCAACCAGAACCCAGTCCCCCTACATATTTGAGGGCATGTCGCTCACATTCTATACAGACCTGTCACGGTCCACAATGGCCTGGCGCCTGCTCTCTCCAACCCTTCACTTCCCTACTTCGCGCACAAACCATCACCTATAAATGGAGGGGCCCACATGCGCTACAAGTAAGCCACGGAAACAGCCAATACACCGTTCAAGACATGCAGGGCGCACGCGACCTATTGCCCACGTTGGGCCTGCGAAAGGACTACTTACCTTCAGGGGGACGAAGACCGACCAATGCACCATCTGGGATGGGTGACCCCGCCACGTCTCTTCCGTTTGTCCCCCGAGAGCTCAATGCCGTGAACTACGCAGTGATTACGACCTGAGGAGACCAGAAGGGAGAATATGGGACTGTGTCCGCATCTATATGGACTCCTGAACATAACACTGGACATAACGCACAAGTTGACTTAAAATTTTATTTATTTCCTTCCTTTTTTTTTTTTAATGTTGTCTTAATGTTGGTCACTCTTTGCCGCCCGGCCATGCCTTAGGTTTAAGCGAGACCGACCCACTAAGCACCCACTCTCTCACTATGAGGGCGGAAGAATGTTTTCACTCCCACGGCACCCACAGCGCCTTTGGTACATCTCCCCCCCCACCCAGGGTTACAGGGTATCAACCGATGCTTATCATGTCGCAAGACACGAATCTCACTCCTTTTGAACAGCACACAACGCTTACAATGCTGCCACCCGCACTATCCACATTGAGTGGTTTCACTACTACGACACCGCAGCGCCGGCAAGCATTAAAGGCAAGCCGATCACACCTACGAGGGTATGGCCTTCGTCACATCACTTCGTACTCCACTACACGTAGGTCTGCAGCACAACGATACAAGACTATAAAACTATAAAATGCGCAATACAAGCACTAGCCATGTAATTGTTTTATGTTGATTGTTATACCATGCTTGTCACAGCTATTGTGGCGTTTCAAGCCGATTTGTTATAATGTGCAAAGAAAATAAAGAATTTAAAAAAATAAAAATAAATAAATATTGGCATAAAAGAAAATATGATGAAGACAATATCTCTTTCTCTGTATCCTTCAATACCTTTTTATATTTCTATATGTATATTATAAGATTTTATGTTTTTTTATAAATGTGGATTATCTACTAAAGTGTTTTTTAAAATGTTTTTCCTCTGTTTAATTTTAGCAGCTACAATTCAAAATAATTTAGGTACATGTGATCAATTGTGTATGTAATCAGAATTGTGGTGCTCAGAATGGGGTTTTTTTAAAGACCAAATGCTTTTTGAGCTGGCCATCTCCATATATAACTCTACTCTTACATCTGCCTTGAACACTACAGCGCCACTCCAAGCAAGCACCTCAAGGAGGACCCGCCCCCAACCGTGGCATACTAAATCAACGCGCTACCTGCAAAGATGCTCCCGGTGTGCTGAACGCTCCTGGAGGAAGTCTCGCACCCAGTCAGACTTTCTCCATTATAGATTCATACTGTGTTCATACAGTGCAGCCCTTGCCCTTGCCAAACAGTCCTATTTTTCCTCTCTCATTAGTTTGTGTTCCCGCAACCCCAGGCGTCTCTTTGACACCTTTAAGTCTCTTCTTCGCCCCACTGTGGCCACCCCCCAAACCAACCTTACTGCTGATAACTTTGCATGTTACTTCACTGACAAAATTGAACAGCTAAGGAAAGAATTCTCCCCTCCTTGCCTTTCTGTTCCTCAATCACACATTGATCATGCCTTTCCTACCCTTCAGACATTCTCCCCAGCCACTGACCAAGAGGTGGCTGCTCTTCTTCGCTCCTCTCGCCCCACCACTTGCCCGCTCGATCCTGTCCCGTCTCACCTTATCTGATCTCTCTCCGCTTGTCTCGTGCCTTCTCTAACACACATCTTCAACCGCTCGCTCTCCTCTGGCATCGTCCCTGCTGACCTTAAACATGCCACTGTAGTACCTATACTAAAAAAACCATCCCTTGACCCATCCACCCCCTCTAACTACCGTCCCATATCCCTGCTCCCTTTTTCCTCAAAGCTTCTGGAAAGACTCGTCTTTACCCGTGTGTCTCATTTCCTCAATTCCAACTCTCTCCTTGACCCCCTTCAATCTGGCTTCCGCCCTCTCCACTCTACAGAGACTGCCCTTATCAAAGTTACTAACGACCTAATCGCAGCTAAATCCAAAGGCCACTACTCCATACTAATTCTCCTTGACCTCTCAGCGGCTTTTGACACCGTTGATCATGCTCTCCTTCGTCAAACTCTGCAATTGCTTGGTCTCTGTGACTCTGTCCTCTCGTGGTTTTCCTCTTATCTCTCCCAATGCTCATTCAGTGTCTCTTTTTCTAATGATACCTCCTCCCCTCGCCCTGTCTCGGTTGGAGTCCCCCAAGGCATCGTCCTTGGTCCCCTTCTATTTTCTCTTTACACTGCCTCTCTTGGCAAACTTATTACCTCATTTGGTTTCCACTACCACCTGTATGCTGATGACACCCAGCTATATCTTTCCTCCCCGGACCTCTCCCCTGCTGTCCTGCAACGTGTCACTGCTTGCCTTTCTTCCATCTCTGACTGGATGTCCTCCCGCTTTCTGAAACTCAATCTCTCAAAAACTGAGCTCCTTGTCTTTCCTCCTCCTAATACTGATCCTCCT
Source organism: Pelobates cultripes (assembly GCA_933207985.1). Lineage (NCBI taxonomy): Eukaryota > Metazoa > Chordata > Amphibia > Anura > Pelobatidae > Pelobates > Pelobates cultripes. The sequence continues at coordinate 156,039,875 of OW240912.1, forward strand.
CTCTCGCTCTCCCTTCAAGTTTGTGGTACCAACATCAGCCCATCCTTGCAAGCGCGCTGTCTTGGCGTCATACTTGACTCTGGTCTCACCTTTGAGCCTCACATCCTGCATGTTGCCAAATCCTGTAGATTCCATCTTAAAAACATAGCCCGCATCCGCCCTTTTCTTGCACCAGATACTACCAAGGAGCTTGTCCATGCTCTAATAATTTCATGCATGGACTATTGTAACCCTCTCCTGCTTGGTCTTCCCAGAAAGCCGTACTGCACCCCTACAGTCTGTAATGAATGCTGCTGCTAGACTGATTTTCCTCTCTAGTCGGCTCTCTCACACCTCACCGCTCTGCCAGTCCTTACATTGGATTCCTGTGTGCTATAGAAGTCAATTCAAGGCACTAACTCACACCTATAAAGCACTGAACAACTCTAGCCCCTCTTATATCTCCTCACTGATCCACAGGTATGTCCCTTCTCGGTCTCTCCGCTCTGCCCGTGACCACCTCCTGTCCGTTGTCCGCACCCGTACGGCCAACTCGCGCTTGCAGGACTTCTCGCGGGCGGCTCCCTTCCTATGGAATAGCCTGCCTACCGCCATCCGACTCTCCCCTAGTCTTGCATCTTTTAAGAAGTGCCTTAAAACCCATCTCTTTAGGAAAGCTTATGGCCTCCAAGACTAACCCCTACCTCACATACCCTGTCCTAAAGGGCAGCCCACCTTATTTGATTGCACATTCCTGTCCTAATGTGTTTTACACCCCACCTCCTATAGAATGTAAGCTCGATTGAGCAGGGTCCTCTTCAACCTATTGTTCTTGTAAGTTTATTTGTAATTGTCCTATTTATAGTTAAATCCCCTTTCATAATATTGTAAAGTGCTACGGAATCTGTTGGCGCTATATAAATGGCAATAATAATAATAATAATAATAATAATAATAATAATAAAGGTTTGACAAACTGCGGTGACTTGTTAACTAATTATGCAAATCAGGACTGCTATTGTATCCAATCATCATTATGCAAGGGCGTGTGTACCAGCCCTTAAATACCCACAGCAAATATGGTGGCACTATCACATTAAAGTCCTGACAAAGTCAATAGACGAAACATGAGTGGAAGATCCTGGTGGAGCGGATTGAAGAACCAGAGAAAAAACAAGCGGCTTGTCTTTCCCCAACGAAATTCACCTCTGACTGGAACACTGTGGCTACAGCTAAGTGACTCTCCCCCACTTTTCCAATGCCATTTTTGCATACACACGGAGACCACCCGTCGTCCGAGCACATATTGCCATTTCAATTGAGGGCCCGTTGCTCAATCTCTACTGTCCTCACATTGTTCTTTTGAATAATCTTTATGTGTTGCTATCAAAAGCATTGCGTTGGTGATACTACCAGATGCACACTGTGCCTGGGAATTACTCACCAAAGGGGCCAATCTTCATCTCCATCTCCCCCAGTTTAAGTTATTTTCCCACGCAAGGTGCTTCTACCCTCCCCAGGCTCACTAGAGACATGTTTTCACTGCCTATGCATACTTGCACCCCCTCTGGAGGTTTCTTTGTAAATAGTTAATTTTTTCATTTTTTTTTTTATATATATATATTTTTTTTTCACCTTTTACATTGTGTCCACACCATATGATACTACCTCCAGCCAACCGTTCCACTATGCTAAACACAACCGCACAGATACCGATGTGGGATATACCAGGCCTCCCTCTTTCCCTAAGGTTTTACTGTATGGTCTACCATTTCATCATGTGGATAGTGATATCATTTGTATTGTTATCGTGCATAACTTGTGAAGTATATCTTTATAGGTCAGAAGGCAGACAGCTCTGTTGATAGACAACCCCTCACCAGTTGTTGTATCAATACCCATGACTTGCCAATATCTCACCTTTGTTCTTTTATTCAGAATACATTATATAATTTTTAATTTTTTTTTATTTTTATTTTTTTATTCTTCGTCAGTTCATGTATATTAAAGGGACACTATAGTCACCAGAAGAACTACAGCCTATTGAATTTGTTCTGGTATGTAGAATCATTATCTTCAGGCTTTTTGCTGTAAACACTGTCTTTTCAGAGAAAATGCAGTGTTTACATTACAGCCTGATAACTTCACTGGCCACTCCTCAGATGGCTGTTAGAGATCCTTCCTGGGTCATGGCTGCCTAAAATGCATCCAAACATTCAGTGTCTCCTTCCTCTTCATGCAGACACTGAACTTTCCTCATAGAGATTCATTGATTCAATTCATTGATTGGCCAGGGCTGTGTTTGAATCATGCTGGCTCTGCATTTGGAGTTATGCAGACTAAGCATTGCAGCCTAGCAGTTCAAGAAATGTGCTGTACCATGCTCTGTGGCACTCTAATGTTAATGTGTCTCTTGAGCTCTACAGATTGACATGAACTCTTTTCAGAAGACCCATTTTAAATGCCATTTTAAGAAAAAGAAAAAAGGTGGTTCCATGCTGATCAGCAGAGCTGTCTCCTTTACTCTTATCAAGAAAGTTGGGGATAGAAAAGGCAGATATATACTCCTCCAATGCTATATTAACAATGAACCGTATACCCATATCAATATTTATGGTCTTCACAACAACCAAACAACCTTTATTGGGGATGTAATCATTGAGGACACTAGCATAAATACAGTATGGCAAGCCCATAAATCTGTCATTAGGGGCAGAATTTTCAAGGCAGCCAGTTACACACACAAAAAAAACTTGACCTAGATGAATATTCAAAAACTCAATGACTTGACTCATAAGGACCTACACAACCCATCCCCAGCTACCCAAAATAAACTCAGAATACTGCAAAGCAAACTGAAAGAAATAGAACTAATGAACACCATGTACATGCTCACAAAATGTAAACATGCATTTTTTTCCCTGTAAGGTAACAGAGCAGGTTCACAACTAGCCTCAAAATTGAAATCTCAAATGGCCCACACAAAAATTGCGTATGTGCAATCCACCAGGCGAGGCAAGATCTTAAACCCACAACATATCATAGACAATTTTGCCACATATTATGGTACTTTGTACAACCTAAACAATGACCCTCACACCACTTCACCTCCCTTAGAAGCCATACAGTCATTGATACTATACCACAGCTGACTCAAGATGACCTGACTAAATCACTGAACCCTTTAGCCACCTTGAAATTGATGATGCAATCAAAACTGTAACGGATCACCTGGCACCCCGACTGGGTACCTCCATTGATGGATGCTTCTAGTGCTTCCCGAGGGCTCCAAGCACTCCACTTCACACCACAAGCACCGCAGAACCCATGAACCGCCACAGCTTGGTTGGGGTCTCGCTGTCTCCTACCTACGACAAGGCTCCAGGTTCCAGTGGGTGAACCTCTCTTTCCCCAGAGAGTGAAGCAGAAACAAGCTCTTACAAGAGCTTAGTGATTATCCAAGGGAGTATGAAGAGCATAGAAATTCCTTGTAGCTGTTTCCCCCAATAAGAGACAGGACTCTAAATTGAGGGTGAAGTAGAACTGAAGGTTTAATGATGCAGCTGCTTCTTTTATACAGTATTTCCCCACAAGGTTACCGCCCACATGGACCTTGTGGGGCACAGGACATGAAACTCACAAACCAATACAAAACAGAGTTTTATATTTGAACACTCCCTGTACACAAACTCTCCCCATCTGCCTGTGATACAATTACCAAACACAATGGACTAACTCAATTACCACATGCAGAAAATATTCAGGTTTACCCAAAGTCCAGAATCAACCCAAAACAACAACATATCCGCACAAATATTATATATATATATATATATATATTTATTATACATCACTGGATAGCCCTGATCTGGGTGAACACCATATCCAAAAATCACCCATGTCAGAGCAGGGGTCCAATTGTTTTATGGAAGTCACATTTGGCCGACTGCAAGCATGGCTTTCATGCCCAAAACAGTTCCACAGATTTAGGCTGTGCGGCCGGTCCTGGAGATAATTGGCTTAAGTGGCAACTTAATTATCTCCAGTAACAGGAAATATCTCTAAGTCAAAAACTGTTACAAAAACCACATAAAAATACATAACTCTTATAATACAATGTTTAACACATCCCCAGATAGCTGAAAGTGCCCTATAGTACAAGAAAGGGTGAGGTCAGAAAATAGCAAGGGCTGATGGGAGATTGAGGAGGGACAAAGCAACTAGTTTCAACTGGTCTGGCAGTGTCCCTGGGACAACGCCCTGCTGGAGAACAATAGGACAGGAAAAAGGGGTAGGGAAAGAGGCACATTCTCCCATGGATTTAAAGGGGCGGACAAAGTGTTTTAAAATCCAATAAGCCCAAATATACTTTTTAGCATGTCTTTTAGCAGAGCCCATAGTCTTGGGGCAGGAGGCTGGCAAGTAGTCCCCTCCAAAAACTCATGGGAAACTCCCTAAAAAGAGGAGTTTGTCACAAAAACCATCCCAGCACATAAAGTCCTGGGACCAGATGGGTATTCCAATTTCTTTTAGTTTGTTTTGCAGTATAGGATCAGACAACACTAGAAAGATACTAAACATTATCTCCCACATGCGTTCTACTAAGAGCGAGGGCCTTCTCTTAACACTGGCCTTCGGCAGAGTCATTTGGCAGTACATGGAACGGGTCTTACTCAAAAATGGGTTCCCACAACTATTTATCTTGGGAATTTTAGTCCTATACAACTCAACCACAGCCAAGGTCTTAAATGTGGATTTTCAGCGGTTATGGACAGGGCTGTCCCCCTTTAATTTGTTTGGGATTCATGTAGACCCGACTCTTTCTGGCTCTTCTCCAGAGGCACCCACACCAGGCTGACATAGGTCTTCCTAGTATACTTAACTACTACAAAGCATCCTTGCTAGTGGCAACAATCAAATTGCATGCACCCAAAAACACTATACAGTTGGGAGATATGGAGAGCTTGCATGCCCTAGGGAGCTTTCTGTTAAAACACCTTTGGACCTCCTCCCCCCCACCTAAGATCAAAAGAAACACAGCTCTTCCCATCCAAATTCTCTCTTTACTGTATTGGGACCAACTCTATAAAAAAAACAACTTGAAGGATGTCACAAATTCCACAAACAGGCGCCACTGACAACACTTAAAGCATTATCGCCCAAGCTGCTTCTGCAGTCCTGGTAAAGATTATGTATGAAGAGATGACCTGTGCCATCTGGGTTCCATCAAACCTTTCCAGGAGACCCACAACCTGCATAACTCTTTTTTTTATATTCCACTATTTGCAAATGAAAAGCACAGTCAATTTACAAGTGCAACTCACTAACGATCTCTTGGTACCCCAGATGTCTCACATTCATGTTATATATGATTGTTGCTGGAGAGAGCTCAGGATGCCGAAATGAGTTATAAAACATTGATGGACAACTCCTTTAATATACATCTCCCATTCATCAAACCTTGGTGTTTAGAAACTAACCAGGCACTAGCACAAGACTAGTTAAAGTAAGCCAATGCTCTTAAAGTCCTCATCCAATGCTACTCTCATGTTGAGGCACAAATTAAGTTAATCTATAGATGGTACTACACCCCTAGTCAGCCCTGCAGAATGTTCCCCACTGTCACCAACACCTGCTGAAGGTACCATGATCCACATTTGATGGGACTGCCGGCCTTGCAACCCTTATGAGACAGATTAATGGAACTGATTGCAAATCTGAAACTCGCAAACATGCAAATGTCTGTAGGCATCTGTTTTTTTTCTTCTTTTCCCGCACCGAATTCCCACACCTACTAAACAAGTGTTAGCCCTAATAATGTTTGCAGTGAGAAATGTAATCACAACTCACTGGAAAAATCCAGTATGCCCTACCAACTCTCTATTATTTGAAAAGATTACCCTTTTTTATGTCTATGAGCGTTTGTCAATGTTCTCTCCTACACAATTCGAAAAATGGCGGTTCTACTGTGGGTGTGAGACAGGTCGGTTTCAGACACAAGGGAATGAGAAAATAAACCAGACATTCGATATAAGTATAAGCCACATGCGTCATCATGGTACATCTCTGAAAATGGCAAAAACAGAAGAAATATAGGTCGCGCTGTAACAAATAAATAAAAAATATTTTAATACACTAAAAACTATAAAATAGGAACAAAGTATAATAAATAGTCCAAATACTTGGTGTGCTTATAATAAATTCCAGTGGATTTTTTTTACTTGTTTCTAACCTCCTAGTATATCACGCAGCGCTGATCCATTTCCCTTTCTACATCTCTGAAAATGCCTACAGAAAAGACCAAACATTGGTACCGAACCACACAGAGACAGAGTGGACTCGGTTTTTGGACACACATGAAGTTACTCCCCCACCCAATTTTCTTTTCTGTACCTCCCTCAACATCCTGAGGAATGCATGCTTTTTTTTGTGACTCTGATTAAGCCGCAACATTGTTGTGATGTATATGGCGCTCCAGAGTGTCGATGGAATATGGGTCTGTACAAATCAATGGTCATTGTAAAGGTTTATTTTGTGCGCTATTTCACAACAGTCCTCTGACTTTGTATACTACTGCCATGATTATCTGCTTTTCTTTTACGTATGTCCTTCTCTGTATGTGTTTATATTTTCTGAAAATCAATAAAATGTTGATGGCAAAAAAATAAGAATCAGATTAGTAAAAATAAAACAGGTAATACAATTCTTTTATATCCTAAGAGAATTGGAGAGGCATTTAAATATGTTTACGGTTCTTTATATAATTTTAAAAAAGTGATCTTAGTTATATAGTTACATAGCTGAAAAGAGACTTGTGTCCATCAAGTTCAGCCTTCCTCACATATGTTTTTGTTGTTGATCCAAAAGAAGGCAAAAAAACCTAGTCTGAAGCACTTCCAATGAGGGCTGGACTGGGAACAGAAAGCAGCCCTGGAAAAAAATATTCCAGCCTTATAATTCATCGGGCCACAGAGTGTTTGTGTTTTTTATCTCAATGTGCTTTGGAGGCTGTTATATTGTTTCTGACCCGCAGTCCCTCACTCCATATGATCCATAGTTATTACAGTGCGGTAATACCCACCCTCCAGGCTGACACACACAAGCTCACTACAGACAAGCTCAACAACACACACAAGTACTCTTACTCATACACAACTTCACTACAGACAAGCTCGCTGACACAAACAAGCTAACTCAAGTCAAGATCACAGATACACACAAGCTCACTAAAGACAAGCTCAATGACACACATACAAGCTCACTACAGACAAGCACGCTACAGACATGCTCACTGACACAAATACAGACAAGCTCATCTGACACACAAGCTCACTACAGACATGCTCACTGACATACACAATATCCCTATAATCTCACTGACACACACTCAAGCACAGTACAGACATGCTCACTGACACACACAAGCTCACACACACACACAAAAGCTCACTACAAGCTCACTGACACACACATAAGCTCACTACAAACGCACTGAAACACACAAGCTCACTACAAGCTCACTGACACACACAGAGGCTCACACACACATAAGCTCACTACAAGCTCACTGACACACACACAGGCTCACACACATAAGCTCACTACAGACATGGTCACTGACACAGGCTCACACATATAAGCTCACTAAAAACTCACTGACACACTCAAGCTCACTGACACACTGGCTCACTACATGCTCACTGACACACACAAGCTCACTATAGACAAGCTCTCTAAACACACAAAAGCATAATACAGACAAGCTCACTGACACAAACAAGCTCATTATAAGCTCAGTGACACACACTCAAGCGCTGTACAGACATGCTCACTACAAGCTCACTGACACACACATAAGCTCACTATAAACTTACTGAAACACAAGCTCACTACAGACATGTTCACTGACACACACACAGGAACTCACTACAAACTCATTGACACACAAGCTCATTACCGACATGCTCATTACAAGCTCACTAAAACACACACAGGCTCACACACATAAACTCACTACAGACTCACTGACACACACATGCTCACTACAAGCTCACTGACACACAACCTCACTACAGACATGCTCACTACATGCTCACTGACCTACACAATGTCACTATAAGCTCACTGACACACACTCAAGTACAGTAGACATGCTCACTACAAGCTCACCGACACTATTAGGGACTATTCACTAAGGTGTTTATTGGTGATTTGAGAACCATCTTTAAGACCACAATAGCAAAGTTGGGAAAAAAATTCCAATTCTTCTAATAAAAAGATTTTTTTTTTTTTTTACAACTTGGATATTTGTCCTAAATATTGAAAGACAATTCATCAGCACAACTCACTTTTTATTTAATAAGCCCCTTAATATTTATATCAAAGGTAGCATACATCCAGCAGGTGATTAGAAAAGCATTATTAACTTTTTAGGTTTTTCTACATCTATTAGTGTCTTAAAGGAACACTCCAAGCATCCTAACCACTACAGCCCACAGGGACTATTGCTAAATTGGATAAATTGTCTACATCATCTAATATCATAAACAAATGCTTTTTAACCACTACACACCTATGTAGTGGTTATGGTGCCAGGAGAGCCCTGTTGCCATTCATCACAAAGGTGTCAAACTTTTTTAGCATGGATTGACATTTATCTAGGTTTTACTGGGTGCCCATCCCACAACTGTTACATCTGGTATTCTACAGCAGGAAAAGCCATATTTCACTGCTTGCACAAACTATGACTGGAGTCATAAGCTGAGAGTATCAGTGCTGTCCTCCATCTGCATGGTGGCATGCTGTAGTAGTTGTGGTATTTGAACCGTTTCATCAATTTAGAATTTCAGTTTACGGTTTACTATAAACTGGTGCTTAGTGTATATACTCCACAAAGTTTAATTATTTAAACCAGGGCTGCCCAATAGGTAGCTCCCCAGACATTGTAGAACTACAACTCCCATGATGCCTTTTCATTCTAAAGGCATGAAAAGCATAATGGAAGTTGTAGTTCTACAACATCTGGGGATTTAAATTTTAGGCAGCCCTGAATTAAACAGTGGATTGCCTGAATTTCACAACTGTTCCTTTAAATTAAAAGTCTGTGGTAAATTCCTGTCAATTTTCAGTTTAATGAATAAACTTGCCAGTGTTTTCCATAGGGATTAATTCACACACAGAAGCTCACTACAAGCTCTATATACACACACACACTCACTACAAACTCACTGACACACACACTAGATCACTACAAGCTCTATACACTCACTCTCACTCTCACTCTCTCTCTCTCTCTCATTATCAATCATGGGCTGCTTAGTGGATAAATAATTACCTGTAACTTCACTGTAACTGGACTTTGAGTGCAGTGTGAGTATTTCATGAACCCTTCCACTTCCTGTGTGAAAGGTCACCAGGGAGAGGCTGGGGGCGGAGCTCTAGTGCAGGGGCTGGAGCTGCCAGACTGTCAATGAAGAGGTGGAAAGAAGAAGCTTTTGTGAGAGAGTGAGAGAGATTTTATTAAGACACATGGCTCCTATTCTTTATTTACCTCAGCAGCAAAGAAAAATAACATTAAATCAGTATAAAAGAAACCAGTAAATAACATGAGGTATATCGTCCTAGCAACAGGAACAGCCAATCAGCATCCTCTTTAAAGCATAATAGGCAGTGTCCAGTATACTACTTCCTCTTTCTTTGCTGCTACCTCAGTTAAAGTGACACTGGGTCCCATGGTTCTTAACTGTGGGATCTTTTACTTTACTTTATTCATATCATTACTCTGGTTAATATAGTTATTATAGTTATTACATTTTAATTATAATATATTCATATTTATAAATATAGTTACTTCACTTTAACTTAATTTGATTTATTTACTTCATTTGCTTCAGTTATATGCTTTATTATATATCCTTTGATAATTTCTTTCCCCTCTGACCTCCCTGGCCCCAAGATTACCATCAACTGGGGCTCAGGGGCATCTTTGAGGATCTTTATCCCCTGCACAGTGCTATTGTGCTGTTTTTTCCCTTTATTTATCTGTCTGGCTGCTGCTCTGACCCCAACTGCCAGAAATCCAAGTTGGGGTTTAGTTATGGTGGCAGCTCCTATGTTTTCCAATTGCTATGTTTTCACTATTGTGAGTACTTTCATTTCTTTATCCTGTTTAGTTATTTATTTATTTTTTACTTGAGGGTTACTCAACCCTTTTTGAGTAACTACTAGTCGGGCAAAATCGACTAGACTTTGGAAAAGGGCAAAAGCCCAACTGAACTCTGAATCTGAGCTCAGTGATATTGAGGAGGAGTTCCCTGAGTCCTATATGGAGGATTCAGAGGATATTTCTGATCCTGATCATGAAATTACTGATGAAGAGGATGCTATTTGGGATACACGTCCTGTTAAACTTACCAAGGTTTAGGTAGATTATGCGGACTCAGGGACACCGATAGGATCTTGGACACTCAATGTGAACCCCTAATCGAACCTGACGACCTATGTCACCCAGTGGTCTCCTCAGACGATGTAGCCAAGTATATTGCATCCAGAGTATGCAAGCCTTTTGAGAAGGCAAAGTGAAATAAATTGCAGGCTGAATGGCCACGCCGAACAGTGCCTGATGACTCATGTAAAATGCTATCAGTTGATCCTAAGATCATTCAATTCCTGAGTAAGACAGGATGGAAGCCATCTAAAGGCTTAGATTTTCATTGCAAAACTGTCAGGATAAAATCCTGGGCATCTTTGGCTCAGCAGCCAAGATCTTTGAAGCAGTAGAGGATGATCTAGAATTAGATTGCGCCATCTTAAGTGGTTAAATCCAGAGAGTGATTTAAGTTGGCAACTCCAACAATGCGGTTGTCACAGAACGCCACAAATTGATCTTGTTCAAGATTGAGCCCAAACGTTTAACTATGGCTCTGAACGAGCCAGATAACACAGGCAAAAGGTTTTCTCTTTGGGGACAACTTTGTAAAAGGATTTGGCTCCTTTGTGCGGCTAAACAAACAGAAGTTCTTTGAGACAGAACCAAGGCTCTTATACTTACCGAGCTGATTTCTTTGAACAATGCGCTATACCAACCTCCTTCCCACAAAGTGGTCGACCCTGGGTTGTTTGTGGCCTAAGAGGTGCTCCTAAGAAGTCTTCACAATTTCCATTCTTTCTTACTGATAGTGGGGGGCAGGCTCACACATGTTTTCCCATGTATGGTCCCTCATTTCATCAGATGCTTAGTTTCTTCACATTGTGAAAGGGTATTGCATAGACTTCCTTTCTCTACCTGTTCAATGTTCCCAATCAAGGAAAATAGTTTTTTCCCAATGAGACGCAGACCTTGTCTCTGTGAACAATCAATCGTTGAGATTCTGGCCCATACCCTGGGTTACGTGAGCAACCTTTTCTTGTTTCCAAAAAAGGCAAAGGTATCCGTCCAGTGATAAATTTGAGACAGCTCAATAGTTATGAACATATCAGCACTTCCAAGATGGAAGGAGGGCATTGTTTAAGGGATCTTCTCCAACCAGCAGATTGGATGGCCAAATTGGATCGGCAAGATGCATATCTCACAGTGCCTATCTCAGTACAACATCAAGATCGAGAACTTCCTGCAATTTACATGGTAGGGCAGTAAATAGAGGTTCAGGTGCCTCCCATTCGAACAGTCTTCGGCTCCATGGTGCTTCACCAAGCTCACGTCTCAGAATATATTTAGACGGCATTTTCATTCTGGCTCAGTTATTCAATTAATCCGGACATTCCTTGCATGGACTTTGACTCTGTTAGAAAACCTAGGCTTCCTGATCAATTGGGAGAAATCCATTATCGTTCCCACGCAACAAATCAAATTTCTGGGTCATATTGGATTATTGTAGATTCTACCTTTCAAACAAAATTAGCCAATATCAAGAAGGAGATAGGCGAACACTAGCAACCTCTCAACTCTCTCTCAAACAACTGTTGAGAATGTTAGGCCTTCTAGCGGCATCTATACAGGCCATTTTTCCAGGTCTTCTTGGCTATCGAGCCCTACAATGATTACAAACTTCATCTCACATGGTGATCATGGCTCCTCTATCGCTGTCCCAACCATAGTTCTCTCCTCTTCAGGAGATAGTTATCGACCTTCCATCTCTTGAGTGCCTTCTTCAGGATCCAGGCGGTGTACCTCATCCCCTTGTTCTCCAAGGTCTCTTGCATCTCATAGTGTAGTCTATTTCAGGGAACCTTGGTCGGTCAAGGGAGTTTCGCAATCAACTTCCCAACTTATCAAGGGTGCACCCAACACGAGACAGGCTTATAAATTTGCTTGGAGCAGATGGCATAGTTGGTGCATGGAATTAAATTTAAATCCCATATCGGCTCCTTTTATGTCTGTCCTCCATTTTTCTGACTTCTATGATGAAGGTAAAGCCTATCGCACTGTGGACCTTACCGATTGTCCATTTCTGCTGGCCATCAAAGTTTCGATTAGACGCCTGTCGGTTGACATCCTGTCATATATTGACTTCTCTGAGGAATGTGGTTTGCTCATCCACCCTTACCCCGATACTCTGTCTTGTGGGACGTCTCTATTGTCTTGAATTTTTTTCTTGCAAGAGGTTTTTCTGACGTACGAGCTCTTGAGGTGGTTGCTCGTTCCTTTACTCCAGAAGGTGTCCTCTTTGACATTTCACGAAAAAAAAAAAAAAAAAAAACATTCTCTAAAATCAATTTTACCCAGTTTTCCCTGATAGATCTCTCCTTTGCCCTGTTGCATACTAATGGGTGTGTTAACATCGTTCCACTACGTTACGGAATCCTTTGAAACAGGAACTCTTCATCTCCTTCCAAAAGTCGCGTCGTCTGGTGTCTACTCTAGCCTGGTGGGTCAAATATGTTATGTCTCTAGCAGGTATTGATACCCATATGTCTGTGCCTCATTCGGTTCGTGGGGCAATGGCATCTAAGGCTTCCTCGATTGGTTGTCGCTTGGAGGATATTATGAGAGCGGCTGGTCTTCGGAGTCTACATTCCAGGATTTCTACTTTAGACCTATTCAACACTTCACAGGAGACATCATTTCACATCTTTGAACTAGCATAATAGGAGCCTCCGTGTCTTAATAAAATTTACAGATTTTACTATTAACATGACGTAAAGTCATGATTTTATTAATGACACGGAGGCGAGTATTATCCCTCCCTTCCATCCCTGGAGGTTTGGTCTTCTCTAGGTAAGATGACTTCACAGTAAGTCTTTTTTGATTACTGGGTTTTATTCTTGTTAATGACTGTCAAGAGCTTAAGGTTTGACTAAACTTAATTTCATGTTATGTATATATGTATCTGATATTCCATGTAATGCAAATTTATGCATAAATCCAGTTTTATACTTGGATATTACCATATTCTCCTTTCTCTTCCAGCTTGACTTCGAGATCCAGTTTAAGGCTCGTATACCCTCTAATTGGAGCCCACTTTTTATTTGGATTTGTTGTCCTTTGTTCGGGAGCGCAAGAAAAAGGAAGTAGTATACTGGACACTGTCTATTATGCTATAAAGAGGATGCTGATTGGCTGTTCCTGTTGCTAGGAAGATATACCTCATGTTATTTACTGGTTTCTTTTATACTGATTTAATGTTATTTTTCTTTGCTGCTGAGGTAAATAAAGAATAGGGGCCTCTGTGTCATTAATAAAATCATGACTTTACGTCATGTTAATAGTAAAATCTGTAAACTTTCAGTGCTCTCTCACTGCTCTCTGCTGCAAACCAGCTGTCACCTTTTTTTTTACCGGCCTCGGGCAGCCATCCGGCAAACTTTCTGGCCCAGGCTCCAGCCCCAAACAAAAATGTTAGAGGAGGAAAAAAAAAAGAGTAATGTGCTGCACTGCCGGCCCCAGGAGCACCGGCCCAACGGGGAATGTCCCGGTATCCCGGTGGGCCAGTCCGGGCCTGCTTCCAATTTTACAACAAACTAGGAAAAAATTCCTTGTTGACCCCAAAATAGCAGTCAGATGTCTCCTAGGATCAAGCAGCTATTACCCTACTAATTAGAAATGATATCTCTGTATGTTATGTTTTTGCAAGTATTTATCCAATTGCAGTTTAAACATCTGTATGGACTCTGATAAAACCACCTCTTCAGGCAGATAATTCCATATCCTTATTGCTCTTACTGTAAAAAAAAACTTTTCTTTGCCTTAGATGTAATCTCCTTTCTTCCAGTGTGACCTCCTGTCCTATGTATAGCCCTGTTTATGAATAGATTTCCAGATAATGGTTTTTACTGGCCCAGAATATATTTGTATAATGTGATCATATCCCCTCTGAGGTGCCGTTTTTCCAAACAAAAGAGATTTACATTTTTTAACCTTTCTTCGTAACTAAAATGCTCCATTTCTTTTATCAATTTTGTAGCTCGTCTCTTCACTATTTCCAGTGCCATGATATCTTTCTTTAGAACAGGTGCCCAAAATTCAAGGTGTGGTCTTACCAGCGATTTTTTTTTTTTTTTTAATTCTTTATTTTTGCGCCCGATAGGCAATGCGAGAACATATCACCATGAAGGCTTGCGCAGAAGCCGCATTATATTAAAGCATATTCATAGACATCACTGTTAACTTTGGCCTCCGTGGCCCGCCTCTTTACATTTTCTATATAATTTGCCTCCCATCAGGGATTTTATGTTTTTATTGGCTGTTACACTTAACTTCCCAGTTTTCATACGGTATTCATAGTGTAAGCAGTGCGCCTGTGAGGCCCGTATAGGGGCCTGAACGTTAGTATTCTACCTTGGAGAATTGGAGTGGGTTCTGGTCCCGAAGACAGGCCTCTCAATGGGTGCTATTCTACTGACCTCTTGTTATTGGTAATGTATCATTAAGTCCGATCCTGCCTCCTGAGGGTGAGCCCTAACTCTAGCCGTGTCTGGGTGTACTTTAGACATCTTCCATCCTCCGTCAGCGCGCTCATGTCTAAATGAGGGAAGTTAGTTATGTCTCCTTGGAGTGGGACAATGTCAGCCATATAGAAGTTAAGAATTAGGAGAAAAAAAGAAATAGAGGGTATCCTTGTAGGCCAAGGTTTCTGTACCAAGAAGTAGAGAACGTGGGAAAGACAGATTTAGAGAGAGAGGAGGAGATGAGATGAGCAAGAGGGGTAGAGAAGAGGAAGGAAGATATGAGTGTGTGGGGTGGGGGGGAGGGAGGAGATGGGGGAGGAAGGGGGGGCGGACGAGGTTGGGGCACTTCACTCCTGCTCTGACCCAGCAGTGTCTGGTCCCGAATCGGGCTGTCCACTTGGCCCTTCAGTCATGATCCGAGCCCATGGGACTGTTGTCCCAACGTTCCCAAACCTTCTGGAAGGTTAGAGTTGTTCCTCTTAGTCTAGCAGTCAGGTCTTCCATAATTCTGGTTTCCTTTATTCTAGAGATCACTCCCCCAAACTCCGGCCCTCCAGGTGACAGCCACGCCGTTGCAACAGCTCTACGTGCACTCAGGGTTATCGCCCGTACTAGTTTCTGCTCTCTTCTCGTCCATCCCTCTATAGATCTATTTAAGAGGTAGATCCATGGGTCCAAGTCCAGAGGTTTGCCAAACGTCTGCTTCAAGAGATCTTCAACAGACTTCCAGAATCCGTGGATTTTTGGGCATTCCCACCACATGTGGAGAGACGTGCCTCTGAATCCGCAACCTCTCCAGCATTCGTCAGTATCTATCTTGTGCATTTTGTGTAACGTTATCGGAGTAGTATACCATCTGAGCAAGGTTTTCCATGCCTGTTCCTGTTGTGTGACGCAAAACGAAGCGCTCTTGGTTGCCTCCCATATCTCCTGCCATTCAACTCCTTCCAGTTCCTCCCCCAGGTCCGACTCCCATCTGTCAGTGTATTTCAGACTTCCCCATTCTTTAGTCTCCATGCTAAGATGGGTGTACAGCAGTGTAATCATTCCTTTAGGGGTGCATCCCTCTCTGCATAGCCTCTCGTAGAAAGTAAACTGACCTTGGGCTGCGGTTTTAATATGGGGTCTTCTAGCGAAGTCCCTTATCTGGAGATATCTAAAGTTATCTGCTGGGGTCAGGTGGGTATGTTGTTGGAGTTCCTGAAAAGGTATCACCTCTCCTTCTCTGTATAGCTGATAAAACCGCTGTAGCCCTGTCTTTTCTATATTCCGAAAGTTCCTAGGGGCCATTCCGGGTGGAAATTCTCTATTCCTGAGTATCGGGGTCATAGGGGAGGGAGATGAGATGAGTCCATACTTGGCACCGTTCGTATCCCATAGTCGAAGAGAGTTAAGGATGGCTGGGCACGTCACCCTTATCATGGGTCTGTGTTCTTTCGGGACCCACATCGTAAATTGGGGAACGTCCAAGCCTACCATCATTGATTCGATTTCCACCCATCTCCTTTCTCCCACAGGGGAGTGCCACATGGCTACCTGTGAGAGTTGGGCCGCCAGATAGTAGTAGTATAGGCTTGGAAGCCCCAGTCCCCCTCTGTCCTTTCGCCTATACAGAATCTGTCTGGCTATTCTGTGTCTCTTGTTGTGCCATACGAAGTCGCAGATCGCTTTGTGTAGTGGCAGTAGTTGGGATTTCGTAACGCGAATAGGAAGGGCTTGGAAGAGAAACAGTATGCGCGGTAGGATATTCATCTTTACGGAGTGAATACGCCCCAACCAAGATATAGGTTTATCCGCCTATTTTTCTAGGTCTCCCATTAGGGTCCGTAGCATCGGTTCGTAGTTGCTCGTATATAGTCGATCCGGGGCTGCCGTCAAATGGACTCCGAGATATTTTAAGGAGTTCGGTTCCATCCGCAGTTGGTACTTTTCCTTTATCAGGGCTACTTCGGTCGCTGGTAGGCCTATAGGCATTGCCCCAGATTTCTGGATGTTGGCCTTATATCCGGACAGGGCTCCGTATTCACGTATGACGTTTTGCAGTGTGGCTATGGACTCGAGTGGGTTCGTCACAGTGAGAAGGACGTTGTCAGCATAGGCAGAAACAGTGAATTTTTCTCCCCCTACCGTGACTCCGCTGATATTTGGGTGCCTGCGTATAGCCTGAAGTAGGGGTTCCATTGCCAGGACGAAGAGGAGGGGGGAGAGGGGACACCCCTGTCTGGTCCCATTGTGCAATCGGAAAGGGTTCATTGGGGCCCCTGCTATCTGTATCTGTGCCCTCACATCATGATACATTGCTTTCGTAACTTGCATGTATTCGTCCGGGAATCCAAGGTGCTTCATAACCGAGAACAAGAACTTCCACCTTACCCTATCGAAGGCTTTTTCGGCTACAATAGATATAACCAAGGATGGGGTTCTAGTTGCTACCTGTTTCCAGATCAAGTCGATAGTCCGTCTGGTATTTTCGAACAATTGCCGGCCTTGAATGAAGCCTACTTGGTCTGCGTGGATAAGTTAAGTCAGAAGCGGGTTTAGTCTGTCCACCTGAATCTTGGCTAAGATCTTTAAATCATGATTGATCAGAGATATAGGCCTGTAGTTTTCTGGAAGAAGTGCGTCTTTCTCCGGTTTGGGGAGGAGGACGATCGTGGCCAAAGCCATCTCTGGCCCCAATCGCTCCCCCTGCCGCAAGTGGTTGCAGAGTGCGACCAGTTGAGGTGCGAGTTCCTCCTGGAAGGTCTTATAGTATGACCCGTCGAACCCGTCTGGGCCTGGCGCCTTGTTTCCTTTCAAACTCGATATCGCCCTGTCGACCTCCTCTACGCTGATTTCCGCAGCTAGGGTTGCTGCTGCCTCCTCTGATAATTTGGTGAGACCTAGACCGTCCAGATATCGCAGGATGTCTTGTTCCCCTAGTCCCTCCTGCGCGTGTCCGTCCGGCGTGTGGTTGTACAGGTGTTTGTAGAAATCTTCGAAGACCTTTGCTATGTCGGCCGGTTTCGTTTTCGTCGAGCCATCAGGGTGTTTGATGGCTGTGATATGGGGTCTGTGTTGCCTGGGCCGTAGCGTCCTAGCCAGGAGTGTATCCATTTTGTTAGCCTTGTCAAAATACGTCCGTTTGGACCACGTCATGGCCCGGGCTGTGTCGTCGAGTAAAAGGGAGCGTATGTTCCGTCTAACTGCTTCCAGTCGTCCGAGGATCCCTTTGTCAGGGGTAGCTTGGTGTTTCTGTTCTAGGTTCCGTAGTTGTTTGAGCAGGATTTCTAATTGATGATGTTTCTGTTTTTTTCTTCCTCGTGGCGAATTTGATCAGGTTCCCTCTCATTACAGCCTTATGTGCAGCCCATACCGTGCTAATGCTCACTTCTGGGGTGGTATTGTCAGTGAAGTAGTCCGTTATGGCCTTTCGGATGCTTTCTACGACTTCCGGGTCTCTGAGCAAGGAGGTATTCAATCTCCATGACCAAGGGCTCGCCGTGCTTAGATTCCCGAGAGTGATAGATACGTCTGCGTGGTCAGACCATGAGATAGTTCCCACTTCTGAGCCCATGAGTCTGGGCAACCCTGTTGCATTGACCAGGAAAAAATCTATCCTGGAGTATGTTCCATGGGGGGCAGCGTTAAAATCTCCGCCCATGAGGATAATGCCATGCGGCAATGCTGCAATCTTACTTCGTAACTTAGTCCAAAATCCGGCGTCCGGTTGATTCGGGGCATATATATTGATCAGATGAATGGTGTGGGAGTGTATGGTGCCTGATGCGATAATGTATCGTCCCTCTGGGTCAGCATCCAGGATCGACATCTGGAGAGGGCAAGAGCGCCTGACGACAATGGCAACTCCGCTCCTTTTACCGTGTGTCCTGGCTTCAAATGAGCTCGTATACACATGGTTTCGCAATTGAAAAGTGGCCTGTCTGGGGAGGTGAGTCTCTTGCAAGAAAGCTATGTCTGTGTTCGTCCTTTTTAGGGCCCTGAACATCAGGCGTCTCTTTTTGGGGGCGTTTAGGCCCTTAACATTTTGAGTGGTGATCTTAATCGACATCTTGCGATATGTTGAGCTCTGCTGTCTCTGTGGTGCCCTTGTCTGTATCGGGAACTGCTATTCGAGCAAGAGGACTTCCTTTTGTGAACATCAACTCGTCCGTCCCCCCCAAGGTCCAAGGAGGGAGGGGTATAGCTAGGGAGGGCAGATGGGTAAGAGGGGGAGATGAAGAGAAAAGAAAAAAGGAAAGTAGAAGATGCATCCGGATTCCGTCCGGTGCGGAGAAATCTCTGGTCTTATCACACGCCAGAGAGTAGTGGTTTGCGAGTACCTTTCACCTCTTCACGATCAACGCGCGGAGGATACTGAGGATGCCCAAAGCCCCGTCTCCCACGCGCCCTATATAATCTACTGAGACCTCTAAACGCCTTTGCTAGCTATTCCCTACCTGTTGCATCTCCTCCCTCCAGTGATTACTGTGGTGGTGTCCCCCTTGTGGCTCACTTCGCTCCTTTGCTTGTGGGTTTCCCGAAAGCCTTTCCCCCAACTTGTCCCCCCGTGTCCCGGTGGGCGTGCAGTTTGGCGCGTGTCTGCGAGATGTGTCCCCTCTGCAGGGTGTCTCTACCTCCAGGTGAAGGTGCATAATAGGGGAGGTGGGTTAATCTGGGTTTCTAAGTTATAGTAGGCCGTCAGGCCCATAGGGTGCGTGTAGAGGACCCTCCGCAGGTCCTCCCCTCAGACCGGTAACTGGTCCCTCCCATTTCACCCAGGGGGGATCTCCACAACTCCCACTCCCGGTCCAGAGGAGGGCCACAGAGGTCCGGCCAGCCCCCCATCCGGGGACCTCCTGAATGTGTAGACTGGTGGTCCTCCCCGCCTTTCTAGTTGTGGTATGATTAGGACGTTTAGGGTGGGATGTAGGAGAGAACATGCAAAATACAATTAAAAATACAATTAAAAATAACATACATCAACTGTCGTACTGTGATACCCCTTCTTCAAGAACACATTAAGGGTACCCTTGACCTGCCCGGCCACGGGGTCCCCATCACCCCATGGGTCTCGGCTATTCAGTGTCCTGGCGTCGGTCGGGGGGGCTTACAACTTGGAGTGTTATGTTCTGGGCCTGGTACAGTGTGTGTCGTGATTGGGGGCTTAGTCAGTGGGTGCTGCCTGTGTTTATGTGTTTTTTGTTTTTTTTTCTGTATAAGTAATGTTGTACAAATGGTCTTGTGCTTGTTGTCTCGTGCTCCCTTTACCTGTGCTTACCCCTGTCATCCCCCCATACCGATGATCCTGTTATATGGGTGTGTGTGGTGGCTGTGTATCGGTCACTTTCACAGTTAGTTGGGGAAGACTGGATGTCCCCAGTTATAGAAGTGTGTCGCTTTCCATCAGGTTTCCCTGCATTCCGAACTTCCTCCTATCCTGCTGTTGGTTAGCCCCCTTTTGCTACCTGGAGACATGGTAGTAGTTATTATTGTGGGTTTCCCGAAAGCCTTTCAAGGCGTAGTTATCCCCCCTCTCCCATGCGTCACTGTGGGTCACATTCCACAAAATATCCTAGTGTACATTGTAAGTTGTTTCTTGCCTGGTCGCTTTTTTTTTTTTTTTATGTAGCCTATTTTAGTAAGAACAGTTATCACCATTATAATTTTTTTTTTTTTTTTTGTAGTGTACCTTTCGCGACCAGCCATTACGATCCGTCCCTGCTCCTCCCGGGGGCGCAGGCAATCCACCCCCCCGCCCGGTGCCACCGATGTCACGGCGCTGCGACCAGACCAGGGGGCTGAGGGACCCGGGGGGCCCCAGGGAGACCCTCCGACTGCGGCCAGGTGATAATGGCGCCCCCTAGGGGGGGGGAACAGGGGTTCCAGTCTCTTTTTAAGGGCAACACCAGTCAGTATAATATTTAAACAGGTCTGCGGTGGTTCTCCAGGGTCCTCGCTCGTCGGAAGTTCTGCGCTAAGGGAGTCGTTCCAGTCGTTAGTCCCAGGTGTCCCAGTAGGGGGGGTCCATTATGTGCACCACCCTTTTCCCTCCCAATCCGAGTAAAAGTGTAGCCCGAGGAGATCTTTTGCGTCCCAACCAAAAGTCAGTATGACAGGGCGGCTGTGCCCATCCGAGCCCATGTACCGGGGGGGGGGTAGACCCCCGAGCTATGAGCCATAGGAAAACCGGTGAGGGGGTAAAGTCAGAGATATCAAGGTCCCCAAACAGCGGCTTAGCCCCGCATCCCATCCCCCACCCCAATATTACGGGAGGGCGCATCCACCCCCCCCCCAGGCCCCGCGCCAGCCAGGTCGTGAACATGAGGGGGACCCCAGGGCCAACCACTACGTTACCGACAGCATCTATAGGCGTCCTCTCGGTCCCGTTCCCCGCCACTCTGAGTGTTGCTGTGGAAGATCCTCCGGGTGCATCGCCACGCTGGGGAGGTCAGGAGGCGGTTGTACGCCAAGGCCACTGAGCAGTCGGTGGGGGTCTCCTCCCGGTGTGAGGACGTGTGCCCGGTCTCCTCTGAACACCAGTAACTTGAAGGGGAATCCCCAGGCGTATTTGATACCGGCATTCCTTAGGGCTTCAGTGATGGGGCGCCAGTCTCTCCTCCGTTGTAACGTGGATGGGGCTAGGTCTTGATAAAGGGATATGATCTTACCCAGGGCCGTCTTTAATATGATTAGGACCCTGGGCAATGCATTTTCTTGGGCCCTGTCCCTGCCACTGCCTCACCCCCCAATTACGTCCAACCCACAATCACACTGACAGACGTACTGGCACATACACACACAGACAGACATTAAAACATTCACAGATACATACTGACACACACAGTCACTACACACAAATATATACTGGCAGACATACTGACACACACACAGACATACATACATACACAGACACATACATTAACAGATATACTGACACACACACAAACGCATACACTGACAGATATACTAAAACACATAGACACATACACTGACAGACACATTGACACACACACACAGGCATACTGACATATACACACAGGCATACTGACATATACACAGACAGACGTAATGGCTGATACAGACAGACATTAAACATTCACAGATATATACTGACACACACATACACTGACATACAAATATATCCTGGCAGACATACTGACACACACACACACACACACAGACATACATACATGCACACACATACACTGACAGACATACTGACTGACACACACATACACACACAGACATACTTACATACACAAACAGACACACACAGACATACTTACATACACACACAGACATACTGACACACACACACAGACATGCTGACATACACACAGACAGATGTACTGGCACATACACACAGACAGACATTAAAACATTCACAGATACATACTGACACACACATACACTGACACACAAATATATCCTGGCAGACATACTGACCCACACGTACACACACACACACACAGAGACATACCTACATACACACACACACACAGACATACTGGCATACACACAGACATACTGACACACACACACACAGACATATACACACACAGACATACTGACACACACACACACATACTGGCATACACACAGACATACTGACACACACACACAGACATACTGGCATACACACAGACATACTGACACACACACACAGACATACTGGCATACGCACACAGACATACTGGCATACACACAGACATACTGACACACACACGCAGAAATACTGACACACACACAGAGACATACTGGCATACACACAGACATACTGACACACACACACACACACAGACATACTGGCATACACACAGACATACTGACACACACACAGACAGACCTACTGACATACATTTAGCCACCCTCCAGGTTCTTACCTTTTCCTGGAGGGTGGTTTCCCTGGTCCAGTGGCAGGCTGAGGCAGATGGGAGTTCTCCTCTGGAACTCCCCTCCTCCCTGCCTTCCTCCTCCCACGCGGCTATCTCCGGTGGGAGGAAGTGACGTCACTTCCTCCCAGCCGGCTGCAGAACCGGAAGAGGGGCCCGGTCGCGCTGTTTAAGCGCCACAGCGCCCGACCGGGCCCCTGCTGACACATGCTCCCCGGGTGGCCCTTAGTGCATGGGCCACCCGGGGAGCCTCCCGGTCCAAAGGGGCTGTGCAAATCGCGGGGCCCACAGAGCAGCTGCTCTGGGCCCCCAGGAGCAACTGGGCCCGGGGCAGCTGCCCCGTTTGCCCCGCGTTAAAGACGGCCCTGATCTTACCGGAGTACCGAATGGGGGCCTCACGGCTCTTCTTCATTAGTGCTTCTTTAGTGCGGTGGTATAGGAAGCAGATTATGACATCCCGCAGGGCATTAGTGTCGGTCCTCTGACTCCGTAAGGCCCTGTGTGCCCTCTCTATGTGCCAGTGTTCCTCCGGTACATTCGGGAGCAGAGGCTTCAGTATGGTGAATATAAGCCCCTGTAGGTCCTCGTCCGGGTTCTCAGGCAGGCCTCTCAGGCGAATATTGTTTCTCCTGGACCGGTTAGCCAGGTCTTCATAAGCAAGATCCATGTTTACCATTTGGGCTGTTAGGTTGTTTGCCCTGTCTACTACTGCATTGTGGGCCTGTACCGAGGCCTCCATGCGGTCCTCAAGTTTAGCGGTGCGCTCCCCCAGGGCCCCAATCTCGGCCTGGAGTACTGCCGTGGATTTAGCTATTTCCCCCGCGAGGAAGGTCCTCATCTCGGCCAGCTTTGCCAGGACCGTGTCTCGGTCATCAGGGGATGTTTCCCGCTCTGCACGAGGCGAAGCCTGTGGGGTCGTAGTGCCGGCGCCATCTTGGGTCCCCAAGCGGCCTTGTTTCTGCGCCAACATGAGGTCCAGAACTGTGCTGCCGGGGTCGGTACCCCTCTTCTGCTGTTTTTTGGGGAGCCTTTTCTCCATTATGGGGGACTTCTTGGGTGAGGTAGTGGGTAATTAGGTCGCTTTTGTTGGCTTTTAGGGCGCGTTTCGGCGGGAGCTCTAGTGAGACACGTCTAGTCCCATCGACGGTCAGACCACGCCCCCACCAGCGATTTATAAAGAGGGAAAATTATATTTTCATCCTGAGAATTTATGCCCCTTTAAAACAAAATAAATTAAACAAATTCTTAAAAAAATGCAATCTACCTAAAATGAATTTAAAGAATTTAGAATATTTGAAAAAAACTATTTTCACTAAAGAGATACAAAATACAATAAAATGGCTGAAAAATGCTACATCCCCAGAACCTGATGGTTTCTCTAAAGCATCTAATAATGTAATCTCCGCACTGTTACAACTGAACGTTAGTGAATTCACTGTTCACAAATCTATTTATGGCGTTTTGGGAAGTTACAGGGTCAAATATAGCACGTTGCATTTGAAATTGAAATTCGCCAGATTGGTTACGTTGCCTTTGGGACTTTATAGTAGCCCAGGAATGAAATTTACACTCATAATGGCATACCATTTGCAATAGTAAACAACCCAAGGTATTGCAAATGGGGTATGTCCAGTCTTTTTTAGTAGCCATTTGGCCACAAACACTGGCCAAAGTTAGCGTTAGTATTTGTTTGTGTGGAAAATGCAAAAAACGCCAATTTTGGCCAGTGTTTGTGACTAAGTGGCTACTAAAAAGGACTGGACATACCCCATTTGTAATACCTTGGGTTGTCTACTATTGCAAATGGTATGCCATCATAGGGGTAATTTTCATTCTTGGGCTACCATAGGGTCTCAAAGGCACCATAACCAATCTGGCGAATTTTAATGTGAAAAAAATGAAACACAAGCCTTATATTTGACGCTGTAACTTTTGAAAACACCATAAAACCTGTACATGAGGGGTACTGTTGTACTTGGGAGACTTCGCTGAACACAAATATTTGTGTTTCAAAACAGTAAAAAGTATCACAGCAATAATATTGTCCGTGTAAGTGCTGTTTGTGCATGAAAAAGGCAAAAAACGTCACTTTTACTGGTGATATCATCGTTGTAATACACTTTACTGTTTTGATACACTAATATTTGTGTTCAGCGAAGTCTCCCGAGTAGAACAGTACCCCCTGTGTACAGGTTTTATGGTGTCTTGAAAAGTTATATGGCTAAATATAGTGCTAGCAAATTAAATTCCCTTTACTTTCGGCATGGGTTGTCAGGCAGGTCCCGCTAATTGTAATTAATTAAGATACCTAATTATGTAAAAATATTACATAAATATATATGTAGAATTAATATATGTATTTATATATACGTATGTGAATCTATATGTGTATATATATATATATTTTTTTTTTTTTAAATATTTTTATTTATATATAGGTATATATATATAGTGATATATACGTATATATTTATGTATGTAGATATATATATTATTTTAAAGAAAAAGCACTAAAAAGTGGAAAAACACTAAAAAATGCAAAAGACCTAGGAGCTAATAAGTATATGACTCAAAAATCTGGATAAGAAATGCTAGATAAAATCTGTATAAAATACTTCAAGGATATACCAATAAAAATGTGACTAAAAAAAGGGGACTAAAAAATGGGTACTATGCCTTTAAGAAAAATATATACAAAGTAGGACTCTAAAATGGAACTGATAGATTTTAAAACTTAATCATATGTGATATATAAAAACAGAGGATGAATCAAATAAGAAAAAATAAATGATTAAAATAAAATAAAAAATAAAAATAAATGCTCCTAACAGTGCAAGGTGCAGTAAAATACTGTCCCTGAAAAGATACAGGATAACAGATAGTTAATACTTGCACCTAAATAATATGCTTTGTATAGACAAAGTTGCAAAACAAGCACTACAGTATGAGGAACTGTGTGCTAAAATAAATAATGTAGCGTGTATACAATGTAGAAAGAGAGAAACTGGATAGAAATGCAAAGTCCAGTTTATTAAAAATAAATATAGATAAAATATGAATTAATCAAAAATAATGGTCAATTCATGTGCAAATATATGTTACCAGTCCAATAAAGTCCACAAATATTCACAGACCCTCGGAATCAGCCAGGATGGATGTGGATTGACTTGGCAGCTGTTGCTCTGGTGCTCTGTGGTCTGTCTGCCGGTTGAGGACAGCATGCAGATCGATGTGTGCGTCCCAACACGGACCTCACTCCGGGGGGTGTGCACAGTGAATAGTCTAAGTCCACAGGTTCACCAAGGGTCCTGAGCAAGTGCTTCTTGTAATGCTGGTTACTAGCACAGTTCAAAGAGATGCTTCGGTCTAACGCGTTTCGTGAGGAAATAGCCTCACTTCTTCAGAGACATATTGCAGACTGATGGTGCGGCCATGCTTAAATAAACATTGTGCTAATTAGTGTAGAGCCTCAAAGTAAAAAACAATAATAAATAGATATGACATATATACATTGTCAGTATTGCAAGTATATACAAAATATTACAATATGGAGCATTAAGATAACAACAGAGATAAAAACAATTATATAAAAAAAATAATATTAATAAGTAACAAACAATATGTACTGTAGGCATCATCATCATTACAGATGTATAAAAAATATATTAGTATAATAATCACCATAATTACTTGATGATATTTAAGTACATATACATCAATACATATGAACTGACAGATCTATAATATAGCAACATTTGTGTAGCCTGAAGTAAGTAAATAATAAAAATGGTGATCTGATAGCTTGAGGTACTATTGAAAAATATATAATGAAAAGTATATGGTAAGAAATAGAATGATGAATAATACATAAAAGGATACAAAGAAAATATAATAACAGATTCCATGTGGTGTTCAAATATGTGATATGTGAAATAACTCCCAATGATAGATTAAGTATGTGTGAAAGGGAGTGCCAAAGTAGTGTAAAAGGATAGAAACCATTTCTAATACATATGGGGAACCTTCATTAGAATAGGGATGATACAATTACAAAGTGACCAAGCACCATATATGTGAAATATATAAGTGGTAACATCTGTATACAATGTGTAGTGGTGAGAGAAATAATATATAAAATAATATAGTCAGAAATATTTCAAATAGGAGATGTAATGAAAGAGATTAAATAAGTGAAGCTAGAAGTGAGTATATATATATGTAAAAAAAAATACATAGTAATAATAAATATATCCTATAAAAGAGTATATTTATAAAAAAGCATGAAGTTCAAAGTCAACATTAAGTCCTTTAGGAATTAGAGTGTCCAATTGAAAGATCCATCTGGCCTCAGTTTGATCTAAAATTTTGTCAATACTACCACCCCTCCAATGAACATTCACCTTCTCTATAGCTGTAAAAATAAGTCCAGTGGGGTCTCCCCCATGTACTTCTTTAAAATGTTTGGAAAGATTGTGAGTTAATAGTCCTTTTTTGATGTTCCTGATGTGTTCCGCAATTCGTATTTTTAAAGCTCTTTTCGTGCGTCCAATATATTGCTTTGAACAGGGGCAGGTTATCAAATAAATCACTTCTGAAGTACTACAATTCATATTGCTCCTGATCTTAAAATCCTCCTGACTTGTCTGAGATCTAAATGTGGTCGTTGTATGGTCCATGGTTGGGTTATTTCTACATGGTAGACATTTTCTACAACGTATGAAACCATGAGTGATATCGTGGTTTGTGGTCTCATGGGAGGATTTCATAGTAGGTGCCAACATTACTTGAAGATTGGGTGCCTTCGTAAAAATGACACGTGGTTGGTGGTCAAGAAATCTGGAAAGAGTTGGATCTTGCTCTAAAATCCCCCAATGTTACTTCAAAATTTTTTGTACCAGAGAAGACTGATGATTGTATTGTGTAATAAAAGCAGGTGCAGTAGAGAAAGATCCAGTAGTTTGTGTTTTAAGTAGTGTAACCTCTCTCGGTGTCTCCATTGCTTTGTTTAGGGCTTCTCCCAATAAATCTAAGGGATATCCTTTCTCTACGAATCTTTCTTTCATCTCCTGCATTTGCTGTAGACAGATATCGGTTTGGGAACAATTACGTCTAACTCTCCTAAATTGATTCTGAGGTATATTTTTTAACCAAGTAGACTTGTGATGGCTGTTAAAAGGGATAAAACTATTACAGTCAACCTTCTTTTTAAAAGTTTTAGTGTGTATACTTCCTTTTTCAATGAAGATATCCAGATCCAAAAATTCAATTTGCTCTCTAGAGTGGTTAAAAGTGAACTGTAGATGGTAGGGGTTATTGTTAAGGTAGATTTTAAATTGCTCTAACGATTCCAAATCTCCTTTCCATATAAAAAAACAATCGTCAATGTATCTACGCCACAGGGACAGATTTGCGCCAAATGGGCAGTTGTTCCATACAAACTCCTCTTCCCACTTGCCCATAAATAAATTAGCAAATCGTGTCCCCATGGCTGTCCCCTCTATTTGAAGAAAAAAATTCCTACTGGACAAATTAAAGGAGGTGGCCTAGTTATTTTAAACATCGAAGACTATACGAGTGAGAATCAAAGGTTGTTAAGTGACACCAATACTTATTTGAGACTGGACTTTGATCCCACTTCCCAATATCAAGAGGAACTAAAACTTATTCTTAATTATGGTAAAGAAAGGGGTATCTTGAATGAGAGGGAATTTAAGTATTTATTCACTCAATTCCCGAGAATACCAGTATTTTATCACTTACCCAAGATACACAAGAGTTTAGAACAACCTCCGGGAAGACCCATTGTATCGGGTATTGAATCTCTCACTGCAAATCTTTCCCAATATGTTGACCAGTTTTTACAGAATTTAGTCTCATGTCTTAAATCGTATCTAAGGGACTCTACACAGATTTTAAACCTTTTATCGGATTTTAATTGGGATAAAGATATGATTTTAGTCACTGCTGATGTCACCTCCTTATATACTGTTATTGAACACCTCCAGGGGTGTGAGGCCATCCAATTTTCTCTGGCCACATATTCACTTTTTAAAAATGATCAAATTGATTTTTTTAATTCAATGTATTGTTTTTATTTTAACACACAATTATTTTTGGTGTGACGACATGGGGACACGATTTGCGCCAAGTTATGCTAATTTATTTATGGGCAAGTGGGAAGAGGAGTTTGTATGGAACAACTGCCCATTTGGCGCAAATCTGTCCCTGTGGCGTAGATACATTGACGATTATTTTTTTTATATGGAAAGGAGATTTGGAATCGTTAGAGCAATTTAAAATCTACCTTAACAATAACCCCTACCATCTACAGTTCACTTTTAACCACTCTAGAGAGCAAATTGAATTTTTGGATCTGGATATCTTCATTGAAAAAGGAAGTATACACACTAAAACTTTTAAAAAGAAGGTTGACTGTAATAGTTTTATCCCTTTTAACAGCCATCACAAGTCTACTTGGTTAAAAAATATACCTCAGAATCAATTTAGGAGAGTTAGACGTAATTGTTCCCAAACCGATATCTGTCTACAGCAAATGCAGGAGATGAAAGAAAGATTCGTAGAGAAAGGATATCCCTTAGATTTATTGGGAGAAGCCCTAAACAAAGCAATGGAGACACCGAGAGAGGTTACACTACTTAAAACACAAACTACTGGATCTTTCTCTACTGCACCTGCTTTTATTACACAATACAATCATCAGTCTTCTCTGGTACAAAAAATTTTGAAGAAACATTGGGGGATTTTAGAGCAAGATCCAACTCTTCCCAGATTTCTTGACCACCAACCACGTGTCATTTTTATGAAGGCACCCAATCTTCAAGTAATGTTGGCACCTACTATGAAATCCTCCCATGAGACCACAAACCACGATATCACTCATGGTTTCATACGTTGTTGAAAATGTCTACCATGTAGAAATAACCCAACCATGGACCATACAACGATCACATTTAGATCTCAGACAAGTCAGGAGGATTTTAAGATCAGGAGCAATATGAATTGTAGTACTTCAGAAGTGATTTATTTGATAACCTGTCCCTGTTCAAAGCAATATATTGGACGCACGAAAAGAGCTTTAAAAATACGAATTGCGGAACACATCAGGAACATCAAAAAAGGACTATTAACTCACAATCTTTCCAAACATTTTAAAGAAGTACATGGGGGTGACCCCACTGGACTTATTTTTACAGCTATAGAGAAGGTGAATGTTCATTGGAGGGGTGGTAGTATTGACAAAATTTTAGATCAAACTGAGGCTAGATGGATCTTTCAGTTGGACACTCTAATTCCTAAAGGACTTAAAGTTGACTTTGAACTTCATGCTTTTTTTATAAATATACTCTTTTATAGGATATATTTATTATTACTATATGTTTTTTTTACATATATATACTCACTTCTAGCTTCACTTATTTAATCTCTTTCATTACATCTCCTATTTGAAATATTTCTGACTATATTATTTTATATATTATTTCTCTCACCACTACATATTGTATACAGATGTTACCACTTATATATTTCACATATATGGTGCTTGGTCACTTTGTAATTATATCATCCCTATTCTAATGAAGGTTCCCCATATGTATTAGAAATGGTTTGGATCCTTTTACACTACTTTGGCACTCCCTTTCACACATACATAATCTATCATTGGGAGTTATTTCACATATCACATATTTGAACACCACATGAAATCTGTTATTATATTTTCTTTGTATCCTTTTATGTATTATTCATCATTCTATTTCTTACCATATACTTTTCATTATATATTTTTCAATAGTACCTCAAGCTATCAGATCACCATTTTTATTATTTACTTACTTCAGGCTACCCAAATGTTGCTATATTATAGATCTGTCAGTTCATATGTATTGATGTATATGTACTTAAATCTCATTAAGCAATTATGGTGATTATTATACTAATATATTTTTATACATCTGTAATGATGATGATGCCTACAGTACATATTGTTTGTTACTTATTAATATTATTTTTTTTATATAATTGTTTTTATCTCTGTTGTTATCTTAATGCTCCATATTGTAATATTTTGTATATACTTGCAATACTGACAATGTATATATGTCATATCTATTTATTATTGTTTTTTACTTTGAGGCTCTACACTAATTAGCACAATGTGTATTTAAGCGTGGCTGCAACATCAGTCTGCAATATGTCTCTGAAGAAGTGAGGCTATTTCCTCACGAAACGCGTTAGACCGAAGCATCTCTTTGAACTGTGCTAGTAACCAGCATTAGAAGCACCCACTTGCTCAGGACCCTTGGTGAACCTGTGGACTTAGACTATTCACTGTGCACACCCCCCGGAGTGAGGTCCGTGTTGGGACGCACACATCGATCTGCATGCCGTCCTCAACCGGCAGACAGACCACAGAGCACCAGAGCAACAGCTGCCAAGTCAATCCACATCCATCCTGGCTGATTCCGAGGGTCTGTGAATATTTGTGGACTTCATTGGACTGGTAACATACATTTGCACATGAATTGACCATTATTTTTGATTAATTCATATTTTATCTATATTTATTTTTAATAAACTGGACTTTGCATTTCTATCCAGTTTCTCTCTTTCTACATTGTATACACGCTACATTATTTATTTTAGCACACAGTTCCTCATACTGTAGTGCTTGTTTTGCAACTTTGTCTATACAAAGCATATTATTTAGGTGCAAGTATTAACTATCTGTTATCCTGTATCTTTTCAGGGACAGTATTTTACTGCACCTTGCACTGTTAGGAGCATTTATTTTTATTTTTATTTTTTATTTTATTTTAATCATTTATTTTTTCTTATTTGATTCATCCTCTGTTTTTATATATCACATATGATTAAGTTTTAAAATCTATCAGTTCCATTTTAGAGTCCTACTTTGTATATATTTTTCTTAAAGGCATAGTACCCATTTTTGAGTCCCCTTTTTAGTCACATTTTTATTGTTACATCCTTTAAGTATTTTATACAGATTTTATCCAGCATTTCATTTCCAGATTTTTGAGTCATATGATTAAGTTTTAGAATTTATCAGTTACATTTTAGAGTCCTACCCTTGATATATTTTTCTTAAAGGCATAGTACCCATTTTTTAGTCCCCTTTTTTTAGTCACATTTTTATTGGTAAATCCTTGAAGTATTTTATACAGATTTTATCTAGCATTTCTTATCCAGATTTTTGAGTCATATACTTATTAGCTCCTAGGTCTTTTGCATTTTTTTGTGTTTTTCCACTTTTTAGTGCTTTTTCTTTATTCTATATAGGTTTTAGTGGAACCCTATCTTCCTAGTTAGTAGCTATTTAGTTTTAGTCCTCCTCCCTCTTTGCTGTGTATCACATTAGGTGTACCAGATCTATCTATATATATTATTTTGTTCTACGTGTATTTTGATATAAATATATATATATATATTAATATCACAATACAGTTAGAACGAAATAACACACATCTATATATTTTTAATTATTTTTTTAATTATTTTTTTATTTTATTTTTTAACGTATTTACATATTTAATTTGTTTATATTATATATAAATATATATATAACAATAATTATATATATATATATATATATATATATATATATATATATATATATATTGTGATAAAGTGAAGGCAGTTAGGCCTTTTAACCCCAGGGGAAGTACGTGTAGTTTGTGTGTTGCACAACACAAAACACTGTTTAGTTATGGGCCCCTGGGGTGGAGCATTTGGAGAGAAGGGTGGGCCAATGCTCCACTCCACAGTTTAGTGGTTTTCTGGGGAGACATGGATCCAGGCCAGGGTTTTTTGGATCGTCTCCAACCCACTGCTCAGCTGCAGTTAATGAGCTGTTGCAGTGGGAATAAACTCCTCCCTGCTAGACAGGTAAAGGAGAGGGATTGCTGGCTTCCTCCCAGGAAGCAGGTAGGAGAGAGAGGCTGTTCTCTCCAGATAGAGTCAAGGAGACTAGGCACTTGGAGTGCAGAAAGGAAGCAGTCAGGGCAAGGCTGGCTTGGAGCACTGGGAGTGCAGAAAGGAAAGCAGTCAGGGCAAGGCTGGCTTGGAGCACTGGGAGTGCAGAAAGGAAAGCAGTCAGGGCAAGGCTGGCTTGGAGCACTGGGAGTGCAGAAAGGAAAGCAACAGGTTAGATAGCAGAGTGTTGCTATCTAAAAGGTTGGTGCAATATTGTTTAGTTTAACCCTGAGAGATAGGGAAACTTATGTCAGTTAGTGCTCAGACGAGCATTTTTTGTTTATAGGGTTTTCATTCATTTATTTTTTTTTTTATATGCAATTTTTTTAACGTATTTACATATATTTTTTTATATTATATATAAATATATATATAACAATATTATATATATATTTAATCAGTATCAGTCTACGTGTAATTTATAATATATATATATATATATATATATATATATATATATATATATATATATATATATATATATATATAGATATATATATATATATATATTAATAGTAAAATACACCTAGACAGTGTGTGTGTGTGTGTGTGTATGTATATGTGTATATATATATATATATATATATATATATATATGATCTAAGTATACTTTTTTTTTTTTTTTATACACTTTTTAATTTATTTTATTTTTATTTTCAGCCAGCAGGGGGTCTGTTAACGGATGCTTCCTAGCTGACGCCGGGCACTATAAGCACTGCACCGGACATCACAACCACCACAGACTCCACAACTGACATAGCTTAACTGGAATCTCGCCGTCTTCCTTCCACCCTGGATCAACCTCTGACATCCAGAACCGTGTGGGAGAGACCTCTCCTCCAGGAGAGCGTAACAGGAACAGATCTTAAAAGAGCTATGTGATTAGAACCCAGGAGAGTATACAAAGTATAGCAATCCCCAGTGAGATTACAGCAGTTCCCCTCCAATCAAGAGACAAGACTAAGTGTTGAGGGTAAAACAGGAACAGAAGGTTTAATGGCACAGATTGAAATTTTATACAGTTTTTCAGGCCAGAGGCACACCCACTGGACTTAATGGAGGACAGGGACACAAGGGACTTAAACCGATCATAACAGTAATTAACAATACAACACTCCCACATACAGTAAACAATCCTTCCCCTCTGCCTGTGATATAATTAAAGGGACACTCCAGGCACCCAAACCACTCCTGCCCATGGGAGTGGCCTGGGTGCCAACGTCCACTATCCTTAACCCTGCAAGTGTAATTAGTGCAGTTGCCGTGCATGCGCATTAGGTCTGATGTCGGCGGGGATGGAGAGTTGGCGGAGCATGACCCAGCGCCGAGGGACATTGGCGCTGGATACAGGTAAGTCACTGAAGGGGTTTTAATCCCCTCGGCAACCTGGGATGGGAGGTGGGAGGGAGAGGGGACCTGCAGTGCCAGGAAACACTGGAAAGTCCCTTTAAGGGACACATTTTTATAAAGTCCCATAGGTACCCCAAAACATAACATATCCCCATATACATACATCCCCTGATAGCCCTGATCTGGGTGAACAACCTATCCAAAAGTCACCCAGATCAGAGCAGGGGTTCGGGAAATTCCTGGAAGTCTCTTTTGACGACCGCATGCATGATTTCATGCCCAAAACAGTTCCAGAGAATCAGGGCTTGTGGCCGGTCTAGTTCGGTAGTTTGCAAACGAACAAACAAATGAACTACCAGAGTCAATAGTCTTACCCTGGAGCTTGTTCCCTTCATTCAGACAACTGATCTCACCAAACAGTATCCTTCTAAGCTGAATAGAAATGAACGCAGTAGATGATGGAAGTCCAGCGTTGTTCGGGAGTTTCCGATTTTAGTTCCAGGAGAACAAGATGGCCGCCACCTCGTGGTTGTTCATAGGAATTGCAGCCACCCAGATGAACAATTAGAACACTGCGTTGAGAAACGTTCAAAGTTGTTAATAAGTTTTAACAAGCTCCAGGGTGTTAACGTATATTAACCAGGTCTTTTGCAGGGGCCATGGTCCTTTCCAAAAACCAGTGGCTAAGTTGCTTTCGTCATATGATTCTTAACCAAAGTTAGGGTGGCCCCCGAATCGCGGAGCCCCTGCACATTCTATCCCTCAAGGTGAACAATTCGGCGGTGGTTTTGCCGGTTGTCTGATGCAGCTTGGATGGGGTTGGCTTCATGCAGGACACCCAGTTGTTGTTCTGTGGTATTAGCAGGAACATCTTGGGGTTTGGTCTCGTTCTGGTACCAGTGGACCGGAGCTCTATTGGTGGACCTTGGTTAGCCCAGGCATGGGACTCCTGTTCCGGAGGCCGGGACGCGGTTGGTACCTGGGGGTGTAGTTGTTAGCCCGGCTGCGGCGATATGCCTCTGGGGTAATGGCATATCACGCTAGGATGGCTTGCTTCACCCTGTGGTAATCTCTGCTGTCCTCGTCTGGTACCACTTGGTACGCCTCTGCTGCACGTCCAGATAGTTTACCTGCTAGCAGCGGTACCCAATCCAATTTTAGTGCGGCATAATTTGTCTCCATTCATCTGTTCATTTGTGTAGCCGAAACGTACACGAACCGCTGCTTACACACGAACAGCTGTTTCACTGTTCCGTTCATACGAACGTTTGCGAAGCTTGTATTGCGTCGCTTCCCACCAATTGTAGCAGAGTAGACATATTAACGGCAATATCTCCGCTGGTAGACTTGATCAGCATTCAAATAAAGTGTAGCGTGACAATTCCAATCCCATTCCCCAACAACTGGACGAAACACAGTTTTGGGAGTCAACTGATTTTTATTGAGCCACAGCTGGCTTTTATACAATTCCCCATGTAAGGGGTTTGTTTAATTACATTCCAGGGGTTTTCCCCTGGTGGACCTTGTGAAGGACAGGGGACAAAGACACATTCCCCATGATCCTTTACTGTACTTGGAAATGATTACGTTAGGACAATTCTTTAATTAGATTATCTCCCAAGTACAGAAAATGTAACAATATTTTAAAATATCATGAAGATCCATCTAGCTTCTGCTTGGTCTAGATTCTTGTCCTAATCTCCCCCTCTCCAATGTACTTTGACTTTTTCAATAGGTAAAAACTGCAAAGCACCTGGGTCTCTTCCGTGAATTGAGTCTTTAAGAAATGACTTAAGATGATGAACCAGGTTTTGTAGATATCGATCCACATATTCTGATAAAGTAGAGGTTAGAGAACCTATCCCTAAAATGATCGGCTTACCAGGGGGATTGTGGAGTCTCTTGTGTATCTTTGGTAGGTGATAGAAGATAGGGATCCTAGGGTGTAACACAAACAGGTATTTATATTCCCTATCACTTAAAATTCCTCTTTCCTTACCGTATTCTACTAATTCTTTTCATTTGGCAGTGATCGACACTGTGGGATCTTTATCCATCTTCTGGTATATGGATGTGGATGTGTCAATATAAATACAAAGAATAATGTAGACTGTTATAGTTTTATATACAAACACAAAGATAAAGCACCGCGCTTACAGCAGCAGCAGCTTAGTATTCAACAGCTTAAAATACATAGTAAAAACAAAGAGAACGTTACCTGCGCTCTGGCCTAACCCACGTTTGTCTTATTAAGAGTTTATAAGTATGTAGGGGCAGCACCCCTTCTTGTCTCATTAGAGAAATGTGCCTTTTAGCTGATACTAGCAAGGTGATTTGTATGTGTTATAGCCCTATTCGGGGTTAAGTATGTAGGGGCTTATAAAATACCCCTTCATGTCTCATTAGAGATGTTTACACTTTGTCTGATACCAGCAAAGTTTATTGTATGTGTAGAAGCCCTATAAATGTGAAAGGATTTATAAAATACCCCTTCCTGTCTTACTGGAGATTCTTGGCTGATATCAGCATATCTAATGGCTAGTGTAGGACTCACCTATTGAGGCTTGCCTTGACGTGGCAGGTGAGCTTATATATTCAAATGGCCATTGCAATAAAACTAAAGAGCCTCCATTTTGTTTAAATGTACATGGGGATTTAGGCCAGAGGGCAGGTAACGTTCTCTTTGTTTTTTTTATAGTTTTATACCTTTTAGCAGCTTCTACAAATGCACCTGGCTTGAAAATATACCATATGGACAATTTAGAAGAATAATGAAGAATTGTTCAGAATTGGAAACTTGTCAAACTCAAATGCAAGCAATGAAGCAGAGATTTGCAGTAAAAGGATACCCAGAACCGCTCCTAGAACAAGCAATGAAGAAGGCCCTATCTATACCAAGAGAAGATACCCTTTATAATAAGAGAATACAACAAGAAG
This sequence comes from Pelobates cultripes, assembly GCA_933207985.1. Lineage (NCBI taxonomy): Eukaryota > Metazoa > Chordata > Amphibia > Anura > Pelobatidae > Pelobates > Pelobates cultripes. The sequence goes on from OW240912.1 coordinate 156,076,912, forward strand.
AACATAATAGAGCTCCGGCCTTCATAACAAAATATAGTAACCAATCCCAGAATATCAAAAAGGTGTTCGTCAAACACTGGGATATACTAAAGAGTGACCGTGTGCTTGATCAATTTTTAGATGACCAACCCAACATTATCTTTTCCCAAGCTCCCAATTTAAAACTTAAGTTGGCACCAACTGACAGTTCTAGAAATCTTCTTCGGACACCATAAAAACGTCCATTAAAGGCTTCAAAATGTGCAAGAAATGCATAGGATGTAGGAATAATCCTAACTTAGATCATACTCAAGAAAAATTGAGAAAATCTCTCTAGTTAATTAGAAAAAATAGAGTAAAATCTAATATGTAATGTAACACAACAGAGGTAATCTATCTACTTATATGCCCTTGCCCAAAACAATATGTAGGAAGAACTAAAGCATCCCATAAAAATAAGAGTGTCGGAACATATAAGAAATATTAGAAAAGGAGTGTCCACGCATAATCTGTCAAAACATTTTAATGATGTTCAGAGACCCAGGTGGTTTGCAGTTTTTTCCTATTGAAAAAGTCAAAGTTCATTGGAGAGGGGGAGATTTGGACAAGAATCTACCCTAGCCCCAAGAAGCTTAAATGCTTAATGCATTCTTATGATAATTTTTAATAACCCTTTTTTAGGACCTGTCTATTCCTTTCTTTTTTAGATTACTAACATGACTATAGTATGCGTGTGTTTTTTCCAATATTCTCTTATTTTATTATTACTATTATGTATTATTTTTATACTAGGAGTTTCTAGTTTTTATTTTAGATGTTATATTGTATCTACGTGCAGTCCACTATTTCATATTATTCTATATTATTCTATGTGTATTCCCATAGATTACTTTCCCTTTTTACAATATAGTAACCCATTGTTTATTTTATTTTTTATTTTTTCATTTTTGATCTGATTTGCTTCATCTCCTTTCGAAGCCATTTTATATACATATTTATCTTTGCCACATTTTCGGACATTTTACTATCCTGTGGCTATTTAATTTTATTAATTCATTATTTTTAGTATATTTATATTATATTTATTTTTCCACCTTTTTATTCATTACTAATTTGTATTTAATTTTTTTTGTTCTTTAGATATATTACTAATATTTTGTCTCTTGATCTGTATCTATAATCTGCCTTTTGTCAGATACAAGTCTCATCAATTGTATAGTATTTGGTATCTAGTATATATGATCTATTTTCTACTTTGTACCTGTATTTCTATTTTCTATATTTATTTTTATATTTAGTGTAATTCTCTATTATTTTATTTGTATTGTTATGTGCATTTCGTATATTTATTTCTGTTATTTTTATTATTTTACTTCCATTTTTATTATTTTTAGTTTTTCACCTTTATTTTCTATTATTCTTTACCTTTCTAGTCTAGTTTTTCTCCTTTTTTCTTTTCACCAATGCGTTCTAAGAGATCCGTAATTTAAACATTTTCATGTTATTTGATACAACATAAGTTTAACTTGATATATAAGTATCTTTACACATATTTGTCAATTATTGAAGCCTCTGGTAGAGGGAAGCTTTTCCTCACGAAACGTGGAAGGCTTAATTAGCACATAGACCAAGTGCTATTCACAATCAAGATCCACTATCTAGTGGAAGAAAGTTACCACAGCAACGCTCTACAAACTCCGTGCACAAGCCGATCTAGATCCTTATGCAAACAGATGTTGAGGATCATTCTTCTCTGATATTGGTGGAATCATACCCGAGAGTGAGGCTTCGGATGAAACGCTGTTTGGATCGCACGTGGACCTCACCGGCAGACATCACACAACGAGGACTGCAGTTCCCACAAGCCATATCCACCAGGAGAACTGTTGATGCGGCATCCATGTGAATCATCTTGGTACTATTTATCCTATTTTTGTGTGTATGAACTTATTTTATTTCACTGAATTTTTCTTTAAAGACTTATGGATTTTTTAAAAACATTTTTTCCTTTTCTTTTTCTTCTTTCATCTAGCTCATGTTTAATAGCAAGCAGTGACTTTGGGTACTGTGTTGTTTTTCCTTATATAGTTTGTTTCTTTTGCATTTGTTTTTTTTCTTTTTTATGTTCACTGAAAGTCAGTGAATTATATTGCATTGGCAATAGGGCTCCATGACTGTACATCACCTATATGCACAATTCAGTGTGATTACTCTTGTGCTACACTTTGTGGAATATCGGACTTATATTACTAATCTATATTTTTTAATTTTAATTTTCTCTCATTTATGGCAATCTATATATGGACTTATTCTTGACTTATCATGCAATCTTTTATTTGAATGTATATGCATTTTATTTATTTATTTTTGTGCTCTTATTTTATTATTATTATTATTATTATTATTATTGCCATTTATATAGCGCCAACAGATTCCGTAGCGCTTTACAATATTAAGAGGGGGGGACTTAACTATAAATAGGACAATTACAAGAAAACTTACAGGAACGATAGGTTGAAGAGGACCCTGCTCAAACGAACTTACAGTCTATAGACATATACTATAGTGCTATTTTATTTCAGCTCCTGGAAACCTTTCATCTTATTTTTATAAGTGATACTGATTTACTTGTTTCTCTAAGGAGGATTGGTTACCCCCAGGGCCGGACTGGGAAAAAAATTAGGCCCAGGAATTTTTCAATTAGAGCGGCCCCCCAAAAAGGGGGTGGGGCCAGAGAAAGTGAGCATGTTGGTTCAATGCGCAGAGCCCCGCTGAAGAGCTCTAGCATTAGAAAAAGGCCCTGTATTTGTTTTGCGCAGTGCAAGCAAATGTAATAACATGCTTGCGCTGTGTTTGCTTTTAAATTGTCTCTGGTGTCTCCACAAGTGGGATACCAGAGGACAAAAGGGCCAGGAAAGTGTATGGTGCATGTGTTTGGCGCATGCTTGTGGGATTGCCTGTGTGTAGAGTGTGGTGTGGTATTGTGTAAATAGGTCAATTTTGTGGTGTAATATGTGTGGCTAGGGGCTGTAGAGAGTGCGTGTATAGGGGCATAGTGTTATAGGGGATGTAGCGAGTGTGTGCATACGGGCAGTAGTGTGTGTGTATAGGTGACGTAGTGTGTGTCACTTATACACACACACTACTGTGTGTAGAGAGGGTGTGTTTAGAGAATGTTGTATGTGTTTGCTTACAAGGAATGTAGTGTGTGTGTAGGTGGTGCAGTGTGTGTGTAAGAGATCTAGTGTGTAAAGGACCCAGAGTGTGTATAGAAGATTGTGTGTGTGTGTGTAGAGGATTAAGAGTGCATATAGGGTAAGGGATCTAGCGTGTATCTGGAGCGTAATGTGTGTAGTGGTGCTGTAGTGTGTGTGTGTGTGTGTGTGTATATATATATATATATATATATATATATATATAGCAAAAAAACAGGATGCTTGGCACTCTCCTTTAAGTAATAAGAAAGAACTAATAGCCTGGGTGCTATATCCCAAACGTCAGAAATATACAAAAATCAAAACTGAGGATGCACTCACAGAACTTGGTTAAAGTGAAAAAAAGGGACTTTTAATTATTCCATGTGAATGGAAAATTGATTTTTCTGTACATTTCACATGGAATAATTAAAGGTCCCTTTTTTCACTTTAACCAAGTCCTGTAAGTGCATTCTCAGTTTAGATTTTTGTATATATATATATATATATATATATATATATATATATATATATATAAAATATATTTGGACGTATTGTATGTGTGAGGTGCGCAGCGTGTTTGTGTAAGAGGGGTGCTGTGTGTGAGGGTGTTTTTATCTGCCGTCACATTCTGGGTTTCTAATTTTATTTGTCTGTTAACTCACTGAGGGTTATTTTATATAATATATATGTGCTGTATATGTGTGGGAGTGAGGGTGCTGTCTGTCTGAGGGTGTTGTGTGCGTCTGGGGGTGCTGTGTGTGTCTGGGGGTGTGCTGTGTGTGTCTGGGGGTGCTGCTGTGTGTGTCTGTGGGGTGCTGTGTGTGTCTGTGGGGAGCTGTGTGTGTCTGGGGGGTGCTGTGTGTGTCTGTGGGGTGCTGTGTGTGTCTGGGTGCTGTGTGTGTCTGTGGGGTGCTGTGGGTGTGTGTCGGGGGGGGGCTGTGTGTGTCTGTGGGATGCTGTGTGTGTCTGTGGGGTGCTGTGTGTGTCTGGGTGCTGTGGGGGGGTGTGGGGGGCTGTGTGTGTCTGGGGGGCTGTTAGGGAAATTATTTTAAATATATATTTTTTATTTTATTAATAATTATAATATTATTATAATTAATAATTATTAATAATTAAAAAAAAATTATGTCGCCATCACGGCCCACCGGGCATTTGCCCCGTGTACCCGATGGCCAGTCCGGGCCTGGTTACCCCACTTCCAGTGTTAGAGCTCTTTATTTGATATTTGATTAATTGTGGTTTTTAAACTTCCCTCTTTTCCTTGTTTCAATTATTTTCTTTAAATGATCAACATTTGATCACAATCTTGTTTTTTACTGACAATTTCTCTCCTTGGAAGTTCTTTTCCAATTCAGCCTCTAATTGCATAATCTCATTTTTGGTTTTACTTGTTACACTTTGTAAAAATTCCAAATTCAATAACATCCAGTCCATAGAACATTTATTGAAGAGGATTTCAAGCCTTGAACAATATACTTAATTTCCTTTAAACAATGTGGGTTGAGCATGCATCCACATATCCCTAAGAATACGCTTGGTCTTATAATACTCGGCTATGGTAACACTATGTAATTTTAAACTCACATTTTTCCAAATCTTTACTTACAGCTTTAGAGCTTGAAGTACTCAAAAATTCAAAATTACCTTTAGCTGCCAATAATATATGCCTTGCTTCCTTATCCGTATAACAAAATACGCTTGTACTGGGTTGAACATCAGGCTCCATAATGCCAATAAAATATAATATATATATTTATTTTTAGGCAAAGCTTAGCCAAGTAAAACAGAAGAATCAATAACGACAGGAAGGTGCAATACAATTTCAATGATGCTTAAATTTGATTCTTTCCAAACAAACATAAGGAACTCCACTCAATCCTGTCAATCTGAGCCATGGTGCAACTGAACCAGAACCAAGCACCAGGTTCCAGTGGCAATAGTATAACATACAAAAAAAACGGTTCAGGCACTCCAAGGTTCAGAATGGCAAATTCATTGAAGCCCAAAGCAACGTTTCAACCTTACGGGTATCTGTCAAGCTATAAAATACATGTATCACAGCAAATTTATAAGCACATCAATTCATTGAATCAAACAATAATTAACACAATAATTAACAATTGTGAAATAAAAAAGGGCAGTGACAGCTGAAAAAGAGGTCTCTATACATTTGGACTAATAGGAGATTGCAAAACTTTCAAAAAAGAAAAATTGATGATTGGAAATTACTAACCTGTAAGTGAATTAGTTAAAAAAAGGGGAGTCCCTGCCAAAAAAATGATCTGTCCGTTCGAGCGTAATTCACGCTATGTATCCAAGAGGACATTGTAAGAGTGAGCACATGCTTCCGTACATGCGCAGTAAATATGAATGTATACACCTACCAATCCCGCATGCGCACGGCAGTACACAGCCAACAAACCCAGTACAAATATCACACACATGCAACACACCTATCACACACAAACACATTACATCATATTACAGTGGAGCTCTGACATACAAAAAATGTTTGAGGAGCTCTGTGATTCACTAATTGGCACATTACTGGGAATGTTTTGTTGTGGAGCTTTGTGGCATACTCATACACTGCACATTACTGGGCATTTTATTGTTGTGGTGTTTTATGATAAGCTGGTCCACACCACATAGTACTGTAAGGGTATGTGGAGCGCAGTGATAAATGGATAAACAGCACATTACTATGAGTAATTATTCCAAGGAGGTCAAGGAAAATAAGGAAAATCCAGAGGTCCTTAGCAAACCAACTCTGTGACATACAGTGAGGGAAAAAATTATTTAATCCCCTGCTAATTTTGAACGTTTGTCCACTGACAAAGAAATGATCAGTCTATAATTTTAATGGTAGGTGTATTTTAACAGTGAGAGACAAAAAAAAAACATTACAAAATCCAGAAAAACACATGTCAAAAAAGTTATAAATTGATTTGCATGTCAATGAGTGAAATACGTATTTGATCACCTATCAATCTGCAAGATTTCTGGCTCCCAGGTGTCTTTTATACAGGTAACTAGCTGAGATTAGGAGCACTCTCTTAAAGGGAGTACTCCTTATCTCATCTTGATACCTGTATAAAAGACACCTGTCCAGAGAAGCAATCAATCAATCAGATTCCAAACTCTCCACCATCGCCAAGACCAAAGAGCTGTCCAAGGATTGTAGACCTACACAAGGCTGGATAGATGGAATTTGTGAGTGTTATGAATGTATTGTAACTCTGTAACACTATAACTCTGTAATATTCTTCTTCTGTAATATTTAACTGGACATATTCTAAGTAAAGATTTCTCTCTGGTAAGAACTATGGTGTTGGCTGTTTAATTGTAATATCGGGTAGAATACCTTAGTAGTGCTAGTCATATATTTATCTGGACAAGGGGATAACGATATATGTTAGTTCTTGGAAGATGTGACACAGGGTTATTACATTCACTATTAATACACAATGCAGAGTGGATCTCTCTCAAAAGGATACCAATTGGAAGTATAGGTTGTGAGAGAAGAATTATACAACACAGACCATAAGTAGCTCGGGACAATCAGAGCTGCAAGTGCCTGAGCTTGCCAGACAGTTACGCACGGTCTTCACCCGGTGGAGGGTACAGATTCCCAGCACCAAAGTGGACCACCAGTGATCAGCATGCACCTCTACCTCTACCAATAATATAACAACAAGGGCCTGGGCCTTGGTTAGGCCGTTTGGAAAGAGGTGCAGTAGATATATTTCTGGGGTTTCTGGTAAGTTTATCCCCATGCAGTCTTGTATGACCTGGGCTATACCTGACCAATAGTGTGCCAATTCTGGATAAGACCACCAAATGTGTGTCATTGTTCTCTTGTCTGTGAGACATCGCCAGCATGCGTCTGATATATTTGGGTTACCTTTATGTAATCGTGTTGGCACTAGGTACCATCGATATAAAATCTTCCGCGTTTATTCCATGTGGGAAGTACATAGTGATAGGTTTTTATGTGCCTGGAGTATTCGGGACCACTGACTTTCCAAGAGAGAGATGTTTAGTTCTCGCTCCCATGCTCTCACAAAGGTAAGGGATCGTGGGTTGGAAGTATCGTTATATTTGGCATACAGGATAGAGATCAGTTTTCAGGGCATTTGTAGTCTAAGACAGATCTTTTCCACCTCCGTCAGCTGTAGGCCATTTACATCATGATATGACAGTAATGTCCAACTAGAACTGGATAAAGAGATTGAGGTGGTCCAGGGTTTTAAAGTAGAACCACAATTTGAATGACTAGAGATAAAACTCAAATCCAATCTGGACAAATTCTCTCACATTATAAAAGTGAGGAAACACCAGAAGTATATGAGAGATACAAAGGACTTTGAACAAGGTAGAATTTACCGTTCTTTTAAAAAGAGATCTAAAGTAGACTCTGACCAATTCAGTACATCTGAGTACGAATCAACCGATACTGAAAATGAAAAACCTCAAACCCCTACTCCTAGGAATCCAACTAAAAGTATTCTAAAAAAGGGGGTGGATTTTTTAGGATTAAGACAAGCGGATCTAACTCAGGGTCCGCACACCAGATACAGGGGCAGAAGTCAGAGACGACGCAGGGAATGATAGCATCCTCTCTGCGTATTATTAATCTCTCTGATACCATCCTTGGTCAGACCGAACTTAGCGTATTGGAGAAGGGTTTTTCATTCGTACCCATTCCAACATTCAGCAAGTTCAACTGGACTAAGGATGTAAACCTTTTTGTGAGAAAGCTTGCCTTGTATAAATACCATGCAGTATGTAAAGAAACTAAGGCCCAAAGCTTGGGTCTATCACCAAATGACTTGGAGTGCTTAGACACTCTGGTGGAATTACTTAACTCTGGAGATGGTACTATACAATCTGATATACCACATACTAATTTGAAACCCAAGAGTAAGTTTACCCCTCATTTTCAGGATTATAAAAATTTGGAGGTATTTTTGGAAATGGTTACTAGGGAAATAGATAAGACAAAAATGGATGATTTTTATCTATCCCCTAATGGCAACCTTAATACTCAGGAACTAATAGCCCTGAAAAAACTACAGAGCTATACAAATTTGATTTTAAAACCCTCTGATAAAGGGGGCAATGTGGTGATACTTGACAGAGACCACTACATTCGTATAGCTGAAAGACTTTTATCCGATAAAAATACTTACCGCATACTAGCAAAAGATCCTACAAAAGTGTTCCAAGCTGAGTTAAAAACTATGCTTACTAAGGCTGTGAATCATCAACTCATTAATCAGGATGAGTTTGAATTTATGTGCACCAAACAACCATGTCTATCTACTTTTTATTGTTTGCCTAAAGTGCACAAATCACTAACCGATCCGACCGGTAGGCCGATAGTTTCTGGTTGTGATAATCTAACTCAGAATGTAAGCATTTATGTGGATAAAATTCTGTCCCCAGTAGTACAGAAGCTACCATCTTTCCTTAGAGATACTAAACAAATGTTGCATTTATTGACCAACCTTACTTTACCTGTGTAGCCTTGACGTGGAGGCCCTTTACAGCTCAATTCCTCATAACCTAGGTATTAAACATACCCGTCAACTATTAAATCTTGAAACTGACCTACCTGAACATTATGTGAATTTTGTGATGGAATTACTTGATTTCATTTTGACTCGTAATATCTTTCTGTTCAATGGCAAAATCTTCCACCAGACCACTGGTACAGCTATGGGGACGTCTTGTGCGCCCTCATATGCCAATCTCCATCTAGGCTGGTGGGAAAGGTGTATTAGGGCAGATCCTAAGCTGAAATCATACACTAATCAGATCTTCTATTGGAAAAGATACATCGATGATGTGTTTTTGATTTGGCTTGATACATCAGAGAGATTCAAAGAATTTGTATGTCTGCTGAACAGCAACGATTTTAACTTACGATTCACTAGTGAAGTAGGGGGTCAAAACCTTTGCTTTCTAGATCTAGCATTACAGGTATCTAAAGAAGGCAAAATTGAAACAACCTTGTACAGAAAGAAGACAGCCTCAAATAACCTGCTATGCTGGTCTAGTCATCACCCCATATCACTCAAATACGGTATCCCAATAGGCCAATATTTGAGACTTCGACGAAACTGCTCCACGATGGAGGAGTTCAAATTAAAAGCAAATGAGCTGCGTCACATGTTTAAGGCCAAAGGTTACCCAAATAGGGTTCTAAAAAGAGCCTATCTGAGGGCAATCCACACTGAACGGGAAACCCTAATTACAGATGGGGGTCGTAAGACTGAGGAAAATAAAATACGCTGCATAGGTACATATGATGCAGGATGGGACACTATGCTGAATGTCTTTCAAAAATTCTGGCCTATCCTCCAATCAGATAAGCATCTGAAGGAAATTCTGCCATCACTCCCTTCAATTACAGCACGGAGGGGCAAAAACTTGAGAGATATCCTAGCACCTAGTCACCTCTCAACTACGTCCCCGTCAGGTTATTTTCAAAAATACCTACCAATGGGTTCTTTCCAATGTGGTCACTGCAGTGCATGCCCGTTTATTACCAAGAGGGCCTCTGACAGCAAGGGCTTAATGAATTTCAAACCACATTCCTTCTTTAATTGTAACACAACAGGAGTAGTTTACCTACTGTCTTGCTCCTGTGGCCTAAAATATGTAGGCAAGACTTTTCGCCACTTCAGGCTAAGGATACGTGAACATGTAAATTCTGTCAAGAGACGTTTGGAAACACCCGTCTCAAGGCATTTACATCTACATCACAATCACTCCTCGGCAGGCATCCGGTTCATGGGTCTTGAACATGTACCACAGCCTCCTAGGAAAGGGAACTGGGACCTAAAACTAAGACAAAGAGAGGCGTTTTGGATTTACCATCTCAAAACGCTATCTCCCCTGGGGCTAAATGAAGGGTTTTCATATTCCCCGTTTATTTAAAGTACTGCAATAATTCTGATATTAAATGGTATCTTAAGTTATGCCTGTATATATGTATATATTCTTTATTTATTTCTATTATATTTGGTGTTCATATGTCCATTAATTTTACGTGTATTATAGGTCTAAGAGTTTAGGGGTCTGTTTTGTGTTGCATAAACTAATGGGTTACTATTTACAGTGGCAATAAAAGAATTGTCGGCTTCTGTGTATGACTGCCCATATAGCCATTGTACTTATCCCTTACTGGTTCACAACGGTTATAAGTTGTTTCTTTAATTGTACTAAAGCTACACAATACAGCCATAAGAATCAATCCACACACTTGACCTATATGATACAATTTGGACATTCCAAGGGTTAATTGTTAAGCTATGGATACTGCCTTTTAGATATAGTAAGTATCCATTTATATCTGTTCCGGGCGGGGCACTCAAAGGGTTAATTCCCTTTCACCTGATTTCTGTTCTGGCTACCTCTGACATAGAAATGTGGGCTGACACTATGGTGTGTTACACCACACCCCCACAGCCCCATTCACAGGAGGACCGGAGCAATTTAGACACAATCACAGGTGATTACAATAAAGCTTATGAGCTTAAGGTATAAATTTACCACCCGGACAGTTTTTTGCTCACTGCTGATACCCCTGAGGACGGCGTGTGGTCACGCCGAAACGTACGTCGGGTTCTTCTGTGTTTTTAATACTCTCTTGAGCACTTTGCTCTGAGCACCTTTTCATTTATGTTTTTCTAGTATGTGTGTGTAACCTGGGGCTTCAGATGTTATGACAGCATTTAGATTAGAACACCCACGAAGGTGTTTTATAGGAGATAGGGTATTAGCATAGCACTACTGTTTGGTTGGGAGTGTGTGTTTCTCCCTTTCCCTGTTCTTTCCTACTGCTTTGTTACCTGAGTTATGTATGGGGGTACATATTGCCTTCTATTCCCTCTCCGTTTCTTGTGAGGGTTGGCTCTTGATTAGCCTTGTTCCTACCATGCATATTTCTCCCTATATTATTCTGTCCATCACTGATTACCCAGGTTTTTAATAGATTTCAATAAAGGCTTTTTTATTTTTTGCCAACTACACTACTGTTGAGATTGGACTGGGTATTTACCCTCTGGGCGGTCTTTATATAAGACATCCCTTTTTGGGTTTTTTTTCTTCCTTTTTTCTACAATTTCCAGGGTTACCCCCTTTTACCAGTCCAGGTGACCTCTATACTCTGGAGGCTCGGCAGTGGGATACGGGAGTGTCTTTTCCTCCCCTCCCACTTTCCAGCCTTTTGAGTTTCCTTCTTCTTGTTATCATGATATGACAGTATTCGTTGCTTTTTTAGCCATGACACTAATTGTACATAAGAAAAATGTGCGATATTTGGTATTCCAAATTGTGTCTGTATGTCTGCAAAACATTTCAAGATTGGCCCCTGGAAGATATGATACAAGAGTGTTCAATATGGCATCTGTGCCACAGTTTATCGTTAAAGTCGTGTATAATGGAGGGCATGGCCTCCAAAAGGTAACGCCTGGGAGATGCAGTCATCCATTTTGTGTTTGTCCCTAAATTTGTCCCATACTTGTAGTGTGTATTTGGTCGTGGGGAGTATTCCCTTATGTTTGGGTCTCAGCTTCCGAGACATCCATGCGAGAGCTGTCATGGTGATATTGTTAGTGTATATCGATTCGATATGGACCCATTGGGGGAGCATGTTGTTCCAGCTCATTGATAATATTGGGCTAATAATTGCTGCTCTATAGTATCTCCCGTGTCTGGTACACCCATGCCACCCTTTATGACTGGTTTACAGAGGGTGATTTTCGCGATTCGAGGTCTGGCGTTGTTCCATACAAAGGAACTTTGCCTCACATAAATAGCAGGCAGGTATCGCGAGTGGTATAGTTCTGAACAGGTATTGCAACTTTGCTAGGAGTAGCATTTTGGCTGCTGCCATCCTACCCACCCAGCTGTGTATTTGAGTTTTTAGGTCGTGGATCAGTGGTTGATAATTAGCTTTGTATAAGCCCGAGATATGCTGTGTTAAGGTTATCCCCAGAAATTTAAGTGAAGTGGTGAGCCATTCATATGCAAATGTCTCTTTTAGGTGAGTCAATATGTGTGGAGGGACATTAATGCCCAACACTTGTGTTTTAGCTATATTCAATTTGTAGTATTGAACATTGTCAATTTGTATTCACTTCCTTTGACTTTAATGCCATGAATTTTAGGATCATCTCTTATTAGTTGAGTTAGAGGTTCCAGAGCTAGAATGTAGAGGATTGGGAAGAGGGGGAACCCCTGTCTGGAGCCATTTGTAATGGCAAAGCTGTGAGAGGAAAATCCCCCATTTACCACCTGAGCTGATGGGTTGGAGTACAGAGCGGATATTAGAGAGATAAACCACGGGGGGAATCCAAACTTCCCTAGGACCACGAGGAGGAAGGTCCAGTTGAGTCTATCAAAGGCTTTTTCTGCATCCAGTGAAAGTAGCACACTGGGGGCTCCCCTCCCCACAGCCCACCCAGCAGCTCTATGACTTTCCTCGTGCCATCCACCCCCTGGTGTCCGCTGACGAATCCCACCTGATCCGCGTGTACAATAGTAGGGATAATCTGTGACAGCCTGTTTGCATATATTTTGGCAAGCAGCTTTGTGTCTGTGTTGAGTAGGGATATTGGGCGTAGGTTTTGGCTTTTGTTGGATGGTTTTCCTGGCTTGGGAAGTGTGGCCACGTGTGCCATAAGCATTTCTTGTGTTATCTTGCCTGTGTTAATAATGTGATTATATACTGGTTCTAACCGTGGTGCTAAGATGTGTGAAAAAAGTTTGTAATAATAGTTGGTAAGGCCATCCGGCCCGAGGGATTTCCCCGCCGGCAGAGAAGCGATGGTCTGTGCTTGTAGTGTTGCTTTTTGTTGTGGGGTTAGGGATGGCAATTTAGTGAGATGTAGGAATCTGTTAATCTCTGTTTCAGTTGGGTGGGACATAGTGGGTTCCTGGTTTAAGTTATACAGTTTATAATAGGAGGAGGCCATTTCGTTGTTAATTTCTTGGGGATTGTATATTTTATTTTTAGAATCCAAGAGTAGGTATGGACTTTTGGATTGTGTCTGTTGTTTTTTTCAGTAGCGTAGCGAGCATTTCTCCTGCTCTATTGCCCTGGGAATAATTTTTCATTCATTTTGAGTTGGAGTGTGTGGGAAGTTTTAGCTAGATGTATGTCGTTTATGCTTTTGGTAGCATTCTCTATTGTTTTCAGATTAGCGTGCTCTGGTTGTATAGCGAGTGCATTTGTAGGGTCTCGTAGGGTTTGCAACAGTAACATGTAATCTTTGTGTGCTGTATGCTTCAAATATGAGGCTCAACTAATCAGTAGGCCCCTAATTGTCAGCTTATGTGCTTGCCAGAGAGTAACTGGGGTTGTTTCTGGGAGATCATTGAGCTGGAAATATTGTTCTAGATGTTGTGTTATTTGGGACGTAAATGTTGGGTCATGCAAGAGTGACTCGTTTAGGTGCCATGGTGCTTCTCCTCTGTGTGGGAAAGGACCTCTAATTGTCATTGTTACTGGTGCATGATCAGACCACACAATGTCTCCTATGGAGCATTGTGTAACTCTTGGTAGCAGGGGGCTTGGTACCATAAAGTGATCTATTCTGGAGAATGACCTATGTACTCCCAAGTAAAAAGTGAATTCTTTTTCCATAGGGTGGAGTGTTCTCCACACGTTATGTTCTGACAAGTTTGAGTATGGCTTTGCTTTGCGTTCGGGTTGTTAAGTGTCTGGGAGCTAGATAGGGTAGTGTTGTGTCCATGTGGGAGTCCAAGACATGGTTTAGGTCTCCACATATGATGATGTCTCCCGTGTTTGTTTTGGTTAGTTTGTTGAGAACTTTATGTAGGAAATTTCTTTGATGTGTGTTTGGACTGTATATTCCTACCAAGGTGTATTCAATTTCGTTTATTATGCAGTGCATGATGATGTACCTCTCTTGAGTATCTTTCTGTATGTGTAGCAATTTAAACGTCAGGGATTTGTGTATTAGGAATGAGACTCCTTTGGATTTGGATGAGTGAGTTGCGTGATATTTGGTTGGGTATTCATGGATGCCAAAATTTGGGACCCTATTGGTAACAAAGTGGGTTTCTTGGATACAAATTATGTCTATTCTTTCTTTTTTCACTGCTTCAAGGAGGATACAGCGTTTGTGGGGGTGGTTTAGCATACATCTGGGCATTTGAGAATGGTGCTAGATGAGGATTTTGTGGTTCTTTGAGTTTGTGTGTCAATTGTTTAGTTATCCTCGTGAGACATGATAATTAGTGTGAGCATGTTTTGTGCGACAGGGATGGGGGAGGGGTTATGACGTAACATAGGGGTGTCAACTTGGATCGGGGTAACTTGGGTTCTTCTCATGAGGAAGTGGTGCAGGGTTTTCACACCGTGGGGATAGGAGAGTAGAGGTTCTCCCATGAAGTGGCTTTGAGCTCTAACGCAACTAGTAGTTTGGCAAGTGATGTCTGTCCCACTACTGTGGGAATTAGTTGTCCAGGTCTAAGTGTTGCAGCACGTGGGTGGGGGTTAAAGCTCTGTGTCCTTGTATCAATGCTGGTGATTCGTGGTTTATCAACTAGTTTGTAAGTTCTCCTTGTACAGTATCATGTGCGGCTAACCATATCTCTTAGTCCTTGAGGTTTGTCCTGGGTGTCTATGTTTTACCCTTGATTTATCTATGTAATTCCTTCAAACCCCCGGGGCTTATGCTTCTAGACTGTTTGTGACCTCCGCCCGAGCCATGGGCTAATACATATGACTAATCTCTGGGGCATATGTAGAGGCGATGGGAGTCTGCCCTAGGAGTGAAAGAGATTCCACCAAAACTCAACGGCGGTGTCTGTGCTAGGGGAGACTGCCACCCACATTATGTAACAGTATTGAGTTATAGTGTTTCAATTTTGCACTGCAGGGGGATTTATGGTACGTGGAATTTGCCACCCGCGTGGCTGTTTTATCAAAGCGACTGCATCACAATAGCACTGAACTCAGTAGACCTTTGCTACGGTCGACGTGCTAATTTTCATTCATTAGATTTGGTAACTTATAACTATCCAGGACGTGCGTCCTATACAACTGTTTGTTTCAATGAGTCCCACTCGGGTTGGGTGGGCTCATATAGCGGATATTTCACTATATCTGCGCAGTGGGCCCAAGAAAGAAGAAAGACAAAGAATATAGAAGTAAAGAAGAGATTGCATGGTGAAAGCAGATTGAACGAGAGTCTGAGTCATATATACAGTCTGTTTACTTGGTCCAGTCGCTAAACATCATGGTGCCATTACATATTTATCTTTTTTTTTTTTTTTTTTAAAGAAGAAAAAAAGGGATATTTGAGAACATGTGTTATTTATGTGTCTGCATGGCCTTGTAAGTTTCTTACGGTTACAACGGGTACACTCGCCAGGTCGCCCAGTGCCCTGAGTTAGTGAGCCCGGTGGTGATTTCTGTCAGTTTGGGTGATCCCTATAGCGGCTCCTCCACATGCGTCATTTTGCGGGCTTCATGTGCACATTTTCTGGCTAATCGTGGCCCCTATTTTTTTGAGCTAAAAGCATATGTCTAACCCCCGTTCACGGTTCGTGTATCAGTATAGCATTTGTGTTGTACCAATTCAGTGATCATGTGTATCACACATTTAGCAGTGATTATACATGGAGTTTAACAGATTATAACAATTGTAAATGTGTGTCCCTCGACATAGTGTTTATGATCCTATTGCCTCCACATAAATAAAATTATTCAAGTAACGCAAAACTGAGTTATATATATATATGATTTGGGCATTGGCAGGTCCTGTCACTGGACAACAAGGTGCCATTACATATAGCTCCATAAAAATACAAAAAGTAGGAAATTATTCCTGAAGAGCTCGTATCGCTCCTGTGACTGTATGTCCATGCAGTTCTGGTGTTGTGAGCCTGAAGGCTAATTCTGAACCATTTTGTATACTTATATAGCTGCACTTCGGTGTGCATATTTTGTGGGCTTCACCTGCATGTTTTCCAGGTTGGTCATGGTGCATTGATCTAAAACATATGTTTTATATGTTTAGTATATGCTTGCAGGTCTGCATGAAGCACGGATACTGGGACACCACGCAAGCGGAGGTTATTCCTCCTTGCTCTATCCTCTGCATCTGCAATCCTTGTTTCGAGTAGTTCCACTTTTTCTTCCAGACTTTGGAAATGATCGGCTATGTCGTTGTTCCGATCTCTTGCATCTCTCTTCTGATGGCGTCCGTTGTTTGCTGCCATGAGCTTGTTGGAGAGCATATCCAGCGCTTGTGTCAGGTATTCTTTTGTTATATTTTCAGACCGTGTGGGGTCTGTTACAGGGGTAGTGGAACTGGAATCCAAGTCCCTGTCGCCATCTTGTGCTTCAGGCTGCGAGGTTTGTAGCGCGGGAGCGCCTTTGTGGTTGAAAAAGTTGAGTTTATCGGCTTTAGATGCCGTCTTTTTTGATTTGTGGTGGGTCATCTTAAGTTGGTTAGTCATTTTATAATATTTGTTGCCTTTTATCTCCGTTTAATAAGGAGCTCAGTGCCAGAGCAAGTCCTTATGCGGCCATCTTTCAAGGCGGTCGGCCACGCCCCCCGTAGCCAGGGTTTGGGAAAATACAGGGCTAAAATCATACCCGGCCCAGTACAGTTTTTTTTTTTATTTTTTTAAATAGTAAATTGAGATTTAGTCCTGCTCACACCACATTGCTGTCTACGGGGATTTATATCCCCATTAAAAGAGCTGCATGCCGACCTCCCTTTGAGCTCTGCATGCAGATTATCAAATAGCCTGGGGCCACTAAAAACACCCCCAGCTGACAGAGGGGACCCCCCAATTTCTAATGATGCCTGGGTTTCCTAGTGTAAGAAGGGATTTAACCCTGCTCACACTGCATTGTGCTCTATGGGGATTTAAATCCCCATTTAACCAGCTGCATGCCAATCTCACTTTGAGCTCTGCATGCAGCTCAGCTGTCAGTCTGGGTACATTCAAAATGACCCCAGCTGTCCTGGTATGAGCAGGTATTTAACCCTGCTTACACCACAATCTAGATATAGGTATTTATATGCCTATTTAAGCAGATACATGCCGCGCTGACTTCCAGCACTGCATGTAGTTCATCAAAAAGGCTGGGGTCACTAAAAATGTCCCCTATTGGGGTCACTAAAAATGTCCCCTAAATGTATTCTATTGATACCTGGAACTCCCTTGTGTGAGCAGGGATTTAACCCTCATCACACCAAATTGTAATAGTTGGGATTTATATCCCCATTTAAATGCTTGTTTGCAGCGCTCACTTTGAGAGCATCAGTCAGTCTGGGGCCACTTATTCTGGCCCCAGGTGAGAGGGGAGCCCCAGGAATCAAATGATACCTGGAGCTCAAAGTTACCAGCAAGGTAATAGACCCTGCTGGAAAAATTCTGCATGACTGATATTTTCCATCATGCATCCTTAAACGGTTAAAGGACCACTATAGTGCCAGGAAAACATACTCGTTTTCCTGGCACTATAGTGCCCTGAGGGTGACCCCACCCTCAGGGTCCCCCTCCCGCCAGGCTCTAGGGTGAGAAAGGGGTTCAACTTGAACGCGGGGAACTCTCCTCCTCCTCGGCTGAATGCGCATGCGCCAGCATTCAGCCAGTCTCATAGGAAAGCATTCACAATGCTTTCCTATGGACGCTGGCGTCTTCTCACTGTGAAAATCACAGTGAGAAGCATGCAAGCGCCTCTAGCGGCTGTCAATGAGACAGCCATAAGAGGCTGAATTAACCCTAATGTAAACATAGCAGTTTCTCTGAAACTGCTATGTTTATAGAAAAAAGGGTTAACCTTAGCTGGACTTGAAGTGGTCTGGGTGCCTACAGTGGTCCTTTAATGAATCTGCGGTAGTAGTTTGCTAATCCAATAAAGCGTTTTAACGGCCATTGAAATACTGCCTCCAGTTTGCGTGGGTCCATTTTGAAACCAGAAGGGGATATGACATACTCAAGAAATTGTATTTCAGTCTGGTCAAACTGGCACTTTTCTAGTTTCCAGTATAAGCCATTTTCCAGAAGGGTTTTTAACAGTGTTTTCACATGTTCATGATGAGTATGCAGGTCTGGAGAATAGATGAGGATATCATCCAGGTACACCAGCACGAACATGTGGAGGTATTCTCTGAGGACATCATTTATAAAGTCTTGGAATACCGCTGTGGGTTGCACAAACCAAACGGCATGACCAGGTGCTCATAATGTCCCATTCTGGTATTGAACGCTGTCTTTCAAGTTATAAGCGCTCCTTAGGTCGAGTTTGGTAAATACTCTGGCACCCTTGAGCCTGTCGAATAGTTCATAAATAAGGAGGATTGGGTAGGCGTTTTTAATCGTTATTCTATTAAGGCCCCTATAGTCAATGCAACGGCGTAGGTCTCCTTCTTTTAGGTACGAAGAAGAACCCGGTATATAAAATATACTAGGCACAAAGCCTAAATAAAACACTGCAGAGTAAATAAGAAAAAGTCCCAGATACAATACTTTGGTCTAGCAGCAAAAACGTTTCAACTCCAGCTGGAGTCTTCTTCAGTGCTTTTGCGCGTTTGCTGCTAGACCAAAGTATTTTATCTGGGACTTTTTCTTATTTACTCTGCGATGTTTTATTTAGGCTTTGTGCCTAGTATATTTTACTATTTATACACTGCTTATTGTCCCTGTTTTAATTGTTTATATGTTTAATAAATTTTGGATTCTGCACTTTGTATCCTGTGCTGCTCTCCTCAAGGATATAGTTTTAGCCTTTTAAGGCACCCTCCTGCATATTATATAGAGCCTGGGATGGCTTTAAATCCTTTGAGTTTTACTCTACATAAGTCTATCATTATATATATATATATATATATATATATATATATATATATATATATATATATATATATATATATATTTGTGTTAGGTGCTTAAGATAGTACAGTATGAAATACCATGAATAAGCGTAGGATGATAAAAGGAGCAAGTCGGTTGTGGTGTGCCGAAACCGACGATGAGGTAGGCCTGAGAAAGAAGAGGGCCCACCCAGGAAAAGAAATAGAAAGGAAATAAATGTTAAAAGTGGTGTGGTGGGAGGGTCATTCAACGCTGACCTCGAACGGTAAGGAGCAAGGTAAGGGGAGTGCCTTAAGTAGGCTAGGGGTAGCAAACCAGCACCTCCCACAAATGCAGGCAAATTGCCTTAATACTTGTGTTAGGTGCTTAAGATAGTACAGTATGAAATACCATGAATAAGCGTAGGATGATAAAAGGAGCAAGTCGGTTGTGGTGTGCCGAAACCGACGATGAGGTAGGCCTGAGAAAGAAGAGGGCAAAAATTAAGTAATCAAATTTATTAACAGACAACCAATACATATACATTTATCAACCAGACATGTTTATGAAAGCATCCCTTAATTCTTGTACTGGGTTCGGTATGTACCGTGAGTAAGCGGATGACTTCCAGCGCCCCAGTGTTTTGATAACATGAGTTGGGATGTTGACACTGGAGGCTGTGGACGCGGCTCCTATACGAAAGGAGTGTCCTGAGTATTTGTTTGCATTGAGGCCCAGTTGTGTGAGCAAGGACCTGACGTAGGTCATGAAGGTTGTAGTGGTGAGTACTGCACCTTGTAGTTGTAATAACGGTTGCGAGGGCAGTAAGTGATGGTGCTGTATGTAGGCATCAAGAACCTTGACGGGACACCATCTGTTGTGCGTGGGATAGTACGGAATGTTTACAGGTATGTGCTGGCTGGTTTTGGAGTGAGGTAAAGACAGGATGTAATGATCCATATGTTTTGTCAAGTGGGAATAGAGGAGGAATGGAGTGGTTTGGGTCGTGGAGGTCGTAGTGAATTCTCTGGGTCGTAGAAATCCATAGAAAGCGATGTATATTGCTGTTTTGATGATAGAATTCGTATTAGTGTCAAACGGTTTTAGGTCAAGTAGGTTAGATAATGCTTGAAGATATGGTTATCTATGGGTAGCCTCTGGGCCAAATGTGTGGGTTCTGATTTTTTAATACCTCTGAGTATGGTCTTAATTTGGTGAGTGGCCATGAAACTGTTGTTATTTGGGTGTAAGATGAGCATGTGGTGTTGAATGCCAGTGAGATAGAGTTTGATGGTGTTGTATGACATTTTGAGTTTTAGGTGGCAAAAGGAAGCAAACCCCAAAAAGATGTCATAACAAACGGTTGTATGATGTTATGTTCCAGAAGGAATCGTTTGAATAGTGTGAAAGCCCTGCTGTATGTTTTGTTTGTATTGTTTGAAAGTGCCAACTGGGACAATGCCCTGCTATGCTGCATGATGACGTCTAGTCCAGTATGAGTTGTTGAAATGTTGGAGTGATGGTGGCTGTGGGTGCTGCTGACGGGAGTGCTTGATGAAACTCCTGAAATTTAAAGCGAGACAAATTGTCAGCAGCTGTGTTATATACACCTGGCACATGGAAACAACATAGGAAGAAATTATGACAAGCTGCCAACCAAGTGAGTTTCCTCAGAAATCTCATGATCGTAAGAGATTTGGAACGACCTTTGTTGATGATGTGACAGGTTGCCTGGTTGTCTGAGTAACAACGCACTGGCGTATTAGCCCATAAATGACCCCATGCTACGGCAGCCGCCACTATGGGGTAGATCTCAAAAAGAGCTGAGGTAGTGGAAAAACCTTCCATATCCTGAACTGCTGAAGGCCAGCTGCCCCAAAGCCATTCGTTCCCAAAAATTGCTTCAAAACCAGTGGTAGATGCCGCATCTGACCAAATGGTAGGAGATGATTCAGTCAATTGAGGGAGGAACATACTTTTACCATTCCAAGTGGTTAAAAATCTCTTCCACATGTTTAGATCTGCCGTAGCTTGGGCATCTAAGGACAACCTGTGCGTGTCATGTAGAAAAAGTGGGAAAAGATGCAATAGTCGTGAAATAAAGGAGCGGCCTTGAGGTATGATGCGCATCGCAAAATTTAGTGACCCTAGCAGGGACTGTAGCTCTTTGCGGTTGCAAGTGCCGAGCTGTAGGTAGTTGTTTATGTAAGTGAGAATATTCTCTATCTTATCGCATGGTAGGCTTGCTTGCATTGTGGCAGAGTCTAATTGCATACCCAAAAAAGTGATAACCGTGTCTGGCCCTTCTGTTTCTTTGGGGAGATGGGTACACCTATTTGCTCAAACAGCTTGGTGGTAGCTTTGAGGCTAGTGGGAGGTGAAGTATTCTCCTCGACCAGTAGGAATTCGTCCAAGTAATGTAATACCGTAGGGCATCCGGCTATGTTCAATAGTAACCAGCATAATGCGTCAGCAAATGTGTCGAAAATAGCTGGGCTACTTTTGGACCCAAAAGTTAACCGGGAGAAAAATAGTAGTTCCCGGACCACTTGATGCCATGCAGGTGCCACAGTGTGGGGTGGATAGGGAGTAACTTGAAGGCGTTAGTAATGTTGGTCTTACTGAGCCAGGCTCCAACTCCTGCTTGTATGATAGCTGTAATGGCGTGATCTATGGTGGTGTATTGCAGAGAGAATTCCTCAGAGGGTATGAGGGAATTAAGACTGGGGTTGGCCGATGAGTGGGGAGCCGATAAGTCAATGATGAGTCTCTGTTTTTGGGAAGATTTCCCTGTGACAATACCAATAGGGTTGGTGCGCCATTCTGTGAATGGAGGAGTTCTAAAAGGCCCCAATACAAAGCCCTCATCCACTTCTTGGGCTATGAGGGTGTCAACCACTGTGGGGTTGTGTTGGGCGGATTGTAGGTTAGGGCATTCCAGAGTTCCAGCTGGTATGTGTAGGATACCTGTGTGGAAGCCTTCTGTTAAACCAGAAATAAGAAAGTCTACCAGGTGTCTAGATGGGTGCTGAGACATCAATGTTGTGAATACTGGCATATTAATGGACGTAAGGTAAGGCTTGGAATACATTTTATTTGGACACATGGTCTTTGCATGTGCCCTAAAACATTTTGAACAGACATGCAATAGTCTACATCCACTGTAATTACAAGACCCAACATTGAATTATTACATACCTGGGACTTGCCCAGAAACTTGATTGGGCGTCCCAATTTGTCTTTGATAGTTTCCCTGGATCCCCAGAGGAACTAGTTCCTTGTGTGGAGGCATGTCCGTCTGCCGTGTTGGGACAAAAATTAGTAGTATGGGCTGTGGAGGAGCAGTATGCACAAGCTGGTGTTCTTAGACCTGCGAAGTGTCTGCAAAATAAGACGGTATCAATCCTTCCCCAGTTGGATCGTGTTCCGTACTGGGAGAAGGCTCCAGCCACTTTTGCAGAAAAAGACCTATGGTAGTCTTAGAATGCCGAACCACCATATTTGTTGCCCAGGTCTACCAGCTTGTGCATATAGAGATCAAACTCCTCTCTTCTGTTAGGATAAACCGCACAGATGACATCCCTGTAAATACCAAACGCTAGTACAAATTCAGAGATAGTCAGTTTTCTGTTCAGGCGGGCATCCCTAGATCTGACAATAACAGAAACATCATCATAAGCATACGTCTTATGTTCCACAATGTCCTGGGAGGCAATCAACAGGGAAGCCAGGTTGACGTCTTTACCTTCCAGGATATCCCTTTTGAAATGCTCAGGTATCATGTGGGCCGGGCTTACTTCCTGGTCATCCAGGGTGCAGGCTGGAGAGACTAATGGCAAGGCTGGTGTTTGTACCGCAGCCGCAGGTGGCCCTGCTAGAGTGAGGGCCGTGGTGACCGACTCAAGTTTCTCCAGCCTGGAGTTGACCTTGCCCATGGATGCCATGAGTGAGGATAACATGGCATGTATGTCTCCTGGGTTGGACTGGCTAGATCCTTCCCCGGCTTCCATGTTATTAGTTGATGTGCGTAGCAGTTTGAAAAGTTCTGCCTTCCTTGCTGTAGCGGGGTAGGGGATTTGTCGTCTCCTTAATTCCGTGGTTATGCGCGGGATTGTCCAGGATCTGATTGATGCTGGACTAGCTAGCTCTCCTCCTTGTGTGGGAGTGACAGCTCTAGCCGGGGTGCTAGGCAGGGAGAAATCCTCTACCCCTTCCTGAGACATACTATAAATAAAACAATAATTAGTATATAGAACCACCAAATTGTACTGGCAGGCTAGCTAGGCCGGATGGCGAAAGTATTATACTTGTTTGGTGACAGGTGAGGCCCTGCTAATTGCCAAGCGGCTTGAGAGGCTCTATCTATGCGTTGGCGCGAGGGGTTATTGAGGCCACTTGACGTAGTGGCAGGAGTTTTAGGCCTCTCGGTGACTGTACGACAGAAAACAGGGGAAGGGAGTGACAGGTGAGGCCCTCTCTTTGCAACATGCGAGGCGGCTAGCTAACGTGTGGCCCGATGGGTGTTTGCCTCCGAAACGTTTGAGGCGGGGTGTTGGCCTCGCGGGACCACTAACTGATGGCGACAGCCAAGACGGGGTAAATACCTATTGGGAATCCTGTGACCCTATTGCCAGTACTCTAAAACTAGGGGGATGAAATGAAATGTATGGTAGAATACCATATGAGCAGGTGTACGTACCTGGTAGTATGACAAAGCACAGGAATAAACCGTGTGGAGCAATTATATAAGCTTGACAGCCTAAAAATGGGTAAAAGAGAGTAGTATGATGAGTGTGGAGTGTGAAAAGAAACAGACTTATAGTCCGTAGCAGCGATGTATTAAAATTATGTTGATGCCATGGGAATAGCTATGAGTGGCTCAGAAATGTTAGCATGCTTGAATAAGACATCTGAGGGAGGCCGTGGCCTATGTACCAACAATCTATGTGTTACGTGATAATGGTGTGTAAAGGAAAACATGAAACGTAGGTTATATACATATGTATATGACTGTGCAGGGAACGTATGATTGGTTGGATCAGTACGTGTGATTCAACCCGAGTATGCATGAAAAAGGAATTAAGCCTTATGTGTCATCGTCATGACAGAGAAATGAGGCCTGTAATATAGGCTGAGTGAATTGAAATGAAATGGATAGTTATAAAACTCCTGGCGTGGGAGTTTCAATGATCTGTACAGAAATGTAACTGGTTTTATAGAAAGGAACATGGATGAGGTCCTGGCCTATTTAACACAGCGTTATGTATGATATGTAGCAGAATAACCAAAGGCAGGGATACCCCAAAATGATTTAAAATGATGTAAAGTGATGTAAAGTGATGTAAATCTATATGATATATTGTATAGAAAAGACTTATCAACCCGAGAATTATGCTTAAATGAGCCTATATTCTTTGTATGTGTTGTAGTAATAACCCAGAAGTGAGGCCTGTAACATAGGCTGAGTCCATTTGTATAAATGGATAAGTAACGCAGACCCCTGAAAGCGTGGGAGTCAAATGGTATATACAGAGAAGTGGACTTGATTTGTGGACGTAATACAATACTGAAAATATTTTAAAAGTAATCAAAATAATCTATTTAAGCAAGCAATTATTTAACCGAACGTTATATACACATGAAATGGTGAATATAATTCATGAAAGGATTATACGTGAACACACAGAAAAGCCGAAAGCAAATGTGAGGGAAACACAGAAGTTTAGAATAGTTTAACTGTATGACTTATGCGAACCGAAAGTGTGTTTGAGCGTAAGTAAAATTTTGCCGAAAGGGCAAAACAACCGAATGATAATTTGTTTCAATAACATGAAATAGGATTTGCGAAATGACTATTGAACGATTAAATATGTTCAGCCGAATGACCGTACGAGTGAAAAAGCCCACGAATGGCTTGAAACATTCGTGTCATAACCAGGGAAAAAGCCGTAAAGCGAGGACCCGTGCTGTACCGTACGCCGTGGGAACCGGTCCTGGCGTGACAGGAAGGTCTGACTTATGGTTTAGGAGTCCCTGGGACGCGATCTACGATGGAGACCGGAGTCAGAAGAAGCTGGACGGGCAGAAAGGCCTGAACAGGATTCCTGGACACAGCTTAACGTGGTGAAACCTCGTGGATACTGAAACCAAGATGGCGTCTGAGAGAACCCGGAAGTGGATCCTCATTCAACGCTGACCTCGAACGGTAAGGAGCAAGGTAAGGGGAGTGACTTAAGTAGGCTAGGGGTAGCAAACCAGCACCTCCCACAAATGCAGGCAAATTGCCTTAATACATATATATATTTATTTTGCACTGTTATTTGTGTCTTTTAGATTGATCCCGAATTGTCATTTTGTTGACTGGTGCAGTATTTATTCTATTGTTTTATTATTTGACTGTAATTGGTCAGAGGGTGATCTCTGACCCCAGAACCCGTGTGACCCTGGGGGGGCGGAGTCATCGATGGCCGCGACCACATGGTCGGCGCCATCTTTATTTCGGGCAGACGGACAGGAGAACCCGGTGGAGTGGCTCTTGAATCACCGCTGAGCAGGTAAGTTCAGTCTGTCGGCGCGGTCGGGCGCGACCACATGTCGCGGCGAGCCGGGTGCCGTGACATATATACTTTTGTGTGGAAATTTTTTTTCTGTGGTGCCTACTAAACCTACCAACTTCTAAAATTGTTTCACATTAAAATATTATTTTAGTCCTTGTATTTTGTGACCTGTAACTTTAAAAATAAGCTGAAATCCTATACATATGATGTACTCTATAAATCAAGACACATAAATTAATTTATTTTGAATTACTTTTTATAAGCTGGACATATTATACACACACTATTATTGCCAAAACTGTGAATTTATTTTTTTTATTTAAAAAAATAATGAGAATGTATCTATGTATATGTGACATAAAATTAAAGCCCTGTTTGCCCTCTGAAAAACTGTATATAATATGTGTTGGTGCAATAAATGACAGAGATGCAAATTGCGTTTGAACACAAACAGCAAAATATGCAAA
The DNA here is from genome assembly GCA_933207985.1 of Pelobates cultripes. Lineage (NCBI taxonomy): Eukaryota > Metazoa > Chordata > Amphibia > Anura > Pelobatidae > Pelobates > Pelobates cultripes. Next base: position 156,102,964 of record OW240912.1, read on the forward strand.
AATGGCTTGTGTCCTTAAGGGTAAGACAAGCTTTTGAAGTTAAAGGTTTCTCATCTGTGATAGCTCCTATCACCAACCTTACCCGAAAAGGAGCTAACTGTAATTCTTGGCTCAAGGAAGAAAAAGAGGCATTTGATAACACACCCCGATCCTGCTAAACCTTTTATTTTGGAAGTGGATGCGTCAGAGACAGGAGTAGGGGCCATTCTGTCTCAACGAGAGAGTCCTGATGCACCTTTACATCCCTGCGGGTTTTTCTCTAGAAAACTGACTCCTGCTGAGAAAAACTGTGACATCGGGAATAGGGAGTTACTGAGCCACTTTTGATTTTAACAGATCAATTCTGGTGGCCGACACTTAGGGCTGATGTCAGGGACTACATAGGGGAATGTTGAATATGTGCAGTTTCTAAGGCCTCTCATAAATCTCCTCCTGGGTTGTTACAGCCACCTCCGATACTAGACGCTCCATGGACCCATCTAGCCATGGATTTAACTGTGGATCTCCCTAATTCCAATGGGTATAACACTATCCTCATGGTTGTGGATAGATTCCCCAAGATGGCGCATTTTATACCTCTCAAGAAATTGCCATCTTCTTAAGATCTTGTCCAAATATTTTTGCGTGAACTCTTTCGGCTACATGGGGTAGACTGTAAGAACTTTGACTCCATGGCGATTGAACTATGTGTGTGGGATCAGAGCGCTATTCGCCAATAATATGCACTCAGATCCAGGCTATCTGGGGATATGTGATGCGAATGGGAAATGTTCGGTTATTTTAAAGTTATGTATTTTTATGTTTTTTCTGGTTTTATATTTAAGATGGCGATTGTCTTTGTCCTGGAGATAATTGAATTTCTTTTCAATTATCTCCAGGGCAGAGGGGAGGAAACCATAGTGCATTGTGGGTAAAGGCTGTTACTGTACGTCTGAAATGTCCCCATGTCTGTCTGTCATTACAGTCTAACATTTGGTCCCCTAGGGGAGTGTCCACCAAGTGGGAGACCTACATAAATACGGGCAGGTAGCCCACAGTAAAGCCAGATCCTGTTTGACCCTCAATGCGGAGCTTCTGTCTCGTTATTGGGGGGATTTATTATTTGCGTTTAGAGACTGCTGATTGGAACCGAAAGCCGCTTGGTGGATATTGTTGTTCGGCGGCTAGCAGCAGTTCGTGGAGTTCCGTTCGGGAGGTTGGAGCCTTTCACGGATCCTGGTCGGGAGATTACCGCTTCCCCTGGTTATGGTTCATTTATTACCCATTGATGCGAATGGATTACTGATATTGCGAAAGGGGAAGGTGAACCAAACGGCGGTTTCCCTTAAAGACACCCGGGGTGTCTTAACACCCATTAAACCAGTTCTACTTGACCCTCAACTCGCAGCCTTGGAGGGGACAGCTATAATCACTACAGGGATTGCTATTCTCTGCATCTTCCCTTAGCTTCACTGAGCTCTCGTAAGAGCTCTTGTTCCTGATCCTATTTCACTCTCTGGGAGGAAGAGAGGTTCCCCACGGGAACATGGAGCCTTGTCTCAGGTCCAGGGTAGGTAGGAGACGGTGAGACCCCAACCCAGCAGCAGCGGTTTGTGGGGTCTGCAGTATTTATGGTGTCTATGGTGCTGATGGTCCTTGGTGAGTGCTAAGAGCATTCTTTCTACGGTCCAACTCTCAGTTAGCCTGGGGCAACTGTAACAGGAGAGCAGTGGAGAAAAAATAATTACGTTGCATTTAAAACTTTTTCAGATGGAGAGATGGAGATTGATGCTTATTTGCAAGACTTGGAGCGCAGTGCGCTTTAGAGGGACTGGAGCCAGAACAGTGGGGCGCAATATTAAGCAGCAAACTCACTGGTCAGGCAGCAGAGGCATACCAAGCAGTTCCTGACACAGCCATACACGACCACGTCAGGGTAAAAGACATTCTGCTAGCATGGTATGCTGTGACTCCAGAAACCTATCGAAAAAAGTTTTGGGCTCTAATGAAAGGGAACCGATACTCTTACACTGAATGGGCAACCCAAAATTGGGTACGAGGCTGCCAAGCAACTATGCTGGAGGAGGTAATGCAACTCCTTTTACTAGAACAATTCTTTGAGTACTCCCTTACGGATACTTGAGACTGGGTTAGAGATCGGAAGCCGACCACAGTGGAAGAAGGTTGGTGGACAAATTCCATGAGGGGAGGAAAGTGGAATCGAGTGGAGGTCGGAATATTGCAAAAGCCTTCACTCCAACACCAGGGGAGCGATGGCCACTCCCAGGCCTAACCCTTTCACACCAGCACCACTTCCCAAAACCAACCGACGTGCACCAAATGTGTGTCATCAGTGCAATCAGCCAGGGCATTATAAAATGCATTGTGCACAGCGGAGCAGAGGGAACTGCACCACCACCAATGTGGGCGGCCGCACACTTCTACCACCACAAGAAACCAGAAACACTGACCACCAGCGCTGAAGAGTGGGCCGTGCTACACGAGGTTAACCCAGCACAAGCACAGGGTGACAATCGGGAGCACCACAGGAAGTGGGTTACCGTAGACGGGAAGTATGCCCAAGCCCTAAGAGACTCAGGAGCCACTCTCACCTTGGTGCAACCCCGCAAGGTATCCGCCGGGGTTTGAGTAGCAGGTGGTGCCATCCACAAGCTACCCACAGCTCAGGTACACCTTAACTGGGGCACAGGCACTAAACAGCTGGAAGTAGGCATTATGTCCGACCTACCAGCTACAGTTTTGTTGGGGCACGATTTGGGGTGTCTTACCTAGCAGCTGACAAACCCTGAACCCGTCGGAGCGTACCCCGTGCTACCAGGGCTCAAGCCCGTAGAGAAGAACAGCACACTCCGAGGAACCACAGATGGGAAACTCTAACCCCTCATTGTCCCATGACCCTAACCCATTCTAGGGCACCCACAGGGTTTCAGGCAAGCCCAGCAGACCGACCCCACTTTAGCGGAATATAGGAAAGCCTAAGGATCCCCTAGAGAGGGTAATTCTCAGGAGAGTTTTCACTGGGAGAAGGGGCTGTTATACAGAATCACCAGGGGAGTGGGGCAGCCTAAATCATAAAGAAACAGTTAGTGGTGCAGGGCAGAGTACAGGGTAGAACTCCTTAAGCTCAGCCACGATATCCCGTTAGCAGGACATCTGGGTGTGAAGACAACCCAGACGTATTAACCCTGTGACATATTCATTAGCACTTCCTGTGCACATGAGAATTGCTAACATGTTCCATGTGTACCCGTTGAAGCCTCTCAATTGTAATCGGTACACAAAACTGGTCGCTCCTCCTCCGCCTCTGGTAGTTAGTGGACAGGAGGAATATGAAGTTCGCTCTATATTGGATTCCAAGGTTTCCAGAGATGTTTTATCTTATTTGGTAGACTGGAAGGGGTATGGCCCAGAGGAGCGTAGCTGGCTTCCTGCTGACCGGGTTCATGCTCCACATTTTGTCCGGACGTTTCACAACTGCTTTCCTAACAAGCTGTCTCCTTCCCACCCGGTGGGCGATCGAGTTGGGGGTACTGTCACAGCACCCAGCTTGCACGACCGCGCTTACCTGCTAAGCGGCGATTCAGGAGCCGCTCCACCTGGTTCTCCTGGCTGTCTACCCGGAATAAAGATGGAGCTGACCATGCGATCGCAGCCATCGATGACTCCGCCTCCCAGGGTCACACAAAGGTGCATGTGATGTCACAATGCACATTCTGGGGTCAGAGATCATCCTCTGACCAATTACAGTCAAAGGAGGGATATTTAAATCCCAGTTCTTTGCCCTGTCGTGGTTTCCGAGAGTGCGTTTTCTGTTCCTGTTATTGCTATTCCCGGTATATTGACCTTGGCTATTCCTGACTAGTCTGATTTCTGGTTTCCCTGACTTGGCTTGTTTAACGGTATTGTGTATTTCTGGCTTCCTTGATTCCGGCTAGCCTTGACCATTCTCTGTCTTTAACGTATTAGTTCGGCCATTCTAAGGACCGGTTAACGTTCTGTCCATGTAGATGTTACATAGTTCTGCGTGCTGGACCACACTAGCAGTTGTGACAATATATTTATATAAAGTAGACATCACAGGCTATTTACCTAGGGTTAGTTTGATACTTTTTACGTAACCATTTCATCGCCAATCTCTGCTAAATATTGAAGTAAAACTGTGTCTTGTCTCTATTTTGGCATATACACATATAACAAGTTTTTTGTAATGTGTATTTTGTAAAGCTGGTGTGTGCTATTTCTGCACAGAATATTGTGTTTAGCTACATCTCCTGAGTATAACGATACCCCCATTGTATGCCTTTGGCGCTATTCTGTGAAACTACAATGCTATATAATAGACAAGGCTATTTTCTATAGTTAGAATTTTCGTAGGTGGATTTGACGGCCTATGTCTCATTTTAGGGTATTATAGCAGTGTGACTGTTCAAATAACCCCACAAAGGGCTTTCATTTGATAAAGCAGACACCTCAGGGTAACCTATATGGTGTATATTGTGATTTGTCACCATTTTTTCACCAATTTATGTCAATGTTTGTGGTAAGGGGGAAAAAATTGCATTTTTACATATATGTTGCATTTTTGCTGAGTATTTCTTACACTTGAAATGTACCACTGTCATAAAACCCCCCAAATTATGCTCAGTTACATCTTCTGAGTAAAACAATATGCCCAATGTACGACCTAGACACTATTTTGTGAAGTTACAGTGCTGTAAAAGAGACGTGACAAGTTCAGGTTTTTAAGTGTGAATTTTCATGGATGGTTTTGATGTGTCCCACTTTGGAGCACTTGAGCAGACTACATATTCCAACTACACCATAAAGGCATGCCATTTCTTAAAGAAGACATCCCAGGGTATTTTAAAAGGCATATTTTGAACCTTAGCGTGGGATAATTTTTCCGCTAGCTTGTACCAAGTGTAGTGGTAATAAGCATTTTTTCTGCCTTTTTGACACACAAAGTAAGTTTGCACAGTATATTTTGCAAACCTTATGTGTGCTACAACTGTATAATACTTCACATGCTGCTCAGCTATGTCAGCTGAGTACAGCAAGATTATGGACCAATGGGGTATGGCCCTTTAAAACTGTTATTGGGGCAAATTGAGACTTTTGGGAACAATGCCTCTTTAAGACTGTGTCCCCAGACCTTTAAAACACTTGTTCGTGGATTTTCCTATTTGGTTCGGTAAATGGGGCTTACCGAACCAATTTACCTCCCAGGCCAGGGGGTTACTGGAGGTTAATTGCTGACCACCTTTTTATCAGTCGAACGCAGTCAGCGGTGTGTGCAGCCAAATCCATGGTACTTATATCGGCTACCCATTTGCACGAACACCGCTGACCCTTACCTTCTCCTCCACGCCGACGCTTCAGCTGAAAACAAAGTCCCGTTCGAAGATTCAAACGCACAGTTAGACTAAGCTATTTGCACGAACGGTACCCCATTTGTGCATTCGAATAGGACTTAGTAATTTTTCGGAGTGAAATTGACCGACCGCACAGTCCAAATCTATGGAACTGTTTTGGGCAGGAAAGCATATTTGCGGTCGGTCAAATAGGACTTACAACTAACTTTTTAACCCCTGGAGGGAATTGTATGATTTTTGGATATGTCTATATTTGAAGTGTGCTGATTAATAATCTTTTATGGAGGTTGGATGTATATTTTAGAAGTTATAAGAATTACATAAAACCTGTATTTTTCCTGCCTGTGATAATTACATTAACCCTTTGTGTATAGTAATTATATCACAGGCAGAGGGGAGGGTTTCATGGGAATGAATGGGAGTGTTTAACTGTATTGTACGTGTTTGGTTGTTCTACAAAACCATGTAGGTGGTACATTGTGTAAAAATATGTATATAAGAAACAATAAAGCCACAGCTGTCTATTCCTGCTTACACTCCAAACTGTGTGTCGCCCAGTTATTGGAGGGAAGAATATTTGCTCCAGTGTCTGCTGTTCCAGCTTGCAGGAGATTCAACGGGGAAAGTCCTTGTAAGGACTAGAGCTAATTCCCCATTCGGTTCCAGAGTTCCCAGGACTGAGTAGCGTCCAGTGCCTGGAGGTGTCTGCTGGAGTGTTTGGAGCCCCCAGGAAGCGCTAGGAGATTCCTTCAACGGAGGCACCCAGTCGTGGTGCCAGGTGATCCGTTACAGCGTGGGATAATTTTTTCTGCTAGCTTATACCAAGTGTAATGGTAATAAGCATTTTTTCTGCCTTTTTGACACACAAAGTGAGTTTGCACAGTATATTTTGCAAACCTTATGTGTGCCACGACTGTATAATACTTCTTATGTTGCTCAGCTATATCGTCTGAGTACAGCAGGTACATACAGAGATATTGCTGTACTCAGACGACATAGCTGAGCAACATAAGAAGTATTATACAGTGCCAGCTGCCAGTACAGTTGCCAGGTATATGTGGATGTTGAAGGGGCACATTTGAGACGCAGCCATTCAGTTTTTTTCTAACGTTGAAGTTTTACGCTGTGTCCATGTTCCATTTTGAAACAGTTTAGCTGGCTGGTTATTCAAACTTCCCCACAAACACATACTATTAACATATACATATATCAAAGAATCCACAACTGCTTGGCACTCTCCTTACTAAAAAATAAATTAAAAAAACAGCAAAATTGCCTAGGTGCAACCCGCGTTATAAATATATGTTTGCAGACAGGGGTGCACTCACAGGTCTTAAACCAGAACGACAATCAAATAATTAGGGTGAAAAAATCTTCATTATATCCGTGAACAAATCGACGTTTCGACCCCTAAGGGTCTTTCTCAAGATCTTGAGAAAGACCCTTAGGGGTCGAAACGTCAATTTGTTCACGGATATAATGAAAATTTTGTTACACTTTTTCAAACTTGTTTTTAAACTTTTTTTTACTTATTAAATTTTTTAAACTTTCTTAACTTTTTTGACACTTTAAAAAAAAATGTATAAGCTTTTTTTTTTTTTTTACCGTTGACCCCTAACTAGCAGTAATCAGCACTAACAGTAAATTCTCCACTTTCCCACCCACCCCAGCTAGCAATATACATAATTTAATATTTAAAATGTATTAATTAAATAAATTGAACCTCTGAGGGTTAAAAAAAAAAAAAAAAAAGTTAACCCTCAGGCGTTAAAAAAAAATTAGATCACGGTATAATACTGTGATCTATATTTTAATCACTGTAGGCAGTAATCAAATGGCATGGAAGGGGTTAATTTTTATTTGGACTGGGTAAAGGGGGGTGGGATTTTTTAAAACGTTATTAAAACATGTTTTTAAAACTTTTTAAAAAACTTTTTTAACATTAACCCCTAGCTAGCCTAACACTTAAAAATTAAAATAAAATAAAAAAACAGTGACAGTAAAATGTATTACCTGCCAATTGATCACTGTTGTAGTCAGTGATCAATTGGCAGGGAAGGGTTTAATTTTATTAAAGCAGGGAAAAGGGGTGGGGTTTAACTTTAGTTAATTTTTTTTTTACCCAGGGTGAAGAGGAACATCACTGATCCGTCTCCCTGCACTTCACACTGGACGTGGAAGAGCAGGGAGGCGGATCGTGAGTCCCTGCAGCACATGTGCTCGCTCTGACAGCCTGTCAGAGTGATCACAGGTGCAGGGACATCGCGATGGGGTGCTCCCAGTCTGCCCGGTGAGCGTTAACCCTGCTATCTGAGGTTAACTTTAGTAAATGATGGAAATTTTCCGTCAAGGGTCCTTTGGTCAGGAAGGAGTTAAACCTACCTGGCATAGTGTGACAGAAGCCTGAAACTGGGACTGCTCTTGCTGGATCTGGGATCTTTGGAAGGCATGGAAAATGTTATTCTTTAGTTTAACCCCTTAATGACACATGACATGTCATGATTCCCTTTTATTCCAGAAGTTGGTCCTTAAAGGACCACTATAGTGCCAGGAAAACATACTCGTTTTCCTGGCACTATAGTGCCCTGAGGGTGCCCCCACCCTCAGGGACCCCCTCCCGCCGGGGTTTCTCCAGCGCCAGGCGGGGAGCTGTACTCCTCTCCTCCTTGCTCGCGACGTCATTGGCTGAATGCGCATGCACGGCAGGAGCCGCACGCGCATTCAGCTGGTCGCATAGGAAAGCATTTACAGTGAGAAGCACGCAAGCGCCTCTAGCGGCTGTCAATGAGACAGCCACTAGAGGCTCTGTAGGCTGGATTAACCCTCAGTATAAACATAGCAGTTTCTTTGAAACTGCTATGTTTATAAAAAAAAGGGTTAATCCTAGAGGGACCTGGCACCCAGACCACTTCATAAAGCTGAAGTGGTCTGGGTGCCTAGAGTGGTCCTTTAAGGGGTTAAGAAACTGTGAATATGTGCATATGCGTGGCTTGAAGACTCTCAAGTGAGAATTCACAATGAATTTACATCTTTAGGTAAAAACAACTAAACTGGAATTATTACCTAAATCGGCTATGCTTCCAGTTCACCTACTTTAGCCTTAAATAATAACTCTGTCTGGCGGAAGGACTTATAGTGGATCTCATGGCAACCGTGGCCTGCAGTGAGGGTTACTGCTAGAATTACATTTGGGGTTATTTAATTACGATAGGATGTGTTAATGCCAAATTTAACCGTAACCATACTCTTATATTTTATAACTACCAGTGCTGAGGGTACTTCCTAACTTTATTTACCTTGCAGGGCCTCGCAGAAATCGTTTGCATTCTGGTTCTGATTTGAGTACGCTTTACGGGTAGTGTATCTCTGTGTTAAAAGATGTGATTATTTATTTTTTAATTCTATCCGAATCAAAGTCGGATCTGTCTAATTGGTCTCACACGTACATATCTTGCGAGGCGCATGTTACTCCTCATCAAGCTCGGGCTCCTCCCACTCAGTTCTGGCTTTACGACGCATCTCTGCCCCCTCCGTAATGTGGGGGCTGACAGAGGCGTGTTGGATTTTCAACTGCAAGCAAGAGCTGCAGCAGTTTTTGTAATAGGGTGGCGAAAAGAGAAAGGAATTTGCTATCGAAATCTGTAGTATGGCGTGCGCGCATAGCTTTTATCCCTGGCATGGAGTAATGCTATTCCTGCAATACAACAGTGCTCTAATAGTATTGCTACTCTGTCTGGTTTACGGTAAGTTTCTTCTTTTGTTCTGTCTTAATTTGGAAGGATTTCGCTTTGTCTTACGAATGGTACATCTTTTATATAACTAATTATATGACATTGCTGTTAATCGTAATACCTAAAGCAAGAATTTTCTTGAATAACCGCACCCTCTCCCGGTTTCCTCGACGTTCGAAGAGCAAATGCTCACTTATTTATTTAGGGCGAGGTAAATTTGCCATATTAGAAAACCGTTAATTAACCCACTACTTGCAATGGCTATACCAGCAGTATTTCCTAGTTTACGGCTCCGCAAATCTTTTTAAATCCGTGCAAAGTATTTGTTTTATTTACGGAAGGCACACACACTTGCCTAATTGGGGAAAATCAATTCCTTTCGAAAACATTCTGAATACACCTCAGTCATAGTTGGAAATTGTTTTGCTTTGTTCCTAAGGTAATATCCAGCATGTTTATTAGGCAGTAGTCTTTAACACTTTTTTTTAATTTTTTTTTTTTTTTTTTTTTTTAAATCGTGTGTGTTATTCACTACTGTCTATTTATTAAGATGTAAACCAATGTCTAACCAATGTCTAACTGGACCTTACCAGAGAATAGTCAAAATACTTGCCACGGTCAGGGACATAGAATAAGGAAAAGCCAAAAAGTACCAGATATCAGGGAAGTCAGAATGAAGCCAAAGTTAAAAAAATAATATAAAAAAAATACACGGAAAACCACAACAGGGCACTGACAGGTAATTTGGGTTTAAATAACCCTCCTTTGGCTGTCTCCGACCTCTGATCCAGAAATGTGCATGCATGTCTATGATGTGACTTCGCACGCACGTTGGCGTCATCTTTTGTGTGGGCAAAGTTATTTTTATGACAAAAATCCAAACCGCAGCGGTTGGCGCTTCTAAGAGCGTGGCACCTGCTGGGGACTGGACTGAGATCGAGCAGTGTGTGTGTGTGTATGTATATGTGTGTGTGTATATATATATATATATATAAAATTTGTGGTTGGTTAATATAGTGACCGTGTGATTACGTTGGTGTGGTGTGCCAAACCGACGTAGGGGTAGGCCTGTAAAAAAGAGAGCAAAAAGAGCTGCAGGAAAACACGCTTTATTAACAAAATACAAGATTCTTAAACGCTTGCCTTAACTCTTTCTCTAGTTGCGGAATGTATCTGTAATATATAGCAGATTTCCAACGTCCTCATTTTTTAATTATGTGTACTGGCGTATTGATGCTAGATGCGGCCCCTATTCTGAACGAATGTCTCGAATAAGAGGCAGGGTCCCAACCTAATTTAATGCACAGAGTTCTAATGTAGAACAATTTAGAAGTAGTTAGAGGACTGCCTAGTAGTGTAAAAGTGCAGATCACTACACGTATGCTCCATATGCTTTAGGGCTCATGCCAAAACCATGTGCCCATCTAAGTTGAACCCAAATCAATGACTAACCGAGGTGAATAGAAGTAATTTGGCGTTCTATTTAAAGTCAAAAAGGCTTGGATTGTCTATAACCTGAACTAGGTAAGTTTCTAAGACTTTAACTGGGCACCAGTTATTTTCAGTAGGGTAGAAGGATATTTCTAATGGATGGCCTAATTGTCTGGTTTTTGAATGTCGGAGTGACAGGAGGTAGTGGTCGTTCGCCTTTCTTAAGTCTTCCTTGATGAGACATAATTGACTGTCTGGTCTGCAATCGTGAATTCTCTGGGTCTCAGGAATCCATAGAAGGCTAAATACATAGAGGTTTGTGTGGGGTTCAAATGGCAGTGTCTGATAACGCCCGGAATTTTTCCCCATCTATTGGTAAACATTTATTTACAGTATGATGATCTAATTAATTTATACCTTTTCAATATATTCTTTACTGGGTAAGCATTAAGAAAAGAGGGATGGTTTGGAATGGCTGTCAGAACATGGTGCTGTAGAGTTTGATAGTGTTGTATGAAAGTTTTTAGATGAAGGTGGCAAAATGCGGCAAATGTGACCATAGTTAGTTTTTTTTTTTTTTTTTTATGACCGTGGATGTTGAATTCTACTGAGAACCTCTGAAAAATGGCCATGGCTCTATCGTATGTTCTTAGTGTTAGCGGATAAAGCTACTTGTGCTAATTGCTGTGCGTTTAATAGCCGGGCTAGTCCAGGATTAAACTGTTGAAATCCAAAGTTTGGGTTGGGTATTTGTTGGCAGTTGGATGAAGAACGAAGAATTCCTGCAGTTTACAACTGGACTCAGCGGCAGAGTTGGAGTAGCCTGGGATGTATTCGCAATAGAGCAAGAACTGAAAAGTGGCAACTAACCAGGTCCGCCTGCGAATTAACTTCATAATGGTCAATGAAGATGATCAACCCTTATTAATTATGTTGCAGGCTCCCATGTTATCAGTATAACATTTAACTGCCATACCCGACCAGGATTTACCCCATGTGAATGCAGCCGCCACTATCGGGTAAATGTCAAGGCCGATGTTTTGCGAAAGGAAGGTAAGCCAAGTGTCTTTCGGCCAGCAATCTCTTAACCAGTAGTTTTTGTAGATTGCTGCAAACCCAGTATTAGCGGCTGCATCTGTCCAAAAGACTGGGGATTGTCAGATATTGGTGGGATGAACATAGAAATCCCATTCCAGTACTCTAAGAACTCCTTCCACATGACCAGGTCTGCCCATGCCGGAGGATCTAAGTGACCAATATCCCTGTCGGGCAGACCTGGTAATAAGCGTAACAGTCTATAAATATATTATCTCCCCTGAGGAGTAATGCGCATAGCGAAGTTTAAAGAACTTAGCAATGATTGTAGGTCTTTCCGAATACATGTTCCCAGTTGAAGGAACCTGTTTATGTCTTCACGAATGCGCAAAAGCTTATGCTCGACTTGACTGCATGGTACCGGAATTCAGTGTGATACCTAGGAAATCAAGTCTGGTGGTGTTTTGTCTTGTGACAGAGGAACGCCTAAAGTAGAAAATAGTGCTCTTTAGACTTGTAGGAGTGCAGTTGCTATTTTCCACCATTAAGAAATTGTCTAGATAATGTATCACCATGGGGCACCTAGTGATATTGAGGAGAAGCCAGCAGAGAGTCTCAGCAAATGTGTCAAATATTTTGGGCTACTTCTTGTGAGTCTGGTAGCAAAGTAATATTTCTCCACTTAACCCCATGAACATGCCATAAGGAGGGATGGACAGGTAGCAACTTGAAGGCATTGGAGATATCGGTCTTGCTGAGCCATGCGGCTTTACCCGCCCTCAAGATTGCTTGTATGGCATTATCCATGGTGGTATAGTGTAGAGCGAATTTGGTGGATGGTACAAGGGAGTTAAGGCTTGGAGTTGTGGATGAATGAGGAGCAGACAGATCAATGATGAGATTTTTTTTTTTTTTTTTTATTAGAGTATTTGCTGGTGGCTATCCCGATTGGATTTGTGTGCCAGGAGATGGAGGGGGGAGGAAAAGGGGCCTATCATGAAACCTTTTGAACTCCTCTGCCGATGAGAGAGTTTACTATATGCGGTTTGTGCCTAGCTGAGAGGAGATTGGGACATTCTAAGGCTCCTACGGGGAGTGACACCAACCCAGTGTGGAACCCTTGAGAGAAACCGTAAGTATTCCACCGAGTGAGGGGACGGATGTGACTTTAAGTAGAACGCCAAATTACTTCTATTCACCTCGGTTAGTCATTACTTTGGGTTTAACTTAGATGGGCACATGGTTTTGGCATGAGCCCTAAAGCATATGGAGCATACGTGTAGTAATCTGCAGGCACTAAAACTACATACTCCTGCATTAAAAGTATTGCAGATTTGTGCTCTGCCTAAGTAGATAATGGGACGACCGAGCTTTTCTTTTAAGCTGCGTTGGTCAGGCTTGCTAGCTCCTCCTGAGAGATTAGAATAGAAGGAGAGATCGGCGTCTGAGGGGCACAGACTGGTGGTATGGGAGGTGGAAGAGCAGACTGCACAAGACCAAGCCTGCAAAATGTCTGCAAAAGTTCCGTGTCCAACAGGCTACAGTCAGTGCGGATGTTAAACTGGGCCAAGGTTGCAGCTGCTTTTCCCGACACGGACTTGTGGAAATCGTAAAACATAAAACCCCCGTACTTGTGGTCTAAGTCCACCACTTTGTGAAGATATCAATCTAGTTGCCCTCGACGCTGCCGATAAACAGAGCACGCAACATTAAATAACGAAGGCTAGGACAAACTTGGGTATCATGAGTTTTTTTGTGTCATGGATCTCTAGCCTTCATAACGACCGCCAAATCACCGTAATTGTATGTTCTGTTCTCCACAACGTCTTGAGAGGTTATTAGTATTGAGACCAGATTCACATCTTTCCCATCTAATATATCCTTACGAAGGGCCGGAGGGACCATGTGTGCAAGGGAAATTACGTGGGTAGTGTGTAAAAGATGAGGCTGGGGGCCTACCGTGTGAGTGTTTGTGCAGACCCTATGCGAGCTGAGCTGGCGTTTTTCCAATTTAGTTAGTCCATCATCAATGGACTGAAGAGACGACAGGATGGTGTTTAGTGTTCCTTGTATATCTGAACTGTTCCCCTGTGAGCTGGTGCCCAGGATCCTCAGGATGCGTGGTAAGCAGCTTGAAGAGTTTGGCTTTCCTTGCAATAGCTGGGAAAGGGATTCTCCTTTGGCGCAATTCAGCAGAAATCCTGGGGATAGTCCAGGATCTTAAAGAGCCTGGCGTTGATGATTCTTGGAATTCCCTGGGGGTGCCATGTCTAACAGGGGTGTTAGGCCTAGCGGGTGTGCTGGGTGGGAATAACTCTTATCCTATGTTGGATTCTTGGGACATGCTGCAAGAAAGAACACCACAACAATGATCTAATTTAATGAAAATACCGCTGAGCTTATGTAGAACTTGCTGGCTAACTAGTGCTGAAGCGAAAAGCTATCCACCGGGTGACAGTTGCCAAGTGGCTGGTGAGAGGCTCTATCTATGATTTGGGCGTGGGGCTCTTGCCACTAGCATGGTGGCGGGGTGTTGGCCTCTCAGTGACTGTAAAAGATTCAAAAACGTGTGACAGTGACAGGTGAGGCTGTACGATTTGGGCCGAGGGGCGAAAAATCTCCATGTTGAGATTGGGGAGTTGGACTTGCGGGACCAGCTACTTGTAAAACTAAAGCCAGCGCCTAACCCTAAACAGGCAGTTCTCTACCCTGTACAGGTGCTTGATGAAGGGGTAATGCAACATACCTAGCGAAACCCAATTTGTGGTTTCTGTGAAAAAGCTCTCAATGAGACAAAAATAAGAAAAAGGGAGAGTGGGAAAGGAGGGGAGAGAAGAGGGAGAATATAAAAAAGGGAGAGGGGAAAAAATAAATAAGCTTTTGATTTAGTATAGTAAAGTTTCCGTGATCTTGCTGATAGAATCGTATCCTTAGGCCCCGAGTTTGCTGAGGAGTCCAGGAATAGCTACTATATTCCCCAAAAGGAGATACATGAAGATGTGCTATTAAAGCATGGTAGTATTTGATGGAAGGAGGAGGGTGAAATGAACAAGAGGTGCTAGTTTAGAATCAGGATGTTTATTGACAGTGAGTTTGGATAAACGTATGACGAGTTGTCGAGTGGAGCCCTGGCCTGATGAGGCAAGGCGGGAACTCAAGCCCCCGTCTCCTAATAACCTCATTATGGAGATGCGTGGCCTTGTAAGAGGCAGTTAATAGAGATGTGAACAAAAATATATTTGTACCTGATAATGTACAACAATAATGCACTTCAGAAACCTGAAATTGAGGTGTAGCATGTCAAAAAAAGCAAAGGGTATCCTTAAGGTGATATGTAATACATCATATTTAACCCCTTCCTCTTAATTAGAAATTATGCCAGTATTAGAATTCACAATTATACAGATTTACGTAATTGCTAAGTTGTAGCCAATTATAATAAGTAAATTCTTGAATGTAATATAACTTGAGACACTAGCACAAATGTAAATAGAGATTGGTAACCTGCAACGTTTGTCGAACTGATCAGTCTGAACAATTCATTAAAAAAAAAATGGTCCTAATAATTCTTTGGACATAATACATAATAGATTTTATTCAATACATTGCATTTACCTTGGTACAAAAGGAAGGAATTTAATTTCATATATAAACAGAATTTGCATAATAGCTAGGTTTCATTGTGAAAGTATAGATACAATGTCCAACAGGCTCCAGTCAGTGCGGATGTTAAACTGGGCCAAGGATGTGAAACCGTCTTAACAGTTGACAGGTATATAGTAATACATTCTATTCTTCAGTGATCTTTCATTCACTTAACTCCTTGACGACTGATGACGGTCCTGAACCGTCGTTGGTCGTCAAGGGGTTAAGTGAATGAAAGAAATATCCCCTTGGGGACCGATGACAGTCCTGAACCGTCATGACGGTCTGGGGGTACTTACCTGATCGCCGTCGGTCCCCCGTGTGTGTGTGTGTGTGTGTGTGTGTATATGTATATGTGTGTATGTATATGTGTATGTGTGTGTGTGTGTGTGTGTGTATATATATATGTGTATATATGTGTATATATATATATATATATATATATATCTCTCAAATATGTTAAAAATAAAGTAAAAATTTGTAATAAAAAAATTATATATGTAATTTTTATTCTAACAGTGTTTTGATATTATATTTACATCAAAATACAGTTAGACTGTAATATATATATATATATATTACAAAATATACATATGTCCATATACATAATTACATAATTAATTTCATAAATATACACGTAGACGTCAAATATGTGTGTGTGTGTGTGTGTGTATATGTGTGTGTGTGTGTATGTATATATATATATATATATATATATATATATATATATATATATATATATATATATATATATATATATATATATATATATATATATATTTATTTTAAAATTCTACACATGTATTTGTAATATTTTTACCTAATTAAGTAATTTTTATGATTGCAATTTGAGGGACCTGCCTGCCAACCCAGGCCGAAAGTCCAGAGAATTTAATTTGCTAGCACTGTGTTTAGCCCTGTAACTTTCTATGACACCCTAAAACCTGTACATGGTGGGAACTGTTTTACTTGGGAGACTTCACTGAACACAAATATTAATGTATCACAGCAATAATATCATCAGTGAAAGTGACGTTTTTTGCATTTTTCACACACAAACGGCACTTTCACTGATATTATTGCTGTGATACATTTTACTGTTCTGATACACTAATATTTGTGTTCAGCGAAGTCTCCTGAGTATAACAGTACCCCACATGTAGAGGTTTCATAGTGTTTGTGAAAGTTACAGGGTCAAATATAAGGCTTGATTTTACTTTTGTTTCTTTTTGTTTTTTGGTTTTTATTGAAATTTGTCAGATTGGTTAGGTTGCTTTTGAGAGCGTATGGTAGCCCAGGAATGAGAATTAGCCCCATGATGGCATACCATTTGCAAAAGAAGACAACCCAAGGTATTGCAAATGGGGTATGTTCAGCCTTTTTTAGTAGCCACTTAGTCAAAAACACTGGCCAGAGTTAGCGCTTTTTTTTGCATTTTTAACACACAAATATAAATGCTAACTTTGGCCAGTGTTTATGACTAGGTGGCTATATAAAAAGACTGGACATACCCCATATTGAATACCCTGGGTTGTCTACTTAAAAAATAAATAAAAAAAAAATAAAATAAAAATAATGTACATGTGATTTGGGGATTTATGACAGATAACTGTTACAATGTCACTAGAGAGAGAGAGAGAGATATTCTCTCAATTTCCTGCTTGTATTTATAGGCCTATAACTTGCAATAAAGCATGGAAACACTGGGTGTTTTTAAACTCAGGACAACATTTTTAATCTATTTCGCAGTTTTTTTTTCATTAGCTATTGAAGATAAGTAAATGATTTTTCATGTAATAGTCCAAAAACATGTGTTTATTTTTTTTCTCAATTTTTCACCATATTTTTTTTTTTTTTTGTTTTAAATAAAATGACATGATACAAATAATGGTATGTTAAGAAAGCCCTTCTTGTCCGGGGGAGAAAAAAAAATAAAAAAAAAAAAAAATCTATAACTTGTATGGGAACTGTAAATGAGAGAGAGAAAAGAGAGAAAAATTACAGCTAAACACAAACACCACAAAAGTGTCAAAACTGCTCTGGTCCTTAACGTACAACATCGCAAAAACAGGCCGGTCCTCAAGTAATTGTACAAATTGACATGTTGAATTCTAACGCATAAACTAACGAAAAGAAGCTAGTATAGCAGATGTATCAAGCATCCGTCTGTTGTTCACATGAATTGAAAAAATGTGTTGAACGTCGGGAATAGCCCGAACGTGGCTATTCTTGCCGATTGGAAAGATAATGGATCAGCAGTAAATAATCAAATAGAGGCTAAGAGCAAATGAGAAAGCAGCAACCTATAATTTTGAGGTTCCCTCACGTACCATCAAATAGGATAGACAAAAAGATAATATAAAGGTTGTGCTATATGAACAAGAGAATAGTAAATAAAATAAAACAAATGTATATGAGTAAACAGAATAATAATCCCAGTGCTAAAAAGTCTTTAATTAAACCTGTAGAAGTGCTTGAATATGGAATGAGTCCAATGAGTAGCTGGGTCTTCTGATGTTGAAGATATCTCAGTTCAATAGTAGGTGTGTGAACATGTAAAAGAGACAGAAAAACTCCAATAATGCAGATTGCAAATCAACAAGTTGAAAGCTAAAAATTCAAACGGCAGATGATCCACTCACCTATTCATGAGCATAGACTAGCTCAAGTTATTGTAGCGTTCAGTGGCGTTGATTCCCCACTGGTAGGATATAGGTGGTGAAGATATGATGAGCTCCTCTGTATATAGAGAGATAAGAAAACGATTTAGTGCTCACTGAATTAATGGAAAAGTAAATGGATAAAAGCGCTAAAATACTCACACATATATGAGCAGGATATACTGCTCAATATAATAGCATAGGGGGTATTATCCCCACCTAGGATTCTTGGACAAATGCGTGCTCCGATATAGCGGGTACCAGGTATAAAACAAAAGATAAATAATAAAAAGGTGTACATAAAGGCTAATAAAAGGGCCAATATTCCTTTATTAATAATAGTATAAATATATGTAACAAATATAAAAACAGCCAAAACGCGTTTCGCCTCACAGGGCTTTCTCAACTGGCATTAAAAAAGACAACCTGGTACATAGATGCTTTTATAAACTATCTGAGCGTATGTAAATTCAAAATTTGGCGCCAAAATGACATCATTAAAATATAGAAATACAAAGAAGAGTACAGATCTTAAAAATATTAATATAATGTTCTAAGAATAATCCAAACTGTTTGGTATAATAATTAAAAACGAGCATTGTGTAAAATAAAGCAGTAAGCTTGATAAAATTAATGAAATCACGTGATCGCGCCCTTGCGCGATCACATGGTATGACTTGGAAGACTATAGGAAATGTATGCTGAGCGTCAGATTACTGGGCGTCTGCATACTGGGCGGGGAATAATAAAACCACGTGATCGCGAGCGTCCGCGACCACGTGGTATAACTAAAAGAACAATGGGAATTGTATGCTGGGCCAGAGATCGGCGAAAACACACAACGCCCCTCTCATGGCATCAGCATACACAGCCCAAATAGCTAAATGTAAGACCAAAGTACTGATATAATATAAAACACATATAATAGCTGGCAAACAATAGGAAAAAAAGATGACACTTTGTACAGAGCATATTGTGAAATCACATGTTAAAGAAGAATAAGCCTCTAAGAAGTGGGCACAATCATATATTTTATATTATATCAGTACTTTGGTCTTACATTTAGCTATTTGGGCTGTGTATGCTGATGCTATGACAGGGGCGTTGTGTGTTTTCGCCGATCTCTGGCCCAGCATACATTTCCCATAGTTCTTTTAGTTATACCACGTGGTCGCGGACGCTCGCGATCACGTGGTTTTATTATTCCCCGCCCAGTAATCTGACGCTCAGCATACATTTCCCATAGTCTTCCAAGTCATACCAGGTGATTCCGCAAGGGCGCGATCACGTGATTCCGCAAGGGCGCGATCACGTGATTCCGCAAGGGCGCGATCACGTGATTCCGCAAGGGCGCGATCACGTGATTCCGCAAGGGCGCGATCACGTGATTCCGCAAGGGCGCGATCACGTGATTCCATCAATTTTATCAATCTTACTGCTTTATTTTATACAATGCTCGTTTTTAATTAAGAATTATACCAAACAGTTTGGATTATTCTAAGAACATTATATTATTCATATTTTTAAGATCTGTACTCTTCTTTGTATGTCTGTATTTTTTAATTACGTCATTTTGGCGCCAAATTTAGAATTTACATACGCTCAGATAGTTTATAAAAGCATCTATGTTCCAGGTTGTCTTCTTTTTTTAATGCCAGTTGAGAAAGCCCTGTGAGGCGAAACGCGTTTTGGCTGTTTTTATATTTGTTACATATATTTATACTGTTATTAATAAAGGAATATTGGCCCTTTTATTAGCCTTTATATACACCTTTTTATTATTTTATCTTTTGTTTTATACCTGGTACCCGCTATATCGGAGCACGCATTTGTCCAAGAATCCTAGGTGGGGATAATACCACCTATGCTAGTATATTGAGCAGTATATCCTGCTCATATATGTGAGAGTATTTTAGCGCTTTTATCCATTTACTTTTCCATTAATTCAGTGAGCACTAAATCGTTTTCTTATCTCTCTATATACAGAGGAGCTCATCATATCTTCACCACCTATATCCTACCAGTGGGAAATCAACGCCACTGAACGCTACAATAACTTGAGCTAGTCTATGCTCATGAATAGGTGAGTGGATCATCTGCCGTTTGAATTTTTATCTTTCAACTTGTTGATTTGCAATCTGCATTATTGGAGTTTTTCTGTCTCTTTTACATGTTCACACACCTACTATTGAACTGAGATATCTTCAACATCAGAAGACCCAGCTACTCATTGGACTCATTCCATATTCAAGCACTTCTACAGGTTTAATTAAAGACTTTTTAGCACTGGGATTATTATTCTGTTTACTCATATACATTTGTTTTATTTTATTTACTATTCTCTTGTTCATATAGCGCAACCTTTATTTTAACTTTTTGTTATTCTTGCCGATTACCTGAACGTTCGTTTGGCGGTTCATGTGAGTTTACACGAATGGAGGGTGCTGACTGGCGGGAAAAACGAACAGGAGGCCGGGCCCAGAGGTTCGGCTGTCACGTAGGTAAACAGACCAGATGTGAACAGCGTATGTCATGGCAAAGATAAGAAGGGGAGTAGCGTTTTATAGGAACGCTAACTCCTCCCACAGGCCTGCGGACTTAAAACGTGTATTTGTGTGTGTATGTATATGTATGTATTAAGGCCGTTTGGCCTGTATTTGTGGGAGGAGCTTAAATTCATTCACTCCCCTATATAAGGTACAACCCTCACCTGTCAAGATCAGCGTCTGAATGCACTTCCGGTTCATCCAATCGCCATTTTGAAGTACTTCTGTTTCCCACAAGGTTTTCCATCGATGAGCTGTGTCCAGGAATCCTACTCCAGATTCTTGCCTTTACTATCGCCGCATATCATGTCCTAGTGCCTGTCAAACAGTAAGTAGACCTAACCGTTACGCCAGGCAACAAGTCCCACGGCATCAGTTATGGTTCAGGTCCTCACTTTACGGTCTCATTCGGCTAATTCTGCTCTGCTAAATCAGTATATCCTTCCGGTTTTTCAGCCGTCCGGTTTTTCAGCCGTTTGTTTACACAGCATTTTCAGGAATATGTATTTACACGTTTGGTACTTATGATGTTATTTGCTGTATATTTCTCCCGCTCATTTCTTACTCGCATAGCATTTTGCATAAATTTCTACGTTCGTGCGGTTCTACGCACGAACACGCTATTCACATGTTTCTACTGATTTATCCCTGTTATTTCCGGTTCATTCGGTTCACATTGCACAAACAAGATACACTAATATAACTATCACCTAATTAAAGCCCACATGCCGACCGGTTAGCCTTACGGCCACAGCATGACAAACCTTGCCATAGACATATGTTGTCCAGTTCGTGCGGTTAAACGAACGGACAGGTTTGGGAATAAAATTACATTTATGTCTAAAAATACTTGCAGGGTTAAAAGGAGGGTTATTGTATATAGTTACATTTTGTGTAAAAACTCCACACACGAATGGGATAAATATGTTCCAAATTACACATATTGGTATACACATGGTTAAAGATTCCACACTGCCACCTTCAGGTCAGCAAGGATATTGCTATTATTGGAATATCACATTACTTTCCTGAACTCTATACATCTCACAGATATCTTATATTTTCACAAAGGGGTTTAAATTATACTACTACATTTACCATGCCTCTATTCAGACACTACCAACTACAATGCAACATATGGAATTACCGAGATCTTACAAACCCCATCTCCTGACCTATACAGATCAAAACAAACATAATTAGAGTTAATATAGTTGTGACACGTGTGTGTGTGTGTGTGTGTGTGTGTGTGTATATATATATTTCATACGGTTTCATCTATTTAGTTAGTTACTACTGTTACCTACATGGATTACCAGGTTTCAATAACCTATACCTACTAGGTACCTACCAGGTACGTACACCTGCTTACAGTAGATCCATAAAAAATCTCCCACAGAATAGACCAGTACTGGCGATTAGGGTCATAGGGCAGAAAAGTTCCTCTTTTTTCTGCACTATGCTTAGAATTAGTGGTCCCGCAAGGCCAACACCCCGCTTCAAACTCTAAGGCAAACACCCCTCGGGCCACATGTGAGCTAGCCGCCTCGCACATATCATAGAGAGGGCCTCACCTGTCACTCCCCTTCCTATTTTTCTGATTACAGTCACCGAGAGGCCAACATCCTGCCACAACGTTCAGTGGCCACAAAAATCCCCTAACGCCAAGCATAGAGCCTCTCAAGCCGCTTGGCAACTAGCAGGGTCTCGCCTTTCACCAAAAAACAATAAGCATAATGGTTTCGCCTCACGGCATAGCTAGTAAGCCAGTACTAAACTAGTGGGTTTCAAATAATTTATCTCATTTTTTTTCAAGTAGGTTTCATGAAGGTGATGAAGAGCTATCTCTTCATGACACCCCAACTAGGGTTGAGACACCCTCTCGTACAGAAGATATTGCCAGTCCGGCATCAATCAGATCCTGGACGATCCCACGCATCACCACCGGGTGAAGGAGTCGACAAATCCCCTACCCTGCCACAACAAGGAAAGCGGAGCTATTCAAACTCCTAAGCACTACAATCGACAACACGGAAGCAGGGGAAGGCCCCAGCAACACAAACTCAGGTGATATCCAGGCTATGCTGGCCTCGCTCATGAACTCTATGGGCAAGGTCAATGACAGACTGGCTAACCTCGAGGCGGTCACCACAGCCCTCACCAAGGCTGGTCTTCCTGATACTGCTCAACAGGCACCAACCGGGCCACGGGTATTATCTCTTCAGATTATCAGGACGTTGACCATGCACACACTATCCCAGCCCACATTAAGAGAGACATCCTGTTAAGGCAAAGATGTCAACCTAGCATCCCTACTAATTGCCTCCCAGGATGTGGTGGAGAATAAGACCTATATGTACGATGAAGTATCTGTGGTGGTCAGATCCAAAGACGCAAGGTTAAACCGGAAACTGACCATTACAAAATTTGTTAGCCTTTGGTATATTTAGAGATATAATTTGTGAAGTGTACCCTAATAGAAGGGAAGAGTTTGATCGTTATATACACAAGCTGGTGGACCTGGGGAACAAATATGGTGGGTCTGCTTTTTACGACTACCATAGGTCTTTTTCCACTAAGGTGTCTAGCGCGCTCTCTCAGTATGGTACCCGTATCAACTGGAGCAGACTAGATACAGAGCTATTCCGTAGACACTTCGCAGGTCTCAAAACACTGGCTTGTGCATCCTGCTCTTCTACTACTCACACTACCAATTTTTTTTCTCATACAGCAGACGACCGTAATCAGTCACCTAGCACCAGCTATACGGGTAGAACTGAGAGAACCACCAGAGACAAACTGGGTCGTCCTATTATTTTCTTTGGTAAATCACAGGTGTGCAATAATTTCAATGTGGGCACATGTAGCTTTAGTGCATGCAGGTTATTGCATATTTGTTCACATTGTTTCAGGGCACATGCAAAAACTATGTGTCCAAATAAAATGTACCCTAAACCATACCTAACGTCTGTTAACATTCATGTCTTCTCAGCACTACTAACCATCACCCTTCCAGACATATATGGTAAATTTTCTCATATCTGGTTTCTCAGAGGGGTTCCATACAGGAATTATACATATGCCCACAGGCCAACTTAAACGTCCAACTTTACAATCAGCACAACAAAACCCAACATCCGTAGATACTCTAAGCCCAAGAGCTGTCAGAGGGGTTCTTGTTCGGGCCTTTTAAAACCCCACCTTTTACGGCATGGCGCACAAATCCCATAGGGATATCTTCCCTCAAGCAGAGACTCATCATAGATCTGTCAGCCCCTCATACCTCATCTACAGTCTGTACTCTCTTATTCCCTCCGAAGAGTTTTCCCTACAATATGTCACTATAGACCATGCCATTACAGCCATCATGCAAGCAGGGATCGGAGCATGGCTAAGTAAGACAGACTTTACAAATGCCTTTAAACTACTACATATCTACCCCACACTATGGCACTTACATGACATCAAATGGGCAGATAACTATTACTTTTTCTCCCGCTTAACCTTTGGGTCAAAAAGTAGCCCCAAAATCTTCGACACTTTTGCAGAATCACTTTGCTGGTTGTTAATCAACATTTCTAGATGCCCCATAGTCATCCATTATCTGGATGATTCCTTACTGATTTGAAGAAAACTCCTTTCCCCCCCAGGAGTCTCAAAGCAACAATTAGTCTGTTTGACCACCTGGGAGTCCCAGTATCCAACAAGAAAACCGAAGGCCCAAATACAATCACTTCATTTCTAGGTATACAACTAGACTCTGCCTCTATGCAAGCTAGTTTACCACAAGAGAAAATCACACACTTACTCAACAGCATCTACCATTACATTTTGCTGGGTAATTGAAACCGCAAGGAACTTCAATCTCTCATAGGATCCTTAAACTTTGCCATGCGCATCATCCCTCAAGGGCACGCTTTCATATCCTGACTTCTGTCTTTTTCCACATTTCAAACACGACAACTATAGACTGTCCTTGT
>OW240912.1:156132363-156134863 GCA_933207985.1 Pelobates cultripes
GTGAGTGGACAAGATTACTGCGCATGAAATATTGTGTTTCATAACAATATCACACTATGTTTTGTTTTATGTTTTCTCTGTAGATTTACACAGCCATATCCTGAATCTTCTTTGTTTTGGTTTATACTATATATGATATAGGTCGCTTGTTTGGGTAACGACCTAGGGAGGCTGTCATACATCTTTATAAGTACTATTGCTTTTTATATTTATTGTTTGGGATATACTTATAAGCTATTGTTTGTAACCCACACGTTAATTACAGCCAGCATACATTACACTGAGTAAAACACATATCCCACAACCATACAGGCAACCCTTAAAGGCACAGTCTCTTTATATCGTCCAAGGTTTGCCACACCAACATTGAAATTATTACATATCTGGAACTTGCCCAGAAACTTGATTGGGCGTCCCAGTTTGTCTCTTGACAATTTCCCTGGATCCCCAGAGGAACTAGCTCCTTGCGTGGAGGCATGTCCGTCCGCCGTGTTGGGACAAAAATTTGTAGTATGAGCTGTGGAGGAGCAGTATGCACAAGCTGGTGTTCTTAGACCTGCAAAGTGTCTGCAAAATATGACGGTATCAATCCTTCCCTAGTTGGATCGTGTTTCGTACTGGGAGAAGGCTCCAGACACTTTTTCTGCAAAAGACCTATGGTAGTCATAGAAGGCTGAACCACCATATTTGTTGCCCAGGTCTACCAGCTTGTGCGCATAGAGATCAAACTCCCCTCTTCTGTTGGGATAGACCGCACAGATGACATCCCTGTAAATACCAAACGCTAGTACAAATTCAGGGATAGTCAGTTTCCTGTTCAGGCGGGCATCCCTAGATCTGACAACAGATACATCATCATAAGCATATGTCTTATTTTCCACAATATCCTGGGAGGCAATCAACAGGGAATCCAGGTTGACATCTTTACCTTCCAGGATATCCCTTTTTATGTGCTCAGGTATCATGTGGGCCGGGCTAACTTCCTGGTCATCCAGGGTGACGGCTGGAGCGACTAATGGCAAGGCTGGTGTTTGTGCCGCAGCAGCGGGTGGCCCTGCTAGAGTGAGGGCCGTGGTGACCGACTCAAGTTTCTCCAGCCTGGAGTTGACCTTGCTCATGGACGCCATGAGTGAGGATAACATGGCATGTATGTCTCCTGGGTTGGACTGGCTAGATCCTTCCCCGGCATCCATGTTATTTGTCGATGTGCGTAGCAATTTGAAAAGTTCTGCTTTCCTAGCTGTAGCGGGGTAGGGGATTTGTCGTCTCCTCAATTCTGTGGTTATGCACGGGATCGTCCAGGATCTGATTGATTGCTGGACTAGCTAGCTCTCCTCCTTGTGTGGGAGTGACAGCTCTAGCCGGGGTGCTAGGCAGGGATAAATCCTCTACCGCTTCCTGAGACATACTATAAATAAAACAATAATTAGTATATAGAACCACCAAATTGTACTGGCAGGCTAGCTAGGCCGGATGGCGAAAGTATTATACTTGTTTGGTGACAGGTGAGGCCCTGCTAATTGCCAAGCGGCTTGAGAGGCTCTATCTATGCGTTGGCGAGAGGGGTTATTGAGGCCACTCGACGTAGTGGCAGGAGTTTTAGGCCTCTCGGTGACTGTACGACACAAAACAGGGATAGGGAGTGACAGGTGAGGCCCTCTCTATACAACATGCGAGGCGGCTAGCTAACGTGTGGCCCGATGGGTGTTTGCCTCTGGAACGTTTGAGGCGGGGTGTTGGCCTCGTGGGACCACTAACTGATGGCGACTGCCAAGACTGGGTAAATACCTATTGGGAAGCCTGTGACCCTATTGCCAGTACTCTAACCTAGGGGGACTAACCTGGCAATATGACAAATTCACAGGACTAAACCGTGTGGAGCAAATATATATGTTTGACAGCCTGAAATGGGTAAAAGAGAGTAGTATGATGAGTGTGGATTGTTGAAAAGAATAGACTTATAGCCTGTAGCAGCAATGTTTTGAAAAATGTTGATACCATGGGAATAGATATGAGTGGCTCAGACATGTTTTCATGCTTAAATAAGACATCTGATGGAGGCCGTGGCCTATGTACAAACAACATATGTGTTCTGTGATAATGGTGTGTAAGGGAAACATGAAATGTAGGATATATATATATATATCTATATATATATATATATATGTATATTACTGTGCAGGAAACGTATGATTTGGTTGGATCAGTACGTGTGATTCAACCCGAGTATGCATGAAAAGGAATTAAGCCTTATGTGTCATAGTCATGACAGAGAAATGAGGCCTGTAACGTAGGCTGAGTTAATTGAAATGAAATGATAATTATAAAACTCCTGGCGTGGGAGTTCAATGATCCGTACAGAAATGTAGCTGGTTTGATTGAAAGGAACATGGATGAGGTCATGGCCTATTTACACAGCGTTATGTATGATATGTAGTAGAATAACCAAAGGCAGGGATACCCAAAATGCTTAAAGTGAT
Source organism: Pelobates cultripes (assembly GCA_933207985.1). NCBI lineage: Eukaryota > Metazoa > Chordata > Amphibia > Anura > Pelobatidae > Pelobates > Pelobates cultripes. Next base: position 156,134,844 of record OW240912.1, read on the forward strand.
GTGTTTATATATGATATATT
>OW240912.1:156137311-156149139 GCA_933207985.1 Pelobates cultripes
CGTTTTAATTTCCAGGCTTTTCATCAAATACTCCCGTCAGCTGCACTCACAGCCACGACCACTCCACTATTCCACCATCTAGTAATGGACTAGACGCTATCATGCAACATAGCAGAACATTGGCCCAATTAGCACTGTCTACTAATACCTGGAAAACGACAAAGCTTTAATTTTATTTAAAAGATTCCTTTCGGAACACAACATCTTACAACCTTTCATCTTGTTGGGCTTTGCTTCTTTTTGCCACCTCAAACTAAAATTATCATACAACACAATCAATATATACTCCTTATTGAAGGTGTATCACTGGATCACATCTGTTGCCTCGATTATCTATTATTGAGACAGCAGTGATTGAGGAGGTGTCTGTGATCGTTTTTAGTTTCATTAATAAAGTATTTTGCTTAATCTTGTTTCTAATATTATTTTGTGACAGATTATTTTCTCCTTTTGTTTTCATCTAGTTTGTATTCACTGTTTGATATAAATGTCGAGACTTTGTAAGCCAATTATAACCTGCTTCACAAAAAATAAAGAATGAAGGAAAACAAACAAACAACTATATTCCTTGTCCTTATCTTCTCTCTATACTCCCCAAGTATTAACTAAGTTAATACATCATTTAAATTCTACCCCTTTCTACAATTTGGAGCAGTCAAATGTTATATTTTAAAATAACTTCATGCTCTTTCACCAGTATGTCAAATATATCAATTTTCTCTTAATTCCTTTAAATTGTATAGGGATAGACATATTAATCATTCATGATATCTATCCAAGTATTCAAAAAAGTGCTATACATTTCTATAAACAAAGTGTTTTTAACTTCAAAATTATTTTCCCTCACCGCCATGCTATAACCGTTCATCACTAACCCATCTATTAATCTGTATTAATGTTTGTCCTTTCCCAAGGCTATTGAGGCAGTATAGATATTAAATTAAAGGGACAGTATAATCACCAGAACAACTACAGCTTATTGAATTTGTTCTGGTGAGTAAAATCATTCAGTCTTTTTGCCTGAAACACTCTTTTCAGAGGAAATGCAGTGTTTACATTACAGCCTAGAGATAACTTCACTGCTAACTCCTCAGATAGCTGTTAGAGATCCTTCCTGGGTCATGGCTGCCTAAAATGCATCCAAACATTCAGTGTCTCCTCCCTCTGCATGCAGACACTGAACTTTCCTCATTGAGATTCATTGATTTAATTCATCTTTATGAAGAGATGCTGATTGGCCAGGGCTGTGTTTGAATTGTGCTGGCTCTGCCCCTGATCTGCCTCTTTTGTCAATCTTAGCCAATCCTATGGGGGGGGGGGAAGCATTGTGATTGGATCAAGCTACCACTTCTGATGATGTCAGAGGTCAGAGGAATTTCACAGGCAGAAGCAGCAGCTTCAGACTTGAATACAAGTAAGATTTTACTATCTTTAGGGAGGCAAAGGAGACAAAGGGGACTAGATAATGGTTTTAGCACTATAGGGTCAGGAATACGTTTGTGTTCCTGACCCTATAGTGCTCCTATAATTTTAAATATTATATTAAATATATTTATAAGAACTCTTTTTAACCAATATATATATTCTGCAATAGATTTCTAGAGACACATAGAATCATATAATGTGACGGCAGATAAGAACCAATCGGCCCATCTAGTCTGCCCAATACTTAAATACTTTCATTAGTCCCTGGCCTTATCTTATAGTTAGGAAAGCCTTATGCATATCCCACACATGTAACAGAGTGGTTGACTGCATGGAGGTAAGAAAAAGGGGTAGAGAGTTCCCCCTAATAACAAACAAATGAAAAAAGTAGGGAAAAAAAAGCACAAGAAAACCCAAAACGCTTCATCTTGAGGTAATATCTATAACTCCAAATTGTGCCACTTCCAAAGTCCAATAGCCTTAAGTGCATTATTATTCATTGTGTCCCACACTTCTACAATATGCTCTTAATTCTTAATGCAGGATATGGCTGAAGAAGAAAGGAGAGGAAAAAAAAAAAACCAAAACATGTCTCTTCATTCTCTGAGCTTTCTTTTTCTTCTGCTCGGTGTGCTTGTAGCCATCTTCTACTGTGTGCATAATATAATGTTGGTTTTCATTCCACAGGAAAAAAGAGTGGGGAATCCATAACTATATTTGATTTGTCTGGATCTGAATATTGCATTCAGATCCTTAAAGGTATATATTTTCTTTCTTGTGCTGTTAGATCAATCTTGAAAAAAGAGCAAGTTTTTATATTTTTCCTCATTTAATTTTAAAGCATGGAGGATTTTTTGTCGCATGTGGAATGGTGAGAACCAAACAATTATATCTGTAGGGAGAAATTCTAGAATTCCCTTAGTTTTTACTGTGATCGTTCTATTATATCTTCCTTCTGTGCATCTTGAAGTCTCATGCTTTTGAAGAGCTGTAGTAAAAATTCTGTTAATGAATGGGATTTTATATTCTTGTTGATGCCTCTAATTCTTAGATTTACTTTCTGTGCATTCTATCCTCTCTATCAATGGATTTTTCTTCCAGATCTTGTAACTTCTTTAATAAAGTACATTCATCTTGAAAATATTTTAATTCAAACTCCATTGTCTCGTTCGTCTGTTCATTTATTTAAATTTTTTCCCCGAATACAGAAATATCTTCTTTCATAGAGCCAAATAATTTAACTCCTCTTTAAATTGATTTTAACTGCATGCATTGCTGTGTAATTGGTTGAGATTTCTGTATGGCTTCAGGCCGTGGGGTTTGTTTAACCAAGCCAATAGAATATCTACCTGACACATCCATATTTCTCTCCATTACTCCAAAGGAGGTATTGTTTGTTGTATCTATTTTTTCTGAGCCCTGAGGTGGGAATATAGTGGTGATTTAATTTTTCACTTTTTGTTTCAGCTTCTTTTGTCTTTTTTTTTTTTTTTGGAACTGTAGTAGGCGCATGGAGTTAAGGGGTGTATTGCTAATTATGTGTGTGTGTGTGTGTATATATGTATGTATGTATATGTGTCAAAAAAAGATAACATTTTAATCTTGTAATACCTTTTTTACTATGGACTCACAGAATTTGCTTTTGGGAGAACCTCTCTTTCTCAAGCAAGCTTTCTGAGCAAGACTTGAAATGCTTTAGACTTGTGAAAGGGAAGTTCTCTTGAAAGCTTTTCATTATAAAATTCTGTTACTCCAATTAAAGTATTACAGGATATTAATTGTATCTGTTTTTTAACCTCTACATCTCTGGATTAATATGACTACCATCTCTACTTGAAATATAAATAAATATAGCTCTCTATCTATCTATCCGTAGCTTGCACTCCTAGTAGTTGGTGTTATGCCCGGTTCTGCTTGTGGCAAAATGAATAGAAATGTAGAAACAACTGCACTCCTGGGACATTAGTAGATAACTTAAAATTTCACTTTTATTTAATCCATATAAAATATTAATTTTGGTTTCAGCTCCACTACAGAGTTTTCATCAGGACAGATAACAAACACCAAATGTGCAGACTTGAAGATATATACAGAATAGAATCAAAAGAGAGAGTAAGCGCTAAATAACAATAAGGCTGCAACCCTTAAAGGGAATCCCTCAAAAATTTTCAAATACAACAAGGATAGAGACAAAGATAAAGGTTGCGCCAAAATAGACCAATAAAATATAATAAAATGGGATTTGAATATAAAAGTCTTAGCTGAACAGATCTTCTTTAGATCAGATAGTCTATAAAGTGCTTGTTCAAGAACAATTTCCTCGCTGTCCTTCCACAAGGGAATCCGGTTATTATGAAAAGATAAAACAGATAAAAAAAACAAATAGTGTATAGTGTCCAATATGGTACAACAGATAATAAAAAAAGATGGTAATGCACTCACATGTGTTAGAGATATAGCTCCCTTGGTAAACTCATTAGCTCCTTTGGCTTCCTATATCATTTTTTATGCAGATGACACACAAATCTACCTGTCCTCTCTTGATCTCTCCCTGTCCCTCTTGACTAGTGTCTGACTGCCTCTCTATTTCTAACTGGATGGCTGCCCACTTCCTTAAACTAAATTTGACCAAAACTGAAATTCTGGTCTTTCCTCCCTCAAGTGTTGTTACTCCTGTGTCTGCCTCCCTCCAAGTCAATGGTGCTACCCTGAGCTCCACCACGCAGGCTCGCTGCCTAGGTGTTCTCTTTGACTCCGACCTCTCCTTCAAGCCTCATGTTCAATCTATCGCCAAATCCTGTCATTTCCATCTCAAAAATATTGCACGCGTCCGCCCCTACTTAACGCCAGATGCGACTAAGGTGTTGGTCCATTCTACTGTCCTTTCTCGCCTTGACTACTGTAATCCGTTTCTCAGTGGTCTTACGTGCTCCCAACTTGCGCCGTTACAGTCCATAATGAATGTGACGGCGAGGCTCATCTTCCTGTCCGCCCGCATCTCCCATGCCTCATCCTTCTGTCAGTCCCTACATGGCTTCATATAAAATATAGAGCTCAATTTAAAATTCTGGTTCTTGCTTTCAAATCTGTACATAATGCTGCTCCCACCTATCTATCCTCCCTTATACACAAGTATGTCCCGTCTAGGCCCTTACGATCTGCTGAAGATTTGCATCTATCTTCTGTCCGTACTCCCACCTCTGATGCTCGCCTTCAAGATTTCTCGAGGTCTGCACCGTTCCTGTGGAACTTGCTTCCCTCCTCTGTTAGATGCTCACCCAGTCTCCCCTCCTTCAAAAAATCGTTAGAAACCCACTTCTTCATAAAAGCTTATCAATTAAATTAATAGCTGCTGACTGATTCCGCTTCTGCAACTGTCACTAGTCTAATACTATCCTTACCTTTTTGTGTCATTTTACCCCACTCCCTCTAGCATGTAAGCTCATTGAGCAGGGCCCTCAACCTCTCTGTTCCTGTGTGTCCAACTTGTCTGGTTACAACTACATGTCTGTTCGTCCACCCATTGTAAAGTGCTGCACAATTTGACGGTGCTCTATAAATATCATCACAGTAATAATAATAATCTCTTTAATCTTCTGTTGTGTATTCTTAGGTTCAGAATTGTTCCGTATCACCCTCATAAATTGTGAGAGGGGTAATGACTTTTTTAGATATTTTGGGTGGAAACTATCTGCTTGTAGCAGTGTGTTTGTCAGTTGGCTTGGTAAAGAGTGTAAGCAAGTTTAGAATAATTCTTATAGATGTGGACGTCAAGGAAATCAACTTGATTTGCTGTCATTGTGAGTTTAGCCTTTGTTGGTGCTTCGTTGATTGTATCCACCATTGATGTGATGGAATTGATGTCACACCTCCATATAATTAAGACATCACCGATAAATTGACGGTAGAATATTATGTTCTTATCAACTGGTTGCAAAATATGTAGGGTTTTAAAGACAAACATGTAACTGGCATACATTGGAGCCATTGCCGCCCCATCTATGTTCCTGATATCATGTCTTATACATTTCTGATCAAACTTTCGCTACAATGTAGCTTCCATATTATTTATCTTTCCCTTTGCCTCAAGACCAATTGTAGCATTTGCAGAATCGTTGCAGTCTATTTTTGTTACCGGTACTTAGTTTCATCCCGACACACCATAGGTTTGTGTGTTTTTTTGTTTTTGTTTTTTTTTTATGAGAAAGTATCTGCAACCACTACTGTTTGCAGAGCCCTGTATCCCCTTTTTTGAGAGAATATATATATATTAATGTCCCCATTTGCCGATATCCATCCCTTTGAAAACATAGGACTAACTATTTGTGTCTTTAAATCCCCATAATTTCTATCTAATGCTGTCTGTGTATTGGTCTGCGCTCCACCATGCGCTCCAGACGTTGCTAGGTTACAATATGAAACGCATATTGTATATTATACACCCCTCAGCCCTATGCACCTACTACATTCCCTATTCCCACCTACACCCACTAAAGCCTCTATTATGCCCTGCACCCATTACAATTTACAACCTATCTCCCCTGCACCGACTACAGCCGCATTGCCCTCCTACACCCACTAAAGCCCATTTTAACCCATATACAACTCATTACAGTCCTATTACACCCATACCAACTACAGCCCCTATAAGCCCCTATACCTGCTACAGCTCCTATTCCTTCTACATCCACTAAAGACACTATTACCCCCTATAACTGCACTACTGCTATTAACCCCTATACCAACTTTAGCATCCTTGCACCATGTACGTACTACAGCCCCTATCTCCCCTTTTATTTCTAGACTGTTATAGCTATTACTGCTATTGCCTATCTTGTGTGGGTTCATGCTAAACAAACATTTTTGTTTTATTTTTTGTTAAAATAACCTATTTTTGTTTCTTTTGTCAAGTACATTTGGCATTACCAAAATAAAAGCATTTAAAAAAAAATCAAGTAAAGTGTGGATTCTCTTTTTTTTTATATTTGTTATAGTGCCGATAGTGTCCTATAATACACAAAGTGGTAAATTAAGGGTGGCAACTGCAAGCAGCAGTTATTGTCTTGCTCCCAGTAATCTCAGGTCAGGTCGGACATGTATGTTCTGGAGTTGCACTGTAATTAGGGGCCCCTACCATACATCATTGTTATATATATATATATATATATATATATATATATATATATACACACACACACATACACACACACACAATATGTAAAAGCATAGGCTGCGCTCACGGACTTTATGCACGGAAATTCTTTATTCCATTAAGCAAAAATATTGACGTTTCGGTCCACGCATGGACCTTCCTCAGGATCAAGTGACATAACCACAACATTGAAATAAACCAAATATATACTTGTAATAATTATAAAGAAGTGATTTACCCCAGGTGTCAAACATAATCACCGGCGTTCCCCACTAACCACCGCGCATGTGCGAGAACACCGTACCCTCAAGTTGACCCACGGTACATGCGCGATGTCACTATACACCGTTACCACGGCAACGCGGCCAACATCACCATGGAAGCCGCCTGGAATCAAAATAGAAACAGAAACCGTAAGAGAGAAAAAATGAATGTAAATAAGTGAATTAATAAGTGAAGTAAAATCACATTATAGCATGCTGTGCTGGTAAATGTTATCAAACCTCTGATCAATTGCATTAATATTGATAAGTTTAAAGGCATATTACTGGAAAATAGGATTAGTGATATTGCATTATTCAATCTTAAAAATACAAGAAGTTACAACAAATTTCTCATTAATAATAAAGTGCATATATTTCAAATTGCATATGGTTTAAAAATTGGGTAAAAACCCTTTATACATATTTAGCCTTTTTTAAGAGAAAGTGCTAATAGGTGCAAAGTGGTTACATGTGAAGTGAATTACTTAAAGATATAGTGAATATAGATAGAGTGAAATAAGGTGATGTACATGACAAATAAACAAAATTATTAAAGTGACAAAGCCTTTTTCCATGCCAGAAAAATTATGAAATACTTAGATGCTTAATTATACATATATAAAGCATCTTATAGCCAACATCAAAAACGGTTTGATGTGTACTGTTTGATATACATATGTATACAACTTGCACTTACATGCTAATTACATATGGAGCGATAAATCTGTATTTCATTAAAGGTTAATTGTTACTGTGTTTTATTATTAGGTCCAAAATAGCTATATACTAATGATACTTACAACTAGTATAATAATAATACTTATTAGTATTATGCCTATATCTAAGGCTATTAGAATACATTTCATTGAATTAAAGTGCCTATATAACACTTAACAATAGTGTAACTGACCAACAATACAACTTGACTATCAGCTCCTAATATATTTAAAAACAATTAGAACAAGCAGGGTTTATGTTAAGAAAAGAGTGATATGTTATCTCGTTGAGGCCTTTTGGAGAAACTGTGTCCAGCTGGAATATCCAATAGGTATTAAACCTCTCTGTTAAGGAGCATCTTTCCTCTATTGCCACCTCGACGTGGTTCAGTAATGTGGTCTGTGGCTGTAAACTTGAGTGATGTAAGTGGATGTCGGTTATCAAGAAAGTGCTTTGCGACTGGTTTATCTCTATAACCATCCCTGTAGGCTGTGCGGATGTTGGACCGATGTCCTCGTATGCGCTCACACAGAGGTGTTTCAGTTTTGCCTATGTAAGATAGACCGCAGGGGCAAGTTAGTTTATATATGACAAATGGTGTTTTACAGGTAATCGTGATTTATATGGAACTTCTTACTCGTGTGAGGATGATTGAAGGTTCGTGACGGCACCATGTGGCTGCACGTCATGCAGCCTAAACATCTGACAATTCCACATTGCTGTGCCTTCTCAGCCCGCACATAACTTTGTGTAGGGTCCGTTTTAACCAATATATCACGGAGATTCCTGTTACGTTTGTAACATATTAGAGAGAGCTGCTTAAATTTTGGTGGAAGTGTAGAATCTTGTACCAACATATTCCAATTCCTTTTGACTATATTTTTTAACAGAAGTATCATTATAAGTCATTGGACAAACTATTCGATTCTGCCTCTTTGTAGAGGTTTTGGGAACTAAATCTCTTGCATGCTGTAGAGCTACATCCAATTGTTTGTTTTTATAGCCTCGATTTATAAATTTTGTTTTCATTTGTAGTAGTTGTTCTTCTTTTACTAGCTCATTGGAATTATTATGTATGGTTCTTAAAAACTGTGCTTTAGGTAATGAGGCTTTCAACCATTCGGGATGTGCACTCTGTGCGTGCAAGATAGTGTTGCGGTCAGTAGGTTTTGTATACAGAGAATATTGGATACTGTTGTTCTCAACCCAAATTTGTAGGTCTAAGAAGTGTATTCTATCTGTACTGATTTCCGATGTAAATCTGATAGGACTATCCAGTTTATTCAAACTGTTATCCATCTGTTGCGCTTCTTGTGTGGTCCCTGTCCAAATAATAAGTAAGTCGTCGATAAATCTAAAGAATCACATAATTTTGTCACCATAGCGTGGAAGAATGTGAGTTGTTTCATATATATACATTAGCGTACATAGGGGCCATAGCCGCCCCCATCGATGTACCCGCTATTTGCAAAAAAAAGTCATCCTCAAATCTGAAATAGTTGTTGGATAACGCCAGCTCTAGTAATTGAAGTGTGTACTCTATAGGGGGGCCTTTGTAGGACGTGGATTATGTGAGTACTTTCCTCATGGCTTCAATACCCTGTGTATGTGGAATAACCGTATAAAGGCTCTTTACGTCCATAGATACCAGCACAATCTGGTTCCCATTCAACTGAAGGGTGTTTAATTTCTTTATTAATGAAAGTGTATCTTGATACAAGTGTCTAATTCGGTTACCGGTTTAAATAATGAATCCAGCCATTTAGCACCAGGTTCCAGCATACCTCCCACAGCCGAGACAATTGGCCGTCCATGGGGGTGTGTTGGATCCTTATCCATTTTGGGGATGGTTTATATAATAAGTGTTCTTGTGGTCTTGTTGTACAGATATTCACCCGTTTTAGGTTCTATGTACCCAGCCAGTATTCCCATAATTAGTGTGTCATCAATTTTTTTGTTGTATTTCCCTTGTAGGGTCTTGGGTTAATTTCTTGTAAGTAAGGTGACATTGAAGTTGTTGTCTTAGTTCTTGTGCATACTTATCATATTGCATGACCACGATTCCTCCCCACTTATCCGCCGGGCATATTACTATACTCGGATCCTCTGCAATGGATGAGAGGTTTGATAACATTTACCAGCACAGCATGCTATAATGTGATTTTGCTTCACTTTTTAATTCACTTATTTTCATTCATTATTTGTCTTTCTTTTCACACCCTTTTCACATACTATTGGGTTATTCACTATCCAGTTTGTTTCTAATTTGATCCCAGGCGGTTTCCATGGTGATGTTGGCCGCGTTGCCGTGGTAATGGTGTAGAGTGCCATCACACATGGATCGTGGGTCAACGCGAGGGCGCGGTGTTCTCACACATGAGCAATAGTTCGTGGGGAACGCCGGTGATAATGTTTGACACCTGGGGTAAGTCACTTCTTTATAATTAATGCAGGTATATATTTGGTTTATTTCAACGTTGTGGTTATGTCACTTGATCCTGAGAAAGGTCCCTGCGTGGTCCGAAACTTCAATCTTTTTCCTTGATGGAATAAAGAATTTTTGTGCATAAAGTCCGTGAGTGCAGCCTATGCTTTTACATATTTGGTGTATAGCAACATCCCCATAAAGGACTGGCACCCGGCAAGTAAATTATTGCTTTAATGCATATTGATTTTGAGCGTGAGTGCAAGGACCGAATATTGTATGTGTGTGTGTGTGTATATGTATATATATATATATATATATATATATATATATATATATATATATATATATATATATATATATATATATATATATATATATATATAATTAGGTTATGGTGGGGAAAAATTGTGATTGAAAACCCCTTCCACCTGAATTATGTGGATAGTTAATACAATGCTAAACAAAAATCTGCACACCAGTCAAGCCATAAGACTTGCTTTTCCCACAGAAATCCCAAATCAGCAGTGATGTTACAACCGCAAAGGATTCTGGGTGGGCATATGCAAATTAGTTTAACAAAGAATCACATTTTTGCCTCATTCCATTTTAAACATGGATTCCTTTTAATTTGTGTTTGCAGTATACAACTGCTTGGAACACAATTTAGGATAAGATGCAAAACCAGTGAACCACTCATGGACAGCTGTTTCGTTGTTAATGCAATTCTTCAGCATGAGGTTGGTTACTGGTTTGCTTATGGAGGCTTGGTAGTGCTTGGGAAGCAAGATCCAAATAGATTATGGTGGGGAAAAATTGTGATTGAAAACCCCTTCCACCTGAAGTATGTGGATAGTTAATACAATGCTAAACAAAAATCTGCACACCAGTCAAGCCATAAGACTTGCTTTTCCCACAGAAATCCCAAATCCGCAGTGATGTTACAACCGCAAAGGATTCTGGGTGGGCATATGCAAATTAGTTTAACAAAGAATCACATTTTTGCCTCATTCCATTTTAAACATGGATTCCTTTTAATTTGTGTTTGCAGTATACAACTGCTTGGAACACAATTTAGGATAAGATGCAAAACCAGTGAACCACTCATGGACAGCTGTTTCGTTGTTAATGCAACTCTTCAGCATGAGGTTGGTTACTGGTTTGCTAATTGAGGCTTGGTAGTGCTTGGGAAGCAAAATCTAATTAGGTTATGGTGGGGAAAAATTGTGATTGAAAACCCCTTCCACCTGAAGTATGTGGATAGTTAATACAATGCTAAACAAAAATCTGCACACCAGTCAAGCCATAAGACTTGCTTTTCCCACAGAAATCCCAAATCAGCAGTGATGTTACAACCGCAAAGGATTCTGGGTGGGCATATGCAAATTAGTTTAACAAAGAATCACATTTTTGCCTCATTCCATTTTAAACATGGATTCCTTTTAATTTGTGTTTGCAGTATACAACTGCTTGGAACACAATTTAGGATAAGATGCAAAACCAGTGAACCACTCATGGACAGCTGTTTCGTTGTTAATGCAACTCTTCAGCATGAGGTTGGTTACTGGTTTGCTAATTGAGGCTTGGTAGTGCTTGGGAAGCAAAATCTAAATAGGTTATGGTGGGGAAAATTGTGATTGAAAACCCCTTCCACCTGAAGTATGTGGATAGTTAATACAATGCTAAACAAAAATCTGCACACCAGTCAAGCCATAAGACTTGCTTTTCCCACAGAAATCCCAAATCAGCGGTGATGTTACAACCGCAAAGGATTCTGGGTGGGCATATGCAAATTAGTTTAACAAAGAATCACATTTTTGCCTCATTCCATTTTAAACATGGATTC
>OW240912.1:156149239-156191277 GCA_933207985.1 Pelobates cultripes
AGCAGTGAGTGCCTACATTATGATTATTAATGAAGGTTTTAATGTAACACACTGTGCAGTGTTGATTTTGAAAACCTAATCTATCTGATTAACCCCTTAAGGACGGCGTCAACGTTCTGATCAAAACAAAATGTAAACAAAAACTGGAATTTGCGCTATATGTCTGTTCAACCGTAATTCACCTATTTCATATTATATGCACCCACACTTATTATATATCATTTTGTTCAGGAGAAACGGTTTTCATTTTATATGAAACATAATTTATTATGAATAAAATAAAAAAAAAACGAGATTTAAAAAAATAAAAATAAAATTGTAGTTTCACCTCACATTTTAGCTGTAAATGTCATAATACTGTTGGCTTTTACTGCAAAAAAAAGCACATTTTTGGATTCAGCAAAGTCTCACGAGTACAACAGTACCCCCCATTAACAGCTTTTACAGTGTTTTGGAAAGTTAAAGGGTCAAGTATAGCACATTCCATTTTTCATTTTTTTCACATTGAAATTTGCCAGATTAGTAATGTTACATTTGAGACCGTGTGGTAGCCCAGGAATGAGATTTACCCCCATGATGGCATACCATTTGCAAAAGTAGACTACCCAAGGTATTGCAAGTGGAGTATTTTGTAGTAGCCACTTAGTCACAAACACTGGCCAAAATTAGCGTTCATATTTGTTTTTGTGTGAAAAAAAGCAAAAAACTAATATTTGGCCAGTGTTTGTAACTAAGTGACTACTAAAAATGACTGGACATACCCCATTTTCAATACCTTGGGTTGTCTACTTTTGCAAATGGTATGTCGTCATGGAGGTAATTCTTATTCCTGGGCTACCATACGGTCTCAAAAGGCAACATAACCAATCTGGCAAATTTTAATGTGAAAAAAATGAAATGCAAGCCTTATATTTGACTCTCTAACTTTCCAAAACACCATAAAACCTGTACATGGGGGGTACTGTTTTACTCAAGAGACTTTGCTGAACACAAATATTAGTGTTTAAAAATGGTAACTTGTATTACAACAATAATATCGTTGGTAAAAGTGCCGTTCATATGTGAAAAATGCAAAAAAGTCACTTTTACTAAAAATATCATTGTTGTAATACAAGTTACCATTTTGAAACACTAATATTTGTGTTCAGCGAAGTCTCCCGAGTAAAACAGTACCCCCCATGTACAGGTTTTATGGTGTCTTGGAAAGTTACAGAGTTAAATATAGTGCTTGCAATTCAAATTCTCTCCACTTTTTTCCTGGGTTGTCAGGCATGTCAATCAGATTTTAACTAATTAAATCACATAATTATGTTAAAATATTACTTAAATATACATGTAGAATTTTAATATATATATGTATTTAAAGACTACGTGCACACTTATGTAGTTATTTATGTAATCATATATATTTATCTGTGTGTGTGTATATATATTTGTGGTTATTTGTATTTTATATATAGATCGATATAGAATGTCATTCTAAGTGTATTTTGATATATATATATATATATATATATATATATATATATATATATATATATATATATATATATATATATATATATATATATATATATATTAATAAGATACAGTTAGAATGAAATTACATATCTGTATATAATTTGTTTAGATTTTTAAAATATTGTATTTATTATTGTAATTATACGTGTATATATAAATATAAAATATATATAGATGTATTCTATATATCTTATGCATATATATGTAACGTCATTCTAAGTGTATTTTAATACTTATATATGTACTTATATTAATATTAAAATACATTATGTATGACGTTACATAGTTATAAGATGTATGTGTGTGTATATATATATATATATATATATATATATATATATATATATATATATATATATATATATATATATATACACATTTAATTTATTTTAACATGTTTATTTTTTTTTTTTTAATACTTCCCACCAGCAGGGGGTCTATATCCACAGCATAGGGGGCCATGTGATTGCTCTTTGAGAGCGATCACATGGCCCCCGGGGACCTCATTTGCCGGGGGAGGGCTGCCTGGGCTGTCAGGCAGTCCTCCCGAAGAGGATCGCGGCGGAGGTGAGTATATTTCAGCTCCTGGGGATGAAAGCCGTTACAGCGTTCTATGCCGCCGCAACGGCTTTAAAGCCCATTTAATACGGGATGGCATAGAACACCTTAACAGCGTTAAGGGGTTAAATAATAGGCAGACAATATAAATAATGTAGATAATGTAAAACTTTTTTGTGTGTGTGTGTCGGTCAATCCTTGCACAAAATTACATTTTATTTGTCTTTGCTTTTCAGGTTCATTTTCTGGACCAGTTCATGTGGATACTCATGTGACAGCAGTTTGGGGAAAGAATATAACATTGAAATGTCTAATTGAAGTCAATGAGACAATAACACAAATCTCTTGGGAGAAAATTATTGACAATGGTGCTCAAACCATAGCAGTTCATCATCCAATTTATGGGACTTCATTTCAAGAATTCTATCAAGATAGAACCATGTTCAAAAATGAATCTCTGCATGATGCAACTATTATTATAAGAAATATAGACTTTTCAGATTCCGGAGAATACATCTGCAAAGCTGTTACTTTCCCACTTGGAAACATTCAATCATCAACAACAGTGGTTGTGTTTGGTAAGACTACTTATCTTAGAAACGCCAATAAGAAAGGACACACTTTCCTCCAAGGCTTTGTAGCAGAGGGATAGTGTTTTAGCCTTTAGTTAAGTTTTTCAACACCTATTTACAGTTATGTAAACTCTGCGTATTTTGCGAACACACAATCTTGCTGTGTGATCACCTTAGAAAGAATTATACTTTTGATTGGTAGGTAGGGAAAGATTTGATTTTTGAGAGTGCATACTGGCTTGGATCTCCATGGATTGTGTACGTGTGCCCTTTGCTAGTAGTGACTCAATCCACTCTACCCCCTCTATCCAAATGCTCTAGGGACAACGACGGGGACAGTGCAGAAAGTACCAACAGCAGGGCTGCAGACAAGAATTTCCTAACAATCCTGTGTGAGCTCCTAGCTGGTCAGGCTAGGTAGTAAACTTTAAATTCCTTTTTTGTGGATCTAGTATCCGGTACCTGATGCCTTAAAATGTGCTATCTTAGATTCTCCTCGTGTGTAATCCTGCAACTAATACTGGGCCTGCTCTATTAGCTATGGAAAATTTGTGTTTAAGTCTTGTTAGAATAAATGCTGTTTTTGCTGCTTCTAGTTCAAACATGGCAGTCATTTCCTGTGTGATACATATGGCAACCAGTCCAGGTAGGGCCACCAAGTTGTTTAAAATAAAATGAATAGTCAGAACACCGTGGTTTCTCGCAAAACTATTCGGGAACGAGCTGATTCTCATTACATTACAAACATTACACTGAAATGTTGCTCCACGTGATATTTTAACATAATGAAATACAAAATCATTTAATGTGCAGTGTATTTTGATTATGTATTTCATATAAGTATGATAAAATAGTTGCATGTTTAATCCTCACATTGTTGGTAATACTCACTACACTGTGGCCTCTTCAAACTGCAGCAAGGTCTGCTGCTTTACTGTGGGGGCGGAGCTTGGGCGGGAGGTGGGTGTGTGGAGCTATCGTAGCAGGGGCGGAGCCTGCACACGCGAGGCAAAGCTGGAGCCTGTGTGCAGGGCGAAGCTGCTGGGAATTCGGAAGGGAGACTGTCAGTGCTCCCTCCCACCCCCCAGCAGCCTCAATGCAGCTGCTCCAGCCCTCAGCAGCTATCCACAGCCCCCAGCACCTCTCTCCAGCAGTGAGCCCCTCTGTCCTGAATTCCCTCAGACTGTAACAGGCTGTTACAGTCTGAGGCAACATAATAAAGCCCAGGGAGCAGTAATTTTCATATGGGGGGGCACAAAGGGGGGTACATCCTGATCTAGGGGGGCCATGGCCCTCTCTGGCTCCCCCCTAGTGACGCCACTGGGTCAAGGCAATCTAGAAAATGGAGATAGGATAGAAATGAGATGGGCTTTAGCTCAGAACAAAGGGGGTGGAGATGGGGGGAGGGGAAAGCTCAGAACAGAGAAGGTATGTAATATTGTTCACAAAAAGTACAAATGACTCATGGTAATATTAAATGTATGCTTACTAATGCAAGGAGCCTATATAACAAAATGGGGGAACTAGAGTCATTAGCATACACTAAACAATATGATATAGGCATAACAGAAATATGGTGGGATGAGACACATGACTGGGCAGTTAACTTAAATGGGTACACGTTATTTAGGAAGGATAGCAAAAACAAGAAGGGTGGTGGGGTATGTTTGTATGTCAGCCATGAGTTAAAGTCAAATCTTAGGCATGTGGAGTGTGACGAGGAAGATGTGGAAGCTTTAGATATCTGCTTGGGGCAAACAAAGGGAAATTATTGATTAGGATATGTTATAAACTACCAAATGTAAATATTAATGAGGAAGAACTGCGGTTAGAGCAAATTGGGAAAGCTGAAAATCGGGGTAACTCGTTAATTATTGGAGATTTTAATTACCCGGACATGAGTTGGGATAGAGGGACTAGTACTTCAGCAAGGGTAATCCAGTTTTTGAATATGTTAAATGACACCTTTTATGTCACAACTGGTACAAGCACCAACTAGAAAGGATGCTTGTCTGGATCTTGTTATAACAAACAATGTTGATCTTTTGACCAACATTCAAGTAGGGAAGTAGTTGGGAAATAGTGATCACAATATGTTAACTTTTGAAATAAACTCAAAAAAGCAAAAGCACGTGGGGTATATTAAAACGTATAATTTAAAAAAAAAATGCCAATTTTAATAAGATTAGGGTAGCTCTACAACATATCAACTGGCATAAACTCCTTAGTGATAAAAACACTGATGAAAAATGGAAACTATTCAAACAAATATTAGAAAGGTACATTTCTCAGTATGTACCATTGGGTAATACATATAAAAGAAACAAATTAAAACCAATGTGGCTTAGTAGAGAAGTAAAACAAGAGATTAAAAATAAGAAAAGGGCATTTAAAGCATTTAAATCAGACAAATCAGAGGCATCCTATATAAGATATAAGGAAGCCAATAATACTTGCAAAAAGGCAATTAAAGTGGCTAAACTAGAAAAAGAGAAATTGATAGCCAAAGAATGCAAAACCAACCCCAATTTTTTTTTTTCAAGTACATCAATTCTAAAAAATCAAAAAATGAAAGTGTAGGTACACTGAAAACAGAGATGGGTCTGTTAGTCAATGAAGACCAGGAAAAGGCAGAAATTTTAAATAACTATTTTTTCAGTATATATTAATGAGGATCCTATGGCAAGAGATAAGCAGATGATTTCTGCAAACTTGCAGATAACTTATGATTGGATAACTCGAGACAAGGTGCTACAGCTATTAAAGAAAATTAATGTAAATAAAGCTCTGGTGCCTGACGGTATCCACCCACGAGTACTTAAGGTGCTAAGTGGGGAAATAAGTAAACCTCTGTATTTAATTTTTCAAGATTCTTTTGTTTCAGGTATTGTACCGGAGGATTGGAGGAAGGCAGATGTTGTTCCTATATTTAAAAATATAGTTCAAAATCCTTGCCTGGAAATTATAGACCTGTGACTGGGAAATTATTTGAAGGGCTATTAAGGGATAATATTCAGGAATTCATTGGGAAGAACTTTGTTATTAGCAATAATCAGCATGGTTTTATGAAACATAGGTCATGTCAAACTAACTTAATTGCATTCTACGAAGAAGTAAGTAGAAGTATAGATCAGGGTGTTGCAGTGGATGTGATCTACTTGGATTTTGCAGAGGTATTTGATACGGTTCCTCACAATAGGTTAGTCTTCAAACTAAAAAAAATTGGTCTAGATGAATATTCTTGTTCTTGAGTAATACCTCTGCAAAATCCAAGTAGATCACATCCACTGCAACACCCTGGTCTATAATTTCCAGGCAAAGATTTTGAACCCTTTTTAAATATAGGAACAACATCTGCCTTCCTCCAATCCTCCGGTACAACACCTGAAATAAAATAATCTTGAAAAATTAAATACAGAGGTTCACTTATTTCCCCACTTAGCTCCTTAAGTACTCGTGGGTGAATACCGTCAGGCCCCAGAGCTTTATTTACATAAATTTTCTTTAACCCCTTAAGGACACAGCTTCAGAAGCTTGACTTACGCTTAATGACACAAGCAATTTTTGCATTTTCTTGCTGTTTGCGTTCAACTGCAATTTGCATCTCTCTCATTTATTGCACCGACACATATTATATACTGTTTTTTAAAGGACAGAAAGGGCTTTAATTTGATATAACATATATATATATAATGCTTACTTATTATAAAAAAAATACAGAAAAATGCAAAAAAAATGAAAAATATTTTTTTTTTTTTTTTTACAGTTTTTGCAATAATAATGTGTGCATAATTAGTGCAGGTTAAGGAAAGTAATTAAAAATAAATTTATTTATTTGTTCTGATTTACAGAATATATAATGTGTCTGGGATTTTAAGTTTTTTTTGGTAGTTACAGGTCACAAAGCACAAGGAGTAAAATAAAATTTTAATGTGGAGCGATTTTAGAATTTGGTATGTTTGTCTTGTAAGCTTAATAGCCATAAAAGAAAACAAAATTGCCACACAAAAGTATATATTTATATAAAGTAGACATCACGGGCTATTTACCTAAGGTTGTTTTGACACTTTCTACGTAGCCATTTCACCGCCAACCTCTGCTAAATATTGGAGTAAAATTGTGTTCTTTTTGGTTTTTGGCACACAAACTTATAACAGAGAAATTCTCGTGTATATTTTGTAAAGTTGGTGTGTGCTATTCCTGTACAAAGTTTTATTTTGTGTTCAGTTACATCTGCTGAGTAAAATGACACCCCCATTGTATGTCTTTTGCACTATTTCATGAAGTTACAGTGCCATACAGGATACCTGTCCTTTTCAGTATTCACAGTAGAATTTTGAGAGATGAATTTAATGAGCCTTAGCTTCCATTTGGGGTATTATAACAGTTTGACTGTTCAAAAAACCCCCACAAAGGCCTACCATTTGTAAAAGTAGACACTCCAGGGTATCTTATAAGGTGCATATTGTGCCTTAACATGCCCCCATTTTTTCACCAATATATGCCAAAGTATGTGGTAAAAAAAAATTTTGTGCATTTTTTACATACGGATTGCATTTTTGCTGGGCGTTTTGTATATTTCATATGTGCCACTAAGTTCAAACCCCCCAAATTATGCTCAGCTAAGTCTTCTGAGTAAAAATACACCCCCAATGAATGTCTTTATCACTATTTTGAGAAAGTTACAGTGCCATATAGGAGACCAAGCCCATATCCGTTTTTACCAAACTTTGAATTTTGACGCTGGGCCTATGTGCAATTTCCAAACATCTTCGCAGGTTTTAAATTCAATCTACCCCACAAAGGCCTACCATTTCTTAAAGTAGACACCCCAGGGTGTTTCAAAAGGTATAGTTTGAACCTTAGCGTGGGATCATTTTTCCGCTAGCTTGTACCAGATGTAGTGGCAATAAGCATTTTTTTCTGCCTTTTTGACATACAAAGTGAGTTTGCGCAGCATATTTTGCAAACCTTATGTGTGCTACGACTGTATAATACTTCATATGTTGCTCAGCTATGTCGGCTGAGTACAGCAATACCCCCGTATGTACCTTTGCCAGGTATGTGTGGACATCGGAGGGGCACATTTGGGACACAGCCATTCCAGTTTTTTTCAAACTTTGAATTTTTATGCTGTGCCTATGTCCCATTTTAGAGTATTTTACCAGGCTATATAATCCAAATTCCCCATAAAGCCATACCATTTCTTAAAGAAGACATCCCAGGGTATTTCAAAAAGGCATATTTTGAACCTCAGCGTGGGATCATTTTTCCGCTAGCTTGTACCAAGTGTAGTGGTAATAAGCATTTTTCTGCCTTTTTGACATACAAAGTGAGTTTGCGCAGCATATTTTGCAAACCTTATGTGTGCTATGACTGTATAATACTTCATATGTTGCTCAGCTATGTCGGCTGAGTACAGCAATACCCCCGTATGTACCTTTGCCAGGTATATGTGGATGTTGAAGGGGCGCATTTGAGACGCAGCCATTCAGTTTTTTTCTAAGTTTGAAGTTTTACGCTGTGTCCATGTTCCAATTTGGAATAGTTTAGACGGTTGGTTATTGAATCTTCCCCACAAACACATACTATTTATTAAAGAATACACCCTGGGGTAATTCAAAAGGCATATTTTGAACCTTGGCGTGGGATAATTTTTTCTCTAGTTTGTTCCAGGTGTAGTGGTAATGAGCGTTTTTAAAATGTATTTTTTTACTTTTTATAACTTTTTTACTTTTAAAAACTAGTTTTTAAACTTTTGTTTTGCTTATAAATTTTTTTTAAACTTTCCTAAACTTTCTTAAAACTTTTTTACAGATTTAACATTTTTCTAAGCTATTTTTTTACTGTTAACCCCTAACTAGCAGTACGCAGCACTAACAGTAAATTCCCCATTTTCCCATAACTCCCACCCACCCCAGCTAGCAAAATATATAGTTATAAAATATTTAAATTAATTAATTAAATAAATTGAACCCCTGAGGGTTAAAAAAATAAATAAAAGTTAATCCTCAGGGGTTAAAAAAAATTAGATCACAGTATAATACTGTGATCTCTATTTGATCGCTGTAGGCAGTGATTGACTGGCAGGGAAGGGGTTAATTTTTATTTGGACTAGGTAAAGTGTGTTTTTTTGTTTTTATTACTTAAATGTTATTAAAACATTTTTTAAGCTTAATTTTTAACTTTTTAAAGTTTCTTTTAAAACTTTTTTTTAACGTTAACCCCTAGTTAGCCTAACGTCAAATCCCCCAATTCCCCACTAACTTCCATCTACCCCAGCTATCTAAATATATAATTTAAAAATAATTTAATTTAATTTAACCCCTGAGGGTTAAAAAAAAAAAAAAAAAATTAACCCTCAGGGGTTAAAAAAAAAAATCAGATCATAGTAAAATGTAATCCCTGCCAATTGATCACTGTAGTCAGTGATCAATTGGCAGGGAAGGGGTTAATTTTTTATTAAAATGGGTAAGGGGGGGACACTTTAAATTAACTTTATTTTTTTTTCCAGCAGGGGGCAGGATCAGCACTGATCCGGCTCCCTGCACTTCACACAGAACCCGGAAGTGCAGGGAGCCGGTAGGTGAGTATTCAGAGCACATGTGCTCGCTCCGACTTGTGGTCAGAGCGAGCACATGTGCTGGGCAGCTTGACCGGGTGCTCCCGGTATGCCTCCAATGCAGAGGCATACCGGGAGCACCATTAACCCCGCGATCGGGGGTTAATTTTACCGCGTGACGGACGAGGTCCGTCACCCGTCGTTAAGGGTCTCCCCTGTGTGACGGACCTCGTCCGTCACCCGTCCTGAAGGGGTTAATAGCTGTAGCACCTTGTCTTGAGTTATCCAATCACAAGTTATCTGCAAGTCTTTTGCAGCAATCATTTGCATATCTCTTGCCATAGGATCCTCATTAATATATACTGAAGAAAAATTGTTATTTAAAATTTCTGCTTTTTCCTGGTCTTCATTAGCTAATAAACACAACTCTGTTTCAAGTGTACCTACACTTTCATTTTGTTTTTTTTTAGAATTGATGTACTTGAAACAATTTTTGAGATTGGTTTTGCATTCTTTAGCTATCAATTTCTCATTTTCTAGTTTAGCCACTTTAATTGCTTTTTTGCAAGCGTTATTGGCTTCCTTATATCTTAAATAGGATGCCTTTGATTTGTCTGATTTAAATGCTTTAAATGCCCTTTTCTTATTTTTAATCTCTTGTTTTACTTCTCTACTAAGCCACATTGGTTTTAATTTGTTTCTTTTATATGTATTACCCAATGGTACATACTGAGAAATGTACCTTTCTAATATTTGTTTGAATAGTTTCCATTTATCCTCAGTGGTTTTATCACTAAGGAGTTTATGCCAGTCGATATGTTGCTGAAGTACTAGTCTCTCTTTCCCAATTTATGTCTGGATAATTAAAATCTCCAATAATTAACGTGTTACCTCGATTTGCAGCTTTCTCAATTTGCTCTAACAGCTTTCCCTCCTTATGGAGGGTGTCAATGGTGGTTTTCTGCACAACTGTCAGGTCAGCAGTCTTCCCCATGATTGTGATTCCTACTGAACCAGAATGAGAGACAATTTAAAGGCTCATAAATCCTTTGCAGTTGTTATGGCTTACTTAGCTGATTAGAGTGGGACACGGTGAGCCTAGAATCTTGCACCTTTTCACAATAATCTAATTTACTGAGATTGTGGATTTGGGTTTTTCAGAATCATCGCACCTATGACAAATCACGGCTTGAACTATCTTGCTTTGCATGTAATGCGTCTATCTCATATATTAGTTTCCCTTTTTACGTTGCATTACTGAAATAAAGGAACTTTTGCACAATATTCTAATTTTACGAGTATCACCTGTATATGCCTTCCACAACTTATGCTCTATATGACCCTCAGCGGACAACCTACTATGGCCACTGTAATGGAGCTCCTAGTACTCCAACCAAGTACCTCCATTGATGGAGTACTTCCCGAGGGCTCCAAGCACTTCTCCAGACACCATAAGCACTGCAGACCAAACCTCTCTTCCTGCAGAGAGCGAAGCTGGAGCAAGCTCTTAAAAGAGCTTAGTGATTATAGCTAGGGGAGTATAGCAATCCCCCAGTGTAGATGTAGCAGTATCCCCCAATCATGAGACAAGGCTCCATGTTGAGGGTCAAAACACTAACAGCAGTTAGTTGTGGCTTTATTGGTTCTTATATACACATTTTACATACAAAGTACCATCCACAGGGTTTTGTGTAACATCAAATCAAACACGTAATATACAGTAAAACACTCCCATTCATTCCCACAAAATCGTCCCCTCTGTCTGTGATATAATTACTGTACACAATGAGTTAATGTAATTATCACAGGAAGGAAAAATATACTTTTTACACATGTACTGTAACTTTAAAACTATACATCCAATCTCCATAAATTATTAATCAGCACACTTCAATTTCAAACATACCCCAAAATCATCCAATTCTCTCCAAGGGTTAAAAAGTTAGCTGGAAGTCCTTTATGACAGACCATTTTCATGCCCAAAAGAGTTCCATAGATTTGGGCTGTGCAGTCGGTCAATTTTATGCAGAAAAACAGGGCACCATTCGTCCAAATAGCCCAGTACAGCATAGCGTTCGAAACTTCGAACGGGACTTAGTTTCCAGCAGAAGTGTCGAAGTGGAGGAGAAGATAAGGGTCAGCGGTGTTCGTGCAAATGTGTAGCCGATTTTAGTTCCATGAATTTGGCTGCACACCCCGCTGACTGCCTTCGAGTAACAAAGATGGCCGCTGCCACGTGTTCGTCTGTACGAACGGCGGCCACCCAGCAGTCGGCAATTAACATTGCGGTTAACCACCAGCCTGGGAGGTAAATTAGCCGCACACTTCCACTTCGGTGTGGTCTGCCTGTGTAATACTTGGTTTAGTAAGCTCCATTTACTGAACCAAGTGGGAAAAAGCCATGCACCCAGGATTTTAACAGTCTGGGGACACTATCTTAAAGGGGCATTGTCCCAAAAAGTCTTAAAATGCCCACAAACGGTTTTTAAAGGGCCATACACACCAGGGCCATAATCATGGGGAAGGAGGCTGGCAATCAGGCTTCTCCATACGCCAGGGGAAAAGGGTAGTTTGTCACGTGAAAAAAGTGACAAAAGGCCTTTTGTCACAGCCACCATTTTAGGACATATGTGTGTATGTGTTGTAATCAGTGGTACCATGTTACTTAAATGTCTCATCATTATCATCTCTAATTAACAATCCTACCATTCTGACCTCTCACGGGTTAAGTTGGTTATACACATTATGATATGGAGCAGGTCTGCCATGTTTAAATTGCTACTGCTCCACAGCTCAACAACCATTAATCAACCCATGTCCTATCGTTTCATACACCCACTAATTCTCATGCTGCCGTTAAATGAGAACCCTGCTACTCTTGAATCGCAACATGCTCTCTTGGCGTTCTACTCCTATACCTTGACACACGGCCCTCACTAGGCTTAACTTACATACGCTTCATACGGTCCTTGATGGGCTTAAAGCTACAACCTAATTTTCACCTTCCTGTCGCTCTGGGTTATATATTGCTTTATTATACTAAGTTTAAGTACACCACTGTAAAAATGTAAGTAAAGAAAACCAGATTGAATCACTACTGTGGCATCACTACTGTCCATACGCAATTCACAGTCCATTTCTTAACTCAACCTTGGTACGATTAACCTACATTTGTTCATGCCATAATCATTACTTTACATACAGCCTATTATAAACACGACAGCTTAAGACTTACATTTGGTACGATCAGCCTTCCATTGCAATACCTCTACACGCAGGCCTTCACTTTTATACAGACCTCTGTGAGCAGTCCACTATGACACAATTTCAGCTACACATTTGGGCAATTACATACTGTCACAGACCACCCTGTCCCTGGATTATGAAAACAATTTTCCATTCCCCTGTTTGCTGGGTATATTGCATTCACCCTCAATTTATTAGTATTCTGTTTGAAAACCGAACAAACCAACAGATGGCTGTACCACCCATATGCGGAGTGTGCTGCTTGTTAACCTCTGTCACCCCTGTCAGCACCTCATTAACATTTGTTACTGCAACATTCTAAACGGTCAGCTGCCATTTGTATGTATAAACACGTGGCAGTGGCCATCTTGAGCCGCAGACACAGGCAGCGGTGTTTGGTCGTCGAGTGCGTGGAACTTAAATCGGACATTTGACCGCCCGGACACTGCTGGTTTTGCATTCTTTAGCTATCAATTTCTCATTTTCTAGTTTACCCACTTTAATTGCCTTTTTGCAAGCGTTATTGGTTTCCTTATATCTTAAATAGGATGCCTTTGATTTGTCTGATTTAAATGCTTTCAATGCCCTTTTCTTATTTTTAATCTCGTTTTACTTCTCTACTAAGCCACATTGGTTTTAATTGGTTTCTTTTATATTTATTACCCAATGGTACATACTGAGAAATGTACCTTTCTAATATTTGTTTGAATAGTTTCCATTTATCCTCAGTGTTTTTATCACCAAGGAGTTTATGCCAGTCGAAATGTCGTGGAGCTGCCTTACTCCCAAACAAGAGACTCCTAACTAGCATACGGGCTAATACTTCCATTCAGTATTTTGTGTGATTCTGTACCCCTGAAAGAGACTGACTGGCCCTTCTAATATCATGGAACTGTTCTTGGCTGCAGCCTCGTGTGTGGTCGGTCAGAACTTTAATGCAGTGACGTTTTAGCTGCATCCGTAGGATCTGAGCGCTTTCTGGGTATGTTGGGCGCTCAGATCCAAGCTACCCGGCGATATAGGACTTGAGGGGCTACCTATTTGCAATATGTATGTTTTGGGTTGTAATAAATGTACATGCTCTATACCCGAGAGAATTTTATTTAGACGTTACTTGCAACTATGTTCTCTCTCAGGTCCAGGGAAAAATATGGGAGGGCTTCCCCTGCGATGTCACTTTGGAAACCCCTTGCATTTGGAGTCGCATAAAATGTTGTGTGTTGTGCTTGGGATTACTACAGCATTACTCTCACTAGGGGGAAAAGACCCCTCTTCCTATCAGGGTGGCCGCCACATCTGGTGGTAGTGGTGGGATGGTTCTTTTTCCCCAGAGAAGATGCTGATCCTGGATGTAATAGCAGAATAGTGGATGAAGAATCAGTACGAACGACTGAAGTAATGTACCTTAAAAGATTTATTGGAGAGCCATGGCCGAACAACAAACAATCGTCGCAAGTGGGAACTCATTGCCGAACTGCTGGAGAGGGACTGAACCAACACTATGCCCGAAACGGTGGTCCCGAATGTGGAGGACCACGAACATATGCAAACAGTCTGGTTACAATTAGCCCTTTTCGGCCCAAACCCTCCAGCCGACGTGATGCTGGGCACCGCTGATGCAGAAGCCTGGGATCAAGCGGGAGTACCAATTGCGCTTAGCAATTAAATCCAGTGATCAGGGAGGCCAACAGCTGAAAATCCAGCGGCCCCCCTGGAAAGGAAAAAGGTACCCTTTGCCGCATTTAAGACTTTCCAAGAAACAGAAGGTGAAATAGATTGAGTACCTTGCTGACTTTGAGAGACAGTGCACTTTACACAAGGTACCCACCGAAGAATGGGTCACCATTTTGGCAGGAAAGGTATCAGGGAGAGCTGCAGAGGCGTTCAGGGGTATACCTGATAACAAGGCCCAGCATTACCACGCTGTCAAAGAGGCATTGGTCATCCGGTACGCCGTCACCCCTGAGGCGTACCACCGGCAGTTCCATGAGTCCAGGACGCAAGGAAAATATCCCTACACTGAATGGGCCTTCTGTCTCCACCCAACAGCATCCCACTGGATAGCCGCGTGCCAAGCAGTGTTGGTGGAGGACGTATTACAATTGTTTCTATTGGCGCACTTCTTCCAATACCATCAACCTGACAGAGAATGAATCTGTGACCATTGTGGGGGCTCCCAGACAGTTCACCCCCTCGTGCCCCAGCTCCAGCCGCTCACTGCCTTGAGGCAGAATCCCACTCGGATTAGTACTGGAGGGTACTCCGCGAGGTGACCCTATTCAGGTTGCCACTCAGGATAACCGACAACAACACCGTCAAATAGTGCTGGTGAACAGACAGTCTGCTAAGGGCTTAAACCCTGACCTTGGTGCAACGCCATTTGGTACGAGAAAACGAGCACACATGGCACACAGTGTCTGTCAGGGTAGCTGGGGGAGCTATCTATTGTTTACCCACTGCCCGCATTCACCTGAATTGGGGAGCCGGATCCGGCACGATGAATGTGGGAATCATGAAGGATTTACCAGCCGAGGTGTTGCTATGGAATGATTTGGGTTCCTTAATTTCTGCCTACATCTTCAGGGAACTGGCCAAAGCCCAACCTGTAACCACTCGCCTACAAGCTGAAACTGCATAAGTTGGCCCACATGTCGAGAAGACCCAGGTAAGAAACCAACCCCTGACTGTAACTTAAGATCCGACCACGTTAGGCTGGGATACCCCAGAGGAGTTTGGGAGGTAAGCCCAGGAAGACCCTACCCTCCACAAATATAGGACCAAGGCAGATAACAAGGGGGATTAGAATTATAGATATAGATTTATTTGGGAGCACGATCGGTTGTATAGATTAACCAAAACCCACAGTAGAGGAACAGCCCCATCCCTGAAGCACCAACTGGTAGTTCCTGGGAAATACCGGATGGAACTTCTCCAGATTTGGCGTGATGTACCCTTAGAAGGGCATCTGGGAGTACACTGCATGTCCCACAGGGTGACCCAGAACTTATTTTGGCCGGGAATCTCTAGGGATGTGCGACGGTACTGCAAAACCTGCAAAATTTGTTAGTGGGTAGGGAAGAGTGGAGATCACCCCAAAGCCTGACTGCTATCCATGTCCATTATTTAGGAGCCTTTTAGCCGGATAGCAGTGTAACGGACCGTTTTACACACAAGGGGTGAAAACTGTTTAGGCGATCGTCCCCCTTTCCAGAGATGCAGGCACAGCTACTGCAGAACACCAATCCGCTGAACAGGAAACCATATGAATGCTGTAAACAGCCGAATAGGAAAACATACACATACGCATACACATTTGGGCAATTACATACTGTCACACTCCTAGCAGTCGATCTGGAACATCATACAATAAATCCCCCCAAGAACGAGACAAAGCTCTGTGTTGAGGGTCAAGCAGTGAACAGACAGAGCTGTGGGTTTATTGTGCTTATGTACAAATTATTACACCTTAGTACCACCCACAGGGTTTTGGAACACAACCAATAAACACATACAATACACTCACACTCCCACACAAATTCCTCCCCTCTGCATGTGATTCAATTACCTTACACAATGGGTAATGTAATTTAGCACAAGCTGAGAAATACAATTTTTCCACATTATTCATAACTTGAAAAGTATGCATCACAAACTTACATTTTCAGAATCAGCATACTCCAAATACAAACATACGTCAAACTCATACAAATTGGTCCAGTGGTTCAAAAGATAGATCGTAGTCCTTTGTGACCACAGGAAGCATGGCTTTTCTGCCCAAAACCAGTTCCACAGAGTCTTCTATTCTGGAGATAATTAGAAGTAATAGAATTATCTCCAAAGACAGAGGCTCCTTTGAACACATGGCAGCAAAAAGACAGTAAAATACAATAAAATACACAAGGTTACATTTATGACATAAAATACAGACATGCAACATATGCCCAGATAGCTTAGGTCTAAGCGCACATTATTACTGAATGGCGCTCAGAGCACACACATACAGTTCAATTGCCATGGAGCCAAAATCTTTCCCATAGTCTTTCATTATACGAATGGGCTCCATGGCATAGCTATCTGGGGTATCACTGCTCAAACAGGGCAAGCACCAAATGACCCGGCTTTCTTGTCTTTGCAGGGGAAAATCAAGCCTTTTAACATGGGGCCATAATCCCAAGGCAACAGGTGAGCAACCCGGCTTCTCCAATGCAATGTGGCGAGATTGGTCTCGTCACAGGCAGTCGATCTAGTAGGGCCCCTAACAAGACCCAGTCCATCCGGTAAGAAGTGTATATACTTACCGTAGTGGACTATGCTACCCGTTACCCAGAAGCGGTCACCCTCACAAATATTCATGCAGAAACCGTTACAGATGATCTGGTTCGGATAATTGCCAGGGTGGGTTTCCCCAAGGAAATCCTCCCAGACCAGGGAACCCAATTTACAGCTGCTCTAGCCCATCAGCTGTGAAAAGTATGTGGCATCAAGCCCATACTAAGTTCCCCATACCACCCCCAGATTAACGGTGTATGCGAGCGGTTTCATGGTACCCTCAAACAGTGAACTATTGGAAGTCACACATGGCCTTTTATGCGACTCCCCATGCAAAGGGTTTACAAAGTGAGGTGCAGGGGAATCCCTCCCATAATTTAAATCCAATTTCACCCATGGAGGGCTCCGCGCAGACTGAGCTCCGCAGGGCGGGGGAAGGCTTAAAAAGCCTTGCCCCGATCTGCAATTAGGCTAAGAACACTCTGATTGGTAGTTTTAAACCAATCAGAGTGCTCTTTGTCATTTTACACAGCGTGGGAAAATTCCAAGAGCACTCTGATGGCTTGAAATCCATCCACTCACAATGCTGTGTGTCATTTTACACAGCATGGGGAAGTTCTTTTGTCCCCCCTCATCTTTATGGCGCCCACCCGCCGCCCAGGGGTGGGGGCCGGGGACAGTAGGTCCCCCCCTCATTATCATTATGGCAGGATGGTATTTTTTTTTTTTTTACAGTGAGCAGCCACAGTTTAGTGGACATGCCCCTACTGGCAGTATAGCCAATAGGTGCATTGGGGAGATTTTATTCTCCCTTATGCTATTATTGGGGTCATATTGACCCCCATAGAGTGAGGGGGGACCTGGGGGGCTTATGAAGTGGTGGGGAGCACTGCTCCCTGCCGCCTCTATCTTTACATATTACAAGGAGGGACCTGCGTGCCGGTAGCTCCCTCCTTGTAATAAACTGAACGAACAAACGAACACCGATACACAGTGTTAGTTTGTTCGTCTGATTTTTCTATTCATTCAGTCGTTTGTCTGATGAATAAATGAATAGATTAAATTCCCATTCGCATGTCCAGGTGTTTCACTGGGCATGTGCGGGAATCTCACAGTCTATCTAGTGTGGGCAGATGACGTGTCCCACAGGAACTTCATCTACCCACATAAAGATGGCGGCGCCCTGAATAAAGATCGGGGCAGAAAATAAAGAATAAAAAAATAGGTAATATGGGGTGCTTAGGGGCATTTGGGGGTGACTAGGGGGTCAGTTAGATGTAGCATCAAGCACACTGCATTATATACACACACACACACTGCATTATATACACACACTACACACACACTGCATTATATACACACCCTACACACACACTGCATTATAAACACAGTGTGTTTGTATAGTGTGTGTTTGTATAGTGTGTGTGTATATAATGCAGTGTGTTTGTGTAGTGTGCATTATAAAACACACTATACAAATACACTACACAAACACACTGTGTATATAATGCAGTATGTGTATATAATGGAGTGTGTGTGTGTGTGTGTGTGTGTGTGTGTGTGGGGGCATTTTTTATTATTATTTTTTTTTTTTAATATTTATTTTTGTTGTCCCCCCTCCCTGCTTGTTGCCTGGCCAGGGAGGGGGGATATGATAGTCCCTGGTGGTCCAGTGGCATTGGCTGAGCTGGGGGGCGTAGAGCAAGCGCTTACCTCACCTCCCAGCAGTTCCTCCAGCTCCCCAGTGTAACTCTCGCGGCCCGCGCGTTGCGAGGAGCGTTGCCATGGCAACGCTCTCACGGCCGTGGGTCTCGAGAGTTACGGCGGTCCTAGGAGGTATTATCGGCAATATCGGTATCTGAATTGGCCGATACTGATATTGTCGAAAATAACGAATATCGGCCGATTATATCGGTAAAACCAATAATCGGTCGATCCCTAGTGCACCCACACATAAAGGGGTTCGTAGAAGGGCACCAGTATGAAACAAATACTTGATTCTGCCACTAATAGTAATTATGTTGAAAGAGTCTAAACTGGAAGATTGGAGGTTAGGACAAAGCCTAATACCTCATGTGGCGGAACCAGCCTCGCCACTGGGCATTGGAGAAGACTGATTGCCGGCTTCCTGCCCTGTGACTATGACTGTTGAAAGGATGGATTTTCCCCTGCAAAGACCCAAAAGCTGGGTCTTTCGGTACTTTCCCTGTGTGAGCAGTGTTACCCAGATAGCTATGCCATGGAGCCCATTCGTATAATGAAAGACTATGGGAAAGACTTTGGCTCCATGGCAATTGAACGGTATGTGTGTGCTCTGAGCGCCATTCAGTAATAATGTGCGCTCAGATCTGAGCTATCTGGGGATATGTTGAATGTACCTGTTTTGTGCCATGGCTGCACAGTTATATGTTTTTATGTGTTTTATTGTCTTTTGCTGCCATGTGGCTAATGGAGTTTTTCCTCTGTCCTGGAGATAATTGGATTACTTCCCCAATTATCTCCAGGATAAAAGACTCTGTGGAACTGGTTT
Source organism: Pelobates cultripes (assembly GCA_933207985.1). Lineage (NCBI taxonomy): Eukaryota > Metazoa > Chordata > Amphibia > Anura > Pelobatidae > Pelobates > Pelobates cultripes. The sequence goes on from OW240912.1 coordinate 156,168,498, forward strand.
TGGGCAGAAAAGCCATGCTGCATTTGATCAAATAGGACTTTTCCTTAACTTTTGAACCACTGGACCAATATGTATGATTTTGACATATGTTTGTATTTGGAGTATGCTGATTCTGAAAATGTAATGTTTTATGTGAATGTGATGCATACTTTTCAAGTTATGAATAATGTGGAAAAACTGTATTTCTCTGGCTGTGATAATTAGATTAACCATTGTGTTCAGTAATCATATCACAGCCAGAGGGGAGGATTTTGTGTGGGAGTGTCTTTCTGTAATGTACGTGTGTTATTGGTTGTTATGTAAAACCCTGTGGGCAGTACTAAGTTTGTGGATTGGGAATAAAAGAGGCTGTATGTGCCAGTCCAGTCAGTTCCTGCTTAACCCTCAAAGTGAAGTGTTGTCTCATTATTGGGGGAGGATTTATTGTATGCTGTTCCAGTTTGACTGCTAGGAGTGTAAACCTATTTGCATGGTTTTTCCTATTCAGCTGTATACAACATTCATATGCTGAGAGCATTCAAATGCTCCTACGGTTCGGTGGTTTTAGTGTCTCCTGCAGTGCTTGGAGTCCTTAGGAAGTGCTAGGAGCATCCTTCAACAGAGGTACCCAGTCGGGGTGCCAGGTGATCCGTTACACCGCATACTAGTGAAATGGTGCCTGTGTGTAAACCTACTGTGAAACCTGTAATTAGAAATTCAACTAAGGGAAGTGGGGGGAAGTGTAAGTATTGAGGGAGAAGCCTTTTAGTGACAAAAGGCGAGAACAATCAGATTTTTCTGTCTGTGTTCCCTAGCTTTGAACTAATGACAAGTCTCGTAGTGATTGTCCTTCCCAAGGAAAGGTGCTGGATAGTAACTAGCAGTGTCAACAATTATTCATAAGTATGAAAGGATGGGAAAGGATGAGCTTGGTGCTACTTCTAAGTGCTGTTTCTAAGTGTGTAGTTGGAGATATTCTGGAGACTTTTACAGAAGCTTCAACTGTCTAAGACTTGTGCTAAGAGCTTTCTTTTCTGCTGTAACAGGTAAGATTCATCTGTAGTAAAAGGTTACTGATTGCACAAGGTTTGAATTTCTGTTGGTAATTATAAGGCATTTGATTTGATTAAGCTAGTTACTTGCTATTGATTGCTGGTTAATTAGCTATTGTTTGCAAATAAGCAGAGGCCTACCCAGGTGTTAACCCCTTAAGGACGGAGCCAAATGTACAAGTTGTGATCAAACCAAAATGTAAACAAACCACAGAATTTGACTCTGTCTGTTCAACTATAATATACCTCTTTCATACTAAGTGCACCCACACTTATTATATATCGGTTTGCTCAGGGGAAACAGGGCTTTCATTCCATATCAAACATTCATATATTGAACTCCATTTTATATGAATAAAATCTAAAAAAGTTATGTCACAATATTGTTTGGTTTTACTGCAATAAAACATACATATTTGTATTCAGAAATGTCTCATGAGTAAAACAGTACCCCCCATGTATAGGTTTTATGGTGTTTTTGAAAGTTACATGGTCAAATATACGTCTTGTCTATTTATTTATTTTTTACATAGAAATTTCACAGATTGGTTTGCTGGGCTTAGGTTGCCTTTGAGACCGTATGGCAGCCAAGAAATGTAAGTTACGCCATCATGGCATACCATTTGAAAAAGTACACATCCCAGGGTATTCAAAATGGGGTATGTCCAGTCTTTTGTAGTAGCCACTTGGGCATAAACGCTAGCCAAAGTTAGTGTTCATTTTTTTTTTTTTCAAATAAAAACTGTATTTTTGCTGATAATATTATTGTCAGTATATAGTTTACTGCCCTGAAACACTCCTAGTTCTGTTCAGTGATGTCTCACGAGCGGCACGGTATGCCCTATGCATAGGTTTTAGGTGTTTTTTGAAAGTTACAGGGTCATATATACGGCTTATCCATTTATGCTTTTTCACAATGGAATTTGTCAGATTAGTTTGCTGTGTCTAGGCTGCCTTTGAGACCGTATGGCAGCCAAGAAATGAAAACTACCCCTTAATGGCATACCATTTGAAAAAGTAGACATCCAAGGGTATTCAAAATGAGGTATGGCCAGTCTTTTGTAGTAGCCACTTGGGCACAAATGCTAGCCAAAGTTAGTGTTCTGGTTTATTATTTGCGTTTTTCACATAAAAACTGTACTTTTACTGATAATATTAACGTCTGTATATAGTCTACTGCCCTGAAACCCTCCTAGTTCTGTTCAGTGGTGTCTCACAAGCACCACGGTACCCCCCATGTATAGGTTTTATGGGGTTTTTGAAAGTTACAGGGTCTTATATACGGCTTATCAATTTATGCTTTTTCACATACAAATTTGTCAGATTAGTATGCTGTGACAAGGCCGCCTTTGAGACCGTATGGCAGCCAAGAAATGAAAATTACCCCTTAATGGCATACCATTTGAAAAAGTAGACATCCCAGGGTATTCAAAATGGGGTATGGCCAGCCTTGACATTTTTAGAACCAAGTCTATAAGTGATAAGAAAATTAAAGCAAGAAAGAAATAGAGACCACCTAGCTTGTCTAGAAGATAATCACTTCTCATCTCCTATGTAAGCCAGGTTTTTGTGATCAGTAATGATCAAAAAGGGGTCCTCTAAAAGATGTCGCCACTCCTTGAGAGCTAGCATAATGGCCAACAATTCTCAATATCGTAATTGGCTCAGCAGGAGACAACTTTCTAGACACCCTGGTTGGCACGGGTGGGTACAGAGGCATTTTGGACTATGCACTTGACCATGGGGGATGGAACCGATAATCCCCAGGAGGAGACGCTAGGAGACTAGCGGGACGATCCACACCTGGCCCAAAACGCGATACCTCACTCCCCCCCCTGTCGGAACGGGGTGGAGCGCGGGATCGGGGGACCCGGGGGGCGTGCGGGGAGAGCTATGACACCCGCTAGGGTGCGACCACTTGCGGGGCCCGGGGCGGCCTGCGGCCTCGCGAGCAAAGGGGGTGGAGGAGCGCCAGTTTTGTGAGCTATAAAGCTCATTAGTTTGGAGGGAGTCGCAGGATGCCCCTTAGGTTATTCCCATCAACACCTAGAGCGCTGGGCAGAACCGAATCATACTAAGGCAGGGGGCCAACACCCCACAATATTGCCAGGTAGGACCCTGGACACAAGGTCACTGGGGGGCTGCACGTCCTGAAGGGAACCTACACACCAGATGGATGTAACAGAGTTTCCTGGCTCTCCCTCTGGGAGAGAACTGCCCCTACCCCTGTCTCTGAAGCATCAACCTCCAATATGAAAGGCTTACTGCTGTCAGGATGCATCAATTTGCTGGCGGTGGCAAACTGCTGTTTGAGAGTTTCAAAGGCTTCAATAGCCTCCTTAGACCATATCGTACTACTAGCCCTTGCGTGTCATATTGGTGATGGGGGCTACTGCTGAAGAAAATCCCTTTATAAATCTTCTGTAATAATTGGTGAAACCAATGAACCTTTGAATGGCTTTCAAATGGGTAAAGGCCACTGTAGAACAGACTCTAGGTTTTTAGGATACATCTGAAACATAGCAGAAATATTATATCCTAAAAACTGTACTTCAGACTGGTCAAAGATCAATTTTTTCCAATTTACAATAAAGTTGTTTTTTTTTAAACAAGATTTGCAGAACTTGTTTAACGTAATCGTGGTGAGACTGGAGGTCAGGAGAATAAATAAGGATATCATCCAGATAGACCAAGACAAACGAGTAAATAAAATCCCTGAGTGCATTGTTAATTTAATTTTGGAAAACTGCTGAGGCGTTGCACAACCCGAATGGCATCACTAGATATTCATAGTGTCCACTTTTGGTATTAATTGCAGTCTTCCACTCATTTTTCTTTATTCTCACTAAATTGTAAGCGCTTCTAAGGTCAAGCTTAGTAAACACTTTAGCGCCCTGAAGTCTGTCAAATAATTCAGCAATAAGAGGAATGGGGTAGGCGTTCTTAATGGTTCTTAATGGGTAAGGTTTCATGTGTTATCAATGGTTGTGAGAGTGGTCTCCCATCAATAGCTTCAACAGCTAGGGGTGATAGTCTCTCCTTGATAGGTATATTATTATCCTTGACAAATTGAACGCCAATTAAGTTTCCAGCAGCACCAGAATCCATTAGGGCTTTGCATGAAAAGTTATTTTTGTCACAGGCGATAGAAATATCAAGGAGAAACCTATTTTTATTCTTTCCAGAGGACATTTCCATTACACCTAAGACCTGTCCCCTTAAGATGCTTAGGTAGTTTTCCAGACATATGGAACAATAGTTTCTCATATGTCCCTTCCTATCGCAGTATAGACATAGGCCTACTTTTCTCCTATATTATCTTTCTGCTTCCGACAGTCTAGTGACTCCCAACTGCATGGGTTCGAGTTTGGACTGTACAGGAATTTCAGGGACAATAGGTCTGGAGAAACGGGGTGCTAAATGCATACTCATGCATCTGGTCTTGTTTCTAGTAGCCTCTCTGGTTCTCAATCTATTCTCAATCTGCATGACAAAAGTGATAAATTCATTAAGCCTTTTGGGTAAGTCTTTGGTGACAATCTTATCTAGCATAGTTTCAGATAGTCCCTTTTTGAATGCAGAGATTAACCCTCGGAAGCTAGGGTACGAAATTCTATGGCATGTTCCGAGATAGACCGGTTCCCTTGTCAGGGGAGGAGATAGTAGGTGCCTTGTGTACTATAGGTGAAGGTACATAAGGTAGAGGTGAGGCCGCAGGTTGCAGGTGCGCTGTTCGGGTAAGAAGCGTACTGAAGGCCTGGGCAAATTGATCCATGCGGTGATCATTATCCTCCAGTTTCCTTTCACAAGCAGCTATGTGCTTACACAGTTATACAGGATCTAAGGCCCTGTCGTAATGTCAGGATTATAGTATGATCCAGCATGTTGAATTGTGTACTGATAGGTAACGTATACCGGACCTTAGAATGGCCGGACTAACGTACCAAAGAATAGTCAGGAATAGCCAAGGTCAAGGGATACAGAAAGAGACACCATGATAAAGAAAAGCCAGGGGTCAGGGATGCCAGAAAACAGTCAAAATCAATGCCAAAGTCAAATAACCAGAAAAAACAGAATCAATAACGCGCTCTCGGACAACCACAAGGGAAACCACGACAGGGCACTTAGGAAGAGTAGAAGTGGGCCTAAATACCCTGCCCATGGATCCGATTGGTTGTAACCAGCCTTTGACCCCAGGGGCAGTTACCAGGTTCCTATTTGCATGATTGCTGCTCAGCACAAACCCTCCTGTGAATTGATTGCTGCTCGGCACAATTTTTCCTGTCAGGACAGTAATTTTGCTCAGCACAACTTTTCCTGTCAGAACAGTAAATGCCGTTAATCACATTTTTATGAGTGGAATACGTGACACAGTGTCAGTTCATTGACTCTGGTTCTGCTGTCTGGTTCCTGTTTTTGTGTATCCAGATTGTTTTGCTCCTGACCTTGGCTTATTCACATTGTGTTTCCTGACCTCTGGCTTCCTCTGACCTTGGCTTTCTTACTGTATATACTGACTTCTGGCATCCTGACTTTGTCTTCCCCTCGACGATTCTTTTGCTTGTGTCCATACCTGTACTGCGACTTGGAGCAATATTCTGCACAGCCCCCGTGCACAGACTCACCGGCCAGGTGAATTCTTACCTGACCACCTTGGCCTGTGTTTAATTGCAAGGGTGAGCATAAATCTCTGCCTACCGGACTCCCAACTAAGGTAAGCCGTGACACCGACTGGTTGTGACTTGTGACTAGATCACAATTTCTTGTATTCTTTCAAACTCTCCCATGGCAGCCAAACGACCAACAAAACCCCTGCATTCCAGGATTTAATGCTGGATTAGTTTCACATGGCCATGTGGCATACGCAACACTCTCTGCCAATGCAATCTGTTTATGCGCTGGGCTTTGTCCCATTTCAATAAACTCACTTTAGCATTTCAAATCATCAAACCATTCTCATACTCATACTATGTTAGGATATTGCAGAATTTGAGCTGCCATAACATTCTGTAAAGCTGACAATACTGTACTGTTTACCACTCTTCTTGGTCATAGCATAGCATATACAGGGAGTGCAGAATTATTAGGCAAATGAGTATTTTGACCACATCATCCTCTTTATGCATGTTGTCTTACTCCAAGCTGTATAGGCTCGAAAGCCTACTACCAATTAAGCATATTAGGTGATGTGCATCTCTGTAATGAGAAGGGGTGTGGTCTAATGACATCAACACCCTATATCAGGTGTGCATAATTATTAGGCAGCTTCCTTTCCTTTGGCAAAATGGGTCAAAAGAAGGACTTGACAGGCTCAGAAAAGTCAAAAATAGTGAGATATCTTGCAGAGGGATGCAGCACTCTTAAAATTGCAAAGCTTCTGAAGCGTGATCATCGAACAATCAAGCGTTTCATTCAAAATAGTCAACAGGGTCGCAAGAAGCGTGTGGAAAAACCAAGGCACAAAATAACTGCCCATGAACTGAGAAAAGTCAAGCGTGCAGCTGCCACGATGCCACTTGCCACCAGTTTGGCCATATTTCAGAGCTGCAACATCACTGGAGTGCCCAAAAGCACAAGGTGTGCAATACTCAGAGACATGGCCAAGGTAAGAAAGGCTGAAAGACGACCACCACTGAACAAGACACACAAGCTGAAACGTCAAGACTGGGCCAAGAAATATCTCAAGACTGATTTTTCTAAGGTTTTATGGACTGATGAAATGAGAGTGAGTCTTGATGGGCCAGATGGATGGGCCCGTGGCTGGATTGGTAAAGGGCAGAGAGCTCCAGTCCGACTCAGACGCCAGCAAGGTGGAGGTGGAGTACTGGTTTGGGCTGGTATCATCAAAGATGAGCTTGTGGGGCCTTTTCGGGTTGAGGATGGAGTCAAGCTCAACTCCCAGTCCTACTGCCAGTTCCTGGAAGACACCTTCTTCAAGCAGTGGTACAGGAAGAAGTCTGCATCCTTCAAGAAAAACATGATTTTCATGCAGGACAATGCTCCATCACACGCGTCCAAGTACTCCACAGCGTGGCTGGCAAGAAAGGGTATAAAAGAAGAAAATCTAATGACATGGCCTCCTTGTTCACCTGATCTGAACCCCATTAAGAACCTGTGGTCCATCATCAAATGTGAGATTTACAAGGAGGGAAAACAGTACACCTCTCTGAACAGTGTCTGGGAGGCTGTGGTTGCTGCTGCACGCAATGTTGATGGTGAACAGATCAAAACACTGACAGAATCCATGGATGGCAGGCTTTTGAGTGTCCTTGCAAAGAAAGGTGGCTATATTGGTCACTGATTTGTTTTTGTTTTGTTTTTGAATGTCAGAAATGTATATTTGTGAATGTTGAGATGTTATATTGGTTTCACTGGTAATAATAAATAATTGAAATGGGTATATATTTGTTTTTTGTTAAGTTGCCTAATAATTATGCACAGTAATAGTCACCTGCACACACAGATATCCCCCTAACATAGCTAAACTAAAAACAAACTAAAAACTACTTCCAAAAATATTCAGCTTTGATATTAATTAGTTTTTTGGGTTCATTGAGAACATGGTTGTTGTTCAATAATAAAATTAATCCTCAAAAATACAACTTGCCTAATAATTCTGCACTCCCTGTATAAAGAAACCCTTTGGTAAAGTGTCTGTAATCATTAACAAACCCCAGAAGACCTTTCTGGCAGTTTGACTGAGGCCATTATAAAACAGCATTAAAGGACCACTATAGTGCCAGGAAAACATACTTGTTTTCCTGGCATTATAGTGACCTGAGGGTTCCCCCACCCTCAGGGTCCCACTCCCGCCCGGCTCTGGAAGGGGGAAAGGGGTTTAAACTTACCTTTTTCCAGCGCTGGGCGGAGAGCTCTCCTCCTCCGTTCCGCCCCGTCGGCTGAATGCGCACGCGCGGCAAGAGCTGCGCGCACATTCAGCCGGTCACATAGGAAAGCATTCATAATGCTTTCCTATGGACGCTGGAGCGTTCTCACTGTGAAAATCACAGTGAGAAAGCAGCGCCTCTAGTGGCTGTCAATGAGACAGCCACTAGAGGATTAGGGGGAAGGCTTAACCCATTGATAAACATAGCAGTTTCTCTGAAACTGCTATGTTTATTAAAAAATGGGTTAACCCTAGCTGGGCCTGGCACCCAGACCACTTCATTAAGCTGAAGTGGTCTGGGTGCCTAGAGTGGTCCTTTAAGTTTTTGTGGGTCTATTTGAAAAGCTTCAGGGCTTATAATGTTCCCCAGGAAAGGTATACAGCTTTGGTGAAAAGAACAATTTTCTATTAAAGCATGGAGGTATTTTTCACATAGGCAGTTTACCGCTTTCTTCACAAGTGTAATGTATTCCTGGTAAGTCCTTCAAAAGATTAGGATGTCATCAAGGTAGATTATGACAAACTTGTTACAGAAGTCATGGAATACCACATCCATGAAACGCTGGAAAACTTTGGCAGCATTGCTGAGTCGAAACAACACAACTAGATACTTAGAATGTATATATATTTTAACAAATGCCATCTTCCGCTCAAATCAGATTTAGATTCCCATAAATCATGTTCAGTAAAAATATATGATCCTCTAATATTTATATAGAAGTACTTCAAACAACTCTAGGATGAGGGTGGGAAATATTTGATAGCAATTTGGTTTAACCATTGATGATCGATACATGGTCAGAGAACTTCAACTTTATTTTTAATAAAGAAACATCCAGCCCCTACTGGAGAAGAAGGGCAGACAAAAACGTTCTTCAAGTTTTCCTGAATATACTCCTCCAAAGCTTTCTGTTCAGGCTAATATGTTTTCCCTTTAGAAAGAGGTGCCCCAGAAGCCGAAAGACCAGAGTTTAGTTGTTTTGGGTCATTTTTACAGTTCAACTGACTAACCCTCACTTGGTCAATTCTTCACTAGCTCGGTCAAAGGATGGATTGTGTCACTGCAACCAGGGATACCCAAGTATAACTTGCATGAAATGAGAATTGATTAGGGACAGGACAATATCTTCCTCATGAAGTGCACCGACAGCTGACAACACAGATGGGTGATGCCCAGAGATCTTGCCTTGGAAATGAAAGGAATGTTGTACTACTTAGCAAAAGTGTGATCTAGAAACATGATAGCAGCTTTTGGATCCACAAAAGCCTCACAGTATAGAGGATGTGACACTAAGGAAAAGTACCATAATTTTAGTCGTGGAGAAATGACTTGCAAGTTCTTACACAGCTCCTCCAACACAGTCTAGATATACCCCCTTTTACTTGACAGGAAGGGCAAGATAACTTATATCCTTTCAGTCCACAGTATAATTGTAGACACAAGGAGTGTCTTCTCGGTCTCTCCGCTTCTGTCAAGTGGGAGACTGTTGACTTCCATGAGTTCTATGGGTTTCCAAGATTCAACTAAAGTTTATGGTCAAGGTTCAGGTGCTGTTTGAAATCGACGAGCTAAACAATAAAGAGTCAAGGTATCTGACACATGTAGATGCAGCGACACACAGAAGCAAACTTTGACACACATTTACAGACAATGACAAACATGCAGATACAAAGATAAAAATACTGCCACACATGGAGATACCGACACACAGACATAAACACTGACACACATCTATATACACGGATACACACACTGACTCAGATGCAGATTTACAGACACAGAAGCAAACACTGCCACACATCTAGATACACAGATACAAACACTGCCACAAATGCAAATACACAGATAGATACAAACACTGATGTTATACTTGCTTTGTCCTTTTTTTTTTTATTTTTTTTTTTTTGTGTGTGACAATTTTTATTCTAAGATTATTTTGACTAATCAGGCAAAAATGCATTTTAGCCCTCATTTTTTTATCCTTTGTGTCTTACAAATCCTTTGTGTGCCTCTTACTTTATGCTATGTACCCCTCATTATTTTACTGAGATGCAGACTTTCTTGTTTTAAATATTTCTAAGTTGTAGGATTTATTTTTTACTGCTTTTGAATATTAAGGAGATTCAAAAACATTTATTGTATTTTACTTTTTTTTTCTTCTTTATTTTGGCAATGCCATAGACAGTGTCATTTCAACACTATACAGCTTGTGCAAAAGCCATGTCACGGTACATATGACGTTTTATGGATGGTACAGAAAGGAAAAGTGTGTAGTTAATACATGCAACACGTCCTACAATGGTTATCGGCTTGTTCAGTCTGTCAAGGTTTTTCTTTTTTATAGAATGGCATTCTGGCTTAACAATGGCCATACCAACATTTATAGTTCCACATTTAGTACATCTGACCGATGGCCTATGATGACAGAATAAATTATATATAGTGGGTTTACAGAACTCTAACAGCTGGCAGCATTTTGCGCCTTTGGCTTGAATGGATTACCGATAGGGCATTCAGCAGTGCTTAGCTTAATTAGTGCCACTTTTGCCGTCCGCCTGGTGTTTATAATGTGTAACTTGAGAGGTAAAGAGAAAAGTGAGAAAATATAGGGAAGTAAAGCTAAAGTGAAGAAACCGGAAAATAGTCAATCTCCAAAGGAGCTCAGGATCTGCCTTATTGTAAGTAGTGGGTCAACGTAAGCTTAGCCTTGACCAGAAAACCTCCAGGTGGAGGTGCCACTGCACCTGCATCCCTTCGGGGTTCTGGAGCATCCATTTTTGTATATATTTTTCCAGAAGTTAGTATGGTAGCTAACTGGTGAAAATTGCTGCCTCACACCGCCAGAGCATGTCCCCTTCCTTCCCCGCACCCCGCTCAGGCCTTCTGCTGCATGCCTAAGGGTCCAGAGTTATTTTCCACACCAGTATTCTGTTACCTCGGGGCATTCCCACCACATATGTATATATGTGCCTCCAACACAGTTCAGTTTCATCTGATATTGCTGTAATGGGGTTGTATACCATCTGAATAGTGTTTTAAATGACTGCTCTTGGAGCATTACACATATTGTTCTTTTTGTACACGCCTGCCGGATCTCTTGAAAAATCTGTACCCTCCAACACCTCACACAGGTCGGTCTCCCATTGGTCTGCATAGCGCAGTGCCCCTTTTTTTATCAGTTGCTGTGCTAATGTGGTTGTAAAGTTTGGTTTGTGTGGTTTCATTAAAACACAGTTTTTCAAAGAAGGGCATTTTTGCTGTAGCCACTGCCCTAACTTCTGTGCTTTGTGCAAAGTCCAGAATTTGTAAGTATCTAAAGTAATTGCGCGTTTTGAGTGTGGCTAGGGTGTTCAAATGTTTTTAAGTGACTATATCCTGATTTACATATAGGTGAACATATCTTTGTAATCCTATTGTCTCTATCTCTCCATAATCTCTATCCCTCGTGGGAAATCTCTGTTCCTAAACACTGGAGTCATAGGAGACGGGAGGTCACTCAGGGAGTATTTCTGTTGTGATTGATCCCATAATTGTATGGAGCTGAGGATAGCTGAGTTTGTGGTTCTCAGGATGGCCCGTTAGTTCCTTGGAACCTATATGTAGAACTGGGAATATGGATTCCATGCCTACTCAGCATCTCCTGCCAGGAGTTGTGTGCCACTGTATAATCTGGGTTAGTTGTGCAGCTAGGTAGTACTGGAAGAGGTGGGGCAATCCCAATCCCCCTCTTGGTTTTGGACGGTACAAGAGGTGGCTAGCTAATCTTGGGCGTTTATTTTGCCATATAAGTGTATCAATTGTCCTTTGTATTCCAGTTAGGTTTCCCCGGGTAACTCTCACTGGTAGTGATTGGAATAAAAATAATAGCCGTGATAGGACATTCATTTTAATTGAATGTATGTCCCCTAATCAGGAAATAGGTCCATCTGTCCACTGGCTTAACTCTCTGGTTTTGGTTTGGAACATGGGGGCATAGTTGAGAACAAACCAGGTCTTGGGGTCCGCTGTTAGGAGAATACCCAGATACGTAAATTCCTCCGTTTCAACCTAGTGTTCAAGATCTTGTGTGCACTTCCCCAGGGCCTGAATCTCTGCCTTGACCTCCTGAGAGTTATGGGCAATTTTGCCCGCTAGGTTGGATCTCACTTCTGATAGTTTGGAGAGTATCCGGGTAGTATCGTCAGGTTGTGAGTCCATCATGTCACTCTCTGCTGTGGAAGCTGAACAGGGGAGAATCTCCTGCATATGTCAATCGACATCAAAACTCATCTGGCAACAGAACTGATGAAACACTTGGCCACAGTTAAAGAAGGCCTTGCAGATCTGACCAGAAGAACACGCAAGATTGAAGACCGGTTTGAAGAGGTAGTCACTACCTCCAACAAACACAAGACCACCCTACAGGAATTAAATGAACAACTTATCCTGCTTGAAGAGGCACAGGAGAACCTCTACAATAGATCTAGACGAAATAACACCCCTCTAGGGAACACTCCCCCTCAGAGGGGATGGCCATCCCAAAAAGGGCAACCTGCCATGCCACCCACCTATGCATACTCCCGCTAGTGCTACAAGCCATACGGACCCCATCCACCCTAACACAAAACCTGTGTGACATGCCCTGGCACAGCGCCGAGGCGGCCCGCTTGTCCCCCATGCCACGACGGGTTGGTGGAGTGACTTGCACCCCAAGTCTGCAGCCACTTTCGCACCTCCACCAAACACCAACTCCCTGCAAGGGAAATCCAGTTTGCAGGTGTATGGAAATCCCACTGTTATCTGTACTCACCCAACTTCCATTTCCCTCTCGTTAACCAACTCCATTGGGATTCTGCGGACTGAACTGCCCCAAGAAGCCCAAACTCCCAGCCCAGCCCACCACACCCCACCACACCCCCTCTCACCTCATCCCCCCCTTCCTGAGATGATGGCCCATAACACCATGACCGATCTCAAAATAGAAATGCACAAGAGAACCCCTACCCTGACACTCTACACCCAACATTCGGCCGCATGCGACACCCTTAAACAAATAACCCTGCAAGAAACAACCAAGGCACTCATGTGGACGAAACAAAGACATTACGAGAACGGCAACAAAGCTGACACCATACTAGCCTGCAGACTGAAATTCACGCTGGAATCCGGAAAAAATAAAATCCGCACCCGAGAGGGACAGATCCACACCAAACCAGATGAAATAGGCAAAGCATTCCAATAATATTTTGCGACCCTCTACAACCATATGCCCGATCCACAAGCAGACACCAGACATGATCTAAAGACAACTTATTTCTCAACCTACACCTCCCAGCCCTATCGCCAGCAGCATCAGTGGAAGCAACCGACAAGGAATTGGTGTTGCCCCTAGGTTTCCTCAAGCCAACAAAAGCCCTCGACCAGATGGGATGACTGCTTTCTGTTACAAGACATTCAGCGATCTCCTCATTCCAAAACTGACAAAGGTCCTAAATAAACTCCTGCAAGGAGAACCTGTAACGGAGCTTTCTGTACCCTGGTTGGGCTTCCTGTACACCGGTTGGGTACCTCCGCCGACCGGTGCTCCTAGTGCTTACCGAGGGCTACAAGCACTTCTCCAGACACCATAAGTACTGCAGACCCCATGAACCGCCACAGCTTAGTTGGGGTGTTGCCGTCTCCTACCCACCCTGGACCTACGACAAGGCTCCAGGTTCCAGTGGGTGAACCTCTCTCTCTTCCTCCAGAGAGCGAAGCTCTTACAAGAGCTAGTGATTATTCAAGGGAGTATGAAGAGCATGGCAATCCCGTGTAGCAGTTTCCCCCAATAAGAGATCAGACTATAGATTGAGGGTAAATCAGGAACAGAAAGTTTAATAGCACACACTGGTCTTTTATACAAGTTTTGCAGCAGGTGACACCCAGGTGGACCTAGTTGGGCACCAAATAGAAAACCTACAAGCCAATAAAAACAGATGTTTACATTCAGACACTCCCATGCAGTGTACACAATCCCTCTGCCTGTGATACAATTAACAATGACAATGGACTAACTCAATTAACTCTAAGCAGAAAAACATATATTTTAACAAAGTCTAGAAATCACAGCAAAACACCACATTTACCGAAAATCACCCAGATCGGTTCAGGGATTCAGGAATTTCCTGGAAGTCATAGTTTTGACTGACAGCAAGCATGGCCCCATGCCCAAAACCGTTCCAGTCGGTCTCTGTCTGGAGTACAAAAGTAATAATTCACATGAACAGAGCATGCTTAAAATATTTTAGCCAGGTTTATCACAGGTGCCATAGTCACAGGATAGGAGGTTGGCAAATAGGCCCCTCCTAAAACCAGTGGCAAAGTTGCTTTTGTCACACAACTCTTATCACAAGACATGGTCAGTGCCAACATAACACTTATCCTCAAACAAGGCAAGACATACGATGAACCCGGAGACTTTAGATCAATCTCATTACTGAGCGTTGACCTGAATCTAACTCAACGCCACCAAATCTGAGCTACTCCCAATCACACCTTGGTGGCCGACCATGGAGCTGAATGGAAGTGCACTAATCTCAGCTCGATTGTTAATCCACTAGCATTAGAGACTAAAAAGCATTATGGGGAACCCCAAAAAGCAAGGAGAGACCCACTAAAAAAGCGGGGAAGACTCCAACTACTAAATCTGGTTCTCTGACCTGTTTCTTCAGGGAGCCAACGACTGTGAAGCTGGAGCAGCGGAGCCAAAATTGTGGCGGAAAGTGAGGCTGAAGCCTCTCCATCTAGCCCAGCACCGTCTGACTCATCTTGCAGATCGCAAGTTACAACACGTGAAGCCAACATCAGGGAAATACTGAGGAGTTTACCCTCAAAAGCGGACCTCCAATCGAAGGTAGAATCACTTGAGGCAGAAATGCATCAGGTACACCAACAGGTCATGGACCTAGAGGATAAAAGAGATGTCATACAGGCACAGGCCACTCACCTCTCTTCCATGATGGAATCACACGCCCAAACTATGACAGAATTTCAAAGACAGCTAGTTGACCTGGACAGTCGCAGCCGCAGAAATAATCTGAGGGTGCAGGGGTAAGATATTTTAACCACATTATCGGAATGATTTAACCTGATACTGAGGAAACACTGAGAAAACCCGATCATGATGGATAGGGCGCACAGATCCCTAAGACCGCGAGGGGCGACATCTCAGGCACCCAGGGACATCATCTGTAGATAACACTACTTCACAGTCAAAGACTTTCCTGCGGAGCCTCAGGGACACATCCCAACCTATTTTATTTCATGGTGCGCCTATACAAATTTACCCGGACCTACCTTGGTATACCTTACAAGCTAGAAGATCCCTTAAACCGATTACAACGCAACATCAGATACCCATGGGGCTTTTGCTTCGCATTGATAGTGATACACAAAGGGAATGCAGTCTCCATAACGTCACATGCTGAGAGCACTGGAACACAGTCGACTGGAATTCACCACTCCCGAGCCCGAAAAATGGTCCCCTGCCACAGCGCCAACGTGGAATTACTCCACAAAAGAAGAAAAGAATGGACCAATGTTTTTTTTCTCCTAACAGACAGCAGTAGCAAGGACATGGGGATAACTCACGCTAAGTTGCTTCACACCATCCCTCCCATAAGAGATCACTTCCACTGCAACGGAGGAACAACCTATCATCGAGTCCGTTTACAGGATTTTCATTCTCGTCTGCATGACCCGAAACTCACGAGAGCCATCAAGCCCTTCTACATAAAGGACTGATCTTTTGTATCATAGTCACGGCGTAACCTGCTAAGACAAACCAAAAGCTGGCCAATCTACCAGAATAGACACATCTTTTAATCGAACTCCCGGCCAACAAACAGACAGAGCAAAAGGGCTCAAACTTGTTTCTACTGTTATTGTTGTGAATGCGAACGTAGGCGTTCGTCTGACAGGTTGTATATGTACAGTGATGGTTGATGCATATATGTTATACTAGAATCTAGAATACATGTTAACATTGGGGGACTTAATTCTTAATGACTAACCTCACAGAGGGTAACGTCGGGTGGGAGGGGAGGGCTCCCCTGAGTTGCCAAAAGAAGGGTCCCTGATTCCCCTGTTCCCCACCCCATCCACCAAGTTTAAACCCAATTAACTGTCACTCACACGCCTCAGGTTGCATCCCGTAACCAAAAGGGACATGTCTCTCCCAGTCTCCTAAAGGTACCATACCACAGAAGTGGATTTCACTATTTCGAGTTGGTAATTGGCCAAGCACCCATAGAAGTACCGGTTCCTCTCCTGCCCAGAGAGAGAACTTGAACAAAACAAAGTCTTCTCTTCGATAGATCATAGTCACATCTCGACAGCGCCTTAAAAAGAGCGAACACAAGTTTATTTCCTATATACCTACCCGGTCCACACGAACGCTCACTCCAGAGTGTCCTTAAGACAAACGCTACGCATACTGTCAGCTTTGCTGGTTTCTTCCTGCATCGTTAGTCGGTGGAATCTTTTTACTATCTAATAATTTACCTATCTACACAGCTAAATTGATAAGAACCTAAAGACAAAGGTTTTCTTGAACATCTGAGTAAAGAGCTTAAGATTACACTGATACGCCAAGACACTCAACCCACACCTCAAAAGAGGTATTAGCTCATTCCACACCGTCACTTCAAGTAACCGCATCATGACAACGATCCACATTCACTCACACAACAGGAGGGGATTAAATATCCCAGAAAATAGAACTTTGGCTCTAGCTGATTTTCACAGAAACAAGGTGAAGGTGGTGTTTATACAGGAAACCCACTTTCACAAATATTCCGCTCTAATCCTTAAAAATCGTAAATACTCCACAGGGTACTTCAGACACTATATAGGGTCGAAATCTAGAGGAGTAGCGATACTGATAGGGAACAAGGTTCCATTTCAGTTCACAGAGCAGCTATCAGATGACACTGGACGATATTTGTTCATGAAAGGGAAAGTAGGGAACATGCAAGTCACATTTGCTAATCTTTAACTCCAGAATAAGAAACAATGTCAGGCAATGAGGGCAATTTTACACAAACTTGCCACGTTTCAGGAGGGCTTATATGAACATGACTCGAGACGGAGATTTAGACACCTCTTCTCCACAGTGCATACCTCACCCCAGCTCATTTATAATTTAACAAGATATTGCATGACGCCCAACTTTATAATGGCTGGAGGACTTTACATCCACCAGGAAAGATTAATCCTTCTTTTCTCATCCAACTGGCAATTACACCAGGATAGATATGTTATTCCTCCACCACAGACACCTTTCCCTTCTCAAAGGGGCCATCTATGGCTCGATCTCATGGTCTGATCGCGCTCTATTAACTCTGGAATTGATGATCCCATCCCTGCCCAGTACAACCCCCCAATGGAGACTAAATGATCTCCTACTCAATGACTTAGACCCAGTAACTAAGCTGAAGGAGGAATTGCAGTGATACTTTGTTGAAAACGCCCATCCAGACACGACACCTACCATGCAATAGGAAGCACAAAAACGCCAGAGAGACTAAAGGGTCTGCACCCTGACCCAGGAGATAAAACAGCTAGAGGAACCCCACTCTACTGATAACTCGCTGGCAACATATAACACCTTGTTAGCAAAACGCTCAGAACTCACTAATCTCCATACTAAGCGGAAGCTTCAATACACAAAACACACCTACTGCATAGGGCAGTGATGGCGAACCTTTTTGAGCCCGAGTGCCCAAACCGCAATACATGCCAACATGGCAATTAAACCCAAATACTGAGGTTTAAGTTTAGAAAAAAACAACTCGTACTGTTGTCCGAACTAATAACTTTTGTTTTAAAAGAACACAGAGAGTTCAATGATACAAATTTTAAATAATGATATAAATAGATAAAATTAAGCTTATATTTATTAGTATCTCCAACAAATGCAATACATACACAGTCTGCTGAATACACACACACACAAGACTGCTGAATACACACACACACACACACACACACACACAGACTGCTGAGTACACACACACAGTCCGCTGAGTACACACACACACACTGCTGAATACACACATACTGCATTGAGGTGGGGGGTGCGTGTGTGTGTGTGTTGTATGTGAGGGGGGTACTGTGTGTGTGTGTGCTATATGTGTAAGGGTGCTGCGTGGGGGGTAGGGGTACTGCTGGGAGGCTAGGGGTACTGTGTGTGGGGGGTAGGGGTACTGTGTGAGGGGGGGTAGGGTACTCGTGTGAGGGGGTAGGGCACTGTGTGTGGGGGTAGGGGTACTGTGTGAGGGGGTAGGGGTACCGCTGGGAGGGAAGCCAGTACCGTGAGGGGGGTAGGGGTACCGCGGGAGGGTTGGGGCACTGCTGGGGGGTTAGGGGTTACTGCTGGGAGGGTAGGGTTACTGCTAAAGCTAGCGGTACTGCTGGGGAGGGTAGGGGTACCTGTGTAAGGGGGGGAAACGCTGGGGGTTAGGGTACCGCTGGGGGGTTAGGGGCACCGCTGGGGAGGGTAGGGTTACTGCCGGGGTAGGGCACTGTGCATGAGGGTAAGGTACCGCTGGGGGGTTAGGGGCAACAGCGGGGTGGGTTAGGGTACCGCTGGGGGTTAGGGTACCGCTGGGGGTTAGGGTACCGCTGGGGTAGGGTACCGCTGGGGAGTGGCAGGTCAGCCCCTTCTACTCAATGAGGGGGGAGGGGGGGACACACAGCCATCCCTGGTGGTCCGGTGGTTAAGCACTGCAGGGGGAGGGCTCCAGGAAGCAGCTCCCCTGTCCTCTCGCGCAATGCTGTGTGGAGCGTTGCCATGGTAACGCGCGGCAACGCTCCACACAGCATCGCGCGGGAGGACAGGGGAGCTGCTTCCTGGAGCCCTCCCCTGCCTCCCGACCCGGAAGCAGAGTAGGCGCCTGCCGTTTCGGGCAGGCAGGCGCCTACTCTGCATTGATGGCGAACCTGTGGCCGCGTGCCCACAGAAAGGGTTCGCCATCACTGGCATAGGGGATGGAATATTAACAGTTGAGCAGGGAATTGCTGATCACTGTTTTTTTTTTTTTTTTTTTACAAGCTGGCAAACATGCACTGTCCAGCCACCACATAGTTAACCTTCACCATGCTGAGGGGTTTGCAATCATTTGATCTATTTATTTATAAAATATTTTACCAGGAATGATACCTTAATATTTCTCTTGTTTTAAAGTATTTCCTGGGTCCACAAGCATAATTTGCCGGCTGACTGCTAATGTTGCAAGTAGAAAATCATTTGGCTTTTAAAAATATATTCTGCAACAATATTTAACTACGTCACTATTATTTTGTTTTTCTGGTAATATTTAGAGGAACAGTAACAAAATAACATTTGAGAACAGGCCACTAATTTTTTCTAGAGTAATTTACTTCTGAATTTGAACCGAGCACAAACTTTTTTCATTCATTTATTATTAATTTGAAAGTTCTCATTTGTTTTTGTTTATTTTTTTTTTTTTTTTTAGTTGAACCGACTGTGGGCTTAACAAAGGGAGTTAACCCTTTGATCGATGGTGCAAATGAAACAGTAGGAGCTTTCTGCATAGCTTCAACCGGAAAACCTGCTGCTGAAATAAACTGGGAAGTGTCCTTTGGGAGAAACACAACAAATATAATTTATTATCCAAACAAAACCGTAACAGTCATAAGCCAGTATTGGCTAATTCCAACTAAATTTGTAAAAGGAAGAAATATAACCTGTGTGGTCAGGCACCCAACTTTAGCAAATGACCTTAGGTATCCTTTCACTTTGGACATACAATGTAAGTAACCTTAAAATATTTTCTTACTTTTTATTGTCTCAATACAGTATATACAAAGTTAAAATTAATACAGAGTGTGTTGAATAGGCAAAACAAGTTGCACTTTTTTTTTTTATACTTTCTATTATAAATATTAAATGGACACAACCCTTACACAGATGTTTAAAAAAAAAATAATAATAATAATATATATATATATATATATATATATATATATATATATATATATATATATATATATATATATATATATATATATATATATATTACACACACACACACACAAGACACTCACTGGTAGTCTTAATTTGCAAACATTATTCACAAATATTCAGAAACTTAACCCTGTCATCAACATTTTTTAAACAATTGTTTTAGACTAGTGGTTAGGAGCCATTTCCCCACGGTTTAGGGCTGGTTGTGCCTGTATATTGCTTGCCTTATATTTGTTACAGTTATCCTGATGAAAATCTGGATGAGGACTAAAACGTTGATGATACTGTAAAGTTACTGAACACTGGTGAATAATGTTTGCAAATTAAGACCAGTGGATGCTCTTCGAGTGTATGGTTGTTAAAAAAAACTGGAGGAGCACTTTGGCATGTAAAACTAAAGAGTGAGTGCAGGACTATGTTTTTGTTATATATTGGCAGGATGGCCAGGCTCTTGACAAAAACTTCAAATGCAAGTGTCAGGATAAAATAGTATTGCAGTTTATTTATATTTTGCACGTTCCACAGGGTATACAATGCTGTGCTTCACAGAAATAATAAAACAAAAAGAAAATAAACCGTACTCCAACTTGCAAACTTCCTAAACTATATTATTTCTAACCAGTGGTGTATTTTGAATTTGTGCTCGGACACTTCCAAATTTAAATTTACCCCACCCCTTCCTGTCAAGGCCACACCTATTTTGGTTAAAGACTAACACATGCATTGACTGACATGAGACACACTCAGATACACTGACATACACTCAGTGGCAGACACACATACTCACACACTCATTTATTTGACACAATCTGACAGACGCACACAATTACTGATTTTACACAAGCTGGCAGACACAATTACTTAGACATGCATTGACACACACTTAATGACAAACGCACATTACAAATAATTATTTACTTTTATTTTAGTTTAAATCCACCTAGCCTCCCTACCTTTGGCAGAGCTGGGTGGATTTTCATCTGGGGTCCAGTGGGGCTGCTGGGCTGGCCACTGGGCAGGAAGGTGTGCAGGATGGAAGGCGGGTGGGAAGGCAAGTGTGCGCTACTTAGTGATGCCGGGCGCCGGAATGACGTTACATTGCATCACTGTCAGTCACAGCTCCCTCACCGCCGCCTGTAATACAAACTGTCCAACTCTTGGGCCCCTATAAGTCAAGGCTATTTGCCTGGGCATTTGGGGGCGGCAAAAAAATGGAAAGGCAAATACCTTGTTAGCCTTTTCCAATGTGCGGCCAGAGATCCAGGATCATAGAGAGCAGCGCAGGGGAGAGACAGGAAGATGAAGCTCAGCTCTGCACAGAGGCATCCAAGCAGCTGCTGGTAAGTGTGTGTCAGTGTGTGTGATTCAGTCTCTGTGTATGTGGGCTCAGTCTGTCTGTGTGGGTGTGTGGTTCAGTCTCTGTGGGGAGGGGGGGGGTCAGTCTGTGTGGGGGTGGAGTTCAGCCCTTGTGGGTGTGTATGTGGGGGTCAGTCTGTGTGTATGGTGTGGGGGAGGTCAATCTGTGTGTATGGGTGTGGGGGAGGTCAGTCTGGATACAGTCTGTGTATGTGTGTGGGGTGGGGAGGGGTCAGTTTGTGTGTATGGGTTAGTCTGTGTGTGTATGGGTTTGGGGGGAGGTCTCTTTGTGTGTATGGATCAGTCTGTGTATGAATGGGTCAGTCTATGTGTGGGGGGGGGGCAGTCTGTGTGTGGAGGTGGGGGGTTCAGTCTGTGTGTGTGTGTGTGTGTGTGTGTGTATGGCAAGCCTTGATAAATCCCAGGTGCCATGGCGACTAGAAATTTTGCCCTGGCACCTGGGATTTGTCAGCCTTTTACCTAAAGCGGACGGCTGGGCAAACAATGGAGCCGGCCGGCTCAGGGAGTGTTGTAGCCGGCCGCGCTGGGAGGTATGGAGGAGTCCGGCTCAGGGAGCGCTGTAGCCGCCTGGCTTAGGGATCATGGAGGCGGCCAGCTCAGTGAACATGTGAACAAACCTGCCGGACGGACGGCCACCCAGGAGAGAAGTGTGCTGCTGGTTAACCTATTGATCCCAATTAGAACGTTGTGGTTAACCGCAGACACTTCTCAATTAAACGGATTCAGGGTGGTTGTCGTTCGTATGTAAACCACGCGAAAGCCCAGCGGTGTTCGGCTCTATTTTCATGGAACTAAAAATGGACACTTTTTCTGCCGAACACCACTGAAACAACGGAACGCCTGGCTGCCTCCACGAAAGCATACAAATACCGGCCGTTCGGGAGGTTTGAAGCATACGAAATAACTTAAGCCAGATATCCTTCCCATGGAGTCATTTGTATCACGAAAGACTGTAAGAACTTTGACTCCATGGCGATTGAACTATGTGTGTGGGATCTGAGCGCTATTCGCTAATAATATGCACTCAGATCCAGGCTATCTGGGGATATGTGATGCAAATGGGAAATGTTCAGTTTTTGTAAAGTTATGTATTTTTATATTTAAAATGGCGACTGGCTTTGTCCTGGAGATAATTGAGTTACTTTGTAATTATCTCCAGGGCAGAGGGGAGGAAACCATAGTGCATTGTAGGTAAAAACTGTGACTGTGTGTCTGGAATGTCCCCATATCTGTCTGTCATTTAAGTCTCTCATTTGGTCCCCTAGGGGAGTGTCCACCAAGTGGTAGACCTGCATAAATACGGGTATATATATATATATATGTATGTGTATGTATGTGTGTGTGTGTGTATATATGTGTGTGTATATATGTGTGTGTGTGTATATATGTGTGTGTGTATATGTGTGTGTGTGTGTGTGTATGTGTGTGTGTATATGTGTGTGTGTGTGTGTGTGTATATATATGTGTGTGTGTGTATA
>OW240912.1:156191377-156201876 GCA_933207985.1 Pelobates cultripes
TTTATTTAGCTAAAGTAATTTAGGTGACTATAGTGTTCCTTTAAGACAGCTGTGTGTAAATGCTCCTTCACTAGATTAAATGTTTTCAGATGATTTTGCCAAATATCCTCCATTGTACATTAAGAAATCAATGTCCATATGCTCCAATGCAAATCATAATTACTTTGCTCAGTAAAGCGGTTATTCCCATAATATATTTATAACAGAACCAGAAGTCTCAATATGTGTCAGTTCCGTACATTTCCTTGCCGACATTTTAAAAGGTTTTCTCTGTCTAATTAATTTTACAATACACATGTAACCCCAAGGTTCCGATAGTTATGTAGAGCTTGATGAGGCAAACACAGAAAAGGAACAAAGACAGGGATAAGTACGACACTATGCATGGACCTTAGAAAATACACATTTGCTGCTTGTCTTTGTTTGACTATGTGGCAAACAATTAATCAAAAGTCATTGGTTTAATCTAATCCAAGCTTTTAAATTTGTAAAATGCCTTATTCACATATAAATAAAACAAATCTGAATTTGTAGAATTCCTTTATAGGGTAACTCCAACCAAGAAAACACTGTCTTCATAAAACATTGGTTTTTGGTTGGGGTATCCTCTTGGTGGCGGTTGCCCCACTAAACACACAAAAAAAAAAAAAAAAATTAGCCTTAACTTACCCGTTTTCCATTGTGAAAGCCATGTTCCTTCCTCAGGCTAATATTTCTAGTTTCCATTTCTTTTGAGAGAACTGCACTTAAAAAAAAAAAAAAAAAAAGTAAAAATGAAGACCGGAATAACTCAATGTACAGAATTTGTCGCAAAGATAAGAGTTGGATCAGGGCATTTGCATTGGATGTTTAGACAGTTAATAGTAGTTTTAAACAGGCAAATTAAGCAGATCGAAAGAGTGGTAGTACAGTCACAAGGCCCCTGCAAGGGGCAGTTAGACAGCAAGAACCCAAGCAATCGAGGCATTAAATAGAGTAAAATAAATCAATATAATAGATGGCTTAGAACACAAACGCAAATAACATGTGACACAAAAGCCTTGGGAATAGGGTGAGTCTCCATCTCTCATCAACCTATGCCATTCTGAGGTAGGCTGCAACCTAGCGTTGGCGAAGTGGTAGTCAGGTGAAGTGTCCCATTCTGCGGCCAGTGTAGCAGGCTGTAGAGCTATGGAAGTGGGCCGAGTGGCTTTATACTCGGGTGAACTGAATGGCGAGACTTTTTTGGAAGCTTGCCATCCTTTACGTCCTATGAAATTTATTGGTTATTGGGATTGATCACGTTCTGGGTCGTGATTTATTGCGTATAGAGGCTTTTTGGATATATACTTTAGCCATTCTCTCTCCCCTGAGGTTTCCAATGAAATTAACCCTTTGCAATGCTCCTTAAATAAATTATAAACTCTCTCTGACGTTTGTATGTTTGGTGCAGACAAGACACTGTTCTGATGGATCATGTGAAGTTTACTGACAACTCTAGCCTGGGGTTCTGTATTTTGTTTTATGCATATATACATTCTCCATTTTGTAGGGTGTGCATGCATAACCATATTAGTGGTAATTTAGCCTTTTGAGAAATGCTGTTTTTTGTTTCGGGTGAGCCCCCAATAGCCTTTTGTATGTATATGTGTGTATTTGAGATCTAGTCACTTTTTTGACATTATACACCATGCTTAGAAGCTTCCTTTAGCTCTCCTGAGCTCAGTTCAGACACAGAGCTTCTGGCACACTGTAGTGGTTATGGCGCTTGAAGTATTCCTTCAAAGGATGTGACAAAATCATTAAGCTGTAGGGACAGTACAAACACTTTGTCATTTCGAAGGTGATAAAATATGTATTTGCATTGGTGGAGTGAATGTGAAACCAGATTAGGTAAGAAAAAAGCCAGCTAAGGATCCTGCCCTAGGATACACCAATATTTGTGCAGGATATGTGTAATGTCCTAAATATAACTATTAAAGTTAGTAACAAAATCTGGTTCTTTTCCCATCATTTTAGTGGGACCAGATGTCCACAGCTACTAGAAACTTCAGTCAGCTCACTACAAGGTGTTACACAACGAAATTTAGAAAAGTTAAGAGGGTACATACCTATACAAGACATTTTCATATTGCGTAATGTGACATTTCAATGTATGGCTGCTGCCGACCATACATCCTTAGCTTCTGAACGTAAACAATTTCACCAGAGTACCCAGAAGTAATCTGTCAGAGAGGGTGGGAAAGTAAGATTAATCAAAAACAAACATTGTTTCATTTTGGGGTCTGTTTACTGATCTTTTAAAATCCACATTGTCCGGAAAAATATGTCCACCTTAAAGGGACATTTTGTATATGTATTTCCGAGTGGTTAGGTTGCCTAACTGACGCTATACTTCACGCATGGGATCTCTCTCTCTCTCAATACATTGCTAAACACAAATACACACGCCAGCCATAAGACTTGCTTTTCCTACAGAAATCTCAGTTTAACAGTGCTCTCGCTGCTGCAAGGGATTCTGGGTAGGCATATGCAAATGAGCTCATCAAAGAACCACATTTTTGTATATATATATATATATATATATATATATATATATATATATATGTATTAAGGCCTTTTGGCCTGTAATTGTGGGAGGGGCGTATGACTCACCTTCTCCCTACTTAAGGGACACCCCTTACCTGGCTCCATACCGTTCGAGGTCAGCGCTGCATCGAGAATCCACTTCCGGTTCACGTACGGCGCCATCTTGCTTTTCAAAACCCGCGGTTTTCGTTTGGTGTAGCTGTGTCCAGGAATCCTTACAGGTTTTCCGCCCGTTCAGCCACGCACATACCCGGTGTTTTCGTCGCAGATTAAGTCCACAGGACTTCAAAATCGTAAGTCCGTCGCCCGGATCATTTCCCACGGCGTCGCGATTTAAAACGGCCTTACTTTACGGCCACACGCTTTACGGCCAAGTCACAGGCATATTAACCCCTTTGCTGCCGGCAGGCATATCGGTTTCGGTTTTTCTTTGTATTAAGCAAATTCGTTCTGCATATCATCAGCTATAATTGGTTTCATGTCATTTACTGTTATTTAGCTTATGCTATTTACGAAATCCTTGCATATGACTGGGGCAATACCCCTGTTAACTACTTATGAATAAGTATTTATTTAGGTTATGGTTTAATCTTAGCAGATATGGCATTATTAAAGTTTTATTGAAATTCTTCATGTCATATACATATATTTATGGAGTTAAGCTTAGACAAGCCTTTACATTTTACAGATGTCGCTTGTAGGATTTACGTTATAAATTATGTTTAGAAATTACGTTTCTATCATACCATGTACTCACGTTTCTTACATGGCACTTATATATTCTGACTTTTTCTTTGTGTACTCAAACGACATACCAAGTACACAAGAACACGGTCTCACAAATCTCACAAACTCTCGGGTTGAATCACACGTCTTGATTCAACCACTCATACGTCACGTTGTTTCCAAATTTTGGGATAACTTCTCAAATATTTCTGTACCTCGTACTTACCTCTTTTCATGGCTTACGTTTACGGCCTAACATATACGGTATTGTTTTAAATCCTGCACCTTATTATACCACAAACACTAGCATTACTATATCATACGCATTAATCTGGTCACCAGAGACATATCATACACACCCCCAAGCATGATTACCATACCACATACAGGGCCAGTCGGGCCAATATCATTCATGTATTCCCTTTCCATATGTACTACTAGAACTCATCACATATAACTAGTCTAAATTGGTATCATAGGATCCAATTCTCACACTATCATATTTGGTTTTCTATCCCTTTAGGATTTTCCAGTTTTTCTCTACCTATCGCTTATCAAACGCATACATACTACCAGGTACGTTAAGCCTGCTCACGCCATACATCACATATGGTTCCTCCTCTACTTAGGACATAGAGTACTGGCAATTTTAGGGGTTATAGGCCCAAATAGGTATCCCCCCTCCGGGCATTCTGCCTATCGTTTAGTGGTCCGCGAGGCCAACACCCCGCCTCAACGTTTCGGAGGTAATGCCCCCCGGGCCACACGTGAGTTAGCCGCCTCGCATTATAGAGAGGGTGCCACCTGTCACTCCCTTCCCCTGTTTTCTTGTATTGTCACCGAGAGGCCTACGATTTCCTGCCACTACGTCGGGTGGCCTCAATAACCCCTCGCGCCAACGCATAGATAGAGCCTCTCATAGCCACTTGGCAACTAGCAGGGCCTCACCTGTCACCAAAGAACAAGTTTTAATTTTTCGCCTATCCGGCATAATTAGCCTGCCAGTACATCCCCTCGGGGGGTTTTATGCTAACCATATACTTTTGCAATCTAGTATGTCGCAAGAAGGGGTAGAGGATTTCTCCATCCCAAGGACTCCGGCTAGAACCAACACCCCATCACAGGAGGAAGATACGGCTAGTCCAGCATCTTTCAGATCATGGACTATCCCTCGTATCACTAGCGAACTCAGGAGACGACAAATCCCTTTTCCAGCAACAGCAAGGAAAGCGGAACTTTACAGATTATTACACACCTCAACCGATAACACGGACGCTGGGGAAGGGTCGAGCCAGTCCCACCCAGGGAACATACATGAAATGCTCACGTCCCTCATGACATCCATGAGCAAGGTCAATTCTAGGCTGGAGAAACTTGAATCGGTCACTACAGCCCTCACTATGGCTGGACCGGCCACGGCAATTCCCCCATCAGTGGTGGAGTTGCAATCAGTTTCTCCAGCTATCACCTCGGATGACCAAGAAGTTTACCCTGCCCACATGATTCCTGAGCACCTCAGGAGAGATATCCTGGAAGGTAAAGATGTCAATCTGGCCTCACTACTAATTGCCTCCCAGGATATAGTGGAACATAAGACCTACGCTTATGACGATATTTCTGTGGTAGTCAAATCCAGGGATGCACGATTAAATAGGAAGCTAACCATTCCAGAATTTGTATTAGCTTTTGGCATTTATCGGGATGTGGTCTGTACGGTATATCCCCACAGACGTGAGGAGTTTGACTTATATATGCACAGGCTGGTTGATCTGGGCAACAAATATGGTGGGTCAGCTTTCTATGACTACCATAGATCCTTTTCTGCCAAAGTGTCTGGCGCCTTCTCACAGTACGGGACAAGGTCCAACTGGAGTAAGATTGATACGATCATTTTTTGCAGGCACTTTGCAGGTCTAAGAGCACCGGCCTGTGCACACTGCTCCTCCATGGCTCATACTGCCAATTTTTGTCCGACCACTGCGAACGAACCTACCACCTCGCAGGGCACTAGCTCCGCTGTGTCAGCAGAGAGAACACCCAAAGACAAACTGGGTCGACCTATCAAGTTTTTGGGGAAGTCCCAAATATGTAATAATTTCAATGTCGGTGCATGTAATTACAGCGGTTGTCGGTTATTGCATATATGTTCAAAATGTTTTAGGGCACATGCGAAAACCATGTGTCCAAATAAAATGTACCCTAAGCAATACTTAACCGAGATAAATATTTCTGTACTCACGGCATTACTGTCACGACATCCATCCAGACATTTGGTAGACTTCATCATCACTGGTCTATCACAAGGATTCCATACTGGTCTCATACACATGCCTTCAGGAATCCTTGAATGTCCTAATTTACAATCTGCACAACAAAACCCTACAGCGGTTAGCACACTCATAGCCAAAGAAGTGGCAGAGGGCTTCCTATTGGGACCCTTTCAGTCCCCTCCTTTTTCCACATGGCGGACAAACCCCATCGGTATTGTCACAGGGAAATCTTCCCACAAACAAAGACTTATCATCGATCTGTCTGCACCTCACACCTCTGCCTCACCTAGTCTGAACTCCCTTATCCCCTCTGAGGAATTTTCACTTCAATACTCCACCATAGATCACGCCATTACAGCTATCATGCAGGCAGGGGTCGGAGCATGGCTCAGCAAGACTGACATTACAAATGCCTTCAAATTATTGCCTATCCACCCTACACTATGGCACCTACATGGCATTAAGTGGACC
Source organism: Pelobates cultripes (assembly GCA_933207985.1). NCBI lineage: Eukaryota > Metazoa > Chordata > Amphibia > Anura > Pelobatidae > Pelobates > Pelobates cultripes. The sequence goes on from OW240912.1 coordinate 156,197,413, forward strand.
GGGCACTACTACTTTTTCTCACGCCTAACGTTTGGTTCAAAAGTAGTCCGGCCATTTTCGACGTATTCGCCGAAACATTATGCTGGTTATTATTAAATGTAGCCAGATGCCCTACAGTTATACACTACCTGGATGATTTCTTACTGATCGAAGAGAACACTTCCCCTCCCAGTAGCCTCATAGCAACCATCAGTCTTTTTAAACAGGTGGGTGTTCCAGTCTCCCCCACCAAAACTGAAGGACCAGATACAGTCATCACCTTTCTGGGAATCATGCTAGACTCAGCCACCATGCAAGCCAGCCTGCCACGCACCAAGATAGAGAACATTCTCACCAACATTAACCTCTACATACACCTCAGTACTTGCAATCGCAAAGAATTACAGTCTCTACTTGGGTCACTGAACTTTGCCATGCGCATAATACCTCAAGGCCGGGCTTTCATCTCACGGCTCCTAACCATGTTCCCACTGTTTAGACATGATGCACACAGGTTACCACTGGATACCCAAGCCACGGCAGACCTACTTATGTGGAGAAACTTTTTGACCACCTGGAATGGGAAAAGCATGTTTCTCCCTGAATTGTCTGACTCCTCACCTACCATCTGGTCAGACGCGGCGTCTACCACAGGTTTTGCAGCAATTTACGGGAATGAATGGCTTTGGGGTAGCTGGCCTCCAGAGGTACAGGACCTGGAAGGGTTTTCCACTACCTCAGCTCTATTTGAGATGTATCCCATAGTAGCAGCTGCCGTTACATGGGGGCATCTATGGGCAGGTTCGTCAGTACGTTGCCACTCAGACAACCAAGCTACCTGCCACATCATAAACAAAGGCCGATCCAAGTCACTGACCATTATGAGGTTCTTGAGGAAACTCACCTGGCTAGCTGCATGCCACAATTTCTTCTTGTTATGTGTCCATGTCCCAGGTGTTTGTAACACGGCTGCTGACAATTTGTCTCGTTTCAATTTTCAGGCTTTTCGGCAAATACTTCCGTCAGCCGCACGTACAGCCACGACCACTCCACCTTTCCACCAGCTAGTCATGGACTAGAAGCTATTATGCAACATAGCAGGACATTGGCACAATTAGCACTGTCCACCAATACCCGGAGAACATATGACAGGGCTTTCCTTCTATTTAAAAGATTCCTGTCACTGCACAACGTCACACAACCTTTCATCATGACATCTTTGTTAGGTTTTGCTTCTTTTTGCCACCTCAAACTTAAATTATCTCACAACACAATCAAGCTATATCTGACAGGCATACAACATCACATGCTAACATTACAACCAAACAACACAAGTTTCATGTCCTCCTACCAGATCAAAAACATCCTTAGAGGTATCCAGAGATCCGAACCCCCACGTACCGCGCAAAGGCTACCTATAGACTTCAATATCTTCAAGGATTTATCCAGCCTACTAGATTCAAAACCCTTTGCGAACAACACAAACCTTGTTATAAAAACCGCCATATACGTAGCTTTTTATGGTTTCTTGAGACCAAGAGAATTTACCGCCATCAACACATCCCAGTCCACTCACATTCTGCTTCATTCACACTTAACGAAACACATGGATTACTATATTTTAGCTCTGCATCACTCCAAAACCAATCAACACGCACCCCCGGTAGAGGTTAGATACTATCCTACCCACAACGTGTGGTGCCCCGTCACGTTACTGGACACTTATACTCAGCATTTCAAAGCATCACCATCTCAACCACTTTTCTGTCTACAAGGTTCTGTACTCACTACCACCACCTTCATGACCCACGTCAGGTCCCTACTTACACAACTAGGCCTAAAATCAGCTAACTATTCGGGCCACTCCTTCCGCATAGGGGCGGCCTCCACAGCGTCCAGTGCAAACATTCCAGTACATGTTATCAAATCACTAGGGCGCTGGAAGTCTTCTGCATACTCTAGATACATACCTAACCCAGTACAAGAAGTTAGAAATGCCTTTCAAGATATGTCTGGTTGAAGTATGTATACTGCTCGTTTCGTAATAAAGTATATTTTCTACTTTTGCCCTCTTTATTTACAGGCCTACCTCATCGTCGGTTCCGGCACACCACAACCGACTTGCTCTTTCACACTATCCCATACTTATCAATGTTTGTATCTTCTGTACTATCATGAGCCCTTAACACAAGTATTAAGGCCTTTTGGCCTGTAATTGTGGGAGGGGCGTATGACTCACCTTCTCCCTACTTAAGGGACACCCCTTACCTGGCTCCATACCGTTCGAGGTCAGCGCTGCATCACCCTCCCACCCACTCCTCTTTCATTAACTCCTTTTCTCATACATTTCTTCTTGGTGGGCCCTCTTTATTTACAGGCCTACCTCATCGTCGGTTCCGGCACACCACAACCGACTTGCTCTTTCACACTATCCCATACTTATCAATGTTTGTATCTTCTGTACTATCATGAGCCCTTAACACAAATATATATATATATATATATATATATATATATATATATATATATATATATAAACAAGAGGGGGTTGGCTGCACTCACCTTAACATGCATAAATGGGGGTGCTGCTGGGGGCCAAATAATACAATACACAAGATCCAGCGCACTCACCTATCCACTAAACAGCAACTTCAATGTTGAAAGATTTTATTATTTTTTTTTAAAAACACCTAATCTAGGCAAAAATAATGGGGGTTTAGTTACATTATATGATCATACATTGCATAAGCCTGCCACAACGTCAATGTACCCCATCTTTGGCAGGTCCTACACTAACAGCCTAATGTCTGCTCTTATGAGATTAACCACTTACTTGAGGGAAAAAAATCCATCTGGGGCTCTCTGCAGTACAAGGCTAAATAGGGCCCTGGGATGAGGCACCTGTGACAGGGAGGGGTGCAAAACCAAGGAGTTGGCTAGACTCCCAAATATATATAAAACAAGAGGGGGTTGGCTGCACTCACCTTAACATGCATAAATGGGGGTGCTGCTGGGGGCCAAATTATACCATACACAAGATCCAGCGCACTCACCTATCCACTAAACAGCAACTTCAATGTTGAAAGATTTTATTAGTTTTTTTAAAAACACCTAATCTAGGCAAAAATAATGGGGGTTTAGTTACATTATATGATCATACATTGCATAAGCCTGCCACAACGTCAATGTACCCCATCTTTGGCAGGTCCTACACTAACAGCCTAATGTCTGCTCTTATGAGATTAACCTACTTGGGGAAAAAATTCCATCTGGGGCTCTCTGCAGTACAAGGCTAAATAGGGCCCTGGGATGAGGCACCTGTGACAGGGAGGGGTGCAAAACCAAGGAGTTGGCTAGACTCCCAAATATATATAAAACAAGAGGGGGTTGGCTGCACTCACCTTAACATGCATAAATGCGGGTGCTGCTGGGGGCCAAATTATACCATACACAAGATCCAGCGCACTCACCTATCCACTAAACAGCAACTTCAATGTTGAAAGATTTTATTAGTTTTTAATACTAATAAAATCTTTCAACATTGAAGTTGCTGTTTAGTGGATAGGTGAGTGCGCTGGATCTTGTGTATGGTATATATATATAGTTATCTGGAAAGACCTCTTAGGTTTACTAAGTGCTCTAGAAAGTGGTTCATCTATTTAGCAGAGAGCAGAAAAAAAAGTCCCATTACTTTTTTTAGAAAAATGAAACTGCAAGTTTCACATCTTTTAACCAGTGCTTATTTCCCACAGAACTTACTTCTCCTTGAGGCCCACAGCCAACTTGCTTTGATTTCACTCTGTTACCCACTCTGTTTGTCATAACATTTTCCTTAAAAGCTCTAAATACCAAACTGCATTGCTTGTCTGCTTGAGTGACATGGGAATCCTTATATATCTTGATATCTAGAAAGCTTTCATAGCTTATATATCTTCATATCTAGAAAGATTTCATTAATGATGGTTTGTTCCCAGAAATGTATTTACCATCGTTACACGTGCCTTGCTGATATGTGTTTCTCATGCATGCTGTAGTTTCTAGACTAAATGCTTCATGCTTCATTAGATGTTCCTCTTACAGCGTTCTAATTATATTTTCGTCATTTTTCTCATAATGTGTTTTTGTGAACGCATCCATATCTGTTTGTGTGGTTTACTGTTAAAGGAGGCTTTCTGTGCAGATAGTGCTAAATCATTTCATTTTACTTTAACCCTTCAAGTTTTCTGTGGATTATTTTGTAGCCAAACCAAGCCCTTTTTTATTATTTATTATGAAGTATGTTTTGTATATGTATGCGTGTGTGTATATGCACTCAATCTTGTATGTATTATCAGGGCCAGTGCAAGGATTTTTAGCTACACAGGCAAAGATGCATTTTGCCGCCCCCCACCTCCTCCCTTAAAAAAAATAAAAAAAATTGCATCTTCACCTGTGTCTTTTTGTAAACCACCCTCCCCCTTTAAATTTCTTACACCTTTTGTGCTC
>OW240912.1:156201976-156233718 GCA_933207985.1 Pelobates cultripes
ACTCCATTCCTCCTCTATTCCCACTTGACAAAACATATGGATCATTACATCCTGTCTTTACCTCACTCCAAAACCAGCCAGCACATACCTGTAAACATTCCGTACTACCCCACGCACAACAGATGGTGTCCCGTTAAAGTTCTTGATGCCTACATACAGCACCATCACTTACTGCCCTCGCAACCGTTATTACAACTACAAGGTGCAGTACTCACCACTACAACCTTCATGACCTACATCAGGTCCTTGCTCACACAACTGGGCCTCAACGCAAACAATTACTCAGGACACTCCTTTCGTATAGGAGCCGCGTCCACAGCCTCCAGTTTCAACGACCCAACTCATGTTATCAAAACACTGGGGCGCTGGAAGTCATCCGCTTACTCACGGTACATACCGAACCCAGTACAAGAGTTAAGAGATGCTTTCATAAACATGTCTGGTTGATAAATGCATATGTATTGGTTGTCTGTTAATAAATTGGATTACTTAATTTTTGCCCTCTTCTTTCTCAGGCCTACCTCATCGTCGGTTTCGGCACACCACAACCGACGCTCCTTTTATCATCCTACGCTTATTCATGGTATTTCACACTGTACTATCTTAAGCACCTAACACAAGTATTAAGGCAATTTGCCTGCATTTGTGGGAGGTGCTGGTTTTCCACCCCTAGCCTACTTAAGGCACTCCCCTTGCCTGGCTCCTTACCGTTCGAGGTCAGCGTTGAATGACCCCCCCACCACACCACTTTAACATTTATTTTCCTTTCTATTTCTTTTCCTGGGTGGGCCCTCTTCTTTCTCAGGCCTACCTCATCGTCGGTTTCGGCACACCACAACCGACTTGCTCCTTTTATCATCCTACGCTTTTTCATGGTATTTCACACTGTACTATCTTAAGCACCTAACACAAATATATATATATGTGTGTGTATATATATATATATATGTGTGTGTATATATATATATATGTGTGTGTATATATATATATATGTGTGTGTATATACGTGTGTGTGTATATATATATATATATATATATATATATATATATATGTGTGTGTGTGTGTGTGACTGTAAGTGTGTGTTTGCCATTGTGTGTGTATCTGCCAGTTTGTGTCTGTCAGTGAATGTGTGTGTGTTTAAAGGGACACTATAGGAGCCCAGACTACTTTCACAGAAGTGAAACTGCAATAATTACCTTGAGGGGTTAACTCCACCTCTAGTGAATTTCTACCAGACAGCCACTAGGGGGACTTTAGAGTTGCTAGGTGACCACACGTCTCCTAACTGATGCTGGATGTCCTCATTCTGTGCATGAGGAAATCAGGCGTCTGCTAAATCCCCATAGGAAAGAATTGATTCAATGCTTTCCTATTGAGAAGCCTAATGGAAACGCAGAGGAGGTCACAGGTAAGTGACCGAAGGAGTTTTAACCCTTTCATTGCCGAGGAGGGGCACTATAGGGAACTACTGTGCCCGGAAAACAGCTTTGCTTCCCTGGCACTATAGTTTCCCTTTAAAAGTAGTAGGAAAAGGTGTAGTTTAAAGAGGAAGAGGTGTTGCCTTGGCTTGGGAAGGGGAATCTGGAGGGGTGGGACCACAGGAAAGTATACATTGCAGGAGGTTTTGAATAGTAATGCCACTTTAATTATAATTTTCATTTCAATCACTTTAATTGTTCAGTTTTGACACTGCATTTTTTGTATGTATCACCTTATATATATATATATATATGTATATATATATATATATGTATATATATATATATATGTATATATATATGTGTGTGTGTGTGTGTATATGATCTTACAACAGATTTCTTAAATACACTTTAACTCATTTAGCATTATCACTATTTAATTTGTGTCTCATGTTGATGTTAGTGTAGGATCCACTGACATTGGTGTAGTATGAAGTAGTGATGGGCTTAACACAATATGGCCATAGGGTGGAATTGAATACCCATATTTGTTTGCTGAGATAGGTGAATTTAAGTAGCATATAATTCACAACTAAATTTGTATGTGTGTGCTGTTCCTTAATCTGTACACTTCCTACTTATGACCTAATACACCAAACTTCACAAATTGCTATATATATATATATATATATATATATATATATATATATGCGCACTGCTTAAAAAAAATAAAGGGAATATTTAAACAACACAATGTAACTCCAAGTCAATCACACTTCTGTGAAATGAAACTGTCCACTTAGGAAGCAACACTGAGTGACAATCAATTTCACATGCTGTTATGCAAATGATAGATAACAGGTGGAAATTATAGGCAATTAGCAAGACACCCCCAATAAATGAGTGGTTCTGCAGGTCACTTCTCAGTTCCTATGCCTCCTGGCTGATGTTTTGGTCACTTTTGAATGCTGGCGGTGCTTTCACTCTAGTGGTAGCATGATACGGAGTCCATAACCCACACAAGTGGCTCAGGTAGTGCAGCTCTTCCAGGATTGCACATCAATGCAAGCTGTGACAAGAAGGTTTGCTGTGTCTGTCAGCGTAGTGTCCAGAGCATGGAGACGCTACCAGGAGACAGGCCAGTACATCAGGAGACGTGGAGGAGGCCGTAGGAGGGCAATAACCCAGCAGCAGGACCGCTATCTCCGCCTTTGTGCAAGGAGGAACAGGAGGAGCACTGCCAGAGCCCTGCAAAATGACCTCCAGCAAGCCACAAATGTGCATGTGTCGGTCAGAAACAGACTCCATGAGGGTGGTATGAGGGCCCGACGTCCACAGGTGGTGGTTGTGCTTACAGCCCAACACCGTGCAGGACGTTTGGCATTTGCCAGAGAACACCAAGATTGGCAATTTCGCCACTGGTGCCCTGTGCTCTTCACAGAAAAAAGGAGTTTCATACTGAGCACATGTGACAAACGTCTGGAGACGCCGTGGAGAACGTTCTGCTGCCTGCAACATCCTCCAGCATGACCGGTTTGGCAGTGGGTCAGCAATGGTGGGGCCGCACAGCAGTCCATGTGTTCGCCAGAGGTAGCCTGACTTCCATTAGGTACCGAGATGAGATCCTCAGACCCCTTGTGAGACCATATGCTGGTGCAGTTGGCCCTGGGTTCCTCCTAATGCAAGACAATGCTAGACCTCATGTGGCTGGAGTGTGTCAGCAGTTCCTGCAAGACAAAGGCATTGATGCTATGGACTGGCCCGCCTGTTCCCCAGACCTGAATCCAATTGAGCCTATCTGGGACATCATGTCTCGCTCCATCCACCAACGTCACGTTGCACCACAGACTGCCCAGGTCTTGGCAGATGCTTTAGTCCAGGTTTGGGAGGAGATCCCTCAGGAGACTATCTGCCACCTCATCAGGAGCATTCACAGGCGTTGTAGGGAGGTCATACAGGCACGCGGAGGCCACACACACACTACTGAGCCTCATTTGGACTTGTTTTAAGGTGATCAGCACAAATAGATGAATATTGTAAATGGAAAATATAAGTGGAACTTATAAGTGGGTAGTGGTCACAGACCCATGGTGCAAGTAAAGTAAAAATATAAATATAGATACTTTATATTGCTCAGATGAGGTTGCATGTAGAATCATGTACATAAAAAAAAAAATCAAAGGTAGATAATAGTATAGTATGTATAGCAAATGTACAAATATTAAAAAAAATATATATAGCAGTTTATTGCAAAGAAAAAAATCAAGTAAAAACACCAATTGTACAGCTGCTTACAGAATGAAAGAAAGTGAGCTTATGCGGTTTCCAGATACTGCTACTCACGCAAGCCGGTATGGCAAATAGCCAAGTGCAGGTAGATGTCTCCAGCACTGCTGACCCGGTCCGAGTGTCTGTAAGGTATTCCAGCGACTTGATGCCAGTGTGTCTGCCCTCTCTGCTCCTTGATTGGGGAACAGCTGAAATAAGTAACAAAACTCCCAATGTAAAGTTTGCAGGATTCAAGCTCCGCCCACAGCGTGACGCTAGTGCATCATGCGTCTACGCGTTTCGCCTTCCGGCTTTGTCAGGACGTTGGTGAGTATCAGCCATTGAGAAATGGGGCATAATTTAAGGGCAGATTGCGTCCTACCAATAAGCAAATACAGACTACTAAAAAATTAAAAAATAAACTAGGCACATGCATCCTAGTAAAGCATACATTGTAATAAGAACATAGTTGGCAAGTAGAATCTTAGGCTAGAAGGAGAAAAAAAAAAAAATGTATAGTTAAAGATATGCACAGCCATAATAAACTTTGAAGAACAATGAAGAACAAGTTAATAGTGTATTACAAGATAAATGGCTGGTAAGAAAGTTACAAGTGCCATTTATAGTATAACAACAGCTGGGACATTAAAGAGATTGATAGATTATAACCAGAGCATATACCATTAAAAAAAAAAAAAAATTGTCAAACAATCATTAAAAAAACAATTAAAAAACTTTGAAAAATAAATGGATAGTATTATAAAAATATATAAATACAGAAAAATACGATATGGAAATAATCATAAAGACAATAACCATAGGAAAATAAATTAAATAATATAACCCCTAATTCAGAAAATGGCAAAGCTCAAAATCTTTGAGTCCATGTGGAATTTGAGTGTTAAATTCAATAATATATTTCATCTCTATCTGCCCCAGCTTATTAATATAGTCGCCACTATACTAAGATCTAGTAGCAGTTTCTGGTAGGTGGCACTGTCATCTAGAAGCCTAAAATACTCTTAAAGGCAGAAGTCACGGCTCATGATGACAATGCCACCTCCTTTACCTGCCAGTTTGATAACTATATTGGTGTCCTTCCTTATGTCATCTAGGGCCTTATGTTTATGTACCTTAAGGTTTTGTTGATATTTATTCAAAGGTTTAACCCTTAAGGACGGTTCAGGACCGTCATCGGCATTTTCCAATTGCCGACCGCTGAAGGTCCTGAACCGTCCTAACGGTCCTAGTTACTTACCTGATCGCCGTCGTTCCCCCGGCGGCGATCAGCGTTGCTCCCGGTGTGGGGAGACTTCCTGCAGCCCAGACAGTCTCCCCACACTGGATTAGGACCCCTGTGGCCATGTGATCGCTCAACACAGCGATTACATGGTCACAATAGGTGACAGGCAGTCTCCCTGCTAGTGTAAAAAAAAAATAAAAAAATTAGTGTTAATAAAAAATAAATATGTATATGTCATATACAAAATTACATAAATAATTATATAAATATACACGTAGACTTCAAATATATAAATATGCATATATATATTTAAATTATACGTGCATATTTATGTAATATTTTTACATAACTAATTTTATTGATTGCAATTTGAGGGACCTGCCTGCCAACCCAGGCCGAAAGTCCAGAGAATTTAATTTGCTAGCACTGTATTTTATCCTGTAACGTTCTACGACACCCTAAAACCTGTAAATGGGGGGTACTGTTTTACTCAGGAGACTTTGCTGAACACAAATATTAGTGATTCAAAACAGTAAAACATATCACAGCAATGATATTGTCAGTGAAAGTGACTTTTTTGCATTTTTCACACACAGCACTTTTACTGATGATATAATTGTTGTGATACGTTTTCCAGTTTTTAAACACTAATATTTGTGTTCAGCTATGTCTCCCGAGTAAAACAGTACCCCCCATGTACAGGTTTTATAGTATTTTTGAAAGTTAAAGAGTCAAATATATGGGTCAAATATTTTTACATTGAAAATGGCCAGGTTGGTTACATTGCCTTTGAGTGTATGGTAGCCCAGGAATGAGAATTACCCCCATGATGGCATACCATTTGCAAAAGAAGACAATCCAAGGTATTGCAAATGGGGTATGTCCAGTCTTTTTTAGTAACCACTTAGTCACAAACACTGGCCAAAATTAGCGTTCAATTTAGTTTTTTTACTTTTTTCACACACAAACAAAAATGAAAAACTGGACATACCCCATATTGAATACCCTGGGTTGTCTACTTTTAAAAAAAAATACGTACATGTGGGGTGTTATTCAGAGATTTATGACCGATAATAGTGTTACAATGTCACTATTGATAATTTTAAAAAATGTATGTTTTGAAACCGCAATATACTACTTGTACCTATAGCCCTATAACATGCAAAGAAAAAAGCTCGTAAACACTGGGTATTTTTAAACTCAGGACAAAATTTTGAATCTATTTAGCAGTTTTTTTTCATTCACTTTTGTAGATGAGTAAAAGATTTTTCAAGTAAAAGTCAAAAAAACATGTATTTTTTTCAATTTTTCAGAGATTATATAAATAATAGTATGTAAAGAAAGCCCCTTTTGCCTGAAAAAAACAATATATAATTTGTATGGGAACAGTAAATGAGAGAGCGGAAAATTACAGCCAAACACAAACACCACAAAAGTGTAAAAATATGCCTGGTCGCAAATGTACAACATCGCAAAAACAGTCCAGTCCTTAAGGGGTTAATTAAATTAATATACTGATGAACTACTTTTTCGAAGGCCACCATATCATCTAATATCTGCCACTTTGGAAAAAAATGTGTTCTGTCTTTAAGACTGGTGTGCACAATAGTGGGGTCTGATTCAATTTGAGGGAAGTAGTCCTTTCTTTCATAAAAACTTTATGCCTACCAGAAACTGCTACTAGATCCTACCAAGGATATACAAATAAAATGTTCAACATTCATTGAGAAAGGTTTCACCTCAGGAATCCTAAACAAAAAGGAACATCAGTATCTGGATATAAGACACCCTAGGATCCCTGTATTTTACTTTTTGCCTAAGATGCACAAACACCTCTCTAATCCACCAGGCAGACCTATAATATCAGGCATTAACTCTGTATCCAGCCGACTGTCTGAGTATGTTGACCATATCCTTCAGCCATTGGTAAGAAATCGCCCTTCTTCTTTAAGAGATATGCTCAATGTGTTACAAGCTCTAAATACAGTTCAATGGCAAAACATATTTTTTATTAGTTACAGCGGACATCTCTTCCTTATATACTGTTATGAAGCACGAACTTGGAATACGTGCAATTAACCATTTAAAAAAAAAAATTAAAAAAAAATAAACACCCAATATGCTGATATTCAGAGACAGTTTGTCCTGGAAGCCATACTACTCATATTGAACAACACCTATTACTGGTTCTATGATAGTTTTTACCTACATAAATGTGGCACTACGATGGACACCAGGTTTGCCCCCAGCTATGCCAACTTGTAAGTAGGTAAGGTAAGTAGGGGGGTAAGGTTTAAATATTCTCAATGCTTTCCTATGGACTCTGGCGTGCTCTCACTGTGAAAATCACAGTGAGAAGCACGCAAGCGCCTCAAGTGGCTGTCAATGAGACAGCCACTAGAGGGAATGGGGGAAGGCTTAACCCATTGATAAACATAGCAGTTTCTCTGAAACTGCTATGTTTATGAAAAAATGGGTTAACCCTAGAAGGACCTGGCACCCAGAAAACTTCATTAAGCTGAAGTGGTCTGGGTGCCTAGAGTGGTCCTTTAATGGAAGGTTTAGACGTGAAGTAATGGCTTAAGACTGATAGTGACCGATAATGACAGCATAGGAGGTAAAAGTAAGATGATTTACTTGTAGGTTTAGAGGAAGAGACAAAAATTACCATAGTTTAACTGCAAAAAAGTCTTGAATCAAGCAAACTCTACTTGTGACATGGTACAATATACAAAGACCTGGTTTGAGTGATAGAGTAGTTGTGAAACTGCGTGAAGCATGCGTACCTGTACGAGGTGTAATTGTGTGCTTAGTCCAAAATAAGCCCATGGAATGGTGGTATCCTGGATGGTAGAGTGAAAGAGCATCAGTGGCTGTGTTGTGGACACCAGGAGTGTAAAAGCAGAGAAAGAACTGAGAGGTTGCTGCCAGCCAAGTCTGCCTGCGAATCAGGCACACAATGGTTAGCGAGGATGACCGCCCTTGTAAATGATGTCGCAGGCTGCGGTGTTGTCAGAGCAGCATTTAACTGCCTTACCGGTCCAGAGATGACCCCATGTGAGGGTGGCCGCCACGATGTGGTAGATCTCCGACAAAGTAAAAGTCTTTCTAAAGGCCAAAAGGCATCCATCACAGTGGGCCAGGCATCCCTAACCATAGAAACATAGAAACATAGAATGTGACGGCAGATAAGAACCATTCGGCCCATCTAGTCTGCCCAATTTTCTAAATACTTTCATTAGTCCCTAGTCTTATCTTATAGTTAGGATAGCCTTATGCCTATCCCACGCATGCTTAAACTCCTTTACTGTGTTAACCTCTACCACTTCAGCTGGAACCAGTGGTTGCCAAAAATGGCTGCGAACCCTGTATGTGCTGCTGCGTCTGTGTGAATTGAAAGTGAGTGTTCTGAAAGTGGGGGAATGAATGAAGAGATCCTGATCCATGGCCAAAAAACTACTCCAAGTGTGTAAAACTGCCCTGGCTGGATCGTCCCAAATGGTTGGGCAGGAATTGGCACCTCGTGGAGCAAATTAAGTAGCCCAGGTACAATAGACCTACCTTGCAGAAATGATAGTCTCGTGACAGAGGGACCCCTAGTGTCGTGAAAAGGAGGCTGTGGTGGTGTGAACACTGTTAGGTGTTTATGAATCTGTTAAAACAACAAAAAATTCATCCAGATATCATCAGTGAATGACTGATGGACACTTGAATTTTTTTAGGAGCGGCCAGCAGAGGGTTTGTGCGAAGATGTTGAATACTTAGGGCTGCTCCGAGAGCCCAACGTAGGCCAGGTGCCATAGTGAAGGATGAAGAGGTAGTAGATTAAAGGCGTTGGATCAGTCTGTCTTGCTCAACCGAGACTTACTACCTGCTGAAGTGATAGCAGGCATCGTCGATTTGCGCAGTGCAGTGAGAACTCCTTAGCGAGAATGAGGGAGCTGATGCTGGGAATGGATGTAAAGTGCTGTGCGGAAGAGGTCAATGATCAGACGTATTATAGGGTATTGTGAATGGCTACCTTCATGGGATTGGTACGCCAAGATGAGAAGTGTGGAGACCGGAAAGATGCCGTTGTGAAACCAGCGTATGATTGCTGTTGACAGAAGGTGGTCCACCGTAAGTGGGTCAATGGATGCAGATAATAGGTTAGGACATACAAGTGTACTTGTGGAATGGCGATAGTGCCCGTGTGAAACCCCTGTGAGAAACCCGGCACCAGAATCTGCCAGGTGCCTAGCTGGGTGTAAATGCAGATAGTATTCCAGGATAACAATGTTAACTTTAGTTAGGCGTATCTTAGGTGACAGACGGGCTGTATATGTGGACTAGGTGTGGGCTCTGGAGCAGATGTGCAATACCCTACATGTAGTGAAATAGCATGCCCCAGAATTAAAGTGATAGTACACCCGAGCATTACCTAGAAATAAAATGGTCAGCCCAGTTTGTCCCTCTGCCCGCCTCCCTGTCTAGTGCGTGGGGTGAAGGATTGGTGAGAAGTGGAAGTGGCTGTCTCTATGCGAGATGCAATGAATAACTGAGGAATGGAAAGCTTTAAGTTGTGGGTCTCACTCTTTAGAACTACCGAAATGTCACCATGAATATAAACTTGTACTCGACGGTGTCTTGTGAAGTTAAGTAGTGATGCTAGTTTAATGTCCTTTTCATTGAGAATCCCCTTGTCCATGAAAATTGGAACAGAGTGGGCCAGTGAGACGTATGAAGTAGTGATAGTGGGTGGTGGGGGAGGGGAAATGAGGGGTAAGCCAGACTGTATGACCGAGATCGGTCAGGCTTAAAGGACCACTATAGTGCCATGAAAACATACTCGTTTTCCTGGCACTATGGTGCCCTGAGGGTGCCCCCACCCTCAGGGTCCCTCTCCGGCCCGGCTCTGGAAGGGGGAAAGGGGTTAAAACTTAAATTTTTCCAGCGCTGGGCGGAGAGCTCTCCTCCTCCGATCCTCCTCCGTTCCGCCCTGTCGGCTGAATGCGCACGCGCGGCAAGAGCTGCGCGCGCATTCAGCCGGTCGCATAGGAAAGCATTATCAATGCTTTCCTATGGACGCTTGCGTGCTCTCACTGTGAAAATCACAGTGAGAACCACGTAAGCGCCTCTAGTGGCTGTCAATGAAACAGCCACTAGAGGATTAGGGGGAAGGCTTAACCCATTAATAAACATAGCAGTTTCTCTGAAACTGCTATGTTTATAAATAAAAAAGGTTAACCCTCGAAGGACCTGGCACCCAGACCACTTCATTAAGCGGTCCTTTAACGAGACACTTGGTGTGGCTATAGCCGATTCCACTTACCAGCCTGTTGATTGTTTGGAGGCTGGCCGGGATAGCGACCAGGGTCTCCTGAGTGGAATCTGAGGAGTAAGCTGGTGGCCCTTGTGAACTAGTGCCAGGCCTGGGGACGTTGGCCAGAGTCGTCGTGAGCCTGTGTAGTTCTGCCTTACTGGCAGTGGCTGGAGAGGGGATACCCCTGAGTCTGCGCTCTGCTGATCTTTTAGGAATGGTCCAGAATCCCAGGTAACTGAGGGTAGAAGGGGTGAGGGATTCATTCGGAGACCCAGGCCTGACTGGTGTGCTGGGTATTTCGGCCAACAGCAGACAGATTATAGAGATGGATTCTTGTGACCTACTGAAAAAGGAATAATGATTTGGATAAGTAATGTTTCTTAGAGGTGTGGATGAGACCTTTGAAGAGCTGGCCTGCTAGCTAGTGCCGAGGCGAAGAATTTACCTAGAACCAAGTGACAGGTGAGGCCCTGCTAGTGCCAAGTCGCAGAGAGAGGCTCTACCTATGATTTGGGCTGAGAGAATTTTGTGGCCACTTGATCGTGGTGGCAGGGTGTCGGCCTCTCGATGACCATAAGAGATTCAAAACGTGTGGCCGTGACTTGGGAAACCCTAGCTGTAGCCCTAAAGAAGGGCAACCGAGGTAGCTAATTATGATTTGGTCGTGTGGCTGAACCTCCGTGTATGAGATGGGAGTGTAGACCTTGCGGGACCGTAGTATTACTTAGGATAGCTAAGGCCAGCACCTAACCCTCAATGCCAGTTCACTAGCCTAATGGGGCTTGTCTCCTTGAATGGTGTAATGGAACGTATGTATATACTTAACCATGAGAATTGTCCTATTTCTTTGGTTAATTCGCAGGAGGATATCAATATATTCTTACTTCTGCAGGGAACGGGTCCAGTGAAGATATCCTAAGGGTAGAGGGCCTGCGGCGTGCCACTGGTATGCCAAGTGTAAAAAATGTCAAACGTATGGGCATAGTGTAATTGTAAAAACTGTAATGTAAGAACCGTGTACGATGAAGGACCTGAACGTTGGTCCGTAAGTAGAGACAAGCCCCCCGGGATCCCCTGATTGTTGAATTTACATGATATGAAGGCGAAGTGAGGCATTAAGGAGAAACCTAATAGTAGTGAGTAAGATTTAGCAATACCTGAGATTAAAATGCAGGGAACCAGGTAGTCTTGTTGGTGGTTGATGCCGTGTAACTTGGTGAAACTGCAGTAATGACACAGGTCTGAGAGAAGAAATGTAGAAATAATAGACAGGAAATTAACCATTAAATATGTAGTAGCAAGGTGGTGTAAGTTTGTGTGATTGATGTTTTAATCGCCGTGAGGAATCTCAGATCTGGCCTAAACTCCTAAATGACAGTGAATTGAGCAGTGAAATTGCTTTATTTAGCTAAAGTAATATAGGTGACTATAGTGTTCCTTTAAGTCTATCGCCTCCTCTCCAGTGAGGCAATACTCTTTCTATCCCTATGCATTTGAAGTTGGTAACGAAAACAAAGGACAGGCATTGCAATGGATAGGCACAGAATGGGTTGTGAGTTTCTTTAAGTTATTAAGATGCTCCATTATTCTTTCTTTAAGAATCCTTTTTGTACGCCCGACATATTGTTTGCCACACGGACATTGCAGTAAATAGACAACATAGTGGTGTGGTAACCGATCTCTGATTTAATATTAAATTTGTCACCTGTGGTGAAACTGGAGAAAGAATGGGTTTTAGATGTTAACCCAGTCGTGCAGACTTTGCACACGTTACATCCCCTGAAGATTCCCAACTGATTGGGTACATTTGCAGACATGGGTTTGAGAGCATAGCTGGGAGCCAGTATGTTCTTAAGGCTTTTATTCTTTTTGTAAATAACTCTGGGATGATCCGGTAATGCTACTCCCAAGATTGGATCCTGTATTAGGTTTGGCCAGTATTGTTGTAAGCTCTTTTTGATCCTCCTGTGACCAATGTTATACTGTGTTTTGAATGCAGTAGTAATATTTTCATTAGAGGTTTTAACCGGGTGTCTGTCTCTAAGTAATTGGTTCCTGTCTGTCTGTTTCACTAACCAAATTTATCTTTCTAAGGTGTCTTTCTTATAACCTTTTCCCAAAAGTTTGTTTTTGACGTGTGCAGACTGAGTGTAAAAGTCCTGGCTTTTAGAACATTTATGCCTAAGGCGTGTAAATTGGCTTTTCACAATGCCTCTCAGCCAGGGTTTGTGATGGCAACTGCGCTGATGAAAAAACCCGTTCTCGTCGGTGGGTTTAAAGAAACATTTGGTTCTGATTTTGTAACCGTGTAAGCATGCAGAAGCCAAACACAGAGAGATGGACACAGATATTCAGGAAGTAAGAGGCCTTTATTCACATTACCGATCGGGTCTGAGATAAACTCCTGTTCCAAAAGATCTGAGAGACCAACACATGGTGTACATTCCTTATATAGCACTATAACTCCTCCCATTAATAGCTACACCCACATATACCTTTAACCAATCAATGAGCAGAATATAGACTTGTACATCTAGTCAAACCACATAGCCCATCCAAGACAAAGGAAATAAGTGCAATTTCAGTTCCTGCATTCCTGCACATGTTTAGTACACTGATGACAGTATCCTAGCTACGTGTAGCTAACTAACTGACACAACATACACATATGCCACATGGAAATCTTGGCCTACTAAACTTACATTCACCGAAATTCAACCACATTCCCCCCTTTGATGCCTCTGATACAAATTATTCCAGACGCATCACCAATCACAGTTTTACCTACATCTCTCAAGTAGCCATTGAACCAGAGTAGACCTTGTAAGCATCTTAAAAACTCCTTCAACATTCCTCATCCTGAATATATTCTCTTTGGGCTAGGGGATCATATCTATAGACAGCCATTACATGAGCCGCTGTCTTTCTCTCTATAGTACTGTCTATAATACTACATAGGGACCTTACCACTAATGAAATTAGACAGGGCAGAAAAAGACATAAGAATATGATAAACACTCCTCCTCCTACTAATGCCTTAATTCCTCCAAGCTGCTCATACCAGCTTCCAAACCAACTATTAGGATTATACCCATTCCAGACCTGAGTCGGTACATGCGCAAGTTTAACCATTTGACTAGTAAGTTCAGCCACTGCCTGACCATCATCTATATGCAAACAACAGTTGCTAATGTTAAACTTTCCGCATACACCTCCTTCCACTGCTAATAGATAAAAAAGCTAATCTATTTTGATAGATGGCTGATCTCATCCTGGTATTTTGCTTAGCTAGAAGATTACGCGCTTGAGCTGTCATTAGTAATAATGTCAACCACTGCCTGTAGTCTAATAATGCGGTTGAGCATATATATCGGAGTTCTATATCCATAAGTGCCCTCTTCTGCCCAAGTAGTAGGTCCATAATAATTCATAATACGTTGAGGGGGCCACTCATCATCTTCCCAACTACCTATATTCAAGGATGCTCTCTTCCTTTTATGATTTACATCGTAAACCTTAACTCCCAAGGTCTCTCTTGTCTCAATTGGCAACAAGAAGAAGGATGTCTTGAGCATACCTAATACACATGCCCCTTCCCAATCTTGTGGTAACTCCGAATAAGCTTTCCTACCGCAGATCCAGTATAAATTTGCTGGGGCTTTCCAACTAGATGTAGCAGATAAGTCAAACCATACCTCCTTTAAATGAGTGTAATTGGCAAACGGATTAGTAGGCTCCGAGACATTTGAAGCTGACCACCAAGTAGTATTTTTAGTATTAACATTATAGGCTTTTTGTCCCAAGCAAGTTAGCTCACCTACAGACGTGTTATACATTGTCTCTGTCCTGGCTATACAAACATGACCTATAATGGAGGTTGTAAACCGCCATTCCGATTTACTTTTTCTACTTACTTGATGATCAGACTGAAAATGTATCTGTTGTTCATATGTCTCAGAGCCAGGGTACCATATTTCCTTTGCCTCCAATGGCCATTAGTGCCTCCACACACATAGCAATTAATTACATTAAGACTACCCGCAATGCTCTTAGCCAAATCAATAAATAGGTTCTTAACATTATGGGGAATTTTATCCTCAACACTCATCTCATCATAAAAGGAATGGAAAACCTGATGAGTTTGAGTTGCCACTGTCTGTCTCAAGACCTACATATATTATTGTTCCTGGATCTACTCCTGTGCCATGTATTTGGAACCCAAAAATATTTCCAAATTTGTCAATAAAATGCTGGGGATTAGAGATGGTCATATTATGGACCACATTACATTCCATAGATTTACAGTATGGTGTGGTAAGCAACCTTTGGATAATCATATCTTGATCCACTGTTTTTCCCCAGGTTGCCCACCCTACACAAGACCAATAGGGACAAAAATTATAATCTCTATTTGGGCAATCAGGATCAGTAGATCTTTTACTGGGACATAAATATTTACCATTAAATCCATAAGTTTGTTCCCATTTAAAGAAAACAAAAACTATCCCTTACTGAGATAGTGAGTGATATACTAAAGTGCCTGAATAAAAGCAGCTCAACACAAAAAGTGGAATACCTTAATCCACAATAAAGTGCAAAATACAAGAAAATGCAAAATACAAGAAAAAAAGGTATAAACAATATACCAGCAAGTGGAGCGCTATATTGAATATATATATAAATAATGAGGGGGTATACTCACCCCTCCAACATAGTGATACAATGTGTCCAAATGTACATACAAAGTAAAACAACAAAGAGAGAGAATATAGTGCAGATGGTTTACAAAAAATAAAAAATAAAAAATGAATAATGGTAGCAATTGGTTGAAACCACTCACGTGGGTTGGAGCCTATAAGCTATTGGCTCCGTAAGTGACTCCTTCTTGCTCTTGAGGCAGCAACACACCCCTTTATCCCAAACGATATTCTCCCGAAGATATGGAACAAACAGAGAGAGAGAGCCTCATAGGTGGTATTGTACAGATGGTGTATACAATATAGTGAGATAGTAATAGATATGCTCACCTTAGACAGAGCCTTGAATTCCTGGCTCTGAGGTTTGTTGGCAATGTGCTAATTTATTGGGATAGCATTCCCCACATGGTGTTCCTGGAGGCTAGAAAGGACTATATGGACTAATATATAAAAAAAAATATAACAATTTATTGTAGAGATAAAAAAATAATAATAAAAACAATATTTAGACTTCTCAAAAGCACATAAGCTAAATGATGGAAAGTCCAAGTATAAAAGTCCAAACTCCAGCTAAACGCGTTTCACTCTTGTATGAGCTTCCTCAGTAGCTGTCTGAGGAAGCTCATACAAGAGTGAAACGCGTTTAGCTGGAGTTTGGACTTTTATACTTGGACTTTCCATCATTTAGCTTATGTGCTTTTGAGAAGTCTAAATATTGTTTTTATTATTATTTTTTTATCTCTACAATAAATTGTTATATTTTTTTATATATTAGTCCATATAGTCCTTTCTAGCCTCCAGGAACACCATGTGGGGAATGCTATCCCAATAAATTAGCACATTGCCAACAAACCTCAGAGCCAGGAATTCAAGGCTCTGTCTAAGGTGAGCATATCTACTACTATCTCACTATATTGTATACACCATCTGTACAATACCACCTATGAGGCTCTCTCTCTCTGTTTGTTCCATATCTTCGGGAGAATATCGTTTGGGATAAAGGGGTGTGTTGCTGCCTCAAGAGCAAGAAGGAGTCACTTACGGAGCCAATAGCTTATAGGCTCCAACCCACGTGAGTGGTTTCAACCAATTGCTACCATTATTCATTTTTTATTTTTTATTTTATTTTTTGTAAACCATCTGCACTATATTCTCTCTCTTTGTTGTTTTACTTTGTATGTACATTTGGACACATTGTATCACTATGTTGGAGGGGTGAGTATACCCCCTCATTATTTATATATATATTCAATATAGCGCTCCACTTGCTGGTATATTGTTTATACCTTTTTTTCTTGTTCCCATTTAAGATAACCACGTACATTCCAAGGTTTTCTACTACCAGAAATCGCCTTACATGCATCAAATAGCAGAACACCCGTAGAATGTATGGCATTTATCACAGTCCTATTTATCAAAGTTCCCTGGGAATTACTATTCCTAATTACCAACCAAATTGTATGGGGTTGGAATTGGGGATCAAAACATTTAGACTCTCCTGATATTGGCTTGCACACACTATAATCAATATCCAAATATCTACATTTAGATACAGATCCCTTACATTCATACTGTGAGTGCCAGATGAGAGTTTGGGATATTTGGTTACCTGTTTTAGTAGTCTTAATGCAACTATCACAATTCGGTATGTCTGTACTCCTACCTTCCTGAAAAAAAAAAAAGACACATAATAAAACACAGTATTCCTGAAATCCTCATTTTTCTTCGACCGTGCGATGGCCCCTCAGCTTCCCGATTCACTTTCCTTCACAGAGATCCCTTCGAGACACTCTGGCTGTGAGACGTAGGCAGGTGGTCAGACTTTATTATGGCCGTCAAAACACCTACTTTGCTGATCTCTATAGTTACTCTAGATGTCCCAATATCTCCTCGTCACTCCGACTGAGTTGCACGCTTCAACCGGATCTTGCAAGGATTCTCAGGATCTGGGATAGCTTGCCAAGAGTCTGATGCTGGTTTAACCCTAGAATGATGAATCCACGGAGTCACCTCTGCCACCTTTACAGCTGTTGGGGTAGATAAAAGAACAACATAAGGACCCCTCCACTTTGGACCTAATGGAACAATATTCCATTCTTTTATCCACACTTGATCTCCTGGTTGATAGGAATGAACAGGTGGATATATGTTCACAGGTAACCTATCTTGCACCCATTTCTGCACCTCCTCCATAGTTTTACCCAACTCTACAACCTGCTGCTGAGTAATTCCTTCACCCAACTGATTTAAGTCCCCCTTTAGATTACTTAGTATGGGAGGTGGACGCCCATACATAATTTCAAAAGGAGACAAACCCATGCTTCTGGTAGGCGTACTACATATTCGCAACAGAGCTATTGGCAAAAGGACATTCCACTTGAGCTGAGTTTCCTGACACATTTTAGCCAACTGGGTTTTTATTGTTCTGTTCATCCTTTCCACCTTTCCAGAACTCTGAGGTCTATAGGCTGTATGAAGTTTCCACTGGATACCAAGCACATGAGTTAGTTGTTGCAAACACTGATGAATATAGGCTGGGCTATTATCTGATCCTATAGAACACGGAAGTCCATATCTGGGTATAACTTCTCGCAACAGAAATTGTACAACTTCTCCTGCCTTTTCTGTACGAGTTGGACAAGCTTCTACCCAGCCTGAGTAGGTGCACACAGCTACCAACAAATAACAATATCCCCCAGATTTAGGCATCACAGTGTAATCTATTTGCAAATCTGACATTGGGGAGTCCTCCCATATACTGAACTCCAGGGGGTTTGACAGGGCCTTGTCTTGCATTATTTTGGACACACAAAACACATCTCAGAACTATGGCTTGAGTCAGACTAGATAACCTTGGTATATAGAAATGTTTCCTAAGAGATTCTTCCATACTATCTCTTCCAGTATGTGTACCATTATGAAAGTTTTTAACAGTCTCTATAGCCAGAGATGTCGGAATAACTATTCTTCCATCTTCTAACTGATACCAGTTATTCTCCAGATATTTCCCAGCTTCAGTCTTCAACCACTCCATCTCTTGGGTTGTATATATTGGAGTCCATTGAGACAGAGGTGACGGTACAAGGGCTGCGGCATATCCCACATATTCCTCTTGCCCAGATTCAGCGACATGTTTTGCTGCGTTGTTGGCCATGCAATTTCCTTTGATGACATCACTATCATCCCTCAGATGTGCTCTACAGTGTATAATACCAACTTCCTTCGGTTCCCATACCGCCTCTAACAGTTGGAGTATTTCAGCCGCATACTTGATCTCTTTTCCTTCTGAATTCAGCAATCCCCTTTCTTTATACAATGCTCCATGTGCATGGGTGGTTAGAAAAACATACTTTGAATCAGTGTAGATATTCACTCTCAGCCCTTCAGCTAATTGCAAAATCCTGGTTAATGCAATCAGTTCCGCCTTCTGTGCTGATGTCCCTTTTGACAGTGGCCGTGCTTCTATCACCTTATCTATAGTTGTTACCGCATATCCTGCATAACGTACACCTTCCTTCACATAACTACTACCATCAGTATAATACTGTATGTCTGGATTCTGGATGGGAAAATCATGAAGATCAGGCCTGCTTGAAAACACTTCATCCATTATCTCCAAACAATCATGTTGACTTTCAGTAGTCTGAGGCAAAAGGGTAGCTGGATTCAAATTGTTGACAATTTCGAGGTGTACTCTTGGATTTTCACACAACATAGCCTGATATTTGGTCATTCGACTGTTGCTAAACCAATGATTTCCCTTATAATCCAAGAGGGTCTGTACTGCATGAGGTACTCTCACATAGAGTTCCTGACCCAAGGTGAGCTTGTCAGCTTCTGCTTCCAGTAAGGCAGCAGCAGCCACTGCTCGCAGACAAGGTGGAAGACCACTGGCCACTGCATCCAACTGTTTGGACATGTAAGCTACAGGTCTTTGCCATGATCCCGAGTATTGAGTTAATACTCCCACAGCCATTCTTCTTTGCTCATGTACGTACAGATAGAAAGGACGTGTATGATCTGGTAGACCTAGGGCTGGTGCACTCATTAGTGCTTTCTTAACATCTTCGAATGCCTTCTGTTGTTCAGAGGTCCACAAAAAGGGATCATGTTCTGTTCCTTTCACAGCTTCATATAGAGGTTTCGCCAATATTGCATAATTAGGAATCCATATCCTGCAGAAGCCTGCCGTTCCTTAGAATTCTTGCACTTGCCTTCTATTCTTAGGTATAGATATCCGACACACTGCTTCTTTTCTTTCAGGTCCCATCATTCTTTGACCTTCGGATATATGGAATCCTAAATATTTAACACTTGGCTGGCACAATTGTGCTTTCTTCCTCGATACCTTGTATCCTGCTCTCCATAGAATATGAAGCAAATCATAAGTGGCTTGTTGGCATATTTCTTTAGTAATAGCTGCTATCAATAGATCATCCACATATTGAAGTAGTACACATTCTCCTGGGATGGACTTGAAATCTTGCAAATCCTGGCTTAATGTGGATCCAAATAGGGTAGGTGAATTCTTGAACCCTTGAGGTAGTCTGGTCCTGGTCATCTGACGCTTTGAACCTGTAACAGCATCTTCCCATTGGAAAGCAAAGATATGTTGACTCTCAACAGCAATTCGAAGACAAAAGAAAGCATCCTTAAGATCTAACACTGTGAAGGTTTCCCCACCTGGTATCAAGGCAAGCAGATTGTAAGGATTGGGTACAACTGGGTGTATATTAACTACTGCATCATTAACTGCTCTCAAATCCTGTACAGGACGATATTCGTCCGATCCTGGTTTTTGAACAGGTAATAATGGAGTGTTCCAGGAGGAAGTACAGAATTTTAGGATGCCATAACTTACGAACTTATCCAAATATGTTTTCCTTAGCCTTTTGGGGTATGTGATATTGACGAAGGCTCACACGATAGGCCCCAAGCTTTAGTTCAATATGTATGGGTGGGATATTACGAGCAAGTCCTGGTGGATTATTCTCTGCCCATACTCCTGGAATGTCAAATAAGGATTCATCACTCTTAGGGTTAACACTTGTCACTATGGAATAGAAGCGCCATTCTTCTTCCCTTGGCACCGATATCGCCATTATGCCTGGTAATCCCTTAAACTTTAGAGATGTTGATCCATTAGGTAAAAAGGTTATCTGGGCTTGAAGCTTCGATAATCGATCTCGTCCTAGAAGTTGAATCGGACACTCTGGCATATATAGGAACTGATGCTTCACCACATGGCCTCCCAGAATACAAGTGTGACTCTTAAGAACCGGTCTAGCTGCGCTTCTCCCAGTAGCTCCTATCACAGTTATAGTCTTCCCCGGAGGCGGAGCCACCATCGTAGTCACCACAGAATGTTCAGCACCTGTGTCGATCATGAAAGAACTTCTCTTTCCCCCTATTGCTACATCGACCATAGGCTCCGCTTGACCAAGGGGGATTGAGCCCGGTCGGTATCAATAGTCTTCCATGACAGTGTCAGCCAGACCCACAAAATCTCTATCCTCTCTTTCTCTAGGTCTCTGCGTGGGTGGATAGTATCTGTCTCCTTGAACACTTCCTCTACTATTCCCACCATTCCCTCTAAAACTTCCTCTTTTACTGGGCGGAAGTTCGGTCAACAGGATATTACGGGTCGGGCTGGGAGAAGCCTGACCAGGAACCAGAAGTGACGTCAGTTCCGGATATATGGAACTAGTGGAGGCCTGTACCGGGAGGGAAGGTTTCAGAGCTAGTGGGCTGGGCTCTGAACTAGATGCATGAGTGGGCAGGGACAATGGGGAAGGGGGAGTAGCAACACCAGTAGTACCACCTCTAATCTTAGAGGAAGTGTAAGGGGGTGGGGAGGGAAGGTCAGTTTCAGAGGGGGAATCTAAAATGGGCGGAGTTGCGGCCCTGATGGAGAGGCGAGTCCTGGCCACCATGAGGCGACATTGCTCCTCGTGGCATACCTTAACCCATTTAGGCAATTCTTCTACAATCTGTTTCCGACAATCAATATACGGAAACTGATCATAAAATTCAGGCCTACTAGATACAGCCGCGTGCACACGTTGTACCAAAATGAGATCAAGGCTACCACATGGTGGCCATGTGGTCACCAGGATAGGCCACTCTCTACTACATAAAGTAGTCAAACGTTTTGGGGACTATTTTACCCCAAAATCACAGGCTTTATATCCCGTTTTTCAACATGCACGACAAGGGATCAACAATCTTTGAGTCGGACGCACCCATACTGGCAATGGAACGTCTATTACAAAGATACACAATACTTCAAACACTTCCAACAATCACACTCGTTTCCCTGGCAACAGTACCACGTGGCACGGTTGCTAAGCCAAACATACACACACGATAACACACAGAATTCTCGTTCATTCCGTGATATCGCAGCGTCCCACTCACAAAGATCTACCAAACACTAGCTACTTACCTCTATAACTATAAATCGTCTCTACAATTATCCGTACTATAAATCAACTTTTAACTAACCAACTATATCACATTCTAGTAATGTCAGCTTTACAGTCAGTGGTTATGGTACAGTTAGTAAGTGGTTATAATACAGTTTTAAAGTCACAGATCAGTTAGTAACAGTTATGGTATTATACATATAACATAAAACAGCAATTGTTAGTAATTTTTGCACAATGTCAGTGGTTATGGTACTGTGCGCTATTTTACAGTTATACACACAATTTACACTCCCACTAGACGGCAGAGCTCTAACTTTCTAGTAGGACATACAAGTTAACCAATTCACCAACTACAATATATTTAACAACATTTACAATAATCCCAACTATTCTAACTGGCCAGCACCTCAAGAGCTTTCAATCTATTTGTACTCCAGAGATTCGATAAGTTCTTTGCTGCCCAGACACTACGTATAGCGAACTAGAGGGCAGAATTTACACCAATACCCTTTTAGTCTATTACACTATCAATAATCTAGTGGCTGGATTTACAACAGAGCACACTTAGTTAAGATAGGGTGAAATCTAGCAAACTATAATATACAACAGAGTCTGCTTAGTTTCGCCGATCTCCCCTTGCCTAGCAACCAAAATTTACACCTAGCATGCTAGTCAAGGCAGGACATCGGTGTCCGACATGAGCTATTTACACCAGAACTCAGTCTGACAATACCACCTATATTAGACGGGCTGACTACAGAGCGTCTGATGTCCAGATAAGCGTTTCACCTTTACTTCTTCCTTCCGGTTGGAAGGGGCCAATTCCAATACCCGGTTCCAAATATAAAACCCTTTGTGGGTCTACCGCTCTTCCTGGACCTGGGTTCACACTCATCGACGGAACACCCCGGTACTCACTGCGCAGAAGTCGATGATCTCCTGGACAAAAGGCCAGTGGCACTGAGACGAAAGGAGGTCCACGCAGTAGAAGTCCAGGGGTGCTGCGTAGAGGATTTGGTAAAAGTGTACCGTCTCAAATCTCTGCGCCAGCTTCCATGCGATGAGTTTCCCGGCTGCCAATGCACCAGAAATGTAACCGTGTAAGCATGTAGAAGCCAAACACAGAGAGGTGGACACAGGTATTCAGGAAGTAAGAGGCCTTTATTCACATTATCAGTATTCACATTACCGATCGGGTCTCAGATGAACTGATCCAAAAGATCTGAGAGACCAACACATGGTGTACATTCCTTATATAGCACTATAACTCCTCCCATTAATAGCTACACCCACATATGCCTTTAACCAATCAATGAGCAGAATATAGACTTGTACATCTAGTCAAACCACATAGCCCATCCAAGACAAAGGAAAAAGTGCAATTTCAGTTCCTGCATTTCTGCACAGGCTCAGTGCATTGATGGCAGTATCCTAGCTACGTGTAGCTAACTAACTGACACAACATACACATATGCCACATGGAAATCTTGGTCTACTAAACTTACATTCACGGAAATTCCACCACAATTTCTCCCTGGTCAGATCTAAAAAAAAATTATTTTGTTCCTATTCCAGACTGGGGTGAAAACCAGATGATATGAATTTGAGTTAAGAAAATTAATACAATCCTGAAACAAAGATGAAGAACTCTTCCAAATAATAATATCATCTATGTAAAGTCGCCAGAACACCAGGTTCTCCCTCCAGTCATGAACAGACCACATAAATAAATCTTCCCATCTCCTCATGTAGGTATTGGCATAACTGGTGGTGAATCTGGTGCCCATGGCGCTCCCAGTGATCTGTAAATAATACTCTCCACTGAAATAAAAATAATTGTGTTCCAAAATAAAATTAACTGAAGTCAAAATAAACTGCTTGAGGTCAACTAATGCCTCCACTCCCAATCTGTGACTAATAACGTTGTACAGGGATGTCACATCTAAGGTGGCCCAGCGGTGGGGATATTTATGGGGTGATAAATATTAAAAATAACATTTTTTATAAAAATTATCAAATTAATTTAATTTTTATTATATCAAAATTATCTCAGAACTGTACCCCAAATTTAATAATATAATAAAGCTGAGAATTTCCCACTATTTAATTATCTTAGATCCCAGAGAACAATCACTGAGGATTTTTACTCCATACAGTATGTAATAACTGGCTGTGTTTTTCTATAGTTGAATAAGTCTTGTATGTGTATATTTATATATTTATATATATATATATATATATATATATATATATATATATATATATATATATATATATATATATATATATATATATATATATATATAATAATATATATAGATATTTCTTCTTGTCTTCAGTTGATTGATATATATACGTCTTGGGCCAAATGCTCGCCACAATAATATATGTCTATATTATTGAAAAGTACTAATACGCAATCTGACGTTCTTTATAAAAAATGAGTATTTATTCTACATTCAACAGTAAACATATCTTATACTTAACAGATGTTAATTCTTAACGATGTTACAGAGAGTCGTCTTGACATCAGAGAGGAGAACAAACGGATTGTAGCAGGAAGAGAGCCTGTAATCCTTTGTCCTTGACTCTATATACCCCAAATTACGTCATAATGTTTAGTTTAGACCCTGCCATATAAGGAAGTTCCCTATATAAAGACCGCCTCAGATCTCTTATACAGCAAATTCCAGAGACCTCATGTTACAGAATAGCCAACACCATCTGTTCTGTTTAACCCATTAGACAGCCACACCTTAATATGTATTTGAATAGGAACATACAGAATATGCAATATTCTACATTTCCCTCTGTTTATGGTTTATTTATAAACCATAATAATGTTATTTACCTGTCCATTCATACATCATTCGTATCACATTTCATATCACAGTCGTTGGGTATAAGAAGAGATGTGTTCATAGCTACCCGGTATCTGAGATTCCTTGGAAGTATTGTGTATTACCCTGTTTACAGTTTCCTTTAGTGTATTCTCCTTCTGTTTAACCTTTTCATTTATGAGTATATACAGTTTTCTAATTCTACATTGCATAATTACTTGTAAAACAATACATATTATAGATACACATATAACAATAATAAATGGATGAAATAAAATATTTACAATTGCTGATCCTACAGATGATTTAGCAAGTGTGTTTGTACTTTTAATTATGTCATTCCACCAAGAGGAACTAGAAACAATTGACCATTCATGTTCTATCACCTTTAATTTACCCTGTTCATGTTCAAATTGAATTTCTGTTTCTTTCAACTGTTTTTGTAACGAATATAATAATATCTTGTCTTTCCTAATCTCATCTGCCCACTTTCTCCATGGAAACTCATTTGTTTGTGAAACATTTAATTGAATAGGCATGATATCTATCTCTTGTATAGGACTCTTCGATATATTAACTTGAGTTCCTTGTATATGTATTATTAGTGGACCCCCATTGATACAATATAACCCTTTCTGTAATGTTTCTGAATGTGTACATTCTGAAAATGTAGCTCTTACTAACTCATTATTTGACATAACCTGTACACATACTTTGTCTTTTTCTATGGGAGTTACAATTTCATGAGGATTTTTAACTGTTTTAATTTTACCAGAACATGAACTTTGGTTATGAAAACATGAATGATAAATGGTTTCAACTTGGTTATTTAAACATATTATTTTGGATGGAAAATGTAGACAACTAGAAAGATCTACCTGCTCAAGTTCAGTAATATTATTATAAGATACAAAATCAGGATATTGTAATTTATAAAATAATAATTGTGTGTTACTAATAGGAATTCCTAATACCGACATTGAAAATAGTGTTTTTTCAATACCAGAAATTGGTATTAACCCCTTAAGGACCAAACTTCTGGAATAAAAGGGAATTATGACATGTCACACATGTCATGTGTCCTTAAGGGGTTAAAGAAGAACTTATACATATATCATTGTTACATCCCAACCATTTGTTAACCCATAAATCTGTATGATTTTTAGCGAACACAAACTCCTCAGGTAAACTACGTTTAAGTTCTATAGGAGTAGTACCACCTTGTAATGCTTGTGCCATCACCTTAACATCTGTAGAATATTCAACTTGTATCTCTAAACAAGCTTTTGCTACCTGGGACGAATCTGCATTTCTCATTAATGCCAAAGTAGCTTCCTGTAAATGTTGAACAGAGGGTGCAATAACAGAGGCTGTGTTCATAACCATATTTTTCAATATTTGATTTAAACCTCTTTGAATATGCAATCCTTTTCCCCCTATTAACCCTACATTTCCCAAATCATTCTTTAATGTTTGAATATCCATAGAATTGGTGATACTTCCTATAGTACCAAATCCAGCCATAATTCCTTCTACTATATCTTTTTTTTCTGTTTGATACTTTACTTCCTCCAAATCAATGCTCTAAGCCTCGTTCCATATTTAACCCCTTAAGGACTGGACTGTTTTTGCGATGTTGTACATTTGCGACCAGGCATATTTTTACACTTTTGTGGTGTTTGTGTTTGGCTGTAATTTTCCACTCTCTCATTTACTGTTCCCATACAAATTATATATTGTTTTTTTCAGGACAAAAGGGGCTTTCTTTACATACCATTATTTATATAATCTCATGTATTTTAATTTAAAAAAAATAAAAAAATATGATGAAAAATTGAAAAAAATACATGTTTTTTGACTTTTACTTGAAAAATCTTTTACTCATCTACAAAAGCGAATTAAAAAAACTGCTAAATAGATTCAAAATTTTGTCCTGAGTTTAAAAATACCCAGTGTTTACATGCTTTTTTGCTTTTTTTTGCATGTTATAGGGCTATAGGTACAAGTAGAATATTGCGGTTTCAAAACATAAATTTTTTAAATTTATCAATAGTGACATTGTAACACTATAATCTGTCATAAATCTCTGAATAACACCCCACATGTACATATTTTTTTTAAAGTAGACAACCCAGGGTATTCAATATGGGGTATGTCCAGTCTTTTTTAGTAGCCACTTAGTCGAAAACACTGGCCAAAGTAAGCATTCATATTTGTTTGTGTGTGAAAAAGTAAAAAAACTAAATTGAACGCTAATTTTGGCCAGTGTTTGTGACCAAGTGGTTACTAAAAAAGACTGGACATACCCCATTTGCAATACCTTGGGTTGTCTTCTTTTGCAAATGGTATGCCATCATGGGGGTAATTCTCATTCCTGGGCTACCATACGCTCTCAAAGGCAACGTAACCAACCTGGCCATTTTCAATGTAAAAATATTTGACCCATATATTTGACCTTGTAACTTTCAAAAATGCTATAAAACCTGTACATGGGGGGTACTGTTTTACTCGGGAGACATCGCTGAACACAAATATTAGTGTTTAAAAACTGGAAAACGTATCACAACAATTATATCATCAGTAAAAGTGCTGTTTGTGTGTGAAAAATGCAAAAAAAGTCACTTTCACTGACAATATCATCGCTGTGATATGTTTTACTGTTTTGAATCACTAATATTTGTGTTCAGCGAAGTCTCCCGAGTAAAACAGTACCCCCCATGTACAGGTTTTAGGGTGTCGTAGAACGTTACAGGGTAAAATACAGTGCTAGCAAATTCAATTCTCTGGAATTTCGGCCTGGGTTGGCAGGCAGGTCCCTTAAATTGCAATCAATAAAATTACTGAATTATGTAAAACTATTACATAAATACGCACGTAGAATTTAAATATATATGCATATTTATATATTTGAAGTCTACGTGTATATTTATATAATTATTTATGTAATTTTGTATATGGACATATGTATATTTCTTATTATTTTTATTTATTTTTATATACATAGATATATATACAAATTCATTCTAAGTGTATTTTGATATAAATATATATATATTAATTTTAAAATACAGTTAGAATAAAATTTCATATAGATATATAATTTTTTAATTTTTTTTATTATTTTAAAATTTTTTTATTTAATTTAAATTACTTATTATTTATATTTTATAATAATATATATATATACAATATATATAGTTATTATATATATTATATATATACGTGCGTAATTTAATTATAAGTGTATTTTTATATTAATATAAGTACATATTAATATAAAAATACACTTAGTATGACATTATATATGATATATAGACATATATTATATAGATATAATATATGTCTATATATCATATATACACATATATAATTATAATTTTTTTTTTTTTATTAACACTAACTTTATTTTTATTTTTTTTGATTTTACACATGCAGGGAGACTGCCTGTCAGCACAGACAGTCCCCCTGCAGGCAGCACTATGGACACCTATTGTGACCATGTGATCGCTGTGTTAAGCGATCACATGGCCACAGGGGTCCTAAATCAGTGTGGGGAGACTGTCTGGGCTGCAGGCAGTCTCCCCACAACCGGAGCAACACTGATCGCCGCCGGGGGAACGACGGCGATCAGGTAAGTACCCCCAGACCGTTAGGATGGTTCAGGACCGTCATCGGTCCTCAAGGCAAAAATGCCGATGACTGTCCTGAACCGTCCTCGGTCGCTAAGGGGTTAATAAATGTTCCTTACATTGTGGAAATTTACTTGAGATTTTCCACTGTGAAACATTAAAATGCCAAACTATTGTTGCAAATTTACCATCTAATAACAAAGGCTTTGATTGAAAATGATTCAATTGAAAGGGACTTGATAACTTAAAAACCTTATTTTTGCATTCTACCATTCTGGGAGAGAATACATTTACCTTAACATCACCACATCTCTCGTGATGATTTCTTAACATTAAACAACATTGATAGTTTCCACTATCACTGTAGGTAGGAATGTCTAAATAGAAAACAAACATTTCTTCCGACCAATCCACCTTTCCTAGTACACCTCTGTGAATAACCTTTGGCGTTGTATGTGACATACTACCCAAAAACATTCCTTCCCTTTTCCATGTCATTACAGACTCAGGGGGTAAACTTATATGTGTACTACATGTTAATCTAAGTCTTTCCTTTCCTTCCTGGATATCTACAAGACTAGGCTTCATTATGATATCTCGCATAACATAATCAGTTACCAGAAACATCATGTTAACTCTTTCTGTCAATGATTCCCTAGATGCTCGTATTTCCCATATCCAAGGTATACCTGGAGTATTGTTTTTTAAGAGGAATTCTGGCTCTAAATGTATAAGCCAGTATTGTATTGTATAAAGTACCTCACCACCTCGTCCTCTCGTTGTTACTGAAGTTTGTGCAACGTTCACATACATGTCACCTGACCAATTTACCATTTCCTCTCCATTAACTACAATCATGATATATGCATTTTGTAATATGTTAAGTTCCCATGATCCCGTTTTTACATTGTCTTGTACAAATGAACCTTTGGTCCACCTAAATAAATCATTAGGACCTATTGTAATGTTTAAATTAATAACACTATCTCCAGTCAAATTAATTCGCACATTGCATACTTGTAGATAACCATCTTTTGACCTGAAACAAACATGACCTTTTAATACTTGTTCATTGTCTCTCTTTTTTCTAATATTTCCAAATAAGTCATTCTTTAATTCCTGATTGAAAGTCGTTTTGTTCATCTTAAAAATAACTATTACAAGAACTGTAGTCATCAATGTTAGCAGGATGCTGACGAACACCTTCTTTCTGCTACACGGTTGTCTTTGCGAACACATCGTCTGTCACCGGCCAACTTTCGTCTGTAGGTCTGCTTACAAATTATCTAAAATAAACCAAGAAAAACAAAGCAGTATCAATATATTACCAAATTATGTTGTAGGTTTATACAATTTGCACTGATCTGCATGAACCCAAAAACAATTTTGCCTCTGTTTATTCCGTGAACCATCAAGAGGTCTTTGCACTTGTACCATTGTTTGTCCCATTGTATCTGTTATGTTATAAGGACCTTCCCAATTTGCCTCCCAAGGTCCAGTTTTCCTAAAAGTTTTTATCATGACCATACCCCCCTTTAAAAACTTTGAAAAATCAGGAGGTGCCATTTTGCACATTCGAGTAGCTGCATGTGGAAGAATTTGCTCCAAATTTTTCTGCAGCATTTGCAACCATTTATTTTTAGCAATTGCATCTTTCTGTGGAGTAGACAAATATGGTTCATTAGGAAAATTTAACTGCATTTTCCTACCTGTCATTAATTCAAATGGAGTGTATTGTGTAGCTGAAGACATAGTTCCTCTAATACCCATAAGTACAGCAGGAAGTGCCTGTACCCATGTGTTTCCTTTCTCAAGTAACATTTTTGAAAGTCTAGATTTCAATGTTCGATTCATACGTTCCACAATCCCAGCAGATTGTGGATGATATGGAACATGAAATCTCTGCTCTATGCCTAGAATAGCACACAGTGCTTGCATGATTTTCCCTGTGAAATGGGTACCTCTGTCTGACTCTAGAAGTCTAGGAAATCCCCATCTTGAGAAAATGTGTGTCCATAATGCTTCAGCTGTTTTTTGTGAATCATCTTTAGTCAAAGGAATTACTTCCAACCATTTAGAGAATACATCCACAACTACTAACGCATATTTTAATCCATTCTTACCTGTTGGTAATGGCCCAATAAAATCAATTTGTAAAGTAGTCCAAGGACCATGTGCAGGTGCTATACGTTGTATAGGCGGTTTTTGTCCTTTAGGTCTGGGATTTATTTGTGCACATATCAAACATGATTGCACTACCTGTTGTACAGTCTTTTCCATGTTATCCCAATAAAACTTATCTCTGAGTACCTCTAACAATTTCTGCTGTCCAATGTGACCTAAGCTTTCATGATTATATTGAGTAAATAACACTTTTAGATGTTCTGGCATGACCGGACACAGTTCTCCGTTTTGGTCATGACACAAAACCCCGTTCTCATGAACAAATGGAGGTTTTGGATCAACCCGAGAAGCCGCAAGGGACGAATCCTTTGCCTGTTCTTCTGCAAAAGATGGAGGCTGTGTGTTAGTCTTTCTAACCACTGCTACTGACATAGGTTCTGTCTGCAATGCATTTTCACTAGTTAAAGCTGCTCTTTTTGCAAATTTATCAGCTATTTCATTTTCTTCACTAAGTAAATCTTTACCTTTTTGATGGGCAGGAACTTTAACTATAGCATGTAAACATGGCTCTTGAGACGCAATTCCAAATATGGTCTCTAGTGTCTCTTTGTGTGCTAACACTTTATTTGAGGCATCTACAAACCCTCTTCTTTTCCATATAGCTAAATGTTCTGTTAGTGATCTAACCACATATGAACTATCACTACATATCACTAGGGGACGCCCTTCTTTTTCCTCAAGTATCAGTACTGTTTTTAATGCTTCTAGTTCTGCTCTCTGTGCTGACAAATTACCTGGCAATTTATGCTCTACTGAACTTCCTCGTTTTGGATACCATATAGCATAACCTGTATAGTACTTCCCATCTGAACAGAATCTGGACCCGTCAACAAACACAGGTTCATCAGATTCACTTGCTTCCTTTCTGAAAAGAGAAAGAAAATTCTCTTCAACTTCTGCTAAACATTCATGGGGTTTACCCTCATATTGCATTAGCACTACCACATCCATCTAAATTTAATGGAGCCAAAAATTCAAGTGGACGTGGCCTGATTCCTTTATATTGTCATTGTGAATTTAAAATTTGGTTAGTCTGATTAGACATGTTAGAAATCACACCCTGTCTGTCTCCTGTGTTTGAGGAAGCTACAATTTCTCTCACTTGCCTTATCAGAGGAGTATATGGTGAATCTCTGGTGTTTTCTATATTAGGATTATTGTGAATAAATCCATTTGATTTGCCATAATCCCTTGATTGTAAATCATGAAAATAACTCCTGCAGTTTCTCTTTATATGACCTGGCTTATTACAATAGAAACAGACCAGACTATGTGTCGAGTTTCTTTCATAGTGTGAGTGGGGCATATTAAAACTTGGAGCTTCTCTCCTCTTTGTCTGAGTTCTAGCAGCTGCAGGAGGCGAGGGAGGAGGGGACTTTCTGTATCTGGGTTTGTCCTCTCCCTTTTCTCTCCTAACTGCACAGACAGATTTTTTAATATTTTGTTGTCTGGATTCCCTTCTCACCCTATCTAGAAATGATGCAGCATCTTCAATATTTTGACACTGGAGAGCGCATGCAATTGATATTGGATCAAGATATTTAATTTTTTTTTACAAATGCATTTATCATAGATTTTGGTGTCTGATCATCAGGAATACTCATTACCAATCTGTATGCACGCTCAAATTTTCAGGAAACTGAAGACATCTTCATTTATATTTGGTTTTAAATTTTCTAAAATCTCAATATCCACATGCTCATTTCCTGTTGTTAATCTTATTAATTGTGTC
>OW240912.1:156233818-156255472 GCA_933207985.1 Pelobates cultripes
AATCTATCTCGCTCATTCCCATGGACTATTTCATCATCTTCATCATTAGGGGTACTTATGGGTGGGGTCAGTCTACGTGCAATGTATGTTGGCAGCCATATTTTAAACAATCTGTTCCTTTGTTCGTCATTCAAATTATGTTTCGATAAATTAGACTCAAGTATGTCTGCATTACCAAAGGCATCCATTGATGGATTATATGGGGGAATATCTTTGGTAACTTTCATCAGCTGCTCTTGAATTTTTAATTTAAGTTTTGCAGCCTTATCTAACAATTTTCTACGTTGCAAATCAGCCTTGGATGATATTTCTGTGACATCAACTGGCTCTGGTATCAAATTATGATCACTCCTTGTAATGACACACAACTGTTGAGCTTCAGTTCTAAGTTTACAAATTAATTCAGATTTAAGATCCAGTTGTTCTCCCAAATCATAAATACTCGCCTGTAGTCTATCACAGTTAGTACATTTCATTTCTGTTACACATACAGATTTCTCTTTACTGTCTGTCTGTGTACTTTTTAAATCTTGCACTTTTACTTGTGCTGGTACTTGTAATTTTGTTGGAGCTACTCCTGTTCCAAGGATCATTGTGTCAAATGTTTCTACCAATTTTAAAACATGTCTAATTTTCTTTTTTGTTTTATTTAAACATACTAATTTATTATCAATGGCTGCATTTGCTTGTTTACATTGTTCATACAAACTTGCCCACAATTGACTATCTGTATGGCATCTATCAAACACAAAATCAAGTTTACTTTTCTCTGCAATATCAGTAACAAAATCCATTATTACTCACCAGACAAGATGATCTTTAATGCATGACACCGTCTGCCTTTAGTCTTACAGCTGCGCAGTGTGGATTTGCTTCTGGAAACTTGCCAATCTCTGCCACGTGCTTGCTTCTAGATTTCACGTTGTATCTTGTGCTGCTTTCTTTATAACACGTGCTTTTGTCTGTTGTAGAATCTAATCTTGGAACAGTCTTTGTAATTTGAAAATCTTTGTCTTAACACAGCTTTTAACACGTTCTTTTTTCTGCTTCTGGCTGCACACACTTCTATTCAACACAAAAAGTAATTCGATATCCGTGCTCTCTCTGCTCACCTCCCCCCCTGAATAGAAGTTTGTAACAGCAGAAAACAGTCTGGCTGGCTCGTCAATGTAATAACTGGCTGTGTTTTTCTATAGTTGAATAAGTCTTGTATGTATGTATATATATATATATATATATAGATATTTCTTCTTGTCTTCAGTTGATTGATATATATACGTCTTGGGCCAAATGCTCGCCACAATAATATATGTCTATATTATTGAAAAGTACTAATACGCAATCTGACGTTCTTTATAAAAAAATTAGTATTTATTCTACATTCAACAGTAAACATATCTTATACTTAACAGATGTTAATTCTTAACGATGTTACAGAGAGTCGTCTTGACATCAGAGAGGAGAACAAACGGATTGTAGCAGGAAGAGAGCCTGTAATCCTTTGTCCTTGACTCTATATACCCCAAATTACGTCATAATGTTTAGTTTAGACCCTGCCATATAAGGAAGTTCCCTATATAAAGACCGCCTCAGATCTCTTATACAGCAAATTCCAGAGACCTCATGTTACAGAATAGCCAATACCATCTGTTCTGTTTAACCCATTAGACAGCCACACCTTAATATGTATTTGAATAGGAACATACAGAATATGCAATATTCTACACAGTAAATCACAATTCTTTATAAAAATATAATTTATTGTCACAATAATAATAAAATAAAACCAATATGTAACATGCATAACAATCAGTGAATATTTAGGTATAACATTGGTATACAACAACATGGTAATGTTTAAACAAATTCAGCGTCTACAGCATCAACTGTCAAACTTGGCAAGATTTATGACAGCTTAGCAAACAACTTCACACAGAACACAGAATTCCACAGAATACAACAGTGCAGCTAGAAGCCATAAAAACTTTGGCTGACAGTTAGAGCACACTGATTAACTATTTCACTGCTGGCTAGAATCTTTCTAGGCATATAATATCCTATTTTCATGCAATTTTCAATTAAAATAATGTTCATAACTATTCCTAGAACCATCCAATAGGAATCATCTACCAGATTTTACATTAGCCGAATTTTAACTCTCATAAATAGATACTCTCTTATTTCAGAGCAAATCAATACATCTGGATAAAAACAGCGGTATGCTAACTTGTGACAAATTTGTCATTAATATATCGTTATCTTACTCCACCTGCAGGAATGGAGTTTTTATAACCATATATTCTTAGTTAACTAGGATTTATAATTATTGAAATCTGACAGGGATTTATCCAGGTATATTCCTGCTATTAGTAAAATTTTAATTAATTTAAATTAATTAATAGAACCAGCATAATTACCAGTTATTTTGTAGATGTTCTTATCAGATGCTCTTCTTATCAGATGAATAGATAGTCCCAGGAATTGAATGCAATTATGATTATTTATAGATGTGTGCATGTAATAGAAAAGTGGTGTTGGTTAGAAAGTAATTGGTGTCCAGGAAATAGTTTCTTAAGTTGTTTCAAGAGAGTTTGAAACTTGAGTGTTAGATTTGAGTGTCAGTCCCAGAGAGTGTGAATCCTGATACTCTGTCCTGGATTTCTGTCTTTGTCCTTACTTTTTAAAGGGCCAAACTTTCTGTACGTCATTAGTTGATCTGACAAATAGGAAACTGTAGGTGTGTCTAGTTCATCTAGTATAATCTAGTTTTTGGTCAATAGATGGCGCCCTTGCATCACCAAAATTTCTTGTCCTGGAAAGAGTTAACTCATTTTGATGATGATTCTGATGTAATTGTGGCTTATCTAAATGGCAACTATTACTCAATTTGCTGCCAGCTTCAAAGCATTTCTTTCTCTCTTAACCAGACTGCGCGTCGGCCATATACCTTTAAAGGAACACTATAGTCACCTAAATTACTTTAGCTAAATAAAGCAGTTTTAGTGTCTACATAATTCATTGTCATTTAGGAGTTAAATCACTTTGTTTCTGTGTATGCAGCCGTAGCCACACCTCCCCTGGCTATGATTGACAGAGCCTGCATGAAAAAAAACTGGTTTCACTTTCAAACAGATGCAATTTACCTTCAATAATTGTATCTCAATCTCTAAATTGAACTTTAATCACATTTTATAATGCTATATTTTCCTGCCTGTGATAATTAAGTTAGTATATTGTGTTGAGATAATTGTATCACAGGCAGAGGGGAGGATTTCTGATGTAATGAATGGGAGTGTTAGCTGTGTTGTAGTGTGTTGATTGGTTGTTCTTTAAAACCTTGTGGGCAGTACTATGTTTGTAGAATGTGAATAAAAGAGGCTGTGTGTGCCAGTACAGTCAGTTCTTCTTGACCCTCAACACATAGTCTTGTCTCGTGATTGGAGGGGACAGCTATACTCACACTGGGGATTGCCATGCTCTGCATACTCCCCTGAGCTTTAATCACTTAGCTCTTTTAAGAGCTTGTTCCTGATACGCTCTCCTGGAGGATCGGTCTTCCCCACACGGTCCTGGAGGACAGAAGCTGATCCAGGGTGGACAGAAGATGGAGAGACTCCAGTTAAGCTACGGCGGTTGTGGAGTCCGCGTTGGTTGTGGTGTCCGGTGCGGTGCTTGTGGTCCTCGGCGCAAGCTAGGAAGCGTCCATCAACGGAAGGTACTCGAACAGAGTATGGGGATTTCCGTTACAGGACATTCTACCAGACAACTGTGAGCGAGATTTCTCTTTGGGAGATGTTCTATATTTCCGATTAACAGTCCCTTGATAGGAGGAATGAGATTTTTTGAAAATCTTTTTAATGTTCTCTTGGTAGAGATTTAGGTTTCCCTCTATTTAGGGGAGTTCTAGATGTAACCCTTTTGTGTAGAATGGAGCATGATTTTTTTCGGGATAATCTATTGATAGTGGAGAAGGTATTTAGTGTCTTATCCTCTTTGTCCCTCCTATATTTTTTTATTTTTTGTTTCGGCTATTCGTTCATCTAGTTTTTTTTATGTTGATCTGTAGGGATTCCTCCTTTTCCCTACTCCCTGGATCTATAGTTTCCAAAACATTCAGTTCAGTTTCTAATTTGTTCTGTGCCTCTCTAGAATGTTTAATAATCAGTTGAATGAGTTGAAAATCCCATTCCTGTAAATATAATGGGTCCACTAATCCAAATGCTTGGGTTTTGTCAATTCTTAGACCACGGGATATGAGGCCCTCTTTTAGGTAATTGTCCAAGAAAGCAACCTCCCACCATTTTTTGGTTTCAGTACTTAATAGTTTTTCCTTTCATTTACAATAATCATTTAACCCTTTCAGGGGCTGTGGTTTTTCCCACTCCTGAAACATTGCTTCAAATTTCTTTTTGCGATTTTGGTGTAAATTGGATAGGAAGTTAACATTGGTAGCCATAATAAAACCGATATCTGTACTAAAAAACTGGGTAAAATATACAGAAGAAAACAAATGCAACACCACAAAATGTTTTGAATGTAGTGGATGTGTGGGTAAGTAAATATATTTATCTTAAATATGTGACTCAAAAACAGCCTCTCAAGATCGTGACCCAGTCTCCGACCTTTTACAACATATGTAGATATACAAAGCAACTGTGAGATATGGCTATGTAGAATAAATAAGGAACATAAAAACATACATAGTGTAATACAATTAAAAAAAAAAATTACAAAAAATAGTGCGCTGTGGTTGATTGATATACACTCACAAGATAGAGATGAATAGTGCACTCAAAGGTGCCTCCCCCGATGTTGATGGGTGGCTAAATTCCTCCACTTTCCACTGGTATTTCAACCGGACCAAATGTGAAATGAGACTCCAATAGGTATAAGTTATATAAACTTATAAATGATTTTATTATAAAAAAGGAGCAAAAGACATTAGCTCACAATTATAAAATAAAGGAACAAAGGTCCTAAGCGTTTCATTCCTACTATTTGGAACTTCCTCAGGGTCCAGATTCCATTAATATAACAATTAAAAACACTCACAGAAAAAGCCATACAATTCTCCCCCCCCCACCCCCCCCCATATGAGTCTCTACAAATAGGGCAGAGCCCTCAGTTCATTGGTGGATCCATGGGTGTTACCGTTGTCCTATGGTCCTGTTTAGGTGTGGAGTAAGCATTCTGTCTCCTCTCCATCCGAAATTGGCTCAGTGAATTGAGAAAGTTCTTCACTTCCGTGTTCCAATGCTGTGTGCGTTCCAGCTTGATTGAAATGGTCGAGTTAATATGTTGCCACCTGGAGGTCGCCCAGTATGTGGCATGTTCAGATAGTGATATGAACGTATACAATATACATAGCAAGTATTGTTCTACTATGCATGTCTATAGTATTTTATTTCATTTTTTTAGAGTGAATTTATTTGTTAATACATTTATTTTTATTTATAAATGCAGATGTTCCTGAAGTTTCAGTGACTGGTTATGATGGAAACTGGTTTATTGGCAGAACAAATGTTCATCTTAAATGTAATGCAGATGCTAATCCACCTCCTAAAGAAATAAAGTGGAGCAGGTACCTTTTTAAACTTTTTTTAAATAACGTGCTGCTGGTGAACTTGATATCTTCAATAGGACACTTTTGATAGGATACTACGTAATTAGATACTACATAGGGTAGGGCAGGGGCTTCCCATTAATTGTCCCTGTGAAACTCTTTGGCAGTGTATCAACATTGAGTGCCCCCCTCCCTTCCCCCAACAAAGAAAATTTAGTGCCATAGCGTAAACCTTTCAGTTAGCCGATCATATTTTTTATTTTTTTATTTTTTTTTGCTATTTACACACACTAATTTCTACAGATAGTAAAAATATTGTAGTACTTAGGAGCAGGTGTGCTTCTGTGTGTAGAGCTGGTGTTTGTATATAATTTTAGCATTGTAATACAGGAATGTTTGTATGTAATGATTGCATTTGCATGCAGGGGTGTGTTTGGATGTAGTGTTGGATTTTCAATGTGGATGTACATGCAAATGCAATCATGTACAATGTGTAGTACTGGTGTTTGTGTTTGTATATAATTGGGATTTGGAGTTCAGGGTATATTTGTATGTGTTTGATTGCTTGGATGCACACGTGATGCCACACACATACTTACACAGATATACATACACATTAAAAACAGAAACACACTGGAACACACAAATACACACACACGCACACACACAGATAAACACTGGCACATACACTCACAGATACACACACTGGCACATACACACTGACACACAGATACACACACTGACACCCAGATACACACACTGGCACATACATCATACCAAAAACTGTTTCATAACATTCGCAGCTAAGTACCGCTGAGGTGACCAGGAACCACAAAGTCATCATGCCAAAATTAGTTCCCTAGCGGTCAAAGCTAAGTACCACTGAGGACCATTCGTAGGTTTGTTCATGTGAACGACCTCAAGGGAGCTAGCACTCGGTTCCAGTTGAATGAAGGGAATGTGCTGAACCAAGGGCACCGAGAGAAAGCTGCTAACGGCAGCCGGGCAGGGTAACTCCAGAACGGGGTC
Organism: Pelobates cultripes; assembly: GCA_933207985.1. Taxonomy (NCBI): domain Eukaryota; kingdom Metazoa; phylum Chordata; class Amphibia; order Anura; family Pelobatidae; genus Pelobates; species Pelobates cultripes. The sequence goes on from OW240912.1 coordinate 156,240,411, forward strand.
CTGAACCATAGTCGGTGGGCTTACACACTCCTCCAGGAGTTTGTGGTAAACATTCATGGGAAGGGGTGTTTGCCACATATCTCCCCTCTCCCCCCTGGGGGAGACTAACCAGACCCCCGACCTCCAATCGGTCTGGTCTGTGGTAGTCTAAATGGCCTCCTGCCACAAGCTCTAGTGTGTACATCTAGGGTCCTTCTGGGAAGGGAGACTGCTATAATCCACTCCTGGTGCACCAAGTTGATGCTGGGGAGGGAGTATGCAATTCTCCTCTTTCTGGGACACACAGGGCAGCTGGGGAGGGAGGAAAAAGCTATCCACTCCCTGTTATATGTACTGCTTCTGGGGAGTGAGACTGACTATCTTCCCTTCCTGGAACCCACACTGCCTCCCCTCCCTGGAACACAATCTGCCGCTGGTGAGTGGGACCGGTTGTGTCCTCTCCCTGTAATAAGCACTGGCAATGGGGAGTGAGACTGACTGTCTCCTCTCCCTGGAACACATTCTGATGCTGTGGATGGAGGACAATATTCTCCTCTCCCTGGAATGCACTCTGTTGCTGGGGAGTGAGACCTGCAGTTTCCACTCCCTGTAACTCACTCAGCCGCTGGGAAGTGAGACAGACTGTCTCCCCTCCCTGGAACTCACACTGCCGCTGGGGATGGAGGACAATACTCTTCTCTCCCTGGGTTGCCAAGTTCATGAGCTCCATCACTTCAAAGTCCTGTTCAAGCTCCCACTCCAGGTTAGCCAGAAAAAAAACAGAAACGGCAGCATTTCCACTATCTCCTGCTCATCTTGGATGCATCAGAAGTGAGAATCGTCTGGGTCTCGTAACGCCATACCATCCTCAAAAACCTCCCACAAAATACCAGGGCCACCGTAGTGCTCTCACTCGATGCATTTGTACTCGACCAGCCATGGGTAGAGGCTTGCCGCATGCCATTGAGTCATCCAACCACACTTCAGTCACGTCAAGCGTCTCTAGTTCTATTACCCAAAACTGTAATGGCTGTTCTCCCAGGAATGGCATCCACAACTCCATTTGTTCCCATCATCGCTGGTTGGTGGTTGGGAGGTCTTCGCTACAGAAAGGTTGGCTTTCATTGAGGTTCTCCTTCCAGAGATCAGTTTGGAGTGCCACCCTCCATACCAGTACTTTCTCTGCCAGGATAGGATCATCATTACCCCTCAGGACCTCCTGTAACAGCTGCTGGAGTCTGGCGTCGAAGTAGGATACTGCACAACGGTAAGTGCCTTCCTTATCCCCACTTCCTGTATGTGGGTGTTGTAACGGATCACCTGGCACCCTGACTGGGTACCTCCGTTAACGGATGCTTCCTAGCTGACTCCGAGGACTATAAGCACTGCAACGGACACTACAACCACCAGAGACTCCACACCCGCCATAACTTAACTGGAATCTTGCCGTCTTCTTTCCACCCTGGATCAACCTCTGACATCCAGGACTGTGTGGGAGAGACCTCTCCTCCAGGAACAGGAAGAGCTCTTAAAAGAGCTAAGTGATTAGAACCCAGGGGAGTATACAGAGTATAGCAATTCCCAGTGTGATTATAGCAGTTCCCCCCCCAATCACGAGACAAGACTACGTGTTGAGAGTCAAGCAGGAACTCTAGGTTTAATGGGGCACACTGGCCTTTTATACAAGTTTGACAACCTAGTTGGGCACCGGGACACAAGATTAACAAGCCGATAGAAACAGAGTAACAATGAACAACACTCCCACATACATTACACAATCCCTCTCCTCTGCCTGTGATACAATTGAAGTGGATAATATAATAACCTAATTATCCACAGGCAGAAAGTCATATTTTTGCCCAGACACAGGTATGGTCCCATGCCCAAAACAGTTCCATAGAATTAGCCTGTGCGGCCGGTCTAGTTCGGTCTAGTTGCAAACAAACAAACTACCGAACAGAGTCAATAGTCTTACCCTGGAGCTTGTTCCCTTCATCCAGATGAATGATTTCACAGAACAGTGCCCTTCTAAGCTGTATAGAAATGAACACAGGCGAAGATGGAAGCACCGCTGCCTGCATCCATGCGAACAAGATGGCCGCCACCTCGTGGTTGTTCATAGGAATTGCGGCCTCTCAGCCGAACAATTAGAACACTGTGATGAGAAACGTTCCAATTTGTTAATAGGTGTTATCAAGCTCCAGGTTGGTCTCTATTTGTGCAGTTGTTCGGTAAACAAACCATATAGTCCCAATTGCCCGAACAGAGCCTGTTTGAAGTATATTAGCCAGTTCTATTGCAGCGGCCATAGTCACAGGGTAAAAGGCTGGCAAGTAGTCCTCTCCAAAGCCCAGTGTCAAAGTGGCTTTCGTCACATTATTGTTCTTGAACATTGGCGTAAAAATAGAGTATAGAGAGTTGTCATTAACAGCACATTTTCAAGCTGGACAGAGGTGGCAAGTGGTGTCCCTCAGGGTTATGTTCTTGAAAAGAGTATAGTTATAGGAAGAGCTCAACTGAAAACGGGTTGTGAATATGTGGTTTAAAAGGTACAGGGTGTTCTTTAAGGGAAAAAAATTAGTCCCCACACCGGATATAAATACATAATAGAAATAACTATTGGTACTATTAATGGGCTATGCACTATACTACGCACTTTCCTTCTGTTAAAATATTCTGATGTACTTTGTATGTATAAATAGTCTTTTTTTTTATGTGCAAATGTATGTGCAAATTGGTGTGCCTCGGGGTTATTGTTATTTCTATCTTGAAAAGCGCATTGAAAGTCATGTTTCAGTGTTTGCAGATGAGACAAAACTCTGTAATAAGTAATACAATGTGAGCAAGATATTACTTTGCTGCAGAGGGATTTAGATAGACTGGGGGACTAGGCACTCAAATTTAATGTAGAAAAATGCGGTTATGCACTTCGGTGTAAAGAATGCACAAGCAACTTATGTCTTACCCTAAATAGAACTGACTTAGGGATAACAACACATGAGAAGGAAGGACTTGGGAATTGTTGTAAATAACAAACCATGCAACAATGTGCAATGTCAATTAGCAGTGGCTAAGGCCAGTAAGGAAATGTCATGCATGAAAAAGGGCATTAATTCTCGGGATGAGAATATCAGTTTGCCTCTTTATAAATCACTGGTAAGACCACATCTTGAATATGCTGTGCAATTTTGGGCACTAATGAAGGATATTCTAGTACTAGAAAGAGTGCAGAGGCGGGCTACAAAAGTAAAAAAAAAAAAAAAGAATGGAACATTTTAGCTATGAAGAAAGGTTAACAAATTTAAACCTCTTTAGTTTAGAAACATGTCGCCTTAGAGTGGGTATGATAACATGGTATAAATATATTCGGGGCCAATACAAACCATTGTGTGGAAATCTATTCACAAACCGGACTTTACATTGGACACGAGGTCATGCGTCTAGACTGGAAGGAAGAAAATTTAGTCTAGGGATATGGGGATATGTTGTATTTTGTGGTACTTATGAGACTTTGTAAAATATGTGTTTTTTAAGGTTTGGGGATAATTAGGTTAATACATTATCTACCTTAATTGTATCACAGGCAGAGGGGAGGGATTGTGTGTTGTATGTGGGAGTGTCAGGCATTGTTACATTGTTTCTATTGGTCTGTACAATTTGTGTCCTGGTGCCCCATCAGGACCAGTAGGTGTTCCTCTGACCTGAAAAGTTGTACAAAAATCCAACATGTACCATTAAACTCTCAGACCTTCTTACCCTAAACTTGCAGCCTTGTCTCGTGTTGTTGGGAACAGCTATAATCATTACAGGGATTGTTGTAATCATTATACTCCCTTGGATTCTACTAGCTCTTGTAAGAGCTCTACAGCGGATCCTGCTATACTCTTTTGGAGGAGAGAGTTACCCACTGGAACCTGGAGCCTTGTTGTAGGTCCAGGGTGGGCTGAAGACTGAGAAATTCCAACCAAGCTGCTGCAGTTGTGAGTTTTGCAGTGCTTATGATGTCTGGTGCGGTGCTGCTGGTCCTTGGTGAGCACTAGGAGGGTCCGTCACAAAGAATTTTCATCTAGACCGATTTCTTTGCAGTTTGAACACTAATCTATTGTGTGGAACTGTATCAAACACCTTGGCAAAATCCAAATAGATCACATCCACTGCAACACTGATTTTTACTTCTACTTACTTCTTTGTAGAATGCAATCAAGTTAGTTTGACATGACTTGTGCTTCATAAAATCATGCAGATTTTTGCTGATAACCACCTTCTTCTCAAGGAATTCTTGAATATTATCCCTTAATAACCTTTCAAATACTTTCCCAGCTACAGGAGTTAAGCTCACAGATCTATGATTTCCAGGCAAGGATTTTGAATCCTTTTTGAAAATAGTAACCCAATCTGCCTTCTTCCAATCCTCCAGGGCACTTCCTGAAAGAAAAAAGAATCTTGAAAGATTAAAAACAGAGGTTTTCTTATTTCCACATAGTTCCTTAAATACTTGTGGATGAATACTGTCAGTCCCTGGAGCTTTGTTTATATTAACTTTCTTTAGTTGGTGCAGCACCTTGTCTTGAGCCAATTAAAATTCTTTCTGCATGATTTTTGCAGCAATCATTTGCATATTGTCAGGGTATTTATATCGGCAGACATTTTGTGCTATGATAGAAATTAAAAGTGTATATTCTGAGTCACTCTGAACAGACCAGACTCCATTTTGTTATTTTCAAGTTAACAAAAAGACACAAGATTTCTATCTGTAAACTAACCACTTTCCCAGAGCTAAAGGAATGCATATTATAAACAAAAGTGATAAGAACGGGGGTTGGATGGACTGTCTAATGCTAATGGAATAGATCAAATCTAAACCCAGACATTTGTGACAGAGAAGATTAAATAATTTAATTTTACTGTCTATATATATATATATAAGGTACCATTGTATGGAAAAGGGTAAACTTAGTTCATGATCTGCCATTTTAAGAATTATAGCAGGAATCGCGGACACTAAGTCTGGACAAAACTTAAAGAAACCCTTTGATCTGTGAAGGATACGTAAGTTATGGCCACTATAAAGATAGGCCAAAATGACGTCAAAATAGCCACCAGGAAAAGTTAACTCTTTCCTGGATAGGTATGTTTAGTGGGACAAGACTGCCCTCTAAAGACCAAATAACTAAATTGCGATCTGGAAGATAACCACACCTCTAGTACTTCTATTGGGTTATTAACTGATGACGTACAGAGAGTCTGGCCCTTTAAAAGTTAGGACAAAGAGGGGTATGTAGGGGATGCAAAGGAGAAGGAAAAAGAGGAGAGAGGAATTGGAAGTTTGGGGACTCCAACCTCCATGCAGAGAGACATCCAAATAAGTTCCTGAGACTACCAATTGGATGAAATATCTACTCAACTGGTAATTATACTGGTTTCATTTAATTAATTAAATTAATTAAAATGTATTAATAGCATGATATATGACTAGGATAATGCACGGTCAGATTTCCATATTAAGAAATCTTAGTTAACTAAAGAATATATAGTTATAAACATTCCATTCTGCAGGTGGAATTAAGAATAATTATATATTGATGTGATATTATCACGAGTTAGCATACCGTTGTTTTTATCCAGGTGTATTGATTTGCTCTAATATAAGATAAGATATCTTTTAGACAAATTAAACTCTGCTTATAAAACATTGTAGATTCTCTTATTGGATGGTTCCAGGAAATGACTAATGAACTGGTTTAAATGTTATTTTATTTAAAATTACATAAAGAATAGATCTTAACTACCTAGGAGGTCTAGCCAGCATTGAAAGGGTTATTCTAATTGTCAGCTAAACTTTACGACCTTACGCTGCACTCTGAGGAATTCTGTTCTCTGCGTGAAACTTTTTCTATCTCTCTGTGAAAGATAGTCCTAAAGTAGGTCTTGACAAAAATGTGTTTAGCCATTCCTTTGTATTGCATACCATTTTATACTGAATATTCATTGATTATTGTCACGCATGTTACATATTATTATTATTAATTAATTTGCCATTATAAAATAAATCTATTTTTATAATAAAATATGTGAATATTATTTATATGAAATACTTCTCACTTACGATAAACGTTCTTTGGGATCTGAGAATTGAATTAGTGGGCAATTCTCAACTGTTTACTATTATTATCCCATAAATATCCCCACAATATCTATTGCCATGGGTTCTTCCTTAATATATAGTTATTTAAAATGTCTGCCTTTTCCTGGTCTTAATTAATTAACACCCCCATCCCGGTTTTTATTTACCTACAATTTCATTTTTTTTTATTTATGTACTTAAAATGCTTTGGGGTTGGTTTTTGCTCTCTTTGGCTATATTTTTTTATTTTTTATTTTCATTTTGAAGTTTAGATTTAGTCTAATCACTTTTTTGTGCGCATTATTGGCTTCCTTATATATCTTTATAGGTTGCCTCTGATTTGTCAGATTTAAAGGCTTTGAATGCCCTTTTCTTATTTTTAATTTATTGATTCACTTTCCCACTAAGCCCCATTGGTTTCAATTTGTTTCTTTTATATTTATTACCCAATGGTACATACTGAGAAATGTACCTTTCTAATATCTGTTTCTGGGCTGGGCTGGGCTCTTTCAACCTTCCTTGTTTCAGACATAAGTTATTGTAAGAAGAAACCTTACATCTGGGCAGTGTTTACTTCAGCCTGCATTTGCAGAGTTTATTCATGCAATGAATAGAGTTGGAGAGAAATAAATGTGCCTGAGCTCTGCATTTTGTTACAAAATGGAGTCACATCTGTTAAGTTGTGGTTTTACTGTATACATTTTTAATTTCATTCTTATCACAAAATGTCTGCCAGTGAAAATATCTGACAATGAGGCAGTTTATTTATATAGATAGTTCTCTATTTCCTGTTTCCCCAGTCTGTTTCTTGCTATGTGTCTTCTCACTAAAAAAAAAAAAGATTAAGCAGGTGTATACTTGAGGGACCATTCACTAAACAGCAATTTCTGATAAGTCTTAGGTCAACATATGCAAAAACTCCAAAACATTTTTTTCAACTAAGGTGAGATGGAGATTATTTCCAACTTCATTTTTTTATTATTTTTGTGCGTGCAAGGTACACTGTGAAGACACAATAAGAAACACTAACAAAAAAAAATAATAATTAAAGAAGTAGAGATGAAGAATGCAAGTAAAGGAAAAAACAGAGGATAAGTTGATGAGTGAGTGTATACTTCACACATAAATTAGTTCAGCTTAATGAAGTGCATTATATGCCTGGAGTTTGTAATTTCATTGATAGTTTATAAAAATGCTGATTTTATTGTTGGTGTAAAAACCCTTTCTGTCACACAGCCAGGAAGGTTTTCTCCTACTTCCTTTAGCTCCACAGAGCTAACAAAAAAGGCAGACTTGCGGTACTATTCCCCCTTTTTTCAATGAGCTGAACTAGAGCTCAATGGACTATATAGTAAAGCTGTGATCGAACAAATTGCGGTTCCAGCACAGAAACCTCTCAATCAGAAGCCTGTGATTGTAGTATACCCTGGCCAGGGCCGCCATCAGGTGGTGACATTGGCGGAACTGTATTGGTGGAACTGTCGCCGGTGCACTTGCACTGGGGCCCGCACGCTGATGGGGCCCTTAAGGTGGCCCACGCACTTAGGGCCACCCGATGGGCCCTATATCTTCAGGGGCACGGTCAACGCTGTGGCCGTGGTATAGCGCGGCAGGGGTGCGCGCCCGGCAGTGAGAGAGAGCCATGCCGACTACTCCCATCAGCCCCAGCCACCCTCCTGCAAAGAAAAGGTAAGAGACAGGAGGGTGGCTGGAAAATGAGCTGTGTGTGTGTATGTCTATGCATTTCTGTATGTATGTATGTCTGTCTGTATGCATGCATGCATGTCTGTATCTATGTATGTCTATGTATGCATGTCTGTATGCATGTATGTATGTCTGTATGCATGTATGTATGTCTATGCATGCATGCATGTCTGTATGTCTGGATGTATGCATGGATGTATGTCTGGATGCATGCATGGCTGTATCTCTGTCTGTCTGTTGGCGTGTATGTCTGCCTGTCTGTATGTCTGCCTGTCTGTATGTCTGCCTGTCTGTATGCATGCATGTCTGTATGCATGCATGTCTGTATGCATGCATGTCTGTATGCATGCCTGTCTGTATGCATGCCTGTCTGTATGCATGTCTGTCTGTCTGTATGCATGTCTGTCTGTATGTATGCATGCATGTCTGTCGGTATGTATGCATGGATGTCTGTCGGTATGTATGCATGGATGTCTGTCGGTATGTATGCATGGATGTCTGTCGGTATGCATGTATGTCTGTATGAATGTATGTCTGTATATGTATGCATGTATGTCATTATGTATGCATGTATGTCTGTCTGTATGTCATTATGTATGTCTGCATATCATTATGAACATATGTCTGTGTGTATGGATGTCTGTATGCATGTATGTCAGTCTGAATGTATGTATGGATGTCTTTATGCCATTATGAATGTATGTCTGTATGCCATTACGAATGTATGTGTATGGATGTCAGTGTCTGTATGTCTGTCAGTATGTCTGTATGTATGTATGTTAGTATGTGTCTGTCTGTCACTATGTATGCCTGTGTGTCTGTATATGTGTGTATGTCTCAGTATGCGTGTGTCAGTATGTATGCCTGTATGCGTATATGTCTGTTAGTATGTATCTGTGTCCTTTTGTATCAGTGTGTGTGTTTGTGTCTGTGTGTGTATTCCTGTGGGCGGTATTTGGAGACTGGCCCCACACCCTGACCTGAGTTAGGGGCCCCAACATTTCTGGTGGCGGCCCTGACCCTGGCACAAACTGAGGGCTTGCAAAAACAATAAAAGCATGGTTTTTTTTTGTGGTTTTTTTTTTTTTTTGTGAGAGAGTTGTTCAAATAAATTAATGGAACACATTGGAGAAATGTTGAACTTGATGGATGCATGTCTCTTTTCAGCAATGTAACTATGTTTCATTGGAAAGTTCAGTAAGTATCTTATGAGGGGACAGCACAATTCCTTGCACCGGCCCTGCAGATACACACACTGACAGATACACAGGCACATAGATATGCACACTAACATACACACAGTGACACATACACACTCCTTGACACACAGATACAAATGCTAGCACATACAAACACACAGATACACACAGACTGATATACAGATACACACACTGGCACATACATAACACTGACACACACACTCAGATACACACACTAACACAGGTTCACACCTTGACACACATATGCACATACACGTCATAATGTTTATATTTGCAGTCACCGCTCTGTTTGCTTACTTTTATTTTTCTGCAGGAAGGTGACTTTCTTTATTCTGCTGGTTGTCACTTCCTCCAAGCATCCAATACTACCTGCCGTGGTCTTAAACGGCCGTGACGCCTGACTGGGCCCCTGTTTAGCAATGGCCCTAAATACTTGGGGCAAATTGTTGTGGAACCCCAATTTTCTTTTCACAGAACACACCAATTGGGAAACGCTGGCTTAGGGAATTGGCTCTCAATCATGTTGTTCAGAGTTGTGGTTTTGGCCTGAATTCCCTATCTCCAAAACTCTATATGGACGTATCACAAAATAAATAAAGCTTCACATAATTTAATTTGCATCTTATTTTTCACTCCAGTGCATATTGAAGATGACTAGTCCCCTTAATGATGTAGCCCAAACAAGAAAAAGGGATCTGAGCACTTCAAGTAGAATGATGCAGACTCTATTTGGATTCAACATATGAGATAATGTTATGGCCACGCGATGTGAAAACTCCTGTTTGTTTTAATTTATTTTGTCATTCTCGTTCTAAAGTTCATTCATAAATATTTCTCTTTACTAACGGATAGATTTGACATGCAGTATCGGTGTACATTACCATGAAAAAATATTATATTCAAAAGAAATATAAAACCTTGATGGGACTCATTTTACATTTTAAAGTGCTTTACCATGTATGGAAGCTAAAGAAACAGCATTATATCTTATTCCCTAATTACACCTTCCCCATAAAAAAAAAGAATAAAAAGGAATTGTAGATTATGCTAACGTAGTGTACCTATAATCTTAATTTTAATAATGACAGGAGGCGAATATTTTGCATAACTTTCTTTACTTTATGCCTCCAGCAGCACAAGTCATTCAGAAAAAAACTTTAAACCAATCAGTAACAGGCATCACATCTATATATATATATATATATATATATATATATATATATATATATATATATATATATATATATATATATATATATATATATATATATAAAGCCCTGACAGACACATGACTTCCTCTTTCTTTGATGCGAAAAACAGTCTATTATAACGTCAGGGAATTCAAATAACAGTCCTGAGTAACGTGTAGCACGTAACTTGAAACGAAACTTGATACCTTCCAGCTTTATCTTGTTGAATCCATCTATGATGATTACGCTGAAAAGAACAGAAATACGTGAAAGGTGATGGAAACCAATTGTTGTCCACATTAAATCCAGTACTATACATATTTATATTTATATTAAGTTAATATACTGAAACATTAAACAATCATAGTATACTTAATAATCAACATGGATCTAACACATGTCAACCAGATAAGCATCCCATAAATATACTGAAATACCAAAGCCTTATAATTACACTGAGAAAATGACAAACCAGAATATTACAATTTTCCAGAGTATAGGAAGGGAAACAGGGAGGGAAAATATTTGCCTTCTGTCATTATTAAAATTAAGATTATAGGTACGATACATTAGCATAATCTACAATTTTATCACATGACAGGAGGCTTCATATTTTGCATTTTTAAAGCTGTGGTATGAGCGAGAAGGATGCATGTGTGGTTTGACGAAAATAAATATATGGAAGTAGTCTCTGTGTCCAATTTGTCGCTGTAAAATATAGAGCCCCCCCCCCCCCTCTCGTGAAGGCTTGAGAAGCAGCCACGCCTCGTACCGAATGAGTATCCAAAACACGTCTCCACCCCCGCTAGCGATAATAACCAATGAACCCATCTAGACAGAGTGTTCATGGTAACTGGCTTGCATGGTTGGTATAAGACCAGCAGATGTCCTGAATGTGACAATCTAAATGTTGTTGTGATCTCCATGTAATGAAGTACCGTTTTAACTGCACAAAGACTGGGAATCCGCCGGGAACAGGGTAAGATACGGATGTGGATAAGATTTAGTTCTATGAGACACCGTAGAAATCATTCCTTCCGGTGATACCAAAAAGACCGTCTACGCCGAACTCCAGTACATCTGATACCCGACAAAAATACCTAAAAGTAACGTGACTAAGGCTGACGGAGGGATAGGTCCGTGTTATCTGACTAGTTCCAAAAGAACCAAATCAAAGTCCCACAACAGTGATACTTTGATGCATGGTTCTCGACAGTTTGATACCCCGCAGAAAGCGGCATAACAAAGGCTCCTGATCGACCGGAGTGTTGTGAAACGTACTATGCGTCGTAAAAATCGCTGAACGTATCCGGTTAATGGAAAGGTACGATCGTTCCGAGGTATGATAAAGATTCAGCACCGAGGAGATAGGGGTAATAAAGGGATCACAGTCCCTTCCCATACACCAGCGACTCCAGGTGTTCCATGCGGATACCTGGTGTCCATGAGTCCCATAATAGGTCTCTAGTTGGGTGTGATAGTCCCTTGACGTACCAGTCTCCCCTGAAAGACACCAATCCACCAACTCCAAACACTTATCAATGGATGATGTTCTCCTTTTGGATGAAGGAGCAGAGGATGATCCTGATTAAGGACAACCATTCTGGGTGCCACGCTTGACTCCTTTACCGCGGTAATGAGTACTATCGAAGTCTTCGCTATTCTGATCCCAATTTCATAGGTGTGTCCGGATCTCGGGTAGTGAGCTTTCAGCCGCTGTGTGGCCCGGTAGTGAAGCGGTCCTGGGAAATAGTCAAAGGGTTATGGTGCCTTTCTGCTGTACTTGTTGAATTTCCTTACGAATCATCGCTATCAATGATGTGGGAAGGTGTAATCCGCCCAAGGTGGAATGTATTCTGAAGTAGAGGAACTGAATCACTCGGAACTGGGATCGAACCGATTCCTCTCTGTTCACTATGAATCCCAACAATTCCCGAAACTGTAAACCTAAATCTCGTCTGTAAACGTAGTCAGAAATTGGATTAGCAAAAGGTCAGTAAGTCGTCTAGGTATGCGACAGCGGATACCCTTTGCTCTTCAGTGCGCCGTGACTGGCTTCAGAAACTTCATGAGGCACCATGTGAACCAGTAGGTAAGTGCCCTTCAAATCCAACCTTGCGAACCCCTTTCGAGGAGTAGATTCCCTAATAGATGGATACCTTCCTTCTTGAGCTGTCGGTACACCCCAAAACCATTGGCTTGGCGTAGGTTGATGACTGGGCGATAGACTCCTGTTTTCTTCCTTACTACCAAACCGTTGCTGAGATAAATGGTTCGCCAAACAATAGTCCCTAACTTCAATAGTTTAAAAATCCATCTTTAATCGGGCTGCTTTGCGCCGTTCTGTGCACCTGTCTGCCTTGCATTCCCCAACCTACATATTGCCCTTTGCACCCATTCCCTCACATCGTGAGCTTCTAGAGGTGAGTCTTGGGTGAGGGTCAGGTCTGCAAAGCATAGAATTTTTTTCCTTGGTCTGATCATGTCAAGTATTTCATCCTAACTCGTTTTGAGTCCTTCTCCTACACCTTTACATGGACCCCGGCCTGATCGGGACATAAATATATCCACAGTGATACCGAACTTCATGGTGAGGACTATCTTGTTCGGTAATAGAGGGCGTGGGCATTCTACCCTGAACTTGTCTTGGACTTCTTTTCCCATAGGCCTCCTGAGCCAGAAGTGGGCAAAGTGTGCCCGGTGTTCCTGTAAACCCCATTCGGATGACCCTGGGTGTCAGATGGTGCGTGAGTCAAAACAAGAGTGTCCAAAGAAAAGCCTTTCTTGCTAGGTGGGTCTTGTCACTTTACCTCTTCAGATGGAGACTCTTCTGCTCTCCATTCTTTCATGATCTCCAGAGAAGGGGGAGGGATGCAGTCATCGTCCCCTGATGATGGAGCCTGAGATGATTAATGGACAGGACGTTCTGAGAGACGGCTCCGCTAAAACGGGGTGTTCCCTTTCCCCTTTGGAGAAGCCGCATTGGAGCCCTTTCAATGGTGTTTAGATGATAACGTTGTCGGTATCTCTAGCTTCCATTGGTGGTGGTGCCATTGCACCCGCCCGGTCGGATGGGTTGTTAGCCAGCATATTGGCGAGGACTGAGGATGAGCGGTCAGTAATGTCGGGACGTAGTCCGTGTATGGGGAGGTATGGTAGCCTCCAAATTATCCAAGGGGTCACCCTTATGGGATATAGTACTGTGGAGAATTGGCAGCACCGTGAGCTCTCCTTCCTGGCTCTGTCGATATACTGTATCCAGTGTGTCCCGGTCTGTGCATACAGTAACAGATCGTATTCCGTGGATATGAACCCCTCACTAGTACCGGAATAAGATTCGCTTGGGGTTCACCCAGCGTACGGGGTTCACCACAGTATATGTATGTCACTAGGACAGATTTGCTTGGGGGTCACCCCTGTACCACAATGTCACTTTGGAGAGGTGTCTGCCACCCATGTTAATCACTCCGTTATGTGCCTCCACTACTGTGTCCTGGGAGGTGTATGCCTGTGGGGAAGGATTGTATCCAGTGGTTGTGAGGTACAGTGAGAATAGGGAGCTGAGTAAGTTATCAGCTCTATTTAATTTCCCTGCCAGCATATATGAGTAATGCATCCACTATATGCCCACAGCAGGGAACAGTCCATTCATAATCCTCCAGACTTACAATAAAACTGTTATTCAACATGACAATTGTATAGAACAGAATAGAGCAAACTGCCAGCAGACATGAGTACTGCATCCCCTATATGCACACAGCAGGGAACCATCCATACATATTCATGCAGAATTACATATAAAACTTTTATTTCACATGCCAATGAATGATGACAGTATAGAGCTCAGCAGTCCATTCATAATCTTCCAGAAAAGGTACAAATAAAACCTTTATTCCACATGCCCTTGTACTTGTAAAAACTTTTATTTTGCAGGAAAAATATTTTAAACAGTACAGATCTAGCTGTAAACGACATGACCGATGTGAATCTCGCGAGTGGCGCGAGATTCAAGATGGCCGCCATTCGCGCGCAAAAGCGTTGTGCGGCCTTCGATCGCAGCCACCCGGTATGGAACAGAGTCCCCCTGACACCCTCAACCCCCAGAGACCTGCCCTGAAGTCCCAGAACCAGTGAATAAAAAAGCATGCTCGCTGTAAAACGCCGCAATCGCTGTAAAAAAACATGATCACGGTAAAACGCTGCGATCAGGGCCGGCGCGTCCATAAGGCGGCACAGGCGGCCGCCTTAGGGCGCACCGGCTCTGGGGGCGCAAAATTCCAGTGACCGGCAGGAGGGAAGTGCTCCCTCCTGCCAGGTCACCTCCTGGATCCCCGGCGCGGTGTGCGGCTGCATTGGATGCTGAGGGAGCTCTGATCTCTCTGATGTGCTCCCTCGCAGGCTGTTTACTGATGACGTCATATTCCGGCTCCCGCTGCATCAGTAAACAGCCTGCGAGGGAGCAGATCAGAGAGATCAGAGCTCCCTCGCCACCTCGGCATCCAATTCAGCCGCGTGCCTCCCAGCAGCCCTACTGGACCACCAATGAGAGACCCACGCCAGCTCTCCAGGTCGGGAGGCTGGGTGGGAAATTTAAATTTAATTTAGATTATTAATTACTGTGTGTGTGTGTGTACATGTGAGTATGTGTGTCTGTCAGTGTGTGAGTGTGTCTGTCAGTGTGTGTGTGTCTGTCAGTGTGTGAGTGTGTCTGTCAGTGTGTGTGAGTGAGTGTGTCTGTCAGTGTGTGTGAGTGAGTGTGTCTGTCAGTCTGTGTGTGTGTGAGTGAGTGTGTCTGTCACTGTGTGTGTGTGAGTGAGTGTGTCTGTCACTGTGTGTGTGTGTGTG
>OW240912.1:156255572-156304589 GCA_933207985.1 Pelobates cultripes
GTGTGTGTGTGTCTGTCAGTGTGTGTGTGTGTCTGTCTGTCAGTGTGTGTGTGTGTGCATGTAAGTGTGTGTGTGTGTGCATGTAAGTGTGTGTCTGTCAGTGTGTGTGCGAGTGTCTGTCAGTGTGTGTGTGAGAATGTGTCTGTCAGTGTGTGTGTGCATGTGAGTGTGTGTGCATGTAAGTGTGTTTCTGTCAGTGTGTGTGTGCGAGTGTCTGTGAGTATGTGTGTCTGTGAGTTTGTGTGTGTGGTTCTGTCAGTGTGTGCATGTGTGCACGTTTGTCTGTCAGTGTCTGTGAGTTTGTGTGTGTGTCAGTGTGTGTTTTTCAATGAGTCTGTCAGTGTGTGTCTGTCAGTGTGCGTGTGAGTGTCTGTCAATGAGTGTGTCAGATAAGTGATTCTGGCTGTCAGATATGTCTGTGTGTTTGTCATTGAGTGTGTGTGACTGTCAGTGTTTATACACCCCTGACTGTAGCATGGCCAAGCGGAGTGTACCGTGGTACAGGAACTTCTGTTTCCTGTACCTGGCAGAACTTACAGGAAAAGCTCACTGTACCGGGATTCGCTCCGCTCAGCCACGCTACAAAAAAAGGTAGGAGGCACACCAGGAAGGGGAGGGGACCACTATGGGTGTGGGTGGCGCACCAAGGGACAGGAGGGGAGAGATACCCTAAGGTACAGGAAAAGGAGGGAGGGGGGGAGAGGAACACTAAGCGACAGGGAACAGATGGGGGAGGGGAGAGAAACACTAAGGGACAGGGAAAGGAGGCGGGAAGGGAAAGGAACAGTAAGGGTCAGAGAAGGGAGGGGACCATTAAGGGATGGGGAGAGGGGCTGGATGTGAAAGAAACACACAGCGGGGCTTGAGAAGGAAAGAGACACACACAAAGGAGCTGGGAAGAATAAAAGACACAAATGGGCTGGGAGAAAAGGAGTCACACAAAGGGGCTGGGAGTAATCTCGAGGCTTGATTATCTAACAGACACACTTCCAGTTATAGATCTAGTGGAAGCTGTTCTAGTCTCCCTATATTTGACACTTGTTTCAATCTACCTAATTTGAAACTTGCTTTCAACAGCTTGACATTGTTGCCAGTTTTATAGATATTTGGTATAGGTATATGATATAACCTATTAGATTAATCCACACCTTAGGCTTTTTTTGTTTCTTTATGTACATAGCCGTTATTTTATAGTTCTGTATATATAATTATTGACACCACTTAGCTGTGGATATCTATACATGGTTTAAACTATACTATTAAAGGTTATATATTAAGTTTCTAGGGCACTCATTTCCTTTCCTTTTTCTTTTCACTACTTCTGTAGTTCTTCAGGGTTAACCCCTTTACGAGTGCATTTCCTATGCCTCCAGTTTTTCACTTCTGTTCCATAAAGTAAAGAAAGTTATGCAAAATATGAAGCCTCCTGTTATGTGATAAAATTGAAAGTTCCTGAGGTTTCTTAGTTCTGCCAGTCACCCAAACTCCTCCACTATATATGAAATCACTGCAAGGAGAACTCGTAGAAACCCTGCTAATGCACATGAAATACCAAGCTCCATATCGAATGCTTTCTCAGTAATGCCAATGATAGAGCTTGCCTTGATGACTCTGTGTTATCAGCCTTATACCATAAATGTATATGTACACACATATTTAGAATTCTGTGGTTATTGTGATGTGCCAGAGGAATGCTTGTCACCATATTGCAAGCATAACACAGCCCATTGCACCTTATTGCAAGCACTACATTGCACCTTATTGCAAGTCATTACACCATATCAGTGCCAAAACTGGGGATCAAAATCAGCCATTGAAATCATTGTATACCAGCCCCATAGCATTGCTTCATTATATCACAACATCATGTTCTGGTTCATAAAAGGGAAAACCATGCATTTTAAAGCAAATTTGAATAGTGTATAATTTATAGATAAGATTGATATGTACTCCTGCACAGGGTAACATATACCCAGGGCTGTTTCACAACAAAATGTTTGTTAATGTTTGTGTGGCAGGAAGTACTAGATTGCAATTACAGATAGATAGTATAGAAAAGATGGTAAAAGATATAGCATACAAAGCACTTGACTTAATCTAATTCAATATAGAATAGTCGAGTGTTATTTTGACTATAAGAGCCCTAGCATTTGTTTCTTTTTTTATGTTTATTAGATTTTTTTCTTCTTTTCATTGTAATGTCTATAAATGGCAATTATTTTTCCCAAGAATTACGAGCACACATTGCGAGTCAAATAATAATAAAACTGTAATACAAACTGTAACTGTAATACACCTCAAATGTACATATTTTTTTTTTAAGTAGGCAACCCAGGGTATTCAATATGGGGCATGTCCAGTCTTTTTTAGTAGCCAAACTCTGGCCAAAGTTAGCATTTATATTTTTTTGTGTGTTAAAGATGCAAAAAACAATTATGAACACTAACGTTGGCCAGTGTTTGTGACTAAGTGGCTACTAAAAAAAGACTGAAAATACCCCATTTGCAATGCCTTGGGTTGTCTTTTGCAAATGGTATGCCATCATTCTCATTACTGGGCTACCATACGCTCTCAAAGACAACATAACCAGTCTGGCAAATTTCAATGTTAAAAAATGGAAAATCAAGCCTTATATTTAACCCTGTAACTTTCAAAAAACACTATAAAACCTGTACATGGGGGGTACTGTAATACTCGGGAGACCTCGCTGAACTCAAATATTAGTGTTTCAAAACAGTAAAATGTATCAAAACAATATCAGTGAAAGTGCCATTTGTGTGTGAAATTTGTGTGTGAAAAATTTGAAAAACTTCACTTTCACTGACAATATCATCGCTGTGATATGTTTTACTGTTGTGAAACAATAATATTTGCGTTCAGCGAAGACTCCTGAGTAAAACAGTACCCGCCATGTACAGGTTTTATGGGTGTTTGCAATCTTGCTGGGCCTATGTTGCCTTTGAGACCGTATGGCAGCCCAGGAATGCAAATTAACCCCATCACGGCGTACCATTTGTAAATGTAGACAACCCATTGTATTCAAAAGGGGGTATGTCATGTCTTTTGTAGCAGCCACTTAGCCACAAACACTTGCCAAAGTTCATACAAAAACTGCACTTTTACTGGTGATTTCATTGTCGTGATACGTTTTACTGTGTTAAACACTCATATTTGTGTTCAGTGAAGTGTCCCGACCTCATGAGTAGGGATGGAATGTTACCGGCAAAAGACAGGGGTGCATGGTCAGACCTCCTCCCATCTTCCTTTCCCCTACCCCCACCACACAGTAAATTATCATGAATGTTTTTGTAATTTTAATTAATTAATTTGAATTAAGTGCAAAAATCTGTGGGGCATAAAAAGCACATTGATGCGTGAGTAGTGTCACCTATTCATCCGCTTATAAAAATGTGGTTAATGGCATTTACTGTCCACACATGAAAAGTTGTGCCGAGCAGCAACCAAATCCACAGAAGGGTTAAAGCTGAGCAGCAATTATGCAAATGGAACCTGGTAACTGCCTTTGGGGTCAAAGGCCGGTTACAGCCTATCAGATCTAGAGGAGGGGTATTTAGGCCCAGTTCTCATCCTGCTTAGTGCCCTTTTGTGGTTTCCCTTGTGGTTGTCCGAGAGCATGTTATTGATTCTGGTTATTCTGGTTATTTGACTTTGGCATTGTTTTTGACTTTGCTGTTTTATGTAATCCCTGACTCCTGGCTTTTCCTTATCATTGTGTCTCTTTCTGTTTCCCTTGACCTCAGCTATTCCTGGCTATTCTTTAGTATGTTAGTCCGGCCATTCGTTCCGGTATACGTTACCTATCAGTCCTCTGTGTTACACAATTCTATGTGCTGGATCATTCTGCAATCCTGACAAGTAGGAGTTGGCTGCTGGAGAGTAAAAGGAGAAGTCCCTTCGGGATGGGTGGCGTATGCGCAAGCTGTCGTAAAATTGTGTTTGGTCAAGTTAAGTCTTTCCCTGGTGGATGATTGGTAGGAATGTGCAGTAGAGGTTGTCGAGTGTAATATTCTAGTGTTGTGTTCGAGTTATCGGACTCATGAGCTTTATATGTGAAGGACATACAAACCATTGTGTGGAAATCTATTCACAAACCGGACTTTACATAGGACACAGGCCATGCGTTTAGACTGGAAGAAAGAAGATTTCGTCTAAGGCAAAGGAAAGGTTTTTTTTACTGTAAGAAAAATCAGGATGTGGAATTCTCTGCCTGAAGAAGTGGTTTTATCAGAGTCCATACAGATGTTCAAACAACTACTAGATGCATACTTGCAAAAACAGAATATTCGAGGATATAATCTTTCAATGTAGGGTAATAACTGCTTGATCCAAGGATAAATCTGACTGCCATTCTGGGGTCAAGAAGGAATTTTTTTCCCAGCTTGTTGCAAAATTGTGCTTCAAACTTTTTTTTTTTGCCTTCTTTTGGATCAACAGCAAAAAACAAATGTGAGGAAGGCTGAACTTGATGGACACAAGTCTCTTTTCAGCTATGTAACTATGTATGTAACTATATGACATGTGCTGCAATCAATTTGTCCACTCCTCTGGATTTGGACTTGGTATAGTTATCGAAGTATCCGTCTGGGAATCTATGAAACTCCTTCCCGCAAATGGGCCACTCGAAAAAGGCCATGTTGGCTCTTAATTTATGAGCTTCAGACAGTGCTAGGGATGTCTTTCCTGTGGTGTTTAATCTCCTAACATTAAGGGACGTAACCCAAATATTACCAATGGCAGAATGTGTGTTATGGAGTGGGCCTAGTATCCCGGTCTCATTTTCAGCAATTGATGAGAACAGAAGGTAAGTAAAAGGAGGACAGAAAGGGGTGTTCCCACCAGTACCAGTAGTCTAAAAAAATGGGGAGATGTTAAAAGGTAAAATAACTTTATTTTTGTGTGTATTTTAGTATTTTTAATTGTTTTACTTTTCAATTTATTTATATTTATCTTGTTTTTCTTTTTTAAACAGTAGCATATGTGTCAATCCCTATGTGGTTGAAATGCCCTCAGCGAAGTCGGAGCGGCACTGCTCTGTAAATATCTATTAACCTATATATGGGTAACACATAAGGGCTTGTGTTAGTGTCAGGATTACAAGTGGATCCAACATGCAGAACTGTGTCACATCTAGGACTAAGGATAACGTTTAACCAGACCTTAGAATGGTCAGACTTAACGTATCCAAGAATAGTCAAAATACTTGCCATGGTCAGGAACACAGAATCAGACACAACGATGAGGGAAAGCCAAAAGTCAAGGATACCAGAATTCAGGGAAGTCAAAACAAAGCCAAAGTCAAAGACCAGCAAATCAAGATCAGGAATGCACTCTCGGATTACCATCAGAATGAAACCACGACAGGGCAATGAGCAAAATGAGAATTGGGTTTAAATACCCCTCCTGTTGATCCCATTGGCCGTAACCGGCGTTTGACCCCAAAAGCAATTACCAAGTTTCCATGTGCATGATTTCTGCTCAGCACAAACCTTCCTATGGATCTGATTGGCGGAAACAAGCCATTGACCCCAAAAGCAATTACCAGGTTTCCATGTGCATGATTGCTGCTCGGCACAACTTTTCCTGTCAGGACGGTAATGTTGCTCGGCACAACTTTTCCTGTCAGGACAGTAATGTTGCTCGGCACAACTTTTCCTGTCAGGACAGTAAATACCATTAACCCCACTTTTATGTGCGGATGAATATGTGACATTACCCCCCATTGGAAGACCGCAGGACTAGGTTTGAGAGGAAAAATAACTAATTTTACGGCCAGCATGGATATCAGAAGCCGAAACCCAAGAACAGTCAGCAGGCCCATACCCCCTCCAATCAACCAAATACTGTCAGGAACCATGAGAAAACCTGGAATCAATGATGGAGGAGATTTTGTACTCCCCCTGTCCAGAAACAACCAAAGGAGGAGGGGGAACAACCAGACTTGTGTACCGATTGCAAACAAGCGGTTTGAGCAAGTACACATGAAAAGTAAGAGGTATACATAAGGATGTTGGAAGAGAATAAGAAACAAGGTTGATTCTCCTAACCAAACGAAAAGGACCAAGGAACCTTGCTGGGAACCATCAACCTGATGTTGCGTGAAGTTAACCAAACCCGATCACCCACCTGGTAAACTGAATTGGCACTCCGCCATTTATCTGCATGAAACTTAAAGCGAGCAGCTACAGTTTCAAGAGCGGAGTAAACATTAGTCCAGGTATCACGAATAGAGGTGAGGTGATCATCCAGAGTAGGGATATCTGTATCAGGAAACACAGCAGGAAGAACAGTTAGCTCTTTTAGCCGTACCATTAGTTTGGGGATGGTAAGCAGAGGAAAATGACAATTCAGTGCTCAACTGTTTATTGAATGCCCTCTAGAACCATGACACAAATTGGGAACCCCTGTCAAACACAACATTTTGAGGAATACCATGTAGCCTGACAATATCACGTATAAATATGTGCACCAGATCCTGAGACAACTGCAATTTTTTAAGTGGAGTAAAGTGTGCCATTTTGGAAAAAAACGGTCAACTACCATGAGTATACCCATTGAAACTAGGCAGTTCAACAAAGAAATCCATCGATAAATGAGACAATGGGAAGTATAGAAAGTGGCTGTAACAAACCACACGGAAGTTTATGAGGAACCTTCAAAACTGCACAGACAGAGCAGGATTCTACATATTTTTTTTTTTTTTTTATAATTTGACAATTTTTATTAGTCAGTGAACGTTCATCACATTGTCATTACGAGTACATTCGGTGTAACTGTTGAGTTTCACTAGACCATTTTACTCGGGAGGTTTGGGGGGGGGAGGAGGGAGAAAAAGAGAAGGGGGAGGTGGGGGTGGTAGGGAGGAGGGGGGGGAATGAGGAGGCTTAATCTCTGTTTAACATGGCCCGTTATCACAGGGCCTTCCGGACTAGTTCCAGACTAGTACTTGTAGTTATCTAAAGATGTTGTGTTAGAGTGGGCTTACTTTGGATCTTTCTAAGTAGTTTTCCCACATTGCATGGGCTTTTCCCATGTGGCGTTTGTTTCCCAATTGGTTAGCCCATGTGTTTTCATAATCCCAGTTAAGGGAGATTTGTCGTATTAGGTGATCCTTAGTGGGGGCTGCAGGCTTTTTCCACGAACGTGCAATGAGAGTTACTGCTGATATAAGTATATGGTACATGGCTGACCATGTTGCTTTGGGCATCTTTGTTGGGGGTATAAATAGAATGCACAGTTCCAAGGTGAGGGTTATCTGCGTTTTTATAACCTCTGAGATTGTATTTTGCACCATGTGCCAGAACGGTTGTAGGGTGTCACACGTCCACCATATGTGGGACATGGTGCCCCTATGGAGCCCACACCTCCAACATTTGTCCGTGGAGCATGGCCACATTTTATGGAGTCTATCCGGCACCATGTACCAGCGGTATTGTAGTTTACGTTGGAGTTCTGGGTGTGTGGCGCATGAGGTCACTCCTTTGTGCGATGTGTATGCCCTGCTCCATTCTGTTTTATCTATGTTTTTCCCCATTTCTTGGTGCCATGATTGAACGTGTGTGTCCGCCAATATGTCTGTTGTGTGAAGGATTAGTCTGTAGCTAATTGAGATTGTCTTCTTAAGAGGTTTCTTGTGTGTGCATAGGAGTTCATACTCAGAGAGATGTGTTTGGGGGTCAGTATTGTAGGCGTTCAGTTTGGTCTGGGATAAATATGATTTGAGTTGAAGGTATGAGAAGATCATCCTGGGAGGCAGGTCATGGTCTGTTTGGATGTCCGTGAAGGGTCTGAGTTTCCCATCTTTGTAGAGCTGCCCTACCTCTATGATACCTTTTTGTTTCCATGGTTTTATGTTTAACGTTGGAATCGCAGTTGCTACTGCTTCTAGTGGTGTGGCTAGGGGCACTGGGAGATAGTTGACCAGGTGGTGTTTGGAGGTGTCCCACTGATGCAGCGTGTGTTGCGATGTGGGCAGCAGGTGCAGGGTGTTCGGTCTGTGGGCTTCTGGGGTCCAAAATAGGGTGTGTAGTGTCAGGGGTTTCGCCCAGTGGTTCTCTATACTTAGCCATTGTGGCGAGAGGGGGCCTGATTTTAGTTGTGGTACGATTGTCAGAGCCGCTGCTCTGTAGTATGCAGATATGTCTGGGAGGCCTAGTCCCCCCTGTGGTGTAGGTCTTTGTAACAGTCTCATTGCTACCCTGGGCTTTTTGTGTTGCCACGTGAAAGCCATCAAGTGTCTTGTCAGGGATTTAAGGTAGGTCGCTGGTAACGGGATTTGTAGCGTTCTGTATAGGTACTGTAACTTAGGCAATAGGGACATTTTTATGGCCGCTATCCTACCCACCCAGGACAGATATTTCCCCTCCCATGAGTCCAATGTAGCCTTGAGTGTAGTGGCTAGAGGGACATAATTGGTGGTGAAGAGGGAGGCCGGGTTCTTTGTCATTTTAACGCCTAGAAAGGTCAGGTGATCCTCTCTCCAGTCTAGGGGGAAGGACTGTTTCAGGAGTTCTAGTTTGCTATTGGGTATGTTGATTCCCATTGCCTGTGTCTTAGTGACATTCAGCTTGTAATACGATAATTGGCCATATGTCTTGATGTGGTGCATTAGGTTCGGCAGGGATATCTGGGGTTGTGTTAGGGTTAGGAAGACATCATCCGCGAAGATGCTCAGCTTATACTCCCTCTGACCCAGTTTGACTCCCTGTATGGAAGTTTCCGCTCTGATTTTGGCTGCCAGGGGTTCCAGTGCCAGAACGTAGAGTAGTGGGGATAATGGGCATCCTTGCCTTGAGCCGTTCGTTATTTTAAATTTGTCAGAGCAGAAACCCGCATTCATAACTCTCGCTGCCGGGTGGCTCTATAGGGCTTCCACCATATTTATGAATCGGGTTGGGAAACCGAATTTGACTAAGACCTCCTGGAGAAATTTCCAGTTCAGTCTGTCAAATGCCTTCTCCGCATCTAGCGATACGAGGAGGCTACCTGTTCCCGCCCTTCGGACGCTATGTATTAGGTTCAAGACCTTGCGGGTGTTGTCAGCTCCCTGCCTGCCGGCTACAAACCCCACCTGGTCATCATGGATCAGTCTGGGTAGGATGGGGCTCAGTCTTTTTGCAAATATCTTCGCGTATAATTTGGCGTCGGTATTGAGTAAGGATATGGGCCTGAAGTTGGGGCAGTGGGTCGGGGGTTTGCCTGGCTTCGGCAGTGTGATAATGTGTGCTAGCAGTAGTTCCTCGGGCAGTTCTCTCTCACTAGTAGCCGAATTGAAGAGCCGTGTCAGGTGTGGGGCTAGGAGTTGTTTAAATTTCTTATAGTACAAGTTAGTAAACCCGTCTGGGCCTGGGGCTTTATTGGAGGGTAGGGAATGTATTGCCTCTTCCACTTCTGTGACTGTGATGGGGCGTCGTAGTGTGTCTGCTTGGTCTATTGTGAGATGGGGTAGAGGAGTGTCGCTGAGGTAGGCCTTGATGTCTTGGTTTGTGGGTTCTTGTATTGGGTTCGCCATTTTAAGGTTATATAATTGTTCGTAATATTGTGCAAATGCATTGCTAATGTCTGTGGGTGAGATCAGTTTTGTGTTATTGTGGTTGTGCACGTATGGTATTTTGGTGATTGTTTCTGTTTTTTTCAGTCTCGCTGCCAGAATTTTGCTGGCTCTGTTTCCCTGAGTGTAGTGGGTGGCTTTGAGTTTGCGGAGGTTATAGCCCACCTGTCGTAAAGAGTGTGTTTTGATTTTTTCCGATATCGCTTTGATTTCCCTATGGGTTTCCGCTGACGGTTGTGTTTTGTTTTTGTTTGTGAGGTCTGCCAATTGCTTGTGCCATCCCGTCCATTTGGCTCTGCTTGCTCTTAGCGTGTGTGCTGCTTGTTTGATGAGGAGCCCTCTGATAACTGTTTTGTGTGCCTGCCATGTAGTGCCAATAGATGTGTCCTCTGGTTTGTTTGTTGTGAAAAATTCGTTTAGTGCAACTTCTACGGATTGTATAAATGAACTATCCGACAGGAGGGATTCGTTGAGTCGCCATGGGCTTTTGTGCTTGTATTCGTAAGTGTCTTTGAGGGATAAGGTACACGGGGCATGGTCAGACCATGATATGTTACCCACGGAACACTCCACGGTATATGTGTTGTGGACATGTGAGAAGTATGTGTAGTCTCTTTCTTGTGGATGGAGAGTTCTCCATACATCATATAGGTTGTGTTCCTCCAGCAATTTAAGATACTTTGTGCATGCCCTGTGTTGTTTGGACCTGGGCGTTTGGGGTGTGTGCGTTGTCGTGTCCCATTTCGGGTCGAGTATGTGGTTGAAGTCTCCACACAGGATCAGTATGCCTTCCTGTATTGGTCTTAGAAGGGTCAAGATCCTGTGTAGGAAGTTTCTTTGGTTCTTATTTGGGGCGTAGACATTGACTATCGTGTATTTGGTGTTGTTGATCGTGCCTATTACTATGAGGTATCTACCCTCCGTGTCTTTGTGTATTGAGTGTTGTTGGAAGGATACAGTGTTGCTTATTAGTACTGACGTTCCTCCGGATTTCCTGCCTGATGTTGCATGGTATTGGTGGGGAAATTGAGATGGTTTCATATTGGGCGGTGTCTTAAAATGGGTCTCCTGGAGACATATCACATCTGGTTGTGTCCTCCTAATTTCTTTAAAGAGACAATGTCTTTTGTATGGGGTGTTGAGGCCCCTAACATTATGGATTTGTATTTTCATACTGGGGTGATTGGTTTGATCTGCTGATGGGGGTGGTTATAGGTTTCGTGAATATATTTCCGTGGGGCAGGCTATTCTCAGAGCGGGTGTTGTAAGCGCTTGGGACGAAAGGCATCCCATGGGGGATATAGGTATGTCTTATGAGCTTTAGAGTGCTCCTCCGGAGTAGGGGTGAGGAAAGGTGTAGGTGGGGAGAGTGGGTGGTTGCGTACCGAAGTAGTACGGTGGGTGTGGACACTGCCACGGAGGCCCTTACTCGGGCGACTTGTCTGTACATTGGTACTAGACTTGAGCGTGGTTTTCCTAACATAAGTATAGTGGGGGTCGTACGGCCTTATTACTTGTTTTGACCTTGTATCAGTTAGTGCAGTAGCGTCGTTGTCTGCACATCTGTGTGGCTGGAGTTCCTTTTGCGTTCTGCAGCGCGATTGTTAGCATGTTAGGTAGAGGTGTAGCTTAACATATGCATAATTAATCAATAATTGACAGTTAACAGTTAACCTTTAACATTCAACATTCAACAGTTAACACGGCCCCTATTGGCTTCCCCGACCTTGGTGCGGTTAATGGAAGGTCACACCTCCCTGAATCAAGCTCTTGTCTGCGCACTGTGTGGTGGCTGTCAACGGGCTGCACTTGGTTCAGCTTCTCCCTTTGTGCAGTATTCCCCCACACCGTGGCTGACAGTATTGTTAATCATGTACATGACATACTCTTGAGGGTTAACAGCCCTCAGAGAGGCCCTTGCGGGGCCCTATTGGTGTCCCACCAGTGCCGCCCCATCTCCATCGATGTACTCAAGTGCCCCCGGGGGACGTGCTGCGGCCCCCTTGGCACAGCTGACCTCCCCGAGGTGCTGTCCCAAGGTGTATAGTGGGTTTACATCCTGGCAGTAACATCTGCAAATAATGTTTAGCAGTTAACCATATGCATCCCCGAGGAGAATCCCATGAGTGGCTTGGCCGCTAAGGGTTCACAATTCCACAGTTACTCACCCTCCCGGTGGTACATCGTGGCGCTGTCCCGCAAAATGACCCCACAGTATAGTATCACAGTGCATTAATCCCCTCCCACAGTGACCCACTCGGGTCCGGCTTAGCCTTGTAGGTACAGTGTTCAACGTGAGACTCCCAGGTAAACAGTAACAGCCTGGTCCCAACTGTGCAGTGTGGTGATGTGGCTTGTGTTCTCTGTGTCATGCTCGGGTGTTAGTTGTTACGTGCGCTGTGAAGCGGGAGCGTGTGTAGTGAGAGTGTACCCTTCTCCACCTGGCTGGAGTGGTGAGTTGGTGTATATGCCATGTCACAACTTGGGATTGACATGTTTGCGGGGTGTATGGGAGTGTGTAGATGTGAGCCTGTGGTGGGTTAGTGTAAGTAACGTTACCCCGTAAGTCCTTTCCGAGGGTCGTCCAGGACCCTCCGTTGTATCTTATGCGTGTCTCGGAGTTGGTCCCTGAGGTGGTTTATGGGTCACCAAGGAGGCGGCATTTGGAAGTCTTTGTCCAGGGGGACCGGGGAAGTCAATGTCTCCTTTGGGTGTTTGGCCATGTGTAGCAAAATAAAGTTCGCAGCCAGGCATGGCTCTCACCTTCCTGGTCACAGGAGATCTTGTCTCCTGATTAGGTGCGGGCTTTTTTCCATTCCGGCTGGAGTTTGGCTGGTTGTTTCGTGAGTGCGTCCCGTTCTTTCATATGGATGCCCCAGTTTCTGAGGGTTTTTCTTCCCTCTTCAGGGGTATTGATGGTATGCAGAGTTCCGTTTTTATGTACAAGTAAGCGGACCGGGTGGCCCCACCTGTAGGGCATGTCATGTTGTCTCAGGGCCTCTGTGACTCCTTTGAATTCTTTCCTCTTCTGCAGGGTTAGAGCAGAGAGGTCTGTGAACATTTGTATAGGCCGATATCTATCCGGCACTTCCTTCGTCTGCCTTGAAGCTTTCATCAGGGCCTCCTTGGCATGAAAGTAATGCAGGCGGGTGAGAACATCCCTGGGTGCCTCTTCTGGTAAGAATCTCGGCTTTGCGACTCTGTGTGCCCTATCCATGAGCAGGATATCTGTGGGTAGATCCGGGGCTAGCATTTTAAAATAGTTCGTGAGGTATTCCAGTAGGTCTGGTTGTTTAACTGACTCCGGTATACCTCTCAGACGGATATTTTGCCTCCTGGATCTGTCTTCAAGGTCCATGAGCTTGGTTTGGCAGGATTCTAAAGTTTGCTCCAGTTTTTGTACGTGATCCGCCATGTCATTGTGGGCCTCTGCGTATTCGCCCATGCGGTGTTCCATGCGGGCTGTGCGTTCTCCTAGTTCCTGTACATCCTTCCTTAGGTCTGCTATTGACTTGTTGAAACTGTTGAGGAGCTTGGTTGACATCTCCTCCAGGCATGCTTGCAGGATTTCTTGCGTGACCGGTAGGCCTCTGGGCTCTGTGGGGTCGTGGAGTGGCAGTGTGTCGTCGCCATCTTGCTCAGTATCCTGAGAGGCCTGAGATCGGGGTTGCTGAGTCCGGGCCGCGAAAAACCCAGATTTGTCTCCTTTTTCGGTGGGCTTCTTCCCTTTGTGTTGGGCCATCTTATGTGCAGTTTAGGTGCAGTTTGTCGGTCAGGATCGCTTAATTAGTCGCTGTTTTGGGCCGTTTTGGACGGAGCTCTACTCACACGCGTCCGTCCGCGCCATCAGTCAGGCCACGCCCCCGATTCTACATAATTTTTAAGATCCCTCTTGAGTGACTTGGAAATGGCAGATAGTTTTATTAATACCCGGATGCCCAGCGTGCCATTGTCATGGAATACCTTCAGCTCCTCTTTCCTGTCAGGCAATGGAATAAACAATTTATTATTATTATTTTATTTATATAGCACCATCAGATTCCGTAGCGCTGTACAATGGGTGGACTAACAGACATGTAATTGTAACCAGACAACTGGATGTACAGGAACAGAGAGGTGGAGGGCCCTGTTCAATGCTTACATTCTAGAAGGAGTGGGGTATAGTGACACAAAGGGTAAAGGTAGGGGTACAAAGTAGGTTGTTAGAAAAGTATTCACTTAGGGGTTAGTAGGTAATGTTGACAGTTGCACGAGAGGAGTCATGGCGTTGGGGTGGGGGATAAAAACCTGCTAACAGTTTAATTGATATGCTTTCTTGAAGAAGTGAGTTTTCAATAATTTTGTTGAATGAATGGAGACTAGGTGAAAGTGTTTCGGAGAAGGGAAGGGAGTTCCACAGAGGAGGTGCAGCCCTGGACAAAACTTGGCGGCGAGCATTAGAGGTGGGCATACTGACAGAGGATATACGTAGGTCTTTGGCAGAGCTTAGGGGCCCCAACGGGACATACTTGTGTATTAGGAAGGCTAGGTAGGTTGTATTATGTAGGGACTTGTAAGCAAGCACCAGAATTTTAATTTGAGCCCAATATCTAACTGGAGGCCAATGCAGGCACTTACAGAGCGGGGAGGTGTGGGAAGTGCGAGGCAACAGGAAAATGAGCCTCGCCACCGCATTCATTATAGATTGCAGCGGTTAAATCTGGGAACACGTAAGACCACTGAGAAAGGAATTGCTGTAGTCAAGGTGAGAGAGAACAACAGCATGGACCAACACCTTAGCCGCATCTGGCGTTAAATAGGGGGGATGTTTTTTAGATGCATGCGACAGGATTTGGCGATTGGATTGGACATGAGGGGCGAAGGGGAGGTTGGAGTCAAAATGAACACCCAGACAGCGAGTCTGCAAGATAGAGGTTATGGTAGCGCCGTTGATTAGGAGGGACACCGGAATGGTAACACTTGAGGGAGAAAAGACCAGAAGTTCTGTTTTGAACATGTTGAGTTTAAGGAAGTGAGTAGCCATCCAGTTGGAAATCTGAGAGGCAGCCAGACACACGAGTCAAGATGGGCGGAGGGAGATCAGGAAAGGACAGGTAGATTTGCTGGTCATCTGCATAGAAATAATAACGGAAGGAGCTGATAAGTTTACCAAAGGAGGCGGTAAAGATAGAGAACAGTAGAGGGCCAAGCACAGAGTCTTGGGGGATGCCGACAGAGAATGGTTGGGGGGAAGACGCAGAGCCAGAGAAAGAAACACTGAAAGAACGCTGGGAGTGGTAGGAGGAGCACCAGGAGAGTATCCCGTAGACCAAAATTATGGAGAATGCAGAGAAGCTGTTGATGTTTAACAGTGTCAAAGGCAGCAGAAAGATCAAGGAGAATTAGGATAGAGTAATGGCCGCAAGATTTAGCAGCAATTAAATCGTTGAATACTTTGGTCACAGCCGTTTCAACAGAATGACCAGCACGGAATCCAGACTGAAGGGGCTCAAGCAGAAAGTTGGATTTGAGAAAGCCAGTCAGTCTGTCAGTACACAACTCTCTCGAGGATCTTGGAGGCAAATGGCAGTAGCAAGATAGGACGGTAGTTTGATGGGAAGTCAAGGCTGGACTTTTTCAGAATGGGGGTTACAGTTGCATGTTTGAAGGGTGCGGGAAATGTGCCAGAGGAAAGGGAGAGATTGAAAATTTTAGCGAGAGGAAGAACAAGAGAGGGAGACACAGGGCGGATGAGATATGAGGGAACAGGTGGTGGGGTGGGAGGACCGGAGCAAAGCAGAAACCTCTTCTGCTGTAGCAGGTGTGAATGAGTGTAGAATGGTGGAGGGAGTAGGGTTGGGTGATGTATTGGCAGGGTAAGGACAGAAATTAGAGATCTCTTCTCTAATTGTAAAGATCTTCTCAGTGAAGTGATGATGGCAATTCTTAAAGGAGTGGGCTTAAAAAGGCAGACAGTGTGAACTCTGAGCAGTGTTCAGGTTTGTAGTAGGGAACAGTTTAACCCCTTAAGGACCAAAGTTCTGGAATAAAAGGGAATCATGACATGTCACACATGTCATTTGTCCTTAAGGGGTTAAAGCACAGACTGTGAAAGACAGAGACGATAGGGTCAAAAAAGGCCTGAATAAAACTATGGAATGAAGATGCACAGATGAGATGAGGATTGGTCAAGCAAGACCATTCTGGTGGGTATTAATAAAATAAAGGGGGATGACAGAAATAACAGAGAGTTTTTAGAGATAAGCAGATAGTTGAATAACATTTAATTTAGCAAACCAACAATGATGAGTAGGGCAGGGAACAACTAGCTTTAGCATGCAGAACGAGACAAACTACAAAATGTATGTATGAATAAACACACACACAAGCAGGCACACCCAGGCATGTTACAATGACAAAGAAATAGTGGTTAAAGATACTGTTAAAAAATACACAATTAGTTAAAATACAATAAAATGATAGTGTCCAGTATTTAGGATAGATAGTGTCCTTCATTGTCTACCTTGCATAAAGCAGTGGTCCAGCTGTACATGATCTGAACAGTGTTCTGGTTTGCAGTAGGGAACTTTTAAAACTCAGACTTGCATAAGTTGCATGATTGCATGACTCTATCTAAGAAGTGTAGAGTTGAACAATAGTGGCTTTGTGAGATGTCTTCCTGGAGTTACTGCTCACATAGACAGCAGACATATTTGTAATATTGTTAAGCAATCAAAGCAGGAAGGGGAATTAGATGTACTTGTCCACCTTGGGACATATTATTTGGCTTGTAATTAGGTTTCTGAGGTAAAGGAAGTGTTTTGTGTTCCTCACAATGATATACGGCAGGTTGCTTCCACATTGTCATTCTCTGAAGTTCTGCCTGTGCATAACACTCATGCATGGACGTAGCTGGGGATGTGATGCAAATAAGAATAATGTAGCCTACCCCAAATACCCCCAATAGCGACAGACACTGGACATCATTTATTAAACATAAGACTGTAGGACTCATCCCACATTTATTAAACTTTATCATTCAATTATAACCAAAAATAAATATATAAATAATCCATAACTTTACATATAATTAACACCTAGTGCCCTACAGCCTTCACTTACATAAGCGTCCTTGCCAATGAAAGAGAGCATGTGCCTATGCACCAAGCTGCCCACAGTGTTCTCACCTCCCCCTTCATCCAAACCAAAATTAACTTTTCCTTTAAATGATTACCACCAGACGGCTTTTAGCTCGGTGAGCACGTCCAAGTCGGTAACTTAAGTTTACCCTACAGAGCAGGGGAGGTTGAGACCCGACCATGTCCATATCTTGATACTCCATGTAATAGCCCCCAAAAACCTATTGGCAAGGACACGCCCTCCAGCCATAACCCCACTGTTTTAAGCCTAAAATCAGCAGGGGGCTCAACCCAAACTACCCAAGGCCTGTTCCACCACTCCCTGCGTGGCAAGATGAAAAAAGGTCAAGCCCGACCTCCATGACGTGAACTCCATCACCCAGAAACACATTAGATGCCACGTATGCGAAAACACCCTGTGATGAACCGAAATCCCCTTACCCTCAAACACACCTAGAGACCCTCCAATTTTAGCTTCATATGGCAGTGTACCATGCACTGATTATGGGCCCACTGCCAAAAGATACAGGAAACGAAAACATGCACCAACAGCTGTTTGAGCAAATTGAGAAAGCTGCAAATCTAGGTAACACCTTAATTATTGGAGATTTTAATTACCCGGAAATAAATTGGGACAGAGGGACTAGTAGCTCAGCAAAGAGCAGCTTTACAATATATTGACTGGCATAAACCCTTTAGTGAAAAGAACACTGAGGATAAATGGAACACCTTCCAACAAATATTAGAAAGGTACATTTCTCAGTATGAACTGTGATAAAGTGAAGGGAGATAGGCCTATAACATTTAACCCCAGGGGGAGTATGTGTAGTATATGTTGTAGGCAACACAAACCAAAGTTTAGTTATGGGCCCCTGGGGTGGAGCATTTGGAGAGCAGAGTGGGCCAATGCTCCACTCAGCAGTGTGCATACAACTGGGAGAAATAAGTTCCAGGCCAGAGTCTTGATCTGTCTCCAACCCACTGCTCAGCTGCAGATAATCAGCTGCAGCAGTGGGTATAAACCCCCTCCCTGCTAGGCAGGTAAAGGGGGATTGCTGGCTTGCTCCCTGGAAGCAGGTAGGAGAGACAATGTTCTCTCCTGTGAGAGAGTCAAGGAGACTGAGCACTGGGTGTGCAGAAGGAAAGCAGTTAAGGCTGGCTTGGAGCACTGGGTGTGCAGAAGGGAAAGCAGTTAAGGTTGGCTTGGAGCACTGGGTGTGCAGAAGGAAGCAGTTAAGGCTGGCTTGGAGCACTGGGTGTGCAGAAGGGAAAGCAGTTAAGGCTGGCTTGGAGCACTGGGAGTGCAGAAGGAAGCAGTCAAGGCTGGCTTGGAGCACTGGGAGTGCAGAAAGGAAAGCAGCAGGCTAGCTGAGAGCACTGGAGTGCGGAAAGGAAAGATAATTTTGTTTCTTTCTAGAAGGAATGGAAGTCACATGCTAACGGAGTGTGGAGTGCAAAGATCTGACAAAGGTACTAGGTTGGTGAAGCCACTTATTCTGTTATAGTTTAAACCTTTGAGAGATAGGGAACTTGATGTTAGTAACTGCTGAGACGAGCTAGGTTTTTGTTTATAGGGATTTGTGTTATATTTATGTTTTCATTTGCTGCTGTCTCCTGTGTGGACTTACAAATAAAGTGTCTGGATTATATGAAAATAAAAGGACTGTGTCTGTTGTTTACCCTAGAGGACCGTGCTATCTGCAAACAAGGATCACAGTACCATTGGGTAATAAATATAAAAGAAACAAATTGAAACCAATGTGGCTGAGTAGAGAAGTAAAACAAGAGATTAAAAATAAGAAAAGGGCATTTTAAGCATTTAAATCGGACAAATTAGATGCATTTTATAAAAGATATATAAGGAAGCCAATAATGCCTGCAAAAAGGCAATTCGATTTGCTAAACTTCAAAATGAAAAAACTATAGCTAAAGAGAGCAAAACCAACCCCAAAGCATTTTCTTAAGTACATAAATTCTAGAAAACCAAAACATGAAAGTGTACACTAAAAACTGAAACGAGGGTTGGTTGGTTAGTTAGTTAATAAAGACCAGGAAAAGGTAGGGATTTTAAATAACTATTTCTCCTCCATATATATTAAGGAAGAACCCATGGCAATAGATGTGCAAATGATTGCTACTAAAAACTTTCATAATAATTGTAATTGGTTAACTCAAGACAAGGTGCTGCAGCAACTAAAGAAAGTTAATATAAACAAAGCTCCAGGGCCTGACAGTATTCATCCACAAGTACTTAAGGAACTAAGTGTAGAAATAAGTGAACCTCTGTTTTTAATCTTTCAATATTCTTTTCTTTCAGGAAGTGAAGGAAGGCAAATGTGGTTCCTATATTCAAAAAAGGGTTCAAAATCCTTGCCTTGAAATTATAGATCTGTGAGCTTAACTTCTGTGGCTGGGAAAATATTTGAAAGGTTATTAAGGAATAATATTCAAGAATTCATTGAGAAGAAGGTGGTTATCAGCAAAAATCAACATGGTTTTATAAAGCACAAGTTATGTCAAACTAACTTGATTGCGTTCTACGAAGAAGTAATTAGAAGTATAGATCAGAGTGTTGCAGTGGATGTGATCTATTTGGATTTTGCCAAGGCATTTCATACAATTCCACACAATTGATTAGTGTTCAAACTCAAGGAAATCGGCCTAGGTGCAAATGCTTTTTCTTGGGTAGAACATTGGCTTAAAAATAGAGTACAAAGAGTTGCCGTTAATGGTAAATTTTCAAGCTGGACAGAGGTAACAAGTGGTGTCGCTCAGGGCTCTGTTCTGGGACCCTTTCTATTTAACATGTTTATAAATGATATTGAAGAAAGCATTGAAAGTCATGTTCCATTGTTTGCAGATGACACAAAACTCTGTAAAATAATACAATGTGAGCAAGATATTACTTTGCTGCAGAGGGATTTAGATCGACTGGAGGACTGGGCACTCAAATGGTAGATGAAATTTAATGTTGAAAAATGCAAAGTAATGTACTAAGGCGTAAAGAATACACAAACAACGTATACCCTTAATGGAAGCAAATTAGGGAACAATGTGAAGGATTGCATACAATCTAGCTTAATAAAAGTTAGTGAGGCGAACATAGTCTGTTTGGGTTACGTTAGAATTTGGAGATCACACAGTAACTCGTGTAGGTGTGAATTACAGGCCCCTGGACAAATAGAAGAGTTAGATAATCTACTAGATAAGGAAATAGCTAAATGACAATGAAGGGGGAAGTTATCATCATGGGTGACTTTAACCTTCCTAATGTGAACTGGAAATCCAAAATAGCTGCTTGTGCCAGGAGCACACTTATTCTAAACTCCCTACTGGTTTTGTCTCTAAAACCACTCATTGAGGAACCAACTCGTAAAGAGGCCATGCTAGATTTAGTGTTAACAAATGGAGATTTGGTATCAGATATTACTGTAAGTGAAAGTTTAGGATCCAGTGATCATCAGTCAGTGTGGTTTAATATAAGAACAGTGACTGAGTCACACCACACAAAAACAAAAGTTTTAGACTTTAGAAAAATGACTTCCAAAATTAGAATATGCATAAAGGAGTCCTTGTCAGACTGGAGCACTTTAAATGGAGTCCAGGAGAAATGGGATTAGTTAGAAGTTGCACTGCTGAAGGCAAACAAAAATTGCATTAGCAAAACAATTAAGAAACCACTGTAGTACTCTGCAGATGTGGCAAAAATATGAAAACACAAAAAGTTAGCATTTAGTAATTGTGAAAAAATCCAGAGTGAGGAAGACAGACAGATCTATAAGATTAAGGAGAAAGAGGCTAAGCCAGCAATAAGAGCCTCCAAAGCACACACAGAAGAGAAAATAGCACAGTCAGTAAAAAAAAGGGGATAAAACTTTTTTTTTTTTTTAGATACATAAATGAGAAAATGAAAGTAAAACGAGGATTAATTAGATTAAAAAGTAAAGAAGGAAGGTATGTAGAAGAGTATAAAGGTCTAGCTGATTACCTCAATTAATATTTGTGTTCAGTATTTACAGATGAAAATGAAGGAAAGGGGCCTCAGTTAGGAAAAAGAACAACTGAGGAAAAGGTTCTATTTCAGCTGTCAAAAGTACAGACAAATACGTCTATGGGGCCTGATGCGATACACCCAAAGTTATTAAAACAGCTTAGTGGTGTACTAGCAAAACCATTAACAGATTTATTTAACCAATCATTGTTAACAGGAGTAGTCCCAGAAGATTGGAAGTTAGCAAATGTTGTGCCCATTCACAAGAAAGGTAATAGGGAGGAGTCGGGCAACTATAGGCCAGTAAGCCTTACTTCAGTAGTGGGGAAAGTGATGAAAACCATGTTAAACATCTAAAAACACATGGATTTAAAGATCAGAGACAACATGGGTTTACTTCAGGGAGATCATGCAAAACTAATCGTATTGATTTTTTTGATTGGGTAACTAAAATAATAGATTAGGGTGGTGCAGTAGACATTGCCTAGTTAGATGTCAGTAAGGCTTTTGACACTGTCCCACATAGAAGGCTCATCAATAAACTGTAATCTTTAAGTTTGGATTCCAATATTGTTGAATGGGTTAGGCAGTGGCTAAATAACAGACAACAGAGGGTTGTTGTCAATGGAGTATATTTGTAGCAAGGTCTGGTTACCAGTGGGGTACCTTTGGGATCTGTACCTATTTTTATTTGTGATATTGCAGAAGGTCTTGATGTTAAGTTATGTATTTTTGCTGATGATGCTAAGATATGCAACATGCTTGATTTTCCAGGAGGGATAAGCCAAATGGCCAGTGATGTAGGTAAACTAGAAAAATGGTCAGAGTTGTGGCAACTGACATTTAATGTGGATAAGTGCAAGATAATGCATCTTGGATGTAAAAACCCAAGGACAGAATATTTGATACAGTCCTAACCTCAACATCTGAGGAAAGGGATTTGTGGGTGATTATTTCTGATGACTTAAAGGTAGGCAGACAATGTAATAGAGCAGCAGTAAATGCTAGCAGAATGCTTGGTTGTATAGGGAGAGGTATTAGTGGTAGAAAGAGGGAAGTGCTCATGCCATCGTACAGAACACTGGTGAGAGCTCACTTGGAGTATTGTACGCAGTACTGGAGACCATATCTCCAGAAGGATATTGATCCTTTAGAGAGCGTTCAGAGAACGGCTACTAAACTTGTTCATGGATTGCAGGATAAAACTTACAAGGAAAGGGTAAAGGATATTAACATATATAGCTTGGAGGAAAGACGAGACAGTGGGGGATATGATAGAAACATTTAAATACATAAAGGAGACTATATTTAAAAGAAGAAAAGTTACCACAACAAGATGACATAGTCTTAAATTAGAGGGGCAAAGGTTTAAAAATAATATCAGGAAGTATTACTTTACTGAGAGGGTAGTGTATGCATGGAATAGCTGTAGAGGTTAACACAGTGAGGGAGTTTAAGCATCTGTGGGATAGGCATAAGGCTATACTAGATTTAAAATAAGGCCAAGGACTAATTAATAGTATTTCAAAATATTGGACAGACTAGATGGGCCGAATTGTTCTTATCTGCCGTCACATTCTATGTTTCCATATGGCACTGGTCCAGCTGTACATGATCTGAGCAGTGTTCTGGTTTGCAGTAGGGATCTTTTTAAACTCAGACTTGCATAAGGCACTGATCCAGCTGTATACGATCTGAGCAGTGTTCTGGTTTGAAGTAGGGGAATTTATCTTGAGGTTTGTTGCAAGGTGCCTGGGGCTGAGCCGCCATGATAGCACGGAGCAAAGGGATCGATAAAGAAAAGACAGTGGATGCAATAATACACTCTTGTTCTAGATCCGATTCAACGTCAAATTGCCTAAACAAGGTGTCAGCTTTAAGGTTCTTAGAACCAGGTCTGTAGGTGATAATGAAGTTAAAGCGAGACAAAAATAATGACCATCTATCTTGTCTAGAAGACAGTCGTTTGGCATCCCCAATATATGCCAGGTTCTTGTGATCAGTAATAATCAGAATGGGATCCTTGGAACCCTCCAAAAGATGTCGCCATTCGTTAAGCGCTAGTATGATGGCTAACAGTTCTCTATTGCCAATGTCATAGTTACGCTCAGCAGGAGACCACTTTCTGGAGAAGAATGCACATGGATGCAAAGGGGCATCCCGACTCTCTTTCTGAGTAAGAACTGCCCCGACCCCTGTCTTGGAGTCGTCAACCTCAATTAGGAAAGATTTACTAGTGTCAGGATGTCTTAATATGTCACCAGATGTGGACATTTGTTTAAGAAGCTCAAAAGCCTCTTTAGCTTGTTTAGGCCATATAGTACAATTAGCTCCCTTTCGTGTCATATTGTTGAT
Source organism: Pelobates cultripes (assembly GCA_933207985.1). NCBI lineage: Eukaryota > Metazoa > Chordata > Amphibia > Anura > Pelobatidae > Pelobates > Pelobates cultripes. The sequence continues at coordinate 156,278,605 of OW240912.1, forward strand.
GGGGGCTATTACCGAAGAGAAACCTTTGATGAATCTCCTATAATAGTTAGAGAAACCAATAAACCTTTGGATGACATTTAACCCATTGGGTAATGGCCAGTTTAGAACGGCCTCTAATTTGCGAGGATCCATTTGGAATCCAGAGGCAGAAATAGTATACCCCAAAAACTGAACCTCATGCTGATCAAATGCATTTCTCAAGTTTACAGTATAGTCAATTATCAAGCAATGAGATATAAGTACGGATATTACTAGATGTAATATTCAGAAGAGAGGGAGTCTGACTAGCACAGAGCTGCTCACACTGGAAATGATAGGGATTCACCAAAACCTAAACAGAGAATAGCAAAGATTGCACCTTGGGGTATAATAGGTGCATAATATCTAGGAGCTAACTCATGAAAAATGTCTCAGATATATTGTAACAATGTAGTTGAATACTGTGTCTAAAAGATGCATGCAATAAAGTGCATATAAGGCAAAAATATGTAAAACTGAAAATGTAATAAAAACCAGTTTATTTAACAATATTAAAAAATAAAGATCAGGAACCGTTCATAAAAGCTTTACCAGTCTGATGAAGATCAATATGTGAAAATAACCTTGGAATTGGGCTAGGATGGATGCAGATGCTGTATGCAGACTTGCCTCCTGGATCCCGGCTGCCGGTGAGGACGGCGTGCGTCCCAGTGTGCTTTCCAGCACGGACCGCACTCCGGGGGATGAGCACTGTGGACAGCCTCGTTTCTAGATGCACCACAGGTTCTATGCAAGAGAGATCTTCCGCTGGCTGATTTTTTCGCTTGAGTCTGTGTCCTGCTATGAGTGTCTTACGCGTTTCGTAGGAGTATGTCCTACTTCTCCAGAGACTGAATACAGTCCATTGCTTCAGTGGTTACTTTTATACAGATTGCATTAATTGCCAATAAAACATTTTCTTTACTTTACATGAAAATGGAAGATCAGGATTGGAGCATATGACTTGCTATATCAACATAATAATTTGTATATATAAATATGAAGATCGGTTCGTAAGAGATATAATATACAAGGAACAGAACATGAAATGGATCATATATAACAGTTCACATATCAGGATGTATATTGGATGGTGTGATACAGAATGACATTAAAAATGTGTTACATTGTGAATTAAAATAGAACAAAGTGTACAAGATTGCAAAATGAATAAATAAAATACAATAAATATGGATTACATTACTATGTTTTATTTCTGATCGGTCACATTTATCAACCTTGGATTCTTTGAACGTATTCATAAGTATGTTGACAAAAAATGTGCCTTCCTGTTGCTAATACGTAATACTCGTAGGTTAAGTTTTCACATTGTAATGGTTACGGTCTATATATTTTCTAAGGGATAACTCAAGGCTACAGGAATTTCACACTCTTCGATTACTTTATGATATCCCATTGACCTCTCAATTATCCTATAGACAATTGCATTCTTTTATGCATAAACAAGGAACACAGCCTTTATCCCAGGATATAATTATTGATCAATTTACAATATGGGAAAAATTATGTATTGATAAAAAATTATCCATGCTATGTGTGGCGAAACCGGCCTCGCCACGTGTCCTTGGAGGGGGCTGCTTGCCCGCCTCTTGCCTTTGGACTATGGACCAGACTTTATGTGAAGTTATTAACCCAGATAGCTATGCCATGGAGCCCATTCGTGTAGTTAAAGACTTTGGCTCCATGGCAATTGAACTGTGTGAATAGGATCTGAGCGCTATTCGGTAGTTTTGTGCGCTCAGATCCCAGCTATCTGGGGATATGTGACATGTCCGTGTTTTATGTATAAAATGTGACTTTATGTATTTTAATGCAACCATGTGCTTAATGGAGTCTTGTGTCTGTCCTGGGAGATAATTGAATTACTCTCCAGGATAGAAGACTCTGAAACTGGTTTGGGCCGGAAAGCCATGCTTCATTTAGTCACAAAGGACTTTCCCTTAACTTTTGAACCCCTGGTCTGATTCGTGCCAGGCGATCCGTTACATTGGTGGCAAGCGGTGGGATGGCGTCCTAGTGCGAGGTAAAGCAGCTCAGAGACACAGTTCGTTTGGATTTACAAATTGAAGGCGACGCTAGTGTTCATACAGCGTCCCTGTCTACATAAAGATTTGGGGAAATGGGGTTCGTGGATCCTTGGGCAACACGCACACCTGAGGAAGAGAGTGAATTGGACTGGAGAGATACTGCCCGGCAAGAACTATGGTACAATGCCCTGGAGGAAGTCCAGTATCAACGGCAGCAGCGCCTTCCTGGTGTCGCATACCAGTTGGAGGAACAAATGGCCTGGCGGATGCCGCTTCTGGGAGACCAACCCGGAGGGCAGCAGGTCAGACAACTTGAGTACCTCGTGGAAAGGGAACTGAGCCTTGACGCCTCATACCGGGCACTGTGGTGGTGCACTGTCCAGCCAGAGACGTGGAGGGCAGAGGGCATCCAGCCGGAGGGGGAGAACTACACTAGCCCTGGCCTGTTGTGGAATGCCTTCGCAGAAGACGTCGACTTTGGCAGTCCAGCAGAGTCACGGTACTGGGCTATCTTTTATTACCGGGGTGAGATGGTACAGGGCCCGAGATCTATGGGACTGGGACAAGACCTCCACCGTTTGGCTGCCATGGAACAACAGCTAGAGATGGACTATGTGGAACTACTAAACTCATGTCAGCCACAGGGCATGGACACAGAACAGGAAAACTGGCTGGGGGACCCAGACCTGCCAACCTACAGCTGGGAAAACGCAGCCGAGGTACCCCCTGCTTCACTACCAGCTGCAGAAGTAGGGGACCTCATAGACTGGTCCTGGGAAGACCCACAGATGGCAGGTGGAGATGGGATGGCGGTCTCTCTACCGGCCCTACAGGGATGCTGGGCGGTCGGCCCAGATCTCCAGCGGCAGTATGTATCACAGGGAGCTGAAGGTGCTGTCCTTTCTCCCTAGCGGCTGTGTGAGTTCCAGGGAGCCGAAGGTGCTATCCTTCCTCCCCAGCAACAGTGTGAGTTCCAGGGAGCCAAAGGTGCTGTCCTTCCTCCCCAGCGGCAGTGTGAGTCGCAGGGAGCTGAAGGTGCGGTCCTTCCTCCCCAGCGGCAGTCTTTTTCCCAGGGAATGGAAGGTGCAGTCCTTCCTCCCCAGCGGCAGTGTGTTCTGCAGGAAGCGGAGACAGTCTGTCTTTCACCCCAGCCGCAGGACAAAATATTGAAAGGGGAGACAGTTGGTCCCCATCTCCACCAGCAAAGAGAGTGTCAGGGAGAGGAGCAGGTTACCCCCTCTCTCCAGCGGCAGCCTAACCCACCAAGGGGAGATGTTAAGCCCCACAACTATGCAGATGGGACCGTAGTCTCTGCACTTGCAGCACCAGGGGTAGGGACGGTCGGTCCTGTCCCCCAGCCACAGAGCATTGTATCCAGAGGGGAGACATTCGGTCTCCCCCTCCCACAACCAGGCTCCAACCAGGCTACTTCAGTGGTAGCGCTGGCACCCGGGCAGAGTACAGCTGGTCTCTGCCCACTCAGCAACCCACCAAGGCAGTCTTCCAGCCCCCTGCACAGCCATGGTGAGGCACCTGGACATGGACAAGTTGCTATTTTATCCAGGTGTAGTAACCAGTTATTGTGGGTGGGCTGTATTGCTGTTTGTGCTTCGTGGGTGGGTTGCTGGACTAACCAGGGCACTGACCGGCAGGAGGTCAGATACCCTGTTAGTCTGGATGGTAAAGGGGAGAAATGTGGCGAAACCGGCCTCGCCACGTGTCCTTGGAGGGGGCTGCTTGCCCGCCTCTTGCCTTTGGACTATGGACCAGACTTTATGTGAATGTGTTAACCCAGATAGCTATGCCATGGAGCCCATTCGTGTAGTTAAAGACTTCGGCTCCATGGCAATTGAACTGTGTGAATAGGATCTGAGCGCTATTCGGTAGTTTTGTGCGCTCAGATCCCAGCTATCTGGGGATATGTGACATGTCCGTGTTTTATGTATAAAATGTGACTTTATGTATTTTAAAGTGTTGTGTCTTTTTGCAACCATGTGCTTAATGGAGTCTTGTGTCTGTCCTGGGAGATAATTGAATTACTCTCCAGGATAGAAGACTCTGAAACTGGTTTGGGCCAGAAAGCCATGCTTCATTTAGTCACAAAGGACTTTCCCTTAACTTTTGAACCCCTGGTCTGATTCGTGCCAGGCGATCCGTTACACTATGTAAACCAATCTCCACATGTTACCAAGTATTATTATTAGACTATACACTTCTTTTAGAGGCCACACCTGGGAAACAATGGGTTCCAGAGTGGATCCATAAAATGTATCCTTCTACTCTACCTACTTGTTGGAGATGTCAATATAATATTGGATCAGTAATACACATATGGTGGAAATGCCCCCAAAATCAATCCTTTTGGAAGGAGGTACACACTTTTTTACAAGATCTTACAAAAATTAAATTGTCATATGATCCCCTAATATTTTTGTTATTGCATCTCCCCCCATTTATACCTAAACATCTTCAAAAATTAATTCTCCATGTAGTGTTAATGGGTCAACGCTGTATCGCACGAGCTTGGAAAACTCCTAAAATTCCTAAAATTGAGAGGGTATACTCTGAATTGGATGAGCAGAGGCTGTATGAATGCTGCTTTAATAGCGAATATCAATCTATTCAAATTGTGAAAGCAGCATGGGATATTTGGGACAAGTGGAGATTGGTAACCTTAAGTAGGAGCAATGATTTTAAAGAATATACTACACTGTTTATAAAGATATTGTGATTCTAGAATGTTTAGAAGGAATTAATTAGTTATATATGAAATGTGAACCTTCAACTTACAAGTGATCAGATTGGAGTACTATGGTAATGTTAATGCAATCAGTATCTATTGTTGTGTATTGATAACATTTGTTTAAGTGTTCTAGTTGGAGTTAAGTGACAGAAGATATTTGGATGTTCTTTAACTTTACCTTTTGTTTTTCTGTTTTTTTTTTTCTCTACCCCTTCCCCTTCCTTTGTGTTTTGATACGCTTTTGTATTTGTATTGCAATGACTTATGATGCTAACCTACTCTATTTGATTTTTTTTGTACCCCTAACTTATGGAAAAAAAAAAAAATCTTCAAGATTAAAAAAAAAATAAAAAAAAAATTCTTAATTGTGCAAATATGACAGTAATGCTGCTGGTCCATTCTGAAAATAAAATACAAATGTTAAGAGTTCACTTGAATATGAAATTAGCAATAGTACTCGGCTTTCAATGTATTTAGTTCATAGTACAAATGGAGACGTTTCAGAGCATTATAGGTATCTGGGTTTAGGTGCAGGTGATATAAGATATATTGCAATATTAACATATTTATAGATTGCTACAGTTTGTGCTATAGGTCCAGAAAGACATATAGAGTAAGGTGGAATTAATAATGATGCTTGACTTGATATCTATTTGGTCCATAGTATAAATGGGATCGTGTCATCGCATTGGGAACATGGAACATATAACTTGCTATATCAACATAATAATTTGTATATATGCTTGACTTGAGGTGATATAAGGCATAATTAGATTGTTAGGAAAGTGCTATAGTTGTGTCGTCAGGTGAACATGAGGTCCAAAGGGACATGTAGAGTAAAATGAAGTAAGGATAATGTAGAAACCTATCATAAAGGTGTGGTCTCACAGATACATATATTTAAAAAGATATGTGTAAAAGGGGCTACATCATACTGGAAAGCTTATGCTAAAAAATGCATATGAAAAATGTATGAAAATATATATATAAAAAAGGGAAATAAAGAAAATATGTAAAAGGGCTACAGCATACTCTAAGAATGTTGCTAAAACGTGCATAGAAATATATATAAAAAGGGCAAGATAATACTAGAGATATTTAAACTATTGGGAAATTGAAAATAAATAATGAAAAATATTACAAAAGTGTTAAAAATATAGATGATAATATTACAAAAAAGCATTAAGTTCAAAGTCTATGTTGAGTCCCTTGGGGGCCAGGGTATCAAGATGGAATATCCATTTTACTTCCATTTGATCCAAACTTCTCTCTATATTGCCTCCTCTCCAGTGTACATCCACTTTCTCTATGGGTAAGAACTTAAGTCCTGTGGGGTCTCCCCGTGTACTTCTTTAAAATGTTTGGACAGATTGTGAGTTAAAAGTCCTCTTTGTGATGCTCAGAGATTCTTGTTTTTAGGTGTCTTTTTGTACGCCCAACGTACTCTTTGGGACATGGGCATGTTATAAGGTAGATGACCCCTGTGGTGTTCATATTGAAGAAGCAAGACTGCACACCAAGACTTTTAAAAATAACATTGATTGCAACAGTTTTATTTCTTAACAGCCACCACAAATCAACATGGCTGAGAAACACCACAGAACCAATTCAGGAAGATTAGACGAAACTGCTCTAAAATCGATGTCTGCAAAGAACAAATGGCAGAAATGAAGCAAAGGTTCATCGATGGGAAAACCCTGGCTATCCCAAGAGAAGACACTTTAAGCAGTAAAATTAAGACTACGGAAGCTTATCACTCTGCACCAACTTTCATTACAAAATTCAGTCATCAATCTCATACCATACAAAAAATTCTGAAAAAACATTGGGGAATTCTTAAGAATGATCCTACTGTCTCCAAATTTATTGATGATAAACCACAGATCATATTCACCAGGGCCCCCAATCTCCAACTTATGTTGGCCCCAACGATCAAATCTTCCAACTCGACCATCGGTCAAGAATCCAAGAAAGGCTTTACAAGATGTAAGAAATGTACAGTATGTAAGAATAACCCCTTCTTAGAATTGGTAACTACGGGATTCATAGCTTTGAACAATTCAGAAGAATACACAATGAAAAACAATATGAACTGCAACACCACAGGGGTCATGTACCTCATAACATGCCCATGTCCCAAACAGTACATTGGACGTAGAAAAAGACACCTAGAAACAAGAATCTCTGAGCATATACGGCACATCAAAAGAGGACTTTTATTAAATTTTTTACTTTGGTGATGCATAACAAAGACATGGTTGGTACATGGCAAATTCATAAGATACAGGTATATAGAGTGGTTTTACAAAAGCATTGCCATAATGTGGCACCATTTGTTTTGTCATAATGCAACATGGTTCAACCTTTGGAATCAGGGCCGGTGCAAGGATTTTTGCCGCCCTAGGCAAAAGAAAGATTTGCCGCCCCCCCCCCGCCGGGGCCTCGCAATGCCCCACCCATATGATCTGCCATATGAACTAGTGCCAGTGCTGCACACAGTGTGTGTTTACATTAAAAAGCCAAAAAGCCTGCAGGGACAAACTATAGAAACCAGAACAACTTTATTAAGCTGCAGTGGTTCTGGGTACTATAGTGTCCATTTATTGTGAGGTAAATTAGAGATTAGTGTCACTAATAATATACTAGATTGCCTACTTACAATCAGATGAGGATGATGATGGGCTGTGGCTGCAGTCTGGCTCCACTGGTCTGGTGTAGAACAGGATCTCTGGAGGCTGTTTGTAACTGTGGTCACAAAATTCAATGTTCTGGGAGAACGGGAAGCAGCTCAATTTTGTGGGGCCTCTTACATAGCTCAAGGTCTGGGCCCCAGGGCCTGACGGTGAGTATGCCCATAAAGCCCACCCATAAGTCCACCTACATGAGTCCGCTCACAGGGAGTAGAGTGTGTAGGGGATGTGTTATGTGTTACTGTAGAGGATCTAATGTGTGTGCTTATGGAATGTAGTGTATAGGGATACCAGTTTGTGTAGGTGATGCAGTGTGTTTGTGTGTAAGGGATAGAAAGCAGTGAGTGTTTGTGTATACGGGATGTATTGTGTGTTTGTCTGTAAGGGGTGCGTTGAGTGTGTGTAAGAGATGCATTGTGTTTCTGTGTGTGTGTAAGAGAAGCAGTGTGTGTTTGCATATGTGTGTAAGGGATGCATTGTGTGTTTCTGTGTATGTGTGCAAAGGATGCATTGTCTTTATGTCTAAGGGTTGCATTGTGTGTTTCTCTGTGTGTAAGGGAAGCATGTTGTGTTTCTGTGTGTATAGGGATGCATTGTGTGTGTGTGTGTGTGTGTGTGCGCGTGGTGTGAAAGAGCTCCCTGTCCTGCCCCCTGTCCTATAGAGCTCTCCCTTCCATTCCTTAGAGATCTCCCCTGCCCCTTAGTGGTCTCTCCTCTCCCCCCCACCTCCCTTAGTGGTCTCCTTTTCTCCCCGACTTTCCATTAGTGGTCACTCCTCTCCCCCCACCCTCCCCTAGTGGTCTATCCTCCACCCCCCTCCTTTAGCGGTCTCTCCACCGCCCCCTCCCTCCTTTAGTGGTCTCTCCCTCCCCTACGTTCTCATCTCCCACCCCCCGTGTTCTCCTCTTATTCCCCCCTCCCCGTGTTCTCCTCTTCTTCTCCCCTGTAATCTTCTCTTCTTCTCCCCCCTCCCTGTAACCTTCTCCACTCCCCCTCCCTCCCTGTAATCTTCTCCCCCCCTATAATCTTCTCCCCCCTCCCCTATAACCTTCTCCACTCCCCCCTCCCTCCCTGTAATGTTCTCCCCCCTCTTATAATCTCCCCTCCTCCCTGTAATGTTCTTCCCCTATAATCTCTCCCTCCCCTATAATCTTCTCCCCACCCTATAATCTTCTCCCTCCACAATCTCCTCCCTCCCCTATAATCTCCTCCCTCCACACCTCCCCCAATCTTTCCCCACTCCCATAATCTTCCCTCCCCTATAATGTCCTCCCTCCACAATCTCCTCCCTCCCCTATAATGTCCTCCCTCCACACCTCCTCCTCCACACCTCCCTCCCTATAATGTCCTCCCTCCACCATCTCCCCTCCACCTCCCTCCCTCCCCTGTAATGTCCTCCCCCCTCCAATAATCTCCCCCCTCCCTCCCCTGTAATGCCCTGTTTGGAATGTGTCTGCGAGGGGCGACTGGATAGGGGGGTTGTTGTATGAGTGGGAGCTCTCAGGTGTATTATTATGTTCGAGAGTCTGGATCTAGTGGGCTGGAGTGGGATCAGCATATGTTAGCTCACGGAGGATTGTAGGTGTTCACCCCAGCCATATTCTAAAGATTGTCTGGTGGCCTGAGATTGGGTGTTAGATCACCCAGCATATGGGGGTTTTACCTCCGTTTCTATAAAGTACCACTGACCTAGGGGGCAGCTGGGGGGTGGGGGTGAGAAGTCAGGAGGCTTCAGGCTATGGTCCAGTTCGGTATTGGTCATCTCCAATTGCTATGCGTTCTACACAAACATGGTAGATATGAAAAAATAGAGGAGAGTTAAGTGGGAAAACAAATTTAAACAATATATCAACAGGGATAGTAAGCTTTCTCACAGACAGTTCTCCATTTCCAGACTCGGGTGCGTTCAGGTGTTAGAAGCTTGCAAGTTGTCGTTCCTTGGGACAAAGGGGTGATGTGCTCTGGGTCCCAGTTTTCGGTGGCAGTCCCCTGATCTGCCCTACAAGTCCAAGTGCTTTCCTGAGTGCTGGTGCCCCTTCGACAGAGGTGATGGTGTGATTAGTTCCATTGTGGGGTACTATCAGGGACCCCAGGGCTCCCCAGCGATAGGTGATATAGCTTGGTTCCTTCATCTAAGTGTTGCTTCTAAGTGTGTGTTTGGAGATATTCTGGAGAGTTTTACAGAAGCTTCAACTGTCTAAGAATTGTGCTAAGAGTTTTATTTTCTACTGTTACAGGTAAGATTCATCTGTTGGAAAAGGTTACTGATTGCACAAGGTTTGATTTCCTGTTGGTAATTATAAGGCATTTGATTTGTTAGCTACTTGCTATTGATTGCTGTTTAAATTAGTTATTGTTTGCAAATAAGTAGAGGCCTACCCAGGTGTTAAACATTCCTAGTGGGTGGTGATTTTAGGAATTATATAAGTGTTGTTGTCATTAGCTTGGCTGCCTCATCTAAGTATTGCTTCTAACTGTGTGGTTGGAGATACTCTGGAGATAACCTGGCGTTAATCTGAGGTATTCAGGAGGCTAAATAAAACGTTAAGATTCATTTTGTAGAATATTGCATATTCTATGTTTCTATTGATTATATATGGATGTGTGGATTGACATAAGTAACAAATGGTATAAGTCACAAGGCTTTCTTTGTTTAAGAGCTCTGGAATGTGGATTTGGGGATCTTGTCCTTATATGTCTAAAGTTATAGTCTGACGTCATTATGGCACGTCTATGTAGTAACTGAACAAAGAGACACAAGGTCTCTTGGCTCTCTCTTGGCTTTTGGCTCTCTTTCCTGTACAAGATGTAACTCTCCCATCAGAAGTCCTGCAATTACCATCTGCCGTTGAATGTCCATTATCATGTAACATTCTTTGTTGTTTTATTATGTATCATTAACTAAGAATAAACCTGACAAAACCGTAAATCAGATTGTGTATTAGAACTTTTCATTAATATAGACATATATTAAAGTGGCGAGCAAATTTGGCCCAAGACTATATATACAAAAGACGTTTGTATATATATCAATCAACTGAAGACAAGATGAAATTAAGAAGATATTACATTGACGATCCCAACCATATTTTACATTGGCAAGCCAGCCAGTCTTCTATTCAAGTTTTGTTCCCACTTCAAGGGGGGAGAGAGAAGAATCAAGTTACAAAGCTGTTTTGGAACTGGGAAAACAAACTTGAAGAGAAAAAAAAATAATCTAGACTGTCACAAAAGAACTGTGGTTTGTAAGAAAAAGAGTTTTCAAACTAGAAAGACTGTACACGACTATTTTCTACAAAACAAAAAGCACAAGATACAACGTGAATTCTAGAAGCAAGCATGTGGCAGAGATTGGCAATCATCCAGAACCAAGTCCAGAACTGCGCAGCTGTGTAGATGAAGCAACAAAATAAACAGAAATAACTGATCTGGTGAGTAACATGGAATTCATAAATGTTATTGCAGAGAAAAGTAAATTGCAGTTTGCATGTAATAGCAGCTATTCAGATGCTGTGTTGTGGCAATATTTATACACACAATGTGAAATTGCCAATACTGATATTGACAAGAAATTGTTTGTTAATAAGAAAAAAACAAAGGATCAGAAATGTTATGAAACTAGTCTGTACTTACAATGCATTGATTTGTAAACGAAATGCAGGTCAAGACAATTTAGTATTAGCAGATAAAGAAATAGATTTGAATGGGTTAACAGAAGACAAATCAGATTTAAATGAACAGTGTAACAATGTAACAGAGAGCACATGCTGTAACTTTGAGAGATTGTCAGAAACAGTCTGTGAACTAGAGGATAGAGTTGAATTAAGAAATTATATTTTTTGCCAGTTTAGAAATGAAGTAAAGCAAGTGTGTGTTAATACAAGAAAGATACAGGCACATAATCTAATCCCAGAACCAATAGATACTGAAAATGTATCGTCACAGAGTGATTTGCAGAAATGTAAAATTCAAGACAGAGCTGCAAAACTTCATTTGAAAATCCATGAACAATTAATGAAAATTGTTAAATGTATTCCAGTTTGACACATCAGTGGATGCATTTACTAATGCTGAAATGTTTGACTCAAATTTGGACAAATACAGCCTTAGTGACGAACAATAGACTATTTAAAATATGGCTGCCGACTCAAATGGCATGTAGACTGACAGCACCTGTAAAATGTGAGGACAATGATAAAATAATAAATGGAAATAAGCAAGACAGATTAACACAATTAATAAAATTAACAACATTTGTTTTTGCAGACATTGAAATGTTGGAAAAACTAAAACCACACAAGGATGAGGATATTTTTAGTTTTCTTGTAAAATTTGAAAATGCATATAGACTTGTTGCTGATTTTTCTGAAGATCAGTTAATTAATGAACTTGTGAAAAAATTTCAAGATCTAAATACAACTGCAATTGTGATAGCTAGAGAAAAAATAACTGAAAGAAGTTGCTTTATTCTTAGATAACTTAAGGAGAGAAATCAGAAATGAAGGGGTTAAAATGACTTGTTGAATTAGGCAGAGAAAGAAACTCAGACCTGACACCCCTTGTCCGCCTCCTCCTTTTTCTAGGACAGAGTGTAAAAGAGCTGAGCCCCTCCCAATTTGATCAACTAAAACCTGCAGAGTTAGCAATAAAAGGCAGAATATGACTCCAAGTTATTTGTTTTTGGTGCAATAAACAACATTATTTAAGGTCTTGCAGATATTTTATCTGAGATATCAAATCAAAATCAAATGAGAAATTAAATTTGTTGATTGAAAATTTTGACAGAGAAAATACATGTAGTGATAAATCAATAAAGGCCTTTCCTTGTAAACTGATAATCAGGCAAAGAAAAGCAATTTTAGCTAAATCGAAATTAGGAGACAGACAAGCAATGCAGTGTAACACAGAAAATTATAAGGATCAGATAACTTCAAGAGATATGATCAGATTAGAGAATGAGCATGGATATGTGTGCCAACAGATGTACACAGGCTGATTCCAGAATTAAGAACAGTACACAAGAATAGAGATCTATGCTAGTTTGTTGTTTTAATGAATTGTTAATCTGAACTGTTTTTTCATTGTTTTTATGTGTGTTATAAGAAAGTATTAGGTTAATTAAATAAAATAAAAATGTACATCAAGTTTGCAAATATGGCAGAATGAAATACACTAATGTAGCAGTTAGGAACATGCAATGTATGTTATATTGGGTGTATGCGATTATACAGTAACGCCAATCATTTTACAGAAGGTAAAGAAAACAATAGATTTATTCTTTGTTGCTTCTGAGGTTGATTTAAAATCTTTGATTTAATTCATGAGAATGAGATGTTAATACCATGACTGATAATGGATTACTATATTTTGCAAAGCCTGGACATACATATGTTTTGACTATATAGAAGACAAAGGTTTTGATAGAATAAAACCTAGATTTACAAATACATTTGATGTAGGAAACAATATCTGTTTTTTGTAGTTTGTTTCATATGACAAAATAGTGCCAGTGTTAAGACAAGATGGCTGCTATTGTTAAAATATAGTGTGAAACAATGTTGTTTGTCTGTAACATCTGACATATTACAAGGTTATACCTCCAGAATATTAAACAGTTTAAAAGGGGGTATGATTAATAACAAATTTGGAAAATTAAAATGTGTAGAAAGAGATTTTAATATAAAGGTAATTTAAAGATTATACATCACATGGCATAAATGCAATGACCACAAGATGGTAGAATGTTGTGTAGTTCATGTAATTCAATGTTAAACTGTATAATAATAATGAGATATAAACATTGTAAGCCATTGTATTGATGCTGCACATGTTTTTTGTTTTAATGTAGGTAAAGTGTGACAGATCCATGTGGCAATAAATCAGGAAAGCATTGCTTTAGTCAACTGGACATTGACTGTTTGAAAGAGACTTTTCATCTGATCTGCAAACTGTGATGGAAGATTCTACAGAGTTCATTCGATACAAAAGATTAACAGACTTAAAAAGAAATAAAAGATTGACACTAACATACATATATATTCCTAAATATTAACGAAGAAGAAAACCGACAATGAAAAGTTATATAACAGTATGAGTATTAATACCAAAAGAGAGTACTTATAACTATATAACACATGGAGTAAAATTATGATAGGATAGTATTATGAAAAGAACTATTATATTATGACCTATACATAGGATGAGAAATATCAGAGGCAGATAAAATATGAAGTTGATAAAATAAGGATCATGGTTACTTAATACTACAAAGATTGAGTTCAATAGTATTTCATAGATTCACTAGAATAAATATTTTGTTTATAATCGAGGTGAAGTAAAACAAACAATGGTAACATAAGGAAGAAAACTAAGGAATTTATATTGATTAATATTAAATAATTCTATACATTAAGAATGCCTTGGATAAATGAGTTCAGAGATCCAAGAGGAATTGAATTGAAGTTTAGTTAAGAGTATAGTACACAATTATATTTGACTTAAGTCTATAAAAGTGTTGACTAGGGAGAATAGGTTTCTGGATATGACGGTATTCAATGAATTGAATTTGTTGTTATAAATTGTTTTATGATTACCCTGAGTTTGTTAGACACAGACTAGGAATAAGAGTTTCTGGGCAGTATGACCCCAAGTTTTCTTTATTGTATTTTAGTCAGTTGAAGTGTACTAAGGAATACAGATTGGTCAGAACATTAGGACAATCCTGCTTTTAAGATGTATTACATTAATAAGTCATCACAATTAAGATCTAATGAGGAGAATGATGATGATTAATTTATATTATTCTTTCCAAGTTATTTTAAAGTAAACTATGTTTCTATTGAATTAAAAGTTTGTTACTACAAGGTAGAATAGTAGTCAAAATTATAATTATGTAAACAAAAACAAATCTATGATAGATTTCTGGGTGGAGAATTTCTAGAACAATAAGTATTGTCGACACCATGAACATTATTTGAAGAATTATAAAACTTCATGGTTGATAACAACACAACCTTTGAGTCTTGTAAGTAGTGTTGATATATTTCAGTTAGTGAGAGCCTACTGAATATACAAATTAAATACTATGATTGTAAAGTACTGATACAATTATAACTAGGTGGTATTAATGGTATAGGAATGTAATTCATGAATACAAATGACCTAAAGATTTTAAGGTTGCTAGAAACCATATGATTCATGGAAATATAATTGGAGAGGATATTATAGTAATACATGTATTAGTACTTAAGTAATATCAGGTATTGAGAATGAAAATACTATGCTATATGTATCTGTAGGAGTATGTTAGTGATACACAGTTATTATTTAGAAATTTATGGTCTTGATTTTGTTGTCTACAAAGACATGGCTGTACCTGAGCAGGTTGATCTTTCTCATTGCTTTACATTGTTTATTGGATCAACATTTGTAAATATTTTATTTTATTCATTTATTATTGTTATATATATGTATATATTATTTTCAAGTAGTTATGATGTAGTCATGGATATGGATATCAATACATAGCTGAAACAGAGGAAGTTAAAGTAAGCAGTATGAGGGATAGAATCTCTACCTTCTAAGAACTCTCATGTAATAGAAAGTTGTGACTACATCTTGTTGTATGTTTAATGACTGTGATACGAGTGATGTATGAATGGACAGGTTAGTGACATTGTGTTATGGTTTTAAGACAAACCATACCCAACAGAGGGAATGTAGAATATTGCATATTCTATGTTTCTATTGATTATATATGGATGTGTGGATTGACCTAAGTAATAGATGGTATAAGTCACAAGGCGTTCTTTGTTTGAGAGCTCTGAAATGTGGATTTGGGTGTCTTGTCCTTATATGGCTAGAGTTATAGTCTGACGTCATTATGGCACTTCTATATAGTAACTGATCAAAGAGACACGAGGTCTCTTGGCTCTTGGCTCCCTTTCCTGTCCAAGATGTAACTCTCCCATCAGAAGTCCAACAATTACCATCTGCTGTTGAATGTCCATTATCATGTAACATTCTTTGTTGTTTTATTATGTATCAGTAACTAAGAATAAACCTGACGAAACCGTAAGTCAGATTGACTATTAGTACTTTTCATTAATATAGACATATATTAATGTGGCGAGCAAATTTGGCCCAAGAATATATATATACAAAAGACGTGTGTGTGTATATATATATATGTGTATATATATATATATATATATATATATATTTGTGTAAGGTGCTAAGTATTTGTATAAGGAGTGAGCTTCAAATATGAACTGGAATAAAAGAGAGCAAGTCGGTTGAGGTGTGCCGATACCGACGATACGGTAGGCCTGTAAATAAAGAGGGCCCACCAAGGAGTAAGAAGATGTGAAATGTGATATGTTGTGTCAGTATGAGGAGTGGGTGGGAGGGGCAATCAGACGCTGACCTTGATCGGTAAAGATTCAGGTAAGAGGTGTAGTTTATATAGGGGAGTAAGTTAACTTAAGCCCCTCCCACAAATACAGGCCAAACGGCCTTTTCACTTGTGTAAGGTGCTAAGTATTTGTATAAGGAGTGAGCTTCAAATATGAACTGGAATAAAAGAGAGCAAGTCGGTTGAGGTGTGCCGATACCGACGATACGGTAGGCCTGTAAATAAAGAGGGCAAAAGTAATGTATCAAATATTTATTACAGTCAACAATATATACAATTTATCCAGATATAACTTTAAAAGCATCTCTTATCTCTTGTGTCGGTTTGGGTATATATGTAGTGTAGGCTGATGACTTCCAACGCCCCAGTGACTTGATGACGTGTACTGGTACGTTGGCGCTGGGTGCGGAGGAGGCTGCTCCTATGCGAAATGAGTGTCCTGAGTAGTGAGCAGGATTGAGACCCAGCATTGATAGCAGGGATCGAATATAGCTCATGAAGGCAGTGGTGGTGAGTACCGTGTGTTGTATTTTGAATAACGGTTGTGATGGTAGCGCTGTGTTGTTTAGAAGATAGGTATCTAATGCTGTGACTGGACACCATTTGTTTAGTGTAGGGAAATATGTGATCTCTACAGGAGGTGCATGTTGGCTTGTCTTTGACTGTGGTAAAGAGAGTATGTAGTGGTCTCTATGTTTCCGTAGGTGCTTGTGTAGCAGGCGTCTATCTTTTTGAGTTGCTGTGACCGTGGTGAACTCCCTTGGCCTGAGGAACCCATAGAAGGCTGTGTACATAGCTGTCTTAATGACTGAATTGACGGTAGAGTGGAAAGGTCTGGAATCTAGTAGGTCTGATAATGACTGGAAAATTTTATTGTCTATAGGTAATCGCTGTGGCGGACGAGGAGGTACAGATTTTTGTATGCCTCTGAGTATATTCTTTATCTGGTAGGATGACATGAAGCTATGTGTGTTAGGTCTTAGGGTTAGCATGTGATGTTGTATGCCTGTCAGATATAGTTTGATTGTGTTGTATGATAAGTGTAAATTAAGGTGGCAAAAGGAAGTGAACGCTATAATAGATGTCATGACGAATGGTTCTGATATGTCGTGATCGGCGAGGAATCTGTTGAATAGTGTGAAGGCTCTGTTATATGTAGTGTGCGTGTTGTGTGATAGTGCTAAATTGGCTAGATCCCTACTATGTTCCATGATTCTGTCTAGTCCATGACTAGTTGTGAGAACGGAGGGGCGATTGTGGCTGCTTGAGCTGCTGATGGGTGTGCTTGTCGGAAAGCCTGAAATTCAAAACGAGACAGTCTGTCAGCTGCTATATTACTAATACCTGGTACATGAAAGCAAACCAAGTAGAAGTTATGACATGCAGCTAACCACGTGAGTTTCCTAAGAAACCTCATGATTGTAAGGGATGATGATCTGCCTTTGTTGATTATGTGACATGTGGCTTGATTGTCTGAGTGACAGCGTACGGATAAGCCTGACCACTGGTGTCCCCATGCCACAGCGGCAGCTACAATAGGGTAAATCTCAAAGAGCGCAGAGGTTGTAAAAAAGCCTTCTAAGTCATTGACTTCTTCCGGCCATTTACCCCAAAGCCATTCGTTGCCAAAGATGGCTGAAAAACCCTTGTTGGATGCTGCATCTGACCATATGGATGGGGATGTTTCTGATAATGCCGGGAGGAACAAACTTTTCCCATTCCAACTGGTCAAGAACCTCCTCCACATTAGTAGATCTGCTGTGGCTTGTGGATTCAAGGATAGTCTGTGGTTCTCGTGTTGGAAGTGTGGAAAAAGGCAAAGCAGTCTGGATATGAAAGCTCGTCCTTGAGGGATGATGCGCATAGCGAAGTTTAAAGAACCTATGAGGGACTGGACTTCCTTGCGATTACATGTACCTATGGAAATGTAATGATTGATGCTTTTGATGATGGTGTCAATTTTCTCGTGTGGTAGGCTTGCTTGCATGGCTGCAGAGTCGAGTTGAATGCCCAGAAATGTAATGATGGTATCTGGACCTTCAGTTTTCTTGAGGGATATGGGGACGCCCAAGTGGCTGAAAAGATTGATTGCCTCTTTAAGACTACTGGGCGGCTGAGAGTTGCTTTCTATCATGAGAAAATCGTCGAGGTAATGGATCACTATGGGGCATCTTGCCACGTTAAGGAGTAACCAGCAAAGTGTTTCAGCAAAAGTGTCAAAAATCTTTGGGCTACTTTTTGACCCGAAAGTTAAGCGGGAGAAGAAATAGTATTTCCCAGCCCATTTTATACCATGTAGGTGCCAGAGGGAAGGGTGTATAGGGAGCAATTTGAAGGCATTTGTAATGTCCGTCTTGCTTAACCAAGTACCCACACCCGTTTGTGTGATGGCAGTAATGGCGTGATCAATGGTGGCGTATTGCAGGGAAAATTCTTCGGAGGGAATGAGGGAGTTAAGGCTTGGGGTGTCAGATGTATGTGGGGCTGAAAGATCAATAATAAGTCTTTGTTTGAGGGACGTTTTCCCTGTGACTGTCCCAATGGGGTTTGTACGCCATGATGTGAATGGTGGTGTTATGAATGGTCCAAACAGGAACCCCTCCGCCAGCTCTTGTGCTATAAGTGTACTGACTGCTGTTGGGTTCTGGTTTGCTGATTGCAAGTTTGGGCATTCTAGTTGACCAGTGGGCATCTGTATGATTCCTGTGTGGAACCCGTTTCTGAAACCTGTGGTAAGAAACTCTACCAGATGTCTAGAGGGGTGATTGACTAGTAATGCTGTTAGAACATCAATTTTTACAGACGTTAGGTAAGGTTTGGGGTACATTTTATTAGGACACATGGATTTAGCATGTGCTCTGAAACATTGTGAACAAATATGCAACAATCTACATGCACTAAAACTACATGTGCCACAATTAAAATTATTGCAGATCTGAGATTTGCCGAAGAAAATGATGGGACGACCAAGCTTGTCTCTGGCGTTCTTCCCGGTTCTACCAGCGTAGCTAGTGCTGGGTGCCTGGCTGTGGTCGTCTGCTGTGCTTGAGCAAAAATTTGTGGTGTGTGTAGTAGAAGAGCAGGACACACAAGCTGGTGTTTTAAGCCCTGCAAAGTGTCGGCAGAAAATTTCTGTATCCAGTCTGCTCCAGTTGATACGGGTACCATACTGGGAGAGGGCGCCAGACACTTTAGTGGAAAAAGACCTGTGGTAATCATAAAATGCCGTGCCACCATATTTGTTACCAAGGTCCACCAGCTTGTGCATGTAATGATCGAATTCCTCTCTTCTATTAGGGTACACTTCACACATCACATCTCTGAATATCCCAAAGGCTAAGACAAATTCCGGGATGGTCAGTTTACGGTTCAACCTAGAGTCTTTGGATCTGACCACCACAGATACTTCATCATACATATAAGTCTTGTTTTCTACCACATCCTGGGAGGCAATTAGTAAGGATGCTAGGTTGACATCTTTGCCCTCCAGGATGTCTTTCTTGATGTGAGCTGGGATAGTGTGTGCAGGATATACATCCTGTGAATCCGGCGAGTTTACATTACCCGTAGCGCAAGGTACCACTGGTGCTTGTTGTACGGTGTCGGGAAGGCCTGCTTTGGAGAGTGCTGTGGTTACCGCCTCGAGATTAGCCAGTCTGTCGTTGACCTTGCTCATGGAGTTCATAAGTGAGGCCAGCATAGCCTGGATGTCCCCTGAATTGGAGGTGCTGGGGCCTTCTCCTGCTTCCGTATTGATCGTAGTTGTGTTTAGGAGTTTAAACAATTCCGCTTTCCTTGCTGTAGCAGGGTAGGGAATTTGACGTCTCCTTAACTCTGTTGTAATGTGCGGTATTGTCCAGGATCTGATTGACGCCGGACTGGTCATATCTCCCCTGTAAGAAGGTGTCTCGTCCCTAGCTGGGGGGCCAGGAAGCGATAGCTCCTCCCCACTTGCATGAGACACGTTTGACTAAAATAAAAAATAAAATTATTATATGAACCAGGTGTTTTAAGTACTGGCTTGCTAGCTATGCCGTAAGGCGAAACAATTATGCTTAGGTTTGTGACTGGTGAGGCCCTGCTAATGCCAAGTGGCTTGAGAGGCTCTATCTATGTGTTGGCGCGATGGAATTTTTTCGTGGCCACCGATCGTAGTGGCAGGATGATGGCCTCTCGGTGAGATTTAACAAGAAAAAGGGAGTGACAGATGAGGCCCTCTCTATGGAACTTGCGAGGCGGCTAGCTCACGAGTGGCCCGAGGGGTAAATGCCTCCGAGTATGAGGCGGGTTTGTTGGCCTCGCGGGACCGCTAATCCGAAGCATAATGCAGAGAAGGGGAATAACCAGCTATTGGCCCCTTATGACCCTATCTGCCAGTACTTAGCTATCCTCAGGGGATCATACTTGGATATACTGTGAGCAGGTGTACATACCTGAGAGTATAAGTAAGGATTTATTTAGACAATCCGTTTAGTTGGTAGCGGATACCTGTAACTAAATAGATAGAAAACCAGATGAATATAACATGCAGCATGAATGCAGTCTTACTTAATGTTTATCTTTTCCCTGGAGATCCGTGTGGATGATGCTTGTAGGATAACCGAGAGTTTAAATTATAACTATATATGTGATAATAAAACTGCTATTTATTACCTACATGTCTGTTGATATTTAACCATGGGAAGTCGTAGGGTCTTGTTTGTACAGATATGTAATATGACTGTGTATTAAGTAATATGTACCTAAAATTGGAATGGCTGTGTATACCCGTGTAACAATCCTATCGTTGTGCTATATTGTGTAACTTAATACCTGATGACTAATAATCCTGTACCCCGTATGGCCAATAACCCTGTATCTCATATGTGGGATCAGTGTAAGTAGAACCTGTATGTTCTCATGTAGAATGACCTGTAGGGGTCAGTGTAGAAGTCCTCATGTTTTATATGTATATATACATATGGCCTGTAGGTGGCAATGAAGTATGGATGTCCGTAATGTAATAGTAAAATATGTAACAGTGTGGAACTTGATCAGTGCTCTGATCCAAATTGACAATGCTAATAAATGTACAAGTATGTAGGAACAACCCACCCTACTTCTGTTGAATAAGAGCAGAAAAGTGTTTTTTTTTTTTTGTTTTTTTTTACAGTACTTGTCACAGAAAGAAATACATAGAGATTACTGCTGTTAACTAGGTATGAGTGGTTAATCTTGAGAAATACGTGTGAACTTCTAATGAAGTGACAAATGATTGATCATAAACAAATGTGAGTGATACAGTTCAGCAAGAGCGTGAGGTTAAACTACATTACAATGAGGTTATAACCCACCAGCTGAAACCTATCTGCAATGTCTGTGATAATGTAGTATAATAAGGAGGGTTTGTGGGAAATGTAGTTTATTGGGGGGGAATGGAATATAAGTGTGTGAGACGGTGGTGAGCGGCGGAGGACTGACTGAGGATTACCAAGTCAGTTTGTGCCCGTCCTGGGTATGGCTTGGCTATATGGGGTTAAATGCTCGCCGGGTGACCTGAGTAATGTTGGGGGAAGGTTGTTTGCCGTGCCCCTGTACTGCCCGTTTGTACTCTGTGTGTACGGATATGACCGAGTATACTTAGGCGCCCGATCTGAATGCCTGATACTACCGGCAGCCGGAATAATGCCGGCTGCCGGGACAATGCATGCCCGTAAAGTGAGGACCTAGCCCGTGCCGTGAAAATGCTTCCCGGCGGCACGGGCAGATCAACTTACGTTACGCGACTGATGATGACGTAATCCGCGGCGACGACCGGAAATTCAGCAGCTGGACGGACGGAAACCTGCTGCTGAGTTACTGGACGCAGTTTCGGCGTGGAGGACCTCGTGAGAAGACGGACGAATCCCAAAATGGCGACTGATGACCCGGAAGAGCAATCAGACGCTGACCTTGATCGGTAAAGATTCAGGTAAGAGGTGTAGTTTATATAGGGGAGTAAGTTAACTTAAGCCCCTCCCACAAATACAGGCCAAACGGCCTTTTCACATTGACGATCCCAACCAGATTTTACACGTTTGATTTAAATTATTCACCTCATTGGAATAGCAGACTAATTCAGTGTAATAGTTGCTATGCATTTGTTTCACGTTCCAATTTTTGGAGGTTTGGTTGTTGTCTAATCTGTAGACAGTTCTCTATCTTGTGGCAGGAGATTGCATTCTTGAAGTCTGAGATTTGTAAATTATCTGGTAAACAAACTCAGACTGCAACTGCTGCAAAGCCACTGCTGCAGAGACCTTCTAGGAATGGCAGATGGATTACTGTAGGATCTGGTAGATAAAAGGCATATTGCACAGTCTGTTTCTCTACATAATTCATTTTCTGCACTTTCAGAGTGTAATGGTGTTGTGGAGAGAGGCACTGAGGCTAGTGGTGTTGTGGAGACAGGCTTGGAGACTGTGGTGAGGCCTAATAGAAAGTAGTTGTTGTTGTTGGGGGATTCCATCATAAGAGGTGTGGAGATGGACAATGGTGGTCTTGTGAGGTGTCTTCCCGGAGCTACTGCTCACAGAGACAGGAGACGTATCTGTAATATTGTTAAGCGAGCAAAGCAGGAAGGGGAATTGGATGTACTTGTCCATCTAGGGACAAATGACTTGGCTTACAATGAGGTTGTAGAGGTTAAGGAAGTTTTTAGTGTTTTTGCCAATGATATACGGCAGGTTGCTTCCACACTGTCATTCTCTGAAGTTCTGCCTGTGCATAAGACTCAGAACGACAGGCGGATGCGTATTACGGACTTTAATTTGTGGCTTGGTGAATGGTGTCGGGAGCAAGGATTTGGCTTTATTTCTCATGGTAGCTCTGTTTGGAATGGAAATAACCTGTACAAAAAAGATGGTTTGCATCTTTCTCAAAAGGGAACAAATGTTCTCAGTGAGCGGTTCAGAGGTTTTGCTAGGATGTATTTAAACTAGGAGGAGGGGGCAAAAGGGTGATAAAACATCAATCCAATTGTCCCCCAAAACAAGGACAGAAGGTGCCTGTAGCAAGTGTTTTAAAAAACGATAAGCTTAGAGTCATGTCTACAAATGCTCGCAGTTTAGGGAATAAGATCCATGAACTTGTGGCAATAATGGCAACTGATAGTGTAGATTTAGTCGCTGTTACTGAGACATGGTATAATGAGAAAAATGACTGGGACATAGCAATACCAGGGTACTCTTTATATAGGAAAGATAGGGAAGGCAAGAAAGGGGAGGGGTGGCCTTGTATGTGAAGGATAGCATAAAATCTAGCCTAATAAAAGTTAGTGAGGCAAACATAGAGTCCATTTGGGTTACGTTAGAATTTGGTAATCACACAGTAACTCGTGTAGGTGTGATTTATAGGCCCCCAGGACAAATTGAAGAGTTAGATAATCTACTAGTTGAGGAAATAGCTAAAATGACAATAAAGGGGGAAGTTATCATCATGGGTGACTTTAATCTTCCTGATGTGAATTGCAAAACAAAAATAGCTGCTTGTGCCAGGAGCACACATATTCTAAACTGGGA
This sequence comes from Pelobates cultripes, assembly GCA_933207985.1. Classification (NCBI taxonomy): domain Eukaryota; kingdom Metazoa; phylum Chordata; class Amphibia; order Anura; family Pelobatidae; genus Pelobates; species Pelobates cultripes. Next base: position 156,302,055 of record OW240912.1, read on the forward strand.
TTGTCTCTAAAACAAGTCGTTGAGGAGCCAACTAGTAAAGAGGCCATACTAGATTTAGTGTTAACAAATGGAGATTTGGTATCAGATATTACTGTAGGTAAAAGTTTAGGATCCAGTGATCATCAGTCAGTGTGGTTTATTATAAGAACAGTGACTGAGTCACACCACACAAAAACAAAAGTTTTAGACCTTAGAAAAACAGACTTTTCTAAAATTAGAATATGGGTAGAGGAGTCATTATCAGCCTGGAACAATTTAAATGGAGTCCAAGAGAAATGGGATTATTTAAAAGTTGCACTATTGAAGGCAACAGAAAATTGCATTAGGCTTGTCAGTAAAAGCAAAAATTCAAGAAACCACTGTGGTACTCCGCAGATGTGGCCAAAATAGTTAAAAACAAAAAGTTAGCATTTAGGAATTATAAAAAAACCAGAGTGAGGAAGACAAAATGATCTATAAGATTAGGCAGGAAGAGGCTAAGCAAGTTATAAGAGCTTCCAAATCACACACAGAAGAGAAAATAGCACAGTCAGTAAAAAAGGGGGATAAAACATTTTTTAGATACATAAATGAGAAAAGAAAAGTAAAACAAGGATTAGTTAGATTAAAAACAAAAGAAGGAAGGTATGTAGAAGAGGATAAAGGTCAGGCTGACTGCCTCAATGAATATTTTTGTTCTGTATTTACAGAAGAAAATGAAGGAAAGGGACCTCAGTTGAGAAAAAGGATAAATGAGTCATTTATTACACGCGAGTTTACAGAGGAAGAGGTTCTATTTCAACTGTCAAAAGTAAAGACAAATAAGTCAATGGGATCTGATGGAATACACCCAAAGCTATTAAAAGAGCTTAGTGGTGTACTAGCAACACCATTAACAGATTTATTTAACCAATCATTGTTAACAGGAGTAGTCCCAGAAGATTGGAAGTTAGCGAATGTTGTGCCCATTTACAAGAAAGGTAATAGGGAGGAGTCGGGCAACTATAGGCCAGTAAGCCTTACTTCAGTAGTGGGGAAAGTGATGGAAACCATGTTAAAGGATAGGATTGATGAACATCTAAAACACATGGATTTCAAGATCAGAGACAACATGGGTTTACTTCAGGGAGATCATGCCAAACTAATCTTATTGATTTTTTTGATTGGGTAACTAAAATTATAGATCAGGGTGGTGCAGTAGACATTGCTTACCTAGATTTCAGTAAGGCTTTTGACACTGTTGCACATAGAAGGCTTATCAATAAACTGCAATCTTTAAGTTTGGATTCCAATATTGTTGAATGGGTAAGGCAGTGGCTGAGTGACAGGCAACAGAGGGTTGTAGTTAATGGAATATATTCGAAGCTTGGACTTGTCACCAGTGGGGTACCTCAGGGATCTGTACTTGGACCCATTCTCTTTAATATTTTTATTAGTGATATTGCAGAAGGTCTTGATGGTAAGGTATGTCTTTTTGCTGATGATACTAAGATATGTAACAGGGTTGATGTTCCAGGAGGGATAAGCCAAATGGCAAATGATTTAGGTAAACTAGAAAAATGGTCAGAATTGTGGCAACTGACATTTAATGTGGATAAGTGCAAGATAATGCATCTTGGACGTAAAAACCCAAGGGCAGAGTACAGAATATTTGATAGAGTCCTAACCTCAACATATGAGGAAAGGGATTTAGGGGTGATTATTTCTGATGACTTAAAGGTAGGCAGACAATGTAATAGAGCAGCAGGAAATGCTAGCAGAATGCTTTGTTGTATAGGGAGAGGTATTAGCAGTAGAAAGAGGGAAGTGCTCATGCCATTGTACAGAACACTGGTGAGACCTCACTTGGAGTATTGTACACAGTACTGGAGACCGTATCTTCAGAAGGATATTGATACCTTAGAGAGGGTTCAGAGAAGGGCTACTAAACTGGTTCATGGATTGGGGATAAAACTTACCAGGAAAGGTTAAAGGATCTTAACATGTATAGCTTGGAGGAAAGACGAGACAGGGGGGATATGATAGAAACATTTAAATATATAAAGGGAATCAACACAGTAAAGGAGGAGACTATATTTAAAAGAAGAAAAACTACCACAACAAGAGGACATAGTCTTAAATTAGAGGGACAAAGGTTTAAAAATAATATCAGGAAGTATTACTTTACTGAGAGGGTAGTGGATGCATGGAATAGCCTTCCAGCTGAAGTGGTAGAGGTTAACACAGTAAAGGAGTTTAAGCATGCGTGGGATAGGCATAAGGCTATCCTAACTATAAGATAAGACTAGTGACTAATGAAAGTATTTCGAAAATTGGGCAGACTAGATGGGCCGAATGGTTCTTATCTGCCGTCACATTCTATGTTTCTATGTTTCTAAAAGAGACATGCATCCACCAAATTCAGCATTTCTCACGTGTTCCACTAATTTCTTTTTAACAATTTAGTCGATGTACTCCCAAAGAAAATATGCTTTTATTTTCTGTGCCATGGAATACTCCAATCAGAGGCTTCTCATTGAGAAGTTTCTGAGCTGGATCCACAAGTGTGTGCATGCC
>OW240912.1:156304689-156336811 GCA_933207985.1 Pelobates cultripes
TTATATAAGGGCTGTTGTCATTAGCTTGGCTAATATAGCTTGGTTGCTTCATCTAAGTGCTGCTTCTAAGTGTGTGGTTGGATATATTCTGGAGAGTGCTGCTTCTAAGTGTGTGGTTGGACATATTCTGGAGAGTGCTGCTTCTAAGTGTGTGGTTGGACATATTCTGGAGAGTGCTGCTTCTAAGTGTGTGGTTGGACATATTCTGGAGAGTGCTGCTTCTAAGTGTGTGGTTGGACATATTCTGGAGAGTGCTGCTTCTAAGTGTGTGGTTGGACATATTCTGGAGAGTGCTGTTTCTAAGTGTGTGGTTGGAGATATTCTGGAGATAACCTGGAGGTAATCTGAGGTATTCAGGAGGATAAATAAAAAGTTAAGAGTTGTTTGATTTAAATTATTATAGTTCACTGTTATAGTTGCTATGCATTTGTTTCACGTTCCACTTTTTGGAGGTTTGGTTGTTGTCTAATCTGTAGATTGTATTTTTGAAGTCTGAGATTTGTAAATTATCTGGTAAACAAACTCAGACTGGAACTGCTGCAAAGCCACTGCCGCAGAGACATACTAGAAATGGCAGATGGATTACTGTAGGATCTGGTAGACTTAGAGTTGTGGATAAAAGGCATATTGCACAGTCTGTTGCTCTACATAATTCATTTTCTGCACTTTCAGAGTGTAATGGTGTTAGGGAGACAGGCACTGAGGCGAGTGGTGTTGTGGAGACAGGCTCAGGCACTGAAGCTAGTGGTGTTGTGGAGACAGGCTCAGGCACTGAGGCTAGTGGTGTTGTGGAGACAGGCTCAGGCACTGAGGCTAGTGGTGTTGTGGAGACAGGCTCAGGCACTGAGGCTAGTGGTGTTGTGGAGACAGGCTCAGGCACTGAGGCTAGCGGTGTTGTGGTGACAGGCTCAGGCACTGAGGCTAGCGGTGTTGTGGAGACAGGCTCAGGCACTGAGGCTAGTGGTGTTGTGGAGACAGGCTCAGGAACTGAGGTGAGTGGTGTTGTGGAGACAGGCTCAGGCACTGAGGCTAGTGGTGTTGTGGAGACAGGCTCAGGCACTGAGGCTAGTGGTGTTGTGGAGACAGGCTTGGAGACTATGGAGAGGCTTAATAGAAAGCAGTTGTTGTTGGGGGATTCCATCATAAGAGATGTGGAGATGGACAATGGTGGTCTTGTGAGGTGTCTTCCCGGAGCTACTGCTCACAGAGACAGGAGACGTATATGTAATATTGTTAAGCAAGCAAAGCAGGAAGGGGAATTGGATGTACTTGTCCATCTAGGGACAAATGACTTGGCTTGCAATGAGGTTTCAGAGGTTAAGGAAGTTTTTAGTGTTTTGCCAATGATATACGGCAGGTTGCTTCCACACTGTCATTCTCTGAAGTTCTGCCTGTGCATAACACTCAAAACGACAGGCAGATGCATATTAGGGACTTTAACTTGTGGCTTGGTGAATGGTGTCGGGAGCAAGGATTTGGCTTTATTTCTCATGGTAGCTCTGTTTGGAATGGAAATAAACTGTACAAAAAAGATGGTTTGCATCTTTCTCAAAATGGAACAAATGTTCTCAGTGAGCAGTTCAGAGGTTTTGCTAGGATGTATTTAAACTAGGAGGGGGGGGGCAAAAGGGTGATAAAACATCAATCCAATTGTCCCCCAAAACAAGGACAAAAGGTGCCTGTAGCAAGTGTGTTAACAAATGATAAGCTTAGAGTCATGTCTACAAATGCTTGCAGTTTAGGGAATAAGATCCATGAACTTGTGGCAATAATGGCAACTGATAGTGTAGATTTAGTTGCTGTTACTGAGACATGGTATAATGAGAAAAATGACTGGGACATAGCAATACCAGGGTGCTCTTTTATATAGAAAAGACAGGGAAGGCAAGAAAGGGGGAGGGGTGGCCCTGTATGTGAAGGATAGCATAAAATCTAGCCTAATAAAAGTTAGTGAGACGAACACAGAGTCAATTTGGGTTACGTTAGAATTTGGTAATCACACAGTAACTTGTGTAGGTGTGATTTATAGGCCCCCAGGACAAATCGAAGAGTTAGATAATCTACTAGTTGAGGAAATAGCTAAAATGACAATAAAGGGGGAAGTTATCATCATGGGTGACTTTAATCTTCCTGATGTGAATTGGAAAACAAAAATAGCTGCTTGTGCCAGGAGCACACATATTCTAAACTCCCTACTGGGATTGTCTCTAAAACAAGTCGTTGAGGAGCCAACTCGTAAAGAGGCCATACTAGATTACGTGTTAACAAATGGAGATTTGGTATCAGATATTACTGTAGGTGAAAGTTTAACATTCAGTGATCATCAGTCAGTGTGGTTTAATATAAGAACAGTGACTGAATCACACCACACAAAAACAAACGTTTTAGACTTTAGAAAAACAGACTTTTCTAAAATTAGAATATGTGTAAAGGAGTCATTATCAGACTGGAGCAATTTAAATGGAGTCCAAGAGAAATGGGATTATTTAAAAGTTGCACTACTGAAGGCAACAGAAAATTGCATTAGGCTTGTCAGTAAAAGCAAAAAAGTCAAGAAACCACTGTGGTACTCCGCAGATGTTGCCAAAATAGTTAAAAACAGCATTTAGTAATTATAAAAAAAAAACAGAGTGAGGAAGACAGAATGATCTATAAGATTAGGCAGAAAGAGGCTAAGCAAGTTATAAGAGCTTCCAAATCACACACAGAAGAGAAAATAGCACAGTCAGTAAAAAAGTAGGACAAAAAACTTTTTTTAGATACATAAATGAGAAAAGAAAAGTAAAACAAAGATTAGTTAGATTAAATATACAAAAGAAGGAAGGTATGTAGAAGAGGATAAAGGTCTAGCTGACTGCCTCAATTAATATTTTTGTTCGGTATTTACAGATGAAAATGAAGGAAGGGGGCCTCAGTTAAGAAAAGGGATAAATGAGTCATTTATTACATGTGAGTTTACAGAGGAAGAGGTTTTATTTCAACTGTCAAAAGTAAAGACAAACAAGTCAATGGGACCTGATGGAATACACCCAAAGCTATTAAAAGAGCTTAGTGGTGTACTAGCAAAGCCATTAACAGATTTATTTAACCAATCATTGTTAACAGGAGTAGTCCCAGAAGGTTGGAAGTTAGCGAATGTTGTGCCCATTCACAAGAAAGGTAATAGGGAGGAGTCAGGCAACTATAGGCCAGTAAGCCTTACTTCAGTAGTGGGGAAAGTGATGGAAACCATGTTAAAGGATAGGATTGTTGAACATCTAAAAACACATGGATTTCAAGATCAGGAACAACATGGGTTTACTTCAGGGAGATCATGCCAAACTAATCTTATTGATTTTTTTGATTGGGTAACTAAAATTATAGATCAGGGTGGTGCAGTAGACATTGCTTACCTAGATTTCAGTAAGGCTTTTGACACTGTTGACATAGAAGGCTTATCAATAAAATGCAATATTTAAGTTTGGATTCCAATATTGTTGAATGGGTAAGGCAGTGGCTGAGCGACAGGCAACAGAGGGTTGTAGTCAATAGAGTATATTCGAAGCTTGGGCTTGTCACCAGTGCAGTACCTCAGGGATCTGTACTTGGACCCATTCTCTTTAATATTTTTATTAGTGATATTGCGGAAGGTCTTGATGGTAAGGTATGTCTTTTTGCTGATGATACTAAGATATGTAACAGGGATGATGTTCCAGGAGGGATAAGACAAATGGCAAATGATTTAGGTAAACTAGAAAAATGGTCAGAGTTGTGGCAACTGACATTTAATGTGGATAAGTGCAAGATAATGCATCTTGGGTGTAAAAACCCAAGGGCAGAGTACAGAATATTTGATAGAGTCCTAACCTCAACATATCAGGAAAGGGATTTAGGGGTGATTATTTCTGATGACTTAAAAGGTAGGCAGACAATTTTAATAGAGCAGCAGGAAATGCTAGCAGAATGCTTGCTTGTATAGGGAGAGGTATTAGCAGTAGAAAGAGGGAAGTGCTCATGCCATTGTACAGAACACTGGTGAGACCTCACTTGGAGTATTGTACACAGTACTGGATACCGTATCTCCAGAAGGATATTGATACTTTAGACAGAGTTCAGAGAAGGGCTACTAAACTGGTTCATGGATTGCAGGATAAAACTTACCAGGAAAGATTAAAGGATCTTAACATGTATAGCGTGGAGGAAAGACGAGACAGGGGGGATATGATAGAAACATTTAAATACATAAAGGGAATCAACACAGAAAAGGAGGAGACTATATTTAAAAGAAGAAAAACTACCACAACAAGAGGACATAGTCTTGAATTAGAGGGACAAAAGGTTTAAAAATAATATAAGGAAGTATTACTTTACTGAGAGGGTAGTGGATGCATGGAATAGCCTTCCAGCTGAAGTGGTAGAGGTTAACACAGTAAAGGAGTTTAAGCATGCATGGGATAGGCATAAGGCTATCCCAACTATAAGATAAGGCCAGGGACTAATGAAAGTATTTAGAAAATGGGGCAGACTAGATGGGCCGAATGGTTCTTATCTGCCGTAACATTCTATGTTTCTATGTTTCACAGAAACTGCTATGTTTCACGGAGGGTTAATCCAGCCTCTAGTGGCTGCATTCAGCGCAGACATCAGCAGGAGGAGGAGAGTTCCTCAGCGCTGAGGGAGCCTAGAGAAAGGTAAGTGGCTGAAGGGGTTTTAACCCCTTGAACCCAGCAGGAGGGGGGACATAATAACCCTATAGTGCCAGGAAAACGAGTGTGTTTTCCAGGCACTATAGTGATCCTTTAAGGAAAATAGTGGTGCCGGCAGACTGCGGGTTTGACTATTTACGGGGGGGTTGGGGGGAGAGGAGTTAATTTCATTCCTGGCAACTTAACCACGATCCTACATTTATCAATATTAGTTTTGTCTGACCACATTGTTCTGCAGTGGTTATGGTGCTCAGTGTTCCCTTAAGGTTTACACATCATAAAGTTATGCAGATTTAGCATACCTGCTGAGGTGTATTTTCTGATACAAAAGTAAAGCAGATTGCCACAGCCATGGACAGCCGGTTTCAAACCAGTCCTGCATGCGAAAGAGCGGAGATATACAGCCAGCCGCAGTGATGTAGCTGGAGGACCCACACTCCCCGAGGTAGGACAGGAGCAGCCCAGTTCCAGTTCCTTCTCCAATTGCAAACAGACGGGAGGAGGGCTGACAATGACGGATATATCGAATAGCTTCCCGCAGATCGTTAGGGTCCCCATAGGGCTGCAGCTTAACTGTGGTTAGAGGACAGCCATTTTGACACCGACGATTAAATATAACTGCCTGGTATCCATGCATGAGCGCCAAGTGACACATCTGTCAAAAAAAAAAAAACACATTTGATCTATCATTAATATAACCTGATATAGGGTTTCATTTTTATTATTTGAAACGTTTTATTACCAACATGTATTGGACATGTTTAAAGGGACATTCTAAGCAACATAACCACTACAGCTCAGTGTTGTTGTTGTTATGGTGCTAGTAAACTCCCCTGGATTTTTGACAAGCTATTCAGAAGAAGTATGACACAAACTGAGACTCTGCCATCTAGCAATAGCATTTTCAGTCTGTCAGTATTACCCAACTTGGATGAAACTGACAGTGTATAAAATACAAATTTTTTCCAGTGTGCAGTTGGGCAATAGAATGATTTTTTTTTTTTTTAAATGGAGGGGGGCAAAAAGTGTCAATGAGAACTAATAATGCTGGTTTATCGGTATTTGTGCAGACAAAATTGCTGTTAACCCTTTGGTTTTGTCAGTATCAACTTCACACATGATTACTGTAACACAAAAGGCAAAGGGAATGGAGTTTAGTTGATGGGTAGACCGTAGACCCCAGTTTTTGTCAAACCACTTCACAAAATAAAGAGTGACACATCCAGGGACATATTAGCCGCGAGGCAAACAAGGCATTTGCCTTGGGCGGCATTTTCCAGGGGGCGGCAAAAAAAGCCGCCCCCAAATGCCCTGGGCAAATGTCTTGTTAGCCTGGTGGCTAACCAAAAATCCGGTTGGGCGGTGCAGGCGAGGGAGCACTTTCCCCTAAGCTCTCTGCTCAGCTCCCTCGCACGCTGCAGTGATGCCAGGAGCGGGAATATGACGTCATATTACGGCTCCCAGCATAACTCTGCGGCGTGCGAATCAGTGCTCCATCGCCAGCACCGCCCGCCCAGCAGCCCCACTGGACCCCAGGGGAAGGGAGAAACCGCCCAGCATTCTCAAAGGTAAGGAGGCTGGGGTGGGGGTTGAATAAAAAAAAAAAAGTGAGTGTGTTAATGTTAGTGTGTGTGTGTGTGTGTGTGTGTGTGTGTGTGTGTCTGCTAGTGAGGATACACCACTGGACACATCCATGGATTCCTTGCACCATAACCTATGGTAATTATGTTGCTTAGACTGTCCCTGTAAAACGTAATTTATGCCTTCATTCTGTAAGCATAGAGAAACAGATGAATAGAGAGTTACACTGCTAACACCTTTACATGAAACAAAAACAACTTTTGTCTATTATTTAAAGGAAATACATCAAGCACCATAACCACATTGTAGTACACTGTAGTGGTTATGGTGCTAAGACTGCCCTGGTGTTTTAGAATGGTTTGACTTTTTACCTTGTGTCTACTGGGTGCTACTGCCTGCCTCCATTACTGGATCTTCTGCTAGTTCTCCTGAGCTACATGTTGTACTTAGGTAGGCTAAGTTCAGACAGAGAGCGGAAGTAGTGGAAGCAGGGAGCAACACCCAGCAACCCCCAAATCAAACCGTTTTAAAATGGTTTCACTGCTTACAAACAAGCGCCTGACAATAACCAAGTGCTGGTTTGTATATTTGTTAATGTAACAGGTCCCATACAGCATAACAAATAATACGTGTTGCTAATCCACCATGAATAATATAATAAATATTTAGTAGCTAGCCATATTAAACTATTCAGTCACTGACTTATACTGAGGTCACTGTATTATGGATAAAACTGAATTCAGAAAATATAAATGACATGCCTTAGGATTCCAAGCAAAAGGTTTTCACAGAGAACAATTGTTCAGAAGTGATTCTCGCTGATAGCAAAGCCTGGATGTGAAAAAATACCGTAACACGCGAGATTAGACAAATTTGTGATGGCAGATAAAATGTGCGTCTATCACCAAGGCACTCTGTGTAATATAGGTCCTTTTTAGTTTAAAACTGTCACTTGAGTGCCTAATGAGGGTCTGCCATGTAAGGTATCTCGATTTAAAACAGACATTGGTTTATACAAGAATCTGGAGTATATTACTTACATGGATTTGTTAATATTTCACTGAGCCCAAGGGTATGATCCGGTGTGTTAATTAGGTTTATCTATAGCTACAGTATACATTACAGTGAGTTTTAACAAACCACACTGCCATATCTGGATTTAAAAAAAATAAAAAAATTCTAGCACTCTAAATGGATAATTAGATCCTGAGATTCTTCAAAATATTAACTTAATAATAGGACATCACAGGTTTTCCATGTGGCAGGACTAACTAACCATCACTGTAGACTTAGTTTGTCTGGACTTTTCCTTTAAAACAAGCATTGAAAATGTACTTATAATTTACTAGGTATGCTCCAAAGAAAATATGCATGTGGTTTTTTTTATTTTTTTATTTTTTTTTACAGGTTTTCTTTGGGGATATATAAATAAAAAAGTACAGCTTGCAAAAGCTGTAGACCTGCTGTCTGCTGACTTTGCAAGCCCACCCCTCTCTCACCAGCACAGACTTTAGCGCCAGGATCAAAAAAAAAAAAAAAAGGGGAGCAGACTGAGAAAGATGGCGGCGCCCATGAGGGACAGGTTCAGTTAAGTAAATCTTACCTTTACCTGGCCCACCACGGTCACCAGACCCTCAGTGGCCACAGTCGGGTGTCTTTGTGAATTTGATACAAAGTCTCCAGATGGTGACAGTGCCTCTTTAAGTGCCTGGAGTATCCTTTATAGGAACATAGGCGTGCTGCACTGCCTTAGGGCAGACTAACATGTCCGGTCCTTGACCCGACAGAGGAGGGGGCCCGGCGGCTTGCCCACAATGCCGCCATATGCGAGGCCCCCCCGTCAGTCTGCCCTGATGGAGATCCAGCCTCAGTCTGCAGCTCCGCCGGGACTGAGCTGCAGATTGAAGTGTCTCGCGATCTCCAGCCTGCCAGAGCGTTGCTGCGTGTGACACACCATGTGGTCTGCAGCTCACTCCCGGCGGAACTGCAGACTGAAGAGAGAGGGAGCCCATTGGACCACCAGGGAAGGTATTTAAACCCTCTGCCCCCTGTCACTCACTGCCCCTCCACTCCCCTACCCTGTCACTGCCTCTCCACCCCCAACCCGCCACTCGCCCCCACCCCCCAACCTGTCACTGCCCCTCCACCCCTAATCCCTCTCACTGCCCCTCCACCTCCCCTTACCTCTTCCTCACTGTCCCTCCACTCTTACCTCTCTCACTGCCCCTCCATCCCTAACCCTGTCACTTGCCCCTCCACCCCCCTACCCCAAGGCTACTGCCCCCTCCACCCCCCACCCCCGCCACTGCTCCCTCCACCCCTTACCCCCGCCACTGCCCCCTCCAACCCCAAGTCACTGCCCTCCAAACCCCTGTCGCTGTCCCTCCAAACCCTGTCGCTGTCCCTCTCCAAACCCCCTGTCGCTGTCCCTCCCAAACCCTGTCGCTGTCCCTCCAAACCCCTGTCGCTGTCCCTCCAAACCCCTGTCGCTGTCCCTCCAAACCCCTGTCGCTGTCCCTCTACCCCACAACCCCTGTTGCTGCCCCTCTACCCCCCCAACCCGTCGCTGTCCCTCCACCCTAATGCAACAGGCTGCGCACGCCTATGTATAGGAACACTAAGCAACATACCTACTAGAACTTGCTAAAGTTCTCTATAGTGCCATGGCTCTATCTCCCTGACTTCATGGCAAACTGTTTAGGAATGGCATCTCGCCCCCTGCTTGGCTGCATTCATTTCCTATAGCAACCTCATCTTATAGCAGAAGAAATGAAGCGTTTGTTGCACTGTTCAAACTAAAAAAAAAAAAAAAGCCCAATATCACGTGCATTTGTGTGTGGTGGGATTGTTTATTAAGATCATTTAAAGGGTTGTTCTAAATACAGTGGAGCACTAAAATTTCCCAGACCTGCCAAGTTAAATATGGCCTTTAGTGACATGAAGGATTGTGACTATCCAGTGTTTGGACAAGGGGTTCTAAAGTAAAAAATAAAATAAAAATGTGATAGTGACATGTTTATGGGAAATCTAGTTTTTTTTACAGTTAAGGATTTTTAAAAACAAAATCTTGGTGTACTTTGAGAGATACGTATCGAGCTGGAAAAGTTGCTTTTTGAAAGCCTGTTTAGTCTGATGAGGGAATAAAGGAAACTGTACAATACTGCAACTCATCTGTACTGTATCTTCACTAATTCCTTTCACTTAACAGTTTGTGGAATACCACAGTGACTTTACACAACACTATCCTCATTAACCCATACTCATGCAAGATTTAATGATATGCCTGTCTAAATACTAGGTATCGACAGATATTGATTTTTTTTTAGAGCCGATACCGATAATCTGTGAACTTTCAGGCCGATAACGGATAAATTGCCGATATTCTGTACATTTACCATTTTGAAAAAATAATGAACATGTTTATTCTTGATTTCTTTTTTTGCAAATCTTTTTTTTAATCAAGGTAAAGTTCCCAAAATATACATGCCAGTCACAATTTTTTATGTTTTCAAGAATGTGTGTGTGTGTAGTGGATGGAGTGAGAGTATTTGATTAGTGAATGCTGTGTGTGTGTACTGAATGCAGTGTGTTTGTGTAGTGTGTATATATTGAATGCAGAGTGTGTGTTTGTGTAGTGTGTGTATTTAATGAATGCAGAGTGTGTGTATGTGTAGTGTGTGTTTGTGCAGTGAGTGTTTGTGTAGCTATGTTAAGTGTGTAAAATGGGGGGGGCATTATTTTTTTAAAGTTTAAAAAAAAAAAATGTAAAATAATTATTTTCTTAAAATTATGTTTTAGTCCCCCTCCCTGCTTCTTACCTGGCCAGGGAGGGGGGATATGGAATTTCCTGGTGGAACGGTGACATGGACTGTGCAGAGGGGGCCCAGCACACTCTTACTTACCTTCTCAGCAGCTCCCTTCACTTGTCTAACTTTTGCGGCCTTTGTGCCGTGCGGCGCGTTGCCATTGTAACCCGTGGTAACACTCTGACGGCCGCGGGACTCGCGAGAGTTAGACAGGAGAGCTGAAGGGAGCTCCTGGGAAGGTAAGTAAGAGTGTGCTGGGCCTCCCAGGACCATGATGACGGCCCAGGTCTGCATTGTCTGTATCTGGCTAAAAATCGGCAATTCTGATGATTTCACCAAGGGAACGGAGCTACCGCTGGCAGACCTGCGCGGCACTGGAAATAAGGTGAGTTTTATATTGCTTTTAAGGGGGCTAAGGGGAGGCAAGTCACCTAAATGGTGGGCTTAGCACTATAGTGTCAGGAATCAGGGCCGGACTGGGAGAAAAATTCGGCCCGGGCATTTTTTTAACACAGCGGCCCACTAAAAAGGGGGCGGGGCAGAGGAGGTGTGTTTTGTCATCACCAATGACAAACACGCCTCCTCTCAAAGTGAGCATGTTGGTTCAATGCTCTTCCAGGGCAGACCACGCGCAGAGCTCTGCTGAAGAGCTCTAGCATGAGAAAAAAGTCCTGTATTTGTTCTGCACAGTGCAAGCAAATTTAATAACATGCTTGCACTGTCTTTCCTTGCAACTTGTCTCTGGTGTCTCTATAAATGGATACCAGGAGACAAAAGGCCAGGAAAGAGTATTGTGTATGTGTTTGGAGCCTGCTTGTGGTATTGCGTGTGTGTAGAGTGAGCTGGTCGTGGTGTGGTATTGTGTAATAAGGTCGGTTTTAGTCGTGTTGTGTTTGTGGTGTAATGTGATGCATATGTGGCTCAGGAACCCCCTCCCGTACGGCTCTGGAAAGGGGTTAAAACTTACCTTTTTCCAGCGCCGGGCGGGGAGCTCTCCTCCTCCGATCCGCCCCGTCCCGTCGGCTGAATGCGCACGCGCGGCAAGAGCTGCGCGCGCATTCAGCCGGTCGCATAGGAAAGCATTTATAATGTTTTCCTATGGACGCTTGCGTGCTCTCACTGTGATTTTCACAGTGAAAAGCACGCAAGCGCCTCTAGCGGCTGTCAATGAGACAGCTGCTAGAGGCTTTGGGGGAAGGCTTAACCCATTGATAAACATAGCAGTTTCTCTGAAACTGCTATGTTTATAAAACAATGGGTTAACCCTAGAAGGACCTGGCACCAAGACCACTTCATTAAGCTGAAGTGGTCTGGGTGGCTAGAGTGGTCCTTTAAGAATGTAGTGTGTGTGTGTATGTATATGTATATGTGTGTGTATATATATATATATATATATATTTGGAAGTATTGTGTATGTGTGTGGTGCAGTGTGTTGGGGGGGTTCTGTGTGTATGTGAGGGGTGCAGTATGTGTGTGTGTGAGGGTGCGGTGTATGTGTGTGTGTGAGTGATGTGTGTGAGAGTGCCGTGTGAGAGTGCCGTGTGTGAGTGATGGGTGTGAGAGTGCTCTGTGAGAGTGCTGTGAGAGAGTGCTGTGTGTGTGTGAAAGTGCTGTGTGTGATGGGTGTGAGAGTGCTGTGTGTGTGTGAGTGCTCTGTGAGAGTGCGCTGTGTGTGATGGGTGAGAGAGTGCTGGGTGTGAGAGTGCTGTGTGTGATGGGTAAGAGAGTGCTGGGTGTGAGTGCTGTGTGTGATGGGTGTGAGAGTGCTGTGTGAGAGAGTGCTGTGTGTGATGGGTGTGAGAGTGCTGTGTGAGAGAGTGCTGTGTGTAATGTGTGTGAGAGTGCTGTGTGTGATGGGTGAGAGTGCTGTGTGTGATGGGTGAGAGTGCTGTGTGTGAGAGTGCTGTGTGTGATGTGTGAGAGTGCTGTGTGAGAGAGTGCTGTGTGTGATGGGTGTGAGAGTGCTGTGGGAGAGAGTGCTGTGTGTGATGGGTGTGAGAGTGCTGTGTGTGATGGGTGTGAGAGTGCTGTGGGAGAGAGTGCTGTGTGTGATGGGTGTGAGAGTGCTGTGGGAGAGAGTGCTGTGTGTGATGGGTGTGAGAGTGCTGTGGGAGAGAGTGCTGTGTGTGATGGGTGTGAGAGTGCTGTATAAATGTTATTGTGTGTGTGTGTAGGGGGGGGTAAATAAAATAAAAATAAAAAAAAGTCATTATTTCCCCCCCTCCCTTCTTACCTTTAGCATGGGAGGGGGGGGGACCAGCACGCTGGGACTGGGAGGGGGGGTCCGGCACGCGGTGTTCCCTGGTGGTCCTCGTGGGTGAGTGAACTCTAGCCCGTGAGGCTAGAGTTCACTCTCGCGAGATCCGGTCGTTGCCATGGCAACGCGCCGGATCTCGCGAGAGGAACCCGGCGGAGCTGCAAGTTAGAGCTCCGCCGAGTCCTCTCTCCAGCCTAGCTGGCTCCCTCCCTCCCTCCCTCCCCGCCGGCGGCCGCATGTGGGCCGGTCAGGGAGATCCTTGATCTCCCCACCGGCCCGTCGTGACAAACAGCGGGGCCGGCGCTAGGAGAGTGCCGGCCCTGCATAGACCGGCAGGGGAGATCCTGTGATCTCCACTGCCGGCCTCGGCCCATGGCCACCGCGGCCCACCGGGCATTTGCCCGGTGTGCCCGATGGCCAGTCCGGGCCTGTCAGGAATAGATGTTTGTGTTCCTGACCCTATAGTGTTCCTTTAATATGAATATACAAAAAACAGTTTATAATGAAACATAAATGACACAGCCAAACTGAGCAGACCTGATGGGATCAGACACTACCAAGTATTCAACCATTGACCATAATATCAGACTTCACAAGAAAATCTGGGGAGAATAGATTTATTCAGACAAAGAAGATAAAAAAAATAAAATAAAAAAAAAATAAAGCTTTTGATTTCGTTCAAACTGAAAACGCACTTGAGCACAAGTCTACATTATATGCAGTTTTATTAATTTGGGCCATATTAAAAGCTGTGGACAAATTAAACCAATTTGTATTAGTGTGCCATAGAATATCTATGTTCAACAAAATATTACACTGGAGTAGACACCAATTAATGTGCCAGTAGCCTACACACAAATACAATCAATTAATGTACGTGCAAGCCTAGTTGCATTATTTTTTCTAATGCTGGTCAGTAATACAAAAATTCAACAAAAAAAACAAAAGAAAAGAAAATAATAATTTATACACACACTTTTTTTTTTTTTTAAATAAATCAAAAGGTTTCTTCTTATTGCATCCCAGTTCTACACATTTGTAATAAAGGGTCTAATTAGTCCATCAAAGGTTTCCTTTGTATCTTAATAGCCGACTATGTGAACTTAAATCCCTGGACAAATATTTATTCTGAGACAATCATGTTGGGATCCAATTATTGGAATCACTCTCGCTGTCATTCTATCGCATCATAGTGAGCCTCAAGTATGACAGAGCAAATATTATAGCCACAACCCTTGGTTCCTATAATTTGGGTGAGATCCACTTCAGTCTCAGCTGACTGCTATTAAAAAGGACTGTCCTGGAAATATTCAATTTGTTACTCCGATTAAGCATATACAAACCTATTATTTATTTTTTTTTTTTACACTTTGGGGGCTCTGATCCCTTTTGTTAGGAGCATAACTCATTATACCATAATTGTTTGAGCAACTTGGAAAATTGTCCTTTGGGCAACCATCCCACACAGTGTTTTTTTTTTTTTTAAATAATCAATTTTCTGTTTTTGGGGGTTTTTCCCCCTCATATTTTTTGAAATGCCAAACTAGAGAGGACTCTTAGAGAAGTTTCTATCAACAAAAAAAAATTATCTCATCCTTTAAGCAAACTTTTTTTTTTTTTTTTTTGAAGAATACATACATATATATTTTAATACATTGGGATGAATTTTGCAGAATATTATAATTTTGTCCAAGATTTACTTGTTATTCCAGAAGAATTTTGCTGCATACATTGTATAACGAAAAAAAAGGGGTTTATTGAATTCCTATTTGATATCTGCTTGTATTTATATATTTTTAAATTATCACATTAGGATCACTGTGTTTCACGTTAGTGGTGGCACTTGCATAAATATCATCATCATCATCATCACTCGATGTTTAGGCATGTCTTTAAGTGGTATGCTTTTTTTTGTCAAATATTTTTTATTTTTTCCAACAATACTTTGATAATATTTATAATGACTACAGTATTGTTTGCCTATACGTTTTAGGTAGTTTTTGTAATGTGTTACCCCAAAACCTTATTTGATTAGATAGCTGAGAGCCAAAAACGGTCTATTTGTTATTACATTTGCAATTCCCTGGTCTTATCCCAGAAATACAATGGACAGTACTACACCATGTACAATTTTGTTTTGTCTGACAGTAACTTAACAAAAGGACATACTGAACAGACTTGTGTTGAATTTATTTACCAAATTTCTTTTATATACAATTTATAAATAAAAAGTTGTAAGTTTAGCATTGTGAATTCCCAATTTCATTTTTTTATTCTGAACAATGCACATAATGCTAAAACCAGCAGAGAGAGAAAATGTATAACATTTGAAACAAAATGCATGATTGCTAAATAATTCCTGGCTAAACAACAATTATACCTGCAGAATGGAGTGAAAACATTTTCTACAGCGGTATCAAAATAGCCAAGTTAGTTGCTTGTATCAGTTTGTCTTCTATAGCTGACGTCTTCAACCAGACACTTTTTGGAAGACATGGAATGCCACGGCACCCAAAGAGAAATGGTCATGTACCAGTTCATACAGGGTGTAGCGGATGGCACTGGGCTGTCCTGCAAATGTCTTTGAAATAATTGCATTCGTGTGATCTGCTAGTTTTCTATGTGTTTTAAAGCCTTGTATTCTTGGGATTGTTCGGTAGTTTCATTCCCTTAGTTTATTCGAATGAAACTACCGAACAACCAGACCTCCCCTGTGTGAAGTGTGTCCTCAATTACCTGTTGCAACATTGTTGCGAACGGGTAATTGAACAGTAAGTAGCCGTCCTTTGTTCTCGGGGGTGGCCGCCATTCGACAAACGAACACGTGGCGGCGGCCATTTTAAAACTCCCGAACAGCGGTGTTTTGCCGTCGAGTGTCTGGAACTAAAAATCGGACACTCGAGTAGGCGAACACCGCTGAGACCTCCACAGCCCTGGTCCGTTCGGTTCCAAACTACCGAACAGCCCCTCGTTCGGTAGATAGAGAATACCGAACGAGGGGATTCAGGCGAACCCTCCCTAGCCTCTATAGCTAGAGGCTTTCGTGTATTTTATTCCCTTATGCCAGGACCGACCGCAGGGCCCATTCGCATGGAACGGAATTCGGCTATCTCAGTTCGTGCGGTCGGTCATTTTATTCCCTCCATACTTTTCCCGAACCCCTGGTCTGATCTGGGTGATTTTTGGATATGTTGTTCACCCAGATCAGGGCTACCAGGGGATGTAGGATTTAAAGAGGTACCCCTACGTTTAGGGGTACATCCAGAAACGGGGGGAATTACTGTACTGGATAAGGGGATTATGATGCTGGCTGAGGGGAGGAGATATGTGGGAGGTTACCAGGACAGGATTGGCTACTGTAATAATTACTGTAAATCCCTCCCTTGCATGGGAACATGCTTTATAAGGAGACTGTGATTAAAAGGCTTGTCAGTTCTGCTCCTGAAACTGTGTGTCGTCCAGTTATTGGGATTGCTGTGGGGAGATTGCTGTTATTTTACCTGCTGGAAACTTTGCCTATGGATTTATTATTTACTTGTTCCTGAGCCTCACTTGGATTATAAGCGGAGACAACCTGGGGAATATTGCATCTCCGCTACATTGGTTGGCAGCGCTGGGATCCAGACTCACAAGGGAACAAGGACTAATGGAATACGGATGGAGAGTGATTATGCCAAGCTTAAAAGATCCACGCTAAAAGATCTCCTGGAAGCGAAAGGCATTGCAGCCAGCAACAAAAAGAAAGCAACCCTCATTGCAGAAGTGATGGCTGAATACCAGCAGGAGGACAGGGTAATCCCTGAGCAACAGAGTGCAACAGATGGAGCTGAAAAAGAAGAGTTCCGGAGAGAGGTGCAGTTCAGGCTGTCCTTTTATGGAGAGAATCCAACAACGGATATTATAGCCAGGACAATGTCAGAGGTACAGGAGTTTATACTGCGTCAAAGGCCACTACAGCAGCTGGAGAGGAATGCTACCACAACTACCATCACACAGGGTAAGACAAAAATTCCTTACCAAGCTTTTAAAACGTATATAGAAGCAGAGGAAGATATAGATGCTTTTCTCCAAGACTTTGAAAGGCTGTGTGCATTACATAATATTAGCCCAGACGAGTGGGTGCCTATTTTAGCAGGGAAGCTCACAGGGAAGGCGGCGGAAGCCTATAGAACTGTACCTGATGAGGAAATTCGGAATTACCGCAGAGTAAAAGAAGTGATCCTGGCCCGATATGCAATCACGCCAGAGGCATATCGGCGACGTTTAGAGACCTAAAGAGAAATGACAAGGACTCTCATGTGGAATGGGCTTGCAAGTTGCATCGGGCCGCTCTGGGGTGGGTACAATCCAATAAGGCTCGGTCCATGGAGGACTTATTGCAAATGGTGTTGTTGGAGCAATTCTATGAGGGGGTAACAGGCGAGGTCCAGGAATGGGTGAGGGACAGAAACCCTAACTCGCTTACCGAAGCTGCTAGGAAGGCCGATGAGTACTTGGATGCACGCAGGCAGCAGAAACCAGCAGCCCCAAAAGCTATTTTTAAAACCTTTGGGGGAAACAGCTACAACCCAGCTCCACCGAGGCAACTACCACCACCACCACCCGCTGTACAGCCCCGGTTTCGCCAGCCCGCTTCTGGCCCCTGTCATCACTGCCAGAAGTGGGGACATTATAAAAGGGAATGTCCCCAGCTGAGGGATCGTTCTACCTGGATTCGCCCCGGCCCACCACCACCACCACCGAGAGCAGCCGCCGCCCATCACTACCAAAATATAGTGGCCACACCATATGGGTCAGCTGTTCCCATAACAACTGTGGAACAGTGGGAAGTACTACACGAGGCGGATCCAGTCCAGGCCAATGCTGATAACAGACAGCATCACAGGCAGACCGTATACTTGGAGGGTAAAGCAGTACAGGGCCTACGTGATTCGGGGGCTACCATCACCTTGGTCAAAAGTCACCTGGTCTCGGATGAAGCGAGACTAAGTAAAACTGTGGCCGTCAGGGTAGCCGGGGGAGCAGTGTACCGGCTACCTACAGCAAGGGTACATTTACATTGGGGAGCGGGGGCAGGACATGTGGAGGTGGGGTTGATGCCGCAGTTACCGGCGGAGGTTTTATTGGGGAACGATCTGGGGAGGCTCACATCTGCTTTTGAGCCCCAGACGTCCACCACAGGAGAAGCTCATCCTGTGGTCACCCGTCAACAGGCCCGCACCCAGGACTACAACACACTTCCGGAGGTTCAGGTAAGAGACCCTTCCCCTTCCCTTGACTGTGTCCCCTGGGCCCCTCCTAACGAATTTGCAGCAGAGGTAGTGACTGACCCCACCTTGCAGGTATACAGGGACAAGGTGACAGCAGACCCTCCGGGGGGAGAGGGGGAGAGATTTGTCTGGGACAAGCAGCTTTTGTACAGGGAGACAGACAAGCAGATTGAGGGGTCAGACCCAATAGTGACGAGGCAGCTAGTGGTGCCGCAGCGGTACCGAGCAGAGCTACTCCGGATAGCGCACGATATCCCGCTATCCGGACATCTAGGGGTCAGCCGCACTAGGTACCGACTGACCCAAAATTTCTTCTGGCCAGGGATCAGCCAGGAAGTGCGCCGGTATTGCACCACCTGCGACACCTGCCAGAGGGTAGGGAAAAGGGGAGACCGGAGGAAGGCGAAGCTACACCCCTTGCCAATAATTGAGGAACCTTTTAGCAGAATAGCGGTAGACTTGATAGGTCCCCTCAAGAAAGCCAGCCCGTCAGGCAAAAGGTACATTTTAACGGTAGTAGACTATGCTACCAGATAGCCAGAGGCGGTGGCTCTGACCAACATTCAAGCTGAAACGGTCGCGGATGCCCTCATGCAGATATTCTCCCGGTTGGGATTACCCAGGGAGATTATCTCGGATCAGGGTACCCAATTTACCGCAGAATTCACCCAACACCTCTGGAGGATCTGTGGCATTAAGCCTATTATCAGTGCCCCTTACCACCCCCAGACTAATGGGCTCTGCGAACGGTTCAATGGCACATTGAAACAAATGCTCCGAACCTTCGCAGAGACCCACAAGGACTGGGAGCGGTTCCTGCCGCATCTCCTATTCGCTTACCGGGAGGTGCCGCAGGAATCCACGGGGTTCTCCCCGTTTGAACTGCTGTTTGGGAGGAGGGTCAGAGGCCCCTTAGATCTTATAAGAGAGCATTGGGAGGGAGACCGGAGCGCAGATGGCACCCCCATCATACCATATGTGTTGGCTCTCCGAGACCGCCTGGAAGCCTTAACCAGGACGGTAAGGGAAAACCTTCAGGCGGCACAGACCCGCCAGCACACATGGTATGACCGGGGAGCCAGGGACCGTAGCTTTCAGGTCGGGCAGAAAGTGCTAATTTTAAAGCCTATCCGACATGACAAGCTACAGGCCGCCTGGCAGGGACCTTATAGGGTGGTGGAACAGAGATGTGACACCACCTATATAATTGGCCCCTGTACAGGGACGGGAGGGCGACGCATGCTCCATGTGAACATGATGAAGCCCTACCAAGCGCGCTCCGAGGAGGTAACCGCCATATGTGCGCCCAATTCGGATGAGTTTGACAGCTTACCACTCCCAGATCTGCTGGAAGATGGGCAGCTGTCTGGGGATTTAGGGGAAGTCACACTGGGAGACCGGCTGAGCCCACAGGAGCGCATCGAGGTACAGCAGCTGTTGGAGGAGAAACGAGACACGTTCTCTAATGTACCTGGGTACACCCCTCTGGCCACTCACCGGGTAGAGACCCCAGGGCAACTACCGATGCGCCAGACCCCCTACCGCATCCCCGAAGCGGTAAGGGAAAACATGCGCAAGGAGATCGATGAGATGCTCCAACTGGGGGTGATTGAGCCCTCAGATAGTCCCTGGGCTTCTCCGGTAGTACTCGTACCGAAGCGGGACGGTACGACCCGCTTCTGCGTAGACTACCGGAGATTAAACGAGAAAACGGTGTCCGATGCATACCCTATGCCACGGATAGATGAGCTACTGGACAGAATGGCCAGGGGTCAATACCTCACTACCATTGACTTATGTAAGGGGTATTGGCAAATCCCCCTGGCCCCAGAGGCCATCCCGAAGTCGGCCTTTGTCACCCCATTTGGCTTGTACCAGTTTAAGGTCATGCCATTTGGGATGAAAAACGCCCCAGCTACTTTCCAGCGGATGGTAGACCGACTCCTGGATGGGTTCCAAGACTACACCTGTGCCTACCTGGACGATATTGCCATTTTTAGCAATACGTGGCAGGAGCACTTGGCCCATATAGGAGCGGTTCTAGACAGGATTAAGGAAGCTGGTTTGACATTGAAACCGGCCAAGTGCAGCATAGGGATGGCCGAGGTGCAGTACCTCGGACATAGAGTGGGTTGCGGCAAACAGAAGCCCGAACCAGCCAAGGTAGAAGCCGTGGCCCAGTGGCCCACTCCTAGGACTAAAACCCAGGTGTTAGCCTTTCTAGGGACCGCTGGGTATTACAGGAAGTTTGTCCCTAACTATAGCGCCCTCGCCAAACCTCTCACTGACCTTACTCGGAAGAATTTGCCCCGCCAGGTGACCTGGACCCCAGAGTGTGAGCAGGCATTCCAACATCTGAAAAATGCACTGATAAATGCTCCTGTCTTGGCCGCTCCCAATCCAACTAAACGTTTTCTTGTTCACACAGACGCTTCTATGTTTGGATTGGGAGCAGTACTGAGCCAAGTCGGAGCCGATGGCGGAGAACACCCCGTGGCTTACATCAGTCGCAAGCTGTTACCCAGAGAAGTAAGCTACGCCGCCATCGAGAAGGAATGCCTGGCTGTGGTGTGGGCCTTAAAGAAACTACAGCCGTATCTATATGGACAGCCTTTTTCGTTACTCACGGATCACAACCCGCTGGTATGGCTAAACCGGGTGGCTGGGGATAATGCCAGGCTGTTGCGCTGGAGTTTGGCGCTGCAGCCTTTTGACTTTAATATTCAGTACCGCCCGGGTAAACAGAATGGGAATGCCGACGGGTTGTCAAGACAAACTGACCTGGAGAAATGATCCGTGAGTCCCCGGACATCCCCAAGCCGATCCGTGTTGGATCAGACTGTGTATGCCGGCTTGTGGGCAAGGGGGAGCAGTGTAGCGGATGGCACTGGGCTGTCCTGCAAATGTCTTTGAAATAATTGCATTCGTGTGATCTGCT
Source organism: Pelobates cultripes (assembly GCA_933207985.1). Taxonomy (NCBI): domain Eukaryota; kingdom Metazoa; phylum Chordata; class Amphibia; order Anura; family Pelobatidae; genus Pelobates; species Pelobates cultripes. The sequence continues at coordinate 156,325,227 of OW240912.1, forward strand.
GGTTTTCTATGTGTTTTAAAGCCTTGTATTCTTGTGATTGTTCGGTAGTTTCATTCCCTTAGTTTATTCGAATGAAACTACCGAACAACCAGACCTCCCCTGTGTGAAGTGTGTCCTCAATTACCCGTTGCAACATTGTTGCGAACGGGTAATTGAACAGTAAGTAGCCGTCCTTTGTTCTCGGGGGTGGCCGCCATTCGACAAACGAACACGTGGCGGCGGCCATTTTAAAACTCCCGAACAGCGGTGTTTTGCCGTCGAGTGTCTGGAACTAAAATCGGACACTCGAGTAGGCGAACACCGCTGAGACCTCCACAGCCCTGGTCCGTTCGGTTCCAAACTACCGAACGGCCCCTCGTTCGGTAGATAGAGAATACCGAACGAGGGGATTCAGGCGAACCCTCCCTAGCCTCTATAGCTAGAGGTTTTCGTGTATTTTATTCCCTTATGCCAGGACCGACCGCAGGGCCCATTCACATGGAACCGAATTCGGCTATCTCAGTTCGTGCGGTCGGTCATTTTATTCCCTCCATACTTTTCCCGAACCCCTGGTCTGATCTGGGTGGTTTTTGGATATGTTGTTCACCCAGATCAGGGCTACCAGGGGATGTAGGATTTAAAGAGGTACCCCTACGTTTAGGGGTACATCCAGAAACGGGGGGAATTGGTGTACTGGATAAGGGGATTATGATGCTGGCTGAGGGGAGGAGATGTGTGGGAGGTTACCAGGACAGGATTGGCTACTGTAATAATTACTGTAATCCCTCCCTTGCATGGGAGCATGCTTTATAAGGAGACTGTGATTAAAGGCTTGTCAGTTCTGCTCCTGAAACTGTGTGTCGTCCAGTTATTGGGATTGCTGTGGGGAGATTGCTGTTATTTTACCTGCTGGAAACTTTGCCTATTGATTTATTATTTACTTGTTCCTGAGCCTCACTTGGATTATAAGCGGAGACAACCTAGGGAATATTGCATCTCCGCTACACAGGGTCCAATGAACTCACATCAAAACAAATATCCATAACCAAGTATGCCTACAGAAAGCGACACTATAGTCACCAGAACAACTACAGCTTAATGTAGTGGTTCAGGTGTCTATAGCCTGTCCCTGCAGCCTAAGCACCGAAAAGGTAGTGTTTACATTGTTAGTGGCAGTCACTAGGATGGCCACTAGAGTTGATTCATGTGTCAGTGCTGCATAGTGTGCTGCACTGGCATTCAGTGCCTCCACCCTCTGCATGGAGGCACTGAACATTCTCCATAGGGATGCACCTCTATGAAGAGATGCAGATTGGTGCAGCCTCCGAATGCTTTCCTATAGAAAACACTGGATTGGCTGAGATCATCAAAAGAGATTATCTCAACCACGGAGGCAGGACCAGGGGGATAGGGGAAGGAAGGGGGTGGGGACCTAATGCTACATTCAGCACTATAGTGTCACAATACATTTGTATTTCTGACACTATAGTGTTTCTTCAATACTTTTATCTAACAGTTCAGCTAGCAACCATTACAAAACAGACACGCTCATTGCATACCCAATCCAATAGCCAGAATAATGTAGATATTGTTTCTGTTTCAATAGCAGGCAGACTGGTAGTTGCTGGCAGGTGATAGAATGTTGGCCAAGAAGGGTGGAAATAGTGGGTTTAGCAGGAAGTTGGTACAGCACATAATGTGTAGCACACTACTGTCTGCTGTTTGGGGAACAATATATAAATATGCGACTGTACACCATGAAGCAGTAGAGGGATCACCCAGGCACCAGGACCAAGTTTGGAGATCCCACAGTGATTGAAATCACAGGATTTAATTGAGAACTGATTCATATACAACCTACATAGCTAGAAAACACACATTTGTAATTAGGCACATAGCTAAAGCAAATATATCTTCGCCTTGTGGCATTGCCTTTCTTTGTGAGCTAGACACAGCTACAAAAGGTAAACAACTCTAGTCAGGATTATTTACTTAACTTCACATTTTGAAACGAAAATGAAATACTGAGGCACAAATTCTCCAAACCATCCGCAGTCTGTTTTGCCATTTGGATTAAATTCACCATTTTAAGTTTAGTGAAAATCCCTGTAGTAACTGTATTGCAATTCTCCCATTGACAGCTACAGGTAAAGCAGCTATTTAACCAGATCAACTTATCTCTTACTATTCAATGTAGACCTGTGTCATAGGCTTGTGAGCATTGCTCTCCGTCTGTTTCATTGATGAAGTGAAACTGCTGTAATTATGTACAATGAAGGCTTTGGGAATCAAATAAATGAACATATTTAAAAAAAATATATAAAAAGTTTGTCAGAATGCGACCTTTGTTACATTTATTTTATTGCTTGACACTTTATGGCACAATAACCATGGCATTATTGCTCATCTATACAAAATAAAACAAATGTATAAAACCCAAATAACTTTACACAAACTGGCAACAAGAGAAATGGCCACAAAAAAATAAAAATAAAATAAAAAAAAATAAAAAAAACAAGAATTTGGTAGCAAGAATAGTTTATCCTTCTCTTCCCCATTTGGTCACAGATTTAATTGCCTGAGCTACAGTGATTTGGTAAATTGCAAACTTTTGATTTTATGATGACAAATTGTGACAAATGTCTAAAGTAAGCAGTGCCCACATTTAACTTCTCTTTTTATTCTGGCTTAGCTGTCACACTAGATCATTTCCAGCAAGACGTCTCCTATAGACTTTTTAACTTACAAAGCACCAACATAGGACAGCAATGCACACTGTGATATGACCCATTTTGCAAACCATATCTCTGCAAGTAAGTGTTAAAGAATATCAAACAAACATGCAACATTTTCTCACTACTCCTGTGGGAATGGTTCTAAAAGGTTGCACAATAACTTCTAGAAATCTAACTGTACAGTGTTAGAAGTTAGGTGAAAAGGTTAAATAAAATGTATTGCAGAAAAAATAATGTTCACTATAAAATGGCATGCGTCATAGTATACACACAAAAAAAACAAGTAAAATATGGCGCTAAAAATTGTGACTAGCAATCAATATTTCAATAAAAGCAGCACCTGCCAAGTGCAATTACCCAATATACACTAATAAATACAATACAACAAAACAAAGGTGCGTGATAATATTACAATATTTTAGTATATATATATCCAAAATTCATTGACATAAACCAATAGTGAGAGAGAAAAAAAATACACCATCGTAACGTGCACAATTAGAAGTGTATGGTGTATTAAAGGGACACTATAGTCACCCAAACCACTTCAGCTCAATGAAGTGGTCTAGGTGCCAGGTCCCTCAGGTTTTAACCCTTCAGATGCAAACATAGCAGTTTCAGAGAAACTGCTATGTTTACATTTGGGGTTAAGCCAGCCTCTAGTGGCTGTCTTCCGGACAGCCACTAGAGGCGCATCTGCCACGATGGAGGCATATTATGTCTCCATAGCGCAGAGCGTCCATAGGAAAGCATTGAGAAATGCTTTCCTATGGACACTTTGAATGTGCGTGTGGCACTTGCCACGCATGCGCATTCGGATCTGCTGATGTCAGCAGAGGGAGCAGAGGTCACCAGCGCCGAGGGAGCCCAGCGCTGGAATAAGGTAAGTGGCTGAAGGGCCACTATAGTGTCAAGAAAACCGCTTTGTTTTCCTGACACTATAGTGATCCTTTAACATGCACAGTTAGCTGTATGGTGGTGGAGAGGAGCCTTGACAGCTTAAGCAGATTTACCTGCTCCTCGTTTGTGAGTGCATATAGTACTATCTATAACAGTATCACACTATATGTTGTTTTTATGTTTTCTCTATATGTACACACCAGTGGAAGTCTAAAGTAGTATGTAAGTTATGTAAGATAGGTTTGTATATTAAGAGTACCCAAGGTTGCAATTTTTTAAACACACTAGTTTACTATTTTGCACTTTATTTTGCAATTGCACTTTGGACATAACTGTGCACTTTAATACACCGTGCACTTTATGATATTGTGTGTTTTTCGCTCTCATATATGGATATATGGATATATATATATATACCATTTTTAATATAATAGCACCCCTGTGTTTGGTTGTATGCGTCATAGTTTGCCAATTACGAATTTTGCAGCATTTAATGGTCATATAACGTTTTGGACTAGCGAATTGTGGTGATGTCTGTGCATGCGCAGTGTGTCTTCAATGATCCTGAAGGATCTGATTGGACAAAAACCATTAGTCTTAATGATTTCCTGGCAGGCGTATCAGTCTGTGAATTTTAATTCACTGGTAAGTTTAATGGTTTTTTTTTTTTTTCAAAAAAATCCGACAGGGTTACTTACGTAAGTGAGAATTCAAAGTGAATTTCAAATTTAAGGCCAGATAGCTCAACTGAAAACACAGGGGACTGATTTTTTACCGTCCTATTCCATCTACTAAACTGTGGGTTTTTTGTAAGTGTGAAGTGGTCCTTTAAGGATCACTTAAAGAGACACCATAACAACTTCATGTAAAATGAAGTTGTTATGGTGCCAGGAGGCCACACTCTTATCTTGCGCAGTTAAACTGTTCTCAAACAGTTTAACTCCAAAGATTGCCTCCAGTGCTGATCTGCAGGTCCCCCAGGTGGCATCTGCTTCTGAATCTCAGTTTAAAGGAAAAGTGGAGTGCTGCTGGGCAGGGGCATCGCTGTTTGCCTTAGAGCCGGCAGCTGTTGCTGTGTCCCTGTCCCCTTAGTCCTGCAATTTTAAACATTGCACTTTTAGAGAAACTGCAATGTTTACACTGCAAGGTTAAGACAACCCCTAGTGACGGTCTTACAGTCAGTAGAGGTGCTTCCTGGATTTTCACAGAGTTTAACTTTGTGAAACAACGTTGGACGTACTCTGGTTGTGCATGAGGACATCCAGTGTCTTCAAAAGCTCCATAGGAAAGCACAGTCAATGGTTTCCTGTGGAGAACCTCTGATACACTTGCGCATCTATGTGACGTCGCTAGTGGAGGGAATTGATAAAAGCTTTTTAACCCTTTATTTTCCAGGGCACAAGTAAGGGATATTAGAGGGAAAGGGACACTGTTTTGTATTGCTAATGCTATAGTATTCCTTTAAGAAATAGAAAACTAATGTTTTAGTGTCCCAGTCACTAGTTATAAAGGTCACCCCCATACCTTGGATAAGAAAATTACGAAGTTACTTTTTTCCTTCCACGTCACGAGAAGTCATGGCCTGCGCCGCCATTGCCCATTCCAATACTCATTGAATGTTTACATTGAGAGGATAACTGCACCCAGGCCACTTCTTTTAAATGTTGGTCTGCGTGAATCTAATGGTCCTTTCAAATAGCAGGTGTCATTAAGGTACGAGGCGCAGAAAATGCACCAAATACAGAATCCTACTTATTTTATGTACCCGTATTCCTTATAGAGGTCTTTCTAAATGCAGAGGACTGTAACTCCTATCACTCTTAGTCAGCCACTGAAAGTTTTTAGGAAAGGGTGCTGTTTATGAGCAATGTTTAACTCAGTTACACGATCACCCAAACAGTGAGCAACATTGTAAATGCCTAGCAGAAATAAAGAATTAGGCCCCAAGAAAATACCTCCAACCAACCCCCCTCCCCTCTACAGAGGACTTTTTTAGACCCCAGTCTAAGCATTATGGTCTTAATAAAGGTTAAAAGGTCAACATCAGCAGCTTGAACACTGACATTTAATTAATCTATTTTTTTAAGCATATTCCTGTACCAACCTGACCAGCCTTAACATGCAATTATTGACTCATTACTAAAATTAGAAGTACCACTTAGGAACACTTATTATAATGTCAGCATAAAAATGCTAAAATACCCAACAACCAATCACAAACTATATGCAAATGGCATAAAGGTAAAAAAAATATAATAGCAGCTTACACAGGTAATCATTAAATTATCCATTGTTTTTAGGTAGCTATCTATAGAGAGAGTCTTATTGAAATGAGAGAACATTACATATATGTTATTTAACAAAACAACTGTGACCCAGTAAGTGCCAATAGGCAAGGTTTTCATTCAAATGGTTAGCCTGATATAGTTTACCAACACTCACCATCCCAGTAAACAACATTCAGGTAAGTTAGAGATTGTAAGAAAATAGATCCCCAGCTGCTTACGAACTACAACTCCCATGATGCTTTCCCATCCATCCAGAAATGTTTCAAACTGATAGAAATAACTTTTTTGGGGGGAGGGTTAGAGTTACCTTGCTGGTGTTTCTAGTGATCTTGCCAAAGGAGTTAGGGATGACCAACAATATGGGCACAGAAGAGTTACTCGAAGCTCGCCTCCTTTTCTGCAGCTGCCCAGGTCTGACAGCCCAATCCAGAGCTACCAACCCCTCATCACTCATCTGTAAGTACTCCCTTACAAAATGAACCCCAATGTCCACAGGACCGAGGGTCCCCACCAGGGTCTGCAGGGAGGGGAATGTCCTCCATAGCCAGTGGACGTCAGAGAAACCACTGAAAGTCTTGCACTGCTTCACCAGGTAGTTTGCAAGGGCGGAGGGTTTGCAGATTAATTTGAAATCCCCCGGTCCACCATCCACAGGCTTCGCAGACACAGCTGTCCAGAAACTATTGCAGCAACACTTCTTATAGGTCAGGAAGAGCAGGAGTAGTAATGTCCCTAATAGGGAGACAGTCCACTCTAGCATTGCAGAAGAAGCGATTTCAGTGATCTCCATGAAGTTTGGCCGGAGGAGCTAAGGGAGGAGAAGGGCGAATGGTTTGCAGAGAAGTGCAGGTGTTTCAGTCATTACTAAAGGCAGGAAGTCTTCTGACCAGACCACACATCCTCCTGACTGTGAGTGAGCCTGCACAGGCTGCTAGAGAGATACTTTGTATCACAGGGCGAATCTCAGAATTTACCACTAGTGGGCGGGGAAAGCTGCCTACAGCACTAATGTTATAGCACTTACTGCTTCCCTGCTGCATGATCAAACTTTATCATTAGTCAGGCAACTGCTTACTGTATAACTACTTCTTTATTATATACAGGGGAACTCTCTGTGGAACCCAATTCCCAGGTTTGTCTGATTCTTCCTGTCTAACTACTTCTTTATTATGTACAGGGGAACTCTCTGTGGAACCCAAATCTCAGGTTTGTCTGATTCTTACTATATAACTACTTATTTATTATATACAGGGGAACTCTCTGTGGAATGAACCCAATTCCCAGGTTTGTCTGATTCTTACTGTATAACTACTTCTTTATTATATACAGGGGAACTCTCTGTGGAACCCAAATCCCAGGTTTGTCTGATTCTTACTGTATAACTACTTCTTTATTATATACAGGGGAACTCTCTGTGGAACCCAAATCCCAGGTTTGTCTGATTTTTACTGTATAACTACTTCTTTATTATATACAGGGGAACTCTCTGTGGAACCCAAATCGCAGGTTTGTCTGATTTTTACTGTATAATTACTTCTTTATTATATACAGGGGAACTCTCTGTGGAACCCAAATCCCAGGTTTGTCTGATTTTTACTGTATAACTACTTCTTTATTATATACAGGGGAACTCTCTGTGGAACCCAAATCTCAGGTTTGTCTGATTCTTACTGTATAACTACTTCTTTATTATATACAGGGGGACTCTCTGTGGAATGAACCCAAATCTCAGGTTTGTCTGATTCTTACTGTATAACTACATCTTTATTATATACAGGGGAACTCTCTGTGTAACCCAAATCTCAGGTTTGTCTGATTCTTTCTGTATATTTACTTCTTTATTATATACAGGGGAACTCTCTGTGGAATGAACCCAAATCCCAGGTTTGTCTGATTCTTACTGTATAACTACTTATTTATTATATACAGGGGAACTCTCTGTGGAACCCAATTCCCAGGTTTGTCTGATTCTTACTGTATAACTACTTCTTTATTATATACAGGGGAACTCTCTGTGGAATGAACCCAATTCCCAGGTTTGTCTGATTCTTACTGTATAACTACTTCTTTATTATATACAGGGGAACTCTCTGTGGAACCCAAATCCCAGGTTTGTCTGATTCTTACTGTATAACTACTTCTTTATTATATACAGGGGAACTCTCTGTGGAACCCAATTCTCAGGTTTATCTGATTCTTTCTGTATAACTACTTCTTTATTATATACAGAGGAACTCTCTGTGGAATGAACCCAAATCCCAGGTTTGTCTGATTCTTACTGTATAACTACTTCTTTATTATTTACAAAGGAACTCTCTGTGGAATGAACCCAAATCTCAGGTTTGTCTGATTCTTACTGCATAACGACTTCTTTATTATTTACAGGAGTGAGTACACAGTGGGTGGAGGGAGGCAAAAACTTTCTCCGCCCTGCAGGTGTTTTGCTATGTACGCTGGCGACAAATGCAAAATATGCACAGAACTGACATTGGCAGCTTGGACAGAGTTCAGAAATGGGGCCAGGGTACTCTTCACATCTTGGAGTAACCCATTAAGGCATGTGCTCTACAACATTACTTGCTAAAGTACATTTATACCAAATACAGAACACTACATTCTAAGCTAACTGTAAAGGTTATACAATTTAGAAAATCACTGATCTTGATGGTAAGAGGGGTTTATTTGTAAAATATTATGATACATAGCATATGGCAGTAGTAGTTATACATGAACATATATGACTAAAATCACTGTGCAACTGAATAGAAGGTGCAATACACCTTGAATAAGTAGCCAAGTAGCTTCATTCCTGTGGTTTTTTTCATTAGTGAAAACAACAACAGCCATGTATGCTGGTGGCTGCAGTGCAGGCTCTCTTATTGGAAGCTATGCAAGAGCCTGTAAGGTTTCTGGCGCATGCATAGTGTATGCACAAATATTCTATGTCATGTAAGGAAACTTATTGCAGAAGCAATTTTTTTTTCAAAAGCTAAGAAAAGCATTGGGACTTGGGACTCTGCATTTTACGCACATGCCATAGAAATTTTTGTATGGACATGGGGAAGAATAACTTTACCATGTAATTTCACTGAACAAGGTTTATAAATGCTGACATGTTTGCAACATGCTGCAGCTATGAGTAACATAATGCAAGATGGACAGAGGCAATCCTTACACCATAACATAAGTACAGTGTGAACATTATGTGACTTATAGTGCATGTATTGTCTATTTAAAGGGACACTGTAGTCACTATAAGCATTTCATCTCTTTGAATTGGTTATAGTGTCTGGAGTGCCCTGGCACTGTCCCTCCATTCAGTGTTGCACCATGTTCGTGCAGTATGCCACAAAATAAGAGTCCCTGGCCACCCACAGTCCGGCCCCTTCAGTATGTGTAGCTAAGGCAGAGATTACACACTTCCTTGTTGTCATACCCATTCGTACCGTCAGTTGGAACTCTCACAGGCTAAAAGCAGTCAGCTGACACTCTCAGCCAATCACAGCTGCCTATTGCTGCTCAGGCTAATACTTCCTTATTAGCCAAAGCAGCACAGAGGGGATGGATTGCCGGGGACTCTTGTTTAGCATTAAAACATTAAAAGTTTAAAAACTGTTTAATGTTGAAAGAAATGATGGTACCAGAGGACTCCAGACACTATAACCAGTTTAATGAGATGAAGCAGATACAGTGCCTACGGTGTCCCTTTAAGGGAACATTGTAGATGTTAAGAATGTGTATCTGTATTGCTAATGCTATAGGTTTAATGTGCCTAGTTAGTTTCAGCCTCCCCATGACCACCCCACTTTGAAATAAAAAATAAATGGAAAAAAATAACTCTTTTACTTTTTTTGCCAGCACCAAGTCTACCTTGGTTCAACCGCGGCCTCCTCTTAGCGTGATGTCATCCTGGTAGTGTACCTCCAGGATTATGGTTCAATCCTATGGTCCTCATTGAGCATGTGCAGTGGCGTCTCTAGGATTCATTTTTCGGGGGGGCACATGGAGGGCCAGTGACAAAAGTAGGGGGGCACATTTAACCCTGCCCTCGCTGCAGTTTGACCCCGCCCCTGTCACATGTTAAGCCACGCCCCTGACACAATGTGTTTTTTTTTTTTTTTTAATAATACCTGGTAGAGGATTCATGATTTTCCACCAGGGTTTATTAAAAAAAACAAACACACTACCCTTGATACAGTGCCATAGTTGCCAACATTTGAAAAAAAATTTCCAAGGACATTTTGCAGCACAGCTATCAATTACTGTCTGGGTATAAAATCCCTGGACAGTCAGTGCTCTCTGTATAATACAGGGTTGTGTGTATAATAAAATGGGACACTCAGTGCTCCCTGTATAGTGCTGCTCTCTGTATAATCCCAAGACAGAGAGCAGCACTATACAGGAAGCACTGACTATCCCGGGATATTTTATACACACAGATCTGTATTATACAGATAGCTGAGCATATACCCCAATCTCTAGACTACTAGTACCTGTCAACAGCAGCTCCCAGGCGCGTGTAACAGGGCTAAAGTGTGCGGCAGCTCACACAGATTATTCAGCGGTAAAGTGCACTCGCTAGCAGAGCCAAACTGGGAATCCCTGGGAATCCAAAGCAGCCCTGGAAAAAAAACGTATGCCATTCCTACAAGTCAATATATATATATATATATATATATATATATAAATATATATATATATATATAGTACAGTAAGCACACAAGCTCACTGACATGCGCAAACAGGCTTACTGACAGACAAAACTCTCTGACTCACACACAAGCTTACTACAGACACTCACTTGTATAAACAGAAGGCTCACTACAAAGAAGTTCAGGGACACACACACAAGCTCACTAAAGACAAGCTCACTGACACACACATGCTCACTAAATAGAAGCTCACTGACACACACAAGCAGTACCATTTTAACAGAGTTAAGGGCAGGGGCGTACCTAGAGCATTTGGCACCCGGGGCGGATCCTGTGCTTGGCACCCCCCCACACCCCTCCCCCCCCCAAAAAAAAAAACCTGTAAAAAACGTTAAAGGTTTTATTTCTTTTATTTTTACAATTTGTAAACTTTGCAAAACCGTTGTCAGCCCCTCCTACAAAACCCTTGTCCTGCCCTGCCCCTCCTACAAAACCTCTGTCCTGCCCCTTCTACAAATCCTGTACTGCCCCATCTACAAAACCCCCGCAACCCCCTTCCACAAATCCCCTGCTTATCCCCCCTTATAAAGACTCCTGTCCCAATACAAGACCCCACCCCCTTCTACAAAATCCCTGCAGCCCCACACACACATTTACAGGCAGACAGTCACACACTCAGTTACAGACAGACAGTCACACACTCAGTTACAGGCAGACAGTCACACACAGTCACAGGCAGACAGTCACACATACACATTTCCTCCGTGCGGCCAGTTTATCAGCTGTTTGCTTGAGTGAGCTGCACTGGCCGCACGGCATCCTAACTACCATGGGACACTGTGCGCCACAGCTCACACAGCCCCCTCCAGCCAGGGCCGGTACAAGGATTTTTGCCGCCCAAGGCAAAAGTAAAGTTTGCCGCCCCCCATGTGACATCACAATGCCCCAGCCATATGATTTGCCATGTTAACTAACGCCAGTGCTGCAGTGCCACCGTGTTTACATTAAAAGGCCTGCAGGGACAGGCTATA
>OW240912.1:156336911-156420299 GCA_933207985.1 Pelobates cultripes
GGAAAGGTCTGGAATCTAGTAGGTCTGATAATGACTGGAAAATTTTATTGTCTATAGGTAATCGCTGTGGCGGACGAGGAGGTACGGATTTTTGTATGCCTCTGAATATATTCTTTATCTGGTAGGATGACATGAAGCTATGTGTGTTAGGTCTTAGGGTTAGCATGTGATGTTGTATGCCTGTCAGATATAGTTTGATTGTGTTGTATGATAAGTGTAAATTAAGGTGGCAAAAGGAAGTGAATGCTATGATAGATGTCATGACGAATGGTTCTGATATGTCGTGATCGGCGAGGAATCTGTTGAATAGTGTGAAGGCTCTGTTATATGTAGTGTGCGTGTTGTGTGATAGTGCTAAATTGGCTAGATCCCTACTATGTTCCATGATTCTGTCTAGTCCATGACTAGTTGTGAGAATGGAGGGGCGATTGTGGCTGCTTGAGCTGCTGATGGGTGTGCTTGTCGGAAAGCCTGAAATTCAAAACGAGACAGTCTGTCAGCTGCTATATTACTAATTCCTGGTACATGAAAGCAAACCAAGTAGAAGTTATGACATGCAGCTAACCACGTGAGTTTCCTAAGAAACCTCATGATTGTAAGGGATGATGATCTGCCTTTGTTGATTATGTGACATGTGGCTTGATTGTCTGAGTGACACCGTACGGATAAGCCTGACCACTGGTGTCCCCATGCCACAGCGGCAGCTACAATAGGGTAAATCTCAAAGAGCGCAGAGGTTGTAAAAAAGCCTTCTAAGTCATTGACTTCTTCCGGCCATTTACCCCAAAGCCATTCGTTGCCAAAGATGGCTGAAAAACCCTTGTTGGATGCTGCATCTGACCATATGGATGGGGATGTTTCTGATAATGCCGGGAGGAACAAACTTTTCCCATTCCAACTGGTCAAGAACCTCCTCCACATTAGTAGATCTGCTGTGGCTTGTGGATTCAAGGATAGTCTGTGGTTCTCGTGTTGGAAGTGTAGAAAAAGGCAAAGCAGTCTGGATATGAAAGCTCGTCCTTGAGGGATGATGCGCATAGCGAAGTTTAAAGAACCTATGAGGGACTGGAGTTCCTTGCGATTACATGTACCTATGGAAATGTAATGATTGATGCTTTTGATGATGGTGTCAATTTTCTCGTGTGGTAGGCTTGCTTGCATGGCTGCAGAGTCGAGTTGAATGCCCAGAAATGTAATGATGGTATCTGGACCTTCAGTTTTCTTGAGGGATATGGGGACGCCCAAGTGGCTGAAAAGATTGATTGCCTCTTTAAGACTACTGGGCGGCTGAGAGTTGCTTTCTATCATGAGAAAATCGTCGAGGTAATGGATCACTATGGGGCATCTTGCCACGTTAAGGAGTAACCAGCAAAGTGTTTCAGCAAAAGTGTCAAAAATCTTTGGGCTACTTTTTGACCCGAAAGTTAAGCGGGAGAAGAAATAGTATTTCCCAGCCCATTTTATACCATGTAGGTGCCAGAGGGAAGGGTGTATAGGGAGCAATTTGAAGGCATTTGTAATGTCCGTCTTGCTTAACCAAGTACCCACACCCGTTTGTGTGATGGCAATAATGGCGTGATCAATGGTGGCGTATTGCAGGGAAAATTCTTCGGAGGGAATGAGGGAGTTAAGGCTTGGGGTGTCAGATGTATGTGGGGCTGAAAGATCAATAATAAGTCTTTGTTTGAGGGACGTTTTCCCTGTGACTGTCCCAATGGGGTTCGTACGCCATGATGTGAATGGTGGTGTTATGAATGGTCCAAACAGGAACCCCTCCGCCAGCTCTTGTGCTATAAGTGTACTGACTGCTGTTGGGTTCTGGTTTGCTGATTGCAAGTTTGGGCATTCTAGTTGACCAGTGGGCATCTGTATGATTCCTGTGTGGAACCCGTTTCTGAAACCTGTGGTAAGAAACTCTACCAGATGTCTAGAGGGGTGATTGACTAGTAGTGCTGTTAGAACATCAATTTTTACAGACGTTAGGTAAGGTTTGGGGTACATTTTATTAGGACACATGGATTTAGCATGTGCTCTGAAACATTGTGAACAAATATGCAACAATCTACATGCACTAAAACTACATGTGCCACAATTAAAATTATTGCAGATCTGAGATTTGCCGAAGAAAATGATGGGACGACCAAGCTTGTCTCTGGCGTTCTTCCCGGTTCTACCAGCGTAGCTAGTGCTGGGTGCCTGGCTGTGGTCGTCTGCTGTGCTTGAGCAAAAATTTGTGGTGTGTGTAGTAGAAGAGCAGGACACACAAGCTGGTGTTTTAAGCCCTGCAAAGTGTCGGCAGAAAATTTCTGTATCCAGTCTGCTCCAGTTGATACGGGTACCATACTGGGAGAGGGCGCCAGACACTTTAGTGGAAAAAGACCTGTGGTAATCATAAAATGCCGTGCCACCATATTTGTTACCAAGGTCCACCAGCTTGTGCATGTAATGATCGAATTCCTCTCTTCTATTAGGGTACACTTCACACATCACATCTCTGAATATCCCAAAGGCTAAGACAAATTCCGGGATGGTCAGTTTACGGTTCAACCTAGAGTCTTTGGATCTGACCACCACAGATACTTCATCGTACATATAAGTCTTGTTTTCTACCACATCCTGGGAGGCAATTAGTAAGGATGCTAGGTTGACATCTTTGCCCTCCAGGATGTCTTTCTTGATGTGAGCTGGGATAGTGTGTGCAGGATATACATCCTGTGAATCCGGCGAGTTTACATTACCCGTAGCGCAAGGTACCGCTGGTGCTTGTTGTACGGTGTCGGGAAGGCCTGCTTTGGAGAGTGCTGTGGTTACCGCCTCGAGATTAGCCAGTCTGTCGTTGACCTTGCTCATGGAGTTCATAAGTGAGGCCAGCATAGCCTGGATGTCCCCTGAATTGGAGGTGCTGGGGCCTTCTCCTGCTTCCGTATTGATCGTAGTTGTGTTTAGGAGTTTAAACAATTCCGCTTTCCTTGCTGTAGCAGGGTAGGGAATTTGACGTCTCCTTAACTCTGTTGTAATGTGCGGTATTGTCCAGGATCTGATTGACGCCGGACTGGTCATATCTCCCCTGTAAGAAGGTGTCTCGTCCCTAGCTGGGGGGCCAGGAAGCGATAGCTCCTCCCCACTTGCATGAGACACGTTTGACTAAAATAAAAAATAAAATTATTATATGAACCAGGTGTTTTAAGTACTGGCTTGCTAGCTATGCCGTAAGGCGAAACAATTATGCTTAGGTTTGTGACTGGTGAGGCCCTGCTAATGCCAAGTGGCTTGAGAGGCTCTATCTATGTGTTGGCGCGATGGAATTTTTTCGTGGCCACCGATCGTAGTGGCAGGATGATGGCCTCTCGGTGAGATTTAACAAGAAAAAGGGGAAGGGAGTGACAGGTGAGGCCCTCTCTATGGAACTTGCGAGGCGGCTAGCTCACGAGTGGCCCGAGGGGTAAATGCCTCCGAGTATGAGGCGGGTTTGTTGGCCTCGCGGGACCGCTAATCCGAAGCATAATGCAGAGAAGGGGAATAACCAGCTATTGGCCCCTTATGACCCTATCTGCCAGTACTTAGCTATCCTCAGGGGATCATACTTGGATATACTGTGAGCAGGTGTACATACCTGAGAGTATAAGTAAGGATTTATTTAGACAATCCGTTTAGTTGGTAGCGGATACCTGTAACTAAATAGATGGAAAACCAGATGAATATAACATGCAGCATGAATGCAGTCTTACTTAATGTTTATCTTTTCCCTGGAGATCCGTGTGGATGATGCTTGTAGGATAACCGAGAGTTTAAATTATAACTATATATGTGATAATAAAACTGCTATTTATTACCTACATGTCTGTTGATATTTAACCATGGGAAGTCGTAGGGTCTTGTTTGTACAGATATGTAATATGACTGTGTATTAAGTAATATGTACCTAAAATTGGAATGGTTGTGTATACCCGAGTAACAATCCTATCGTTGTGCTATATTGTGTAACTTAATACCTGATGACTAATAATCCTGTACCCCGTATGGCCAATAACCCTGTATCTCATATGTGGGATCAGTGTAAGTAGAACCTGTATGTTCTCATGTAGAATGACCTGTAGGGGTCAGTGTAGAAGTCCTCATGTTTTATATGTATATATACATATGGCCTGTAGGTGGCAATGAAGTATGGATGTCCGTAATGTAATAGTAAAATATGTAACAGTGTGGAACTTGATCAGTGCTCTGATCCAAATTGACAATGCTAATAAATGTACAAGTATGTAGGAACAACCCACCCTACTTCTGTTGAATAAGAGCAGAAAAGTGTTTTTTTTTTTTTGTTTTTTTTTACAGTACTTGTCACAGAAAGAAATACATAGAGATTACTGCTGTTAACTAGGTATGAGTGGTTAATCTTGAGAAATACGTGTGAACTTCTAATGAAGTGACAAATGATTGATCATAAACAAATGTGAGTGATACAGTTCAGCAAGAGCGTGAGGTTAAACTACATTACAATGAGGTTATAACCCACCAGCTGAAACCTATCTGCAATGTCTGTGATAATGTAGTATAATAAGGAGGGTTTGTGGGAAATGTAGTTTATTGGGGGGGAATGGAATATAAGTGTGTGAGACGGTGGTGAGCGGCGGAGGACTGACTGAGGATTACCAAGTCAGTTTGTGCCCGTCCTGGGTATGGCTTGGCTATATGGGGTTAAATGCTCGCCGGGTGACCTGAGTAATGTTGGGGGAAGGTTGTTTGCCGTGCCCCTGTACTGCCCGTTTGTACTCTGTGTGTACGGATATGACCGAGTATACTTAGGCGCCCGATCTGAATGCCTGATACTACCGGCAGCCGGAATAATGCCGGCTGCCGGGACAATGCATGCCCGTAAAGTGAGGACCTAGCCCGTGCCGTGAAAATGCTTCCCGGCGGCACGGGCAGATCAACTTACGTTACGCGACTGATGATGACGTAATCCGCGGCGACGACCGGAAATTCAGCAGCTGGACGGACGGAAACCTGCTGCTGAGTTACTGGACGCAGTTTCGGCGTGGAGGACCTCGTGAGAAGACGGACGAATCCCAAAATGGCGACTGATGACCCGGAAGAGCAATCAGACGCTGACCTTGATCGGTAAAGATTCAGGTAAGAGGTGTAGTTTATATAGGGGAGTAAGTTAACTTAAGCCCCTCCCACAAATACAGGCCAAACGGCCTTTTCACATTGACGATCCCAACCAGATTTTACACGTTTGATTTAAATTATTCACCTCATTGGAATAGCAGACTAATTCAGTGTAATAGTTGCTATGCATTTGTTTCACGTTCCAATTTTTGGAGGTTTGGTTGTTGTCTAATCTGTAGACAGTTCTCTATCTTGTGGCAGGAGATTGCATTCTTGAAGTCTGAGATTTGTAAATTATCTGGTAAACAAACTCAGACTGCAACTGCTGCAAAGCCACTGCTGCAGAGACCTTCTAGGAATGGCAGATGGATTACTGTAGGATCTGGTAGATAAAAGGCATATTGCACAGTCTGTTTCTCTACATAATTCATTTTCTGCACTTTCAGAGTGTAATGGTGTTGTGGAGAGAGGCACTGAGGCTAGTGGTGTTGTGGAGACAGGCTTGGAGACTGTGGTGAGGCCTAATAGAAAGTAGTTGTTGTTGTTGGGGGATTCCATCATAAGAGGTGTGGAGATGGACAATGGTGGTCTTGTGAGGTGTCTTCCCGGAGCTACTGCTCACAGAGACAGGAGACGTATCTGTAATATTGTTAAGCGAGCAAAGCAGGAAGGGGAATTGGATGTACTTGTCCATCTAGGGACAAATGACTTGGCTTACAATGAGGTTGTAGAGGTTAAGGAAGTTTTTAGTGTTTTTGCCAATGATATACGGCAGGTTGCTTCCACACTGTCATTCTCTGAAGTTCTGCCTGTGCATAAGACTCAGAACGACAGGCGGATGCGTATTACGGACTTTAATTTGTGGCTTGGTGAATGGTGTCGGGAGCAAGGATTTGGCTTTATTTCTCATGGTAGCTCTGTTTGGAATGGAAATAACCTGTACAAAAAAGATGGTTTGCATCTTTCTCAAAAGGGAACAAATGTTCTCAGTGAGCAGTTCAGAGGTTTTGCTAGGATGTATTTAAACTAGGAGGGGGGGGCAAAAGGGTGATAAAACATCAATCCAATTGTCCCCAAAACAAGGACAGAAGGTGCCTGTAGCAAGTGTGTTAAAAAACGATAAGCTTAGAGTCATGTCTACAAATGCTCGCAGTTTAGGGAATAAGATCCATGAACTTGTGGCAATAATGGCAACTGATAGTGTAGATTTAGTCGCTGTTACTGAGACATGGTACAATGAGAAAAATGACTGGGACATAGCAATACCAGGGTGCTCTTTATATAGGAAAGATAGGGAAGGCAAGAAAGGGGGAGGGGTGGCCTTGTATGTGAAGGATAGCATAAAATCTAGCCTAATAAAAGTTAGTGAGGCAAACACAGAGTCCATTTGGGTTACGTTAGAATTTGGTAATCACACAGTAACTTGTGTAGGTGTGATTTATAGGCCCCCAGGACAAATTGAAGAGTTAGATAATCTACTAGTTGAGGAAATAGCTAAAATGACAATGAAGGGGGAAGTTATCATCATGGGTGACTTTAATCTTCCTGATGTGAATTGGAAAACAAAAATAGCTGCTTGTGCCAGGAGCACACATATTCTAACTCCCTACTGGGATTGTCTCTAAAACAAGTCATTGAGGAGCCAACTAGTAAAGAGGCCATACTAGATTTAGTGTTAACAAATGGAGATTTGGTATCAGATATTACTGTAGGTAAAAGTTTAGGATCCAGTGATCATCAGTCAGTGTGGTTTATTATAAGAACAGTGACTGAGTCACACCACACAAAAACAAAAGTTTTAGACCTTAGAAAAACAGACTTTTCTAAAATTAGAATATGGGTAGAGGAGTCATTATCAGACTGGAGCAATTTAAATGGAGTCCAAGAGAAATGGGATTATTTAAAAGTTGCACTATTGAAGGCAACAGAAAATTGCATTAGGCTTGTCAGTAAAAGCAAAAAATTCAAGAAACCTCTGTGGTACTCCGCAGATGTGGCCAAAATAGTTAAAAACAAAAAGTTAGCATTTAGCAATTATAAAAACCCAGAGTGAGGAAGACAAAATGATCTATAAGATTAGGCAGAAAGAGGCTAAGCAAGTTATAAGAGCTTCCAAATCACACACAGAAGAGAAAATAGCACAGTCAGTAAAAAAGGGGGACAAAACTTTTTTTAGATACATAAATGAGAAAAGAAAAGTAAAACAAGGATTAGTTAGATTAAAAACAAAAGAAGGAAGGTATATAGAAGAGGATAAAGGTCTAGCTGACTGCCTCAATGAATATTTTTGTTCTGTATTTACAGATGAAAATGAAGGAAAGGGACCTCAGGTAAGAAAAAGGATAAATGAGTCATTATACGTGTGTTTACAGAGGAAGAGGGTCTATTTCAACTGTCAAAAGTAAAGACCAATAAGTCAATGGGACCTGATGGAATACACCCAAAGCTAAGCTATTAAAAGAGCTTAGTGGTGTACTTGCAAAACCATTAACAGATTTATTTAACCAATCATTGTTAACAGGAGTATTCCCAGAAGATTGGAAGTTGACTTAAAGGTAGGCAGACAATGTAATAGAGCAGCTGGAAATGCTAGCAGAATGCTTGGTTGTTTAGGGAGAGGTATTAGCAGTAGCAAGAGGGAAGTGCTCATGCCATTGTACAGAACAACGGTGAGACCTCACTTGGAGTATTGTACACAGTACTGGAGACCGTATCTTCAGAAGGATATTGATACCTT
The DNA here is from genome assembly GCA_933207985.1 of Pelobates cultripes. Lineage (NCBI taxonomy): Eukaryota > Metazoa > Chordata > Amphibia > Anura > Pelobatidae > Pelobates > Pelobates cultripes. The sequence goes on from OW240912.1 coordinate 156,344,758, forward strand.
AGAGAGGGTTCAGAGAAGGGCTAATAAACGGGTTCATGGATTGCGGGATAAAACTTACCAGGAAAGGTTAAAGGATCTTAACATGTATAGCTTGGAGGAAAGATGAGACAGGGGGGATATGATAGAAACATGTAAATACATAAAGGGAATCAACACTGTAAAGGAGGAGACTATAATTAAAAGAAGAAAAACTACCACAACAAGAGGACATAGTCTTAAATTAGAGGGACAAAGGTTTAAAAATAATATTAGGAAGTATTACTTTACTGAGAGGGTAGTGGATGCATGGAATAGCCTTCCAGCTGAAGTGGTAGATGTTAACACAGTAAAGGACTTTAAGCATGCGTGGGATAGGCATAAGGCTATCCTAACTATAAGATAAGGCCAGGGACTAATGAAAGTATTTAGAAAATTGGGCAGACTAGATGGGCCGAATGGTTCTTATCTGCCATCACATTCTATGTGATGTCTGCGTTTCTCAATTGTGAGGTGACAGATCCCATTGATTTGCGCCAGAGTAGTGTGCTTTTGGTGAGGTCTTGAAAAAAGACGAGGAGGAGCCCTCAAAGGTCAGAGGCATTTTGTTTCTCAGGGCTGACATTATTCGGGTTTTGTCTTGGAAGATTAGGCATCTGAGGATGCCAGATCAATATGTCTGTGATGGTTTGTATGTTGTTTCTCAACAGTTTTAAGTCTGCTGCCCATTATTTATGTATGTCTGCAAGCAGGATTTTCAAGTCATTTTTAGTGGTGGGGGCCGACCCGTCAAAGGTCTCAATAGATTGTATGAGACTTGCCTGTGTGAGTAGCGTGGGTTCTTTCTCCCTCTGCGCCTGGGTGCTCGCCCCTTGGTCCTCTGCATGGAGCGTTCTGAGCTGTGCAGGCTGCCTCAGTATGTCTCCTATGTCCTTGCTGTGTGCCGTGGAGTTCGGTTTTTGGGACCGGCGTCCCATTGCAGGCATGGAGTTTTGGGTGGTCTGTGTGGCGTGAGGCACGGTGTCTGGCGGGCTCTGTGTGTAGATTGAGTAGAGAGAGGCAGGGAGGGATATGCTGTAACTTCCTATCCCTGCCTCTCTCCACACACAGTGACCCCTACTGGCTGGTGCTGGTATTGCAGAGTAATCTCTGTTTGTGCTGATAAAAATATCTGCATTTGTATTGCCGGTATTACTTCAATACCGGCACGGCCAGGCAGCCTCAAGGCCCTATTCCATGGGCCTAGGCCTGGAGCTGCAGTTCCATCAGCCACTATGTAAATCTGGCCCTGCTGGTGGTGTCAAGACACTCTTTCCTCCCATCCACTCTCGGTAATGTTGTTAAAGTTTCACACACGCAACTGGGACCCTTATCAGAGGCAGCTATCACATGGCTTTTAGTGCATGGACCACCCGATGGGTCCCTCTGGCTTGCGGGGCCTGGTGTAGATGCACCAACCACAGCATAGCTAGTTCCACCACTGACTGTATGGAAGGTTCTGACAGCACACTTGAGATGCAGCTGGGCACTTTCCAGGTTTAAAGATCATCACCAAAACAACAAGCACATTGGTATGTGGACAACAGGGTCCCTTATGTGCCTCCTCAGTGGCCTGGACCCTCAGTGGCCTGGACCCTCAGGCACTGGCAAAGTTTCTGAATGGTTAGACCATTTAGTCACACCTCTCCTGCAGTTTCCCTTCACATTTTCCTTAAATAGAAATCTGATGTTTAACCTTCCTTTATTGCACAGTGTTTAATATTTTTTTTTTTTTTTTTTTTAAGAATACCATGTCTCCTGCTCTGAAGTCCACAATAGCCTCCTGTGTATGATTACATTTTAATTAACAGAGCAAGAGATAAAAACTTCTAAAGTAAACACACTGTTGTCACATTTGATTGAACATGAAACATTTGTTTTTTTTCCCATGTAGGCTGTGTATGATTGAACATGAAACATATTTTTTTTTCCCATGTAGGCTGTGTACATGGGTTGCATAAACAGAAATAAAAATGTTTTAATGCCTAAATGGCAATGAATTGATCATTGAGACTGCAGGGGCATGACCTATATACTAAAACAGCATGATTAAGCTAAAGTAGTTTTGTCACTTAGAAACTTTGTTTAAGCTCAAATATGCATATTTTAAGTGCTGAAAACAGGCACACCATGCTGGACAGGAACCTATAGGCAGGTACCTGCTTTGCCTAATGGAAAATCTGGCACTGCTCACTTACATTAGGGTAAGTGTGTAGGTAGCGATTTATTCAAGAGGAATATAACTAGGGTATTGGCATTGTCATTTGTTCTAGTCAATTAAAATGCATGTTTTTTTTTTTGGTTTTTTTATTGTATTTCATATATATATGTATTTATAAGTAAATTATATGGTTAGGTTATGTGAGAGGTAAATTTCTCCCTAAAATGCCCCTTAAAATATATATGTATGTACCGTATTTTCCGGCGTATAAGACGACTTTTTAACCCAGGAAAATCTTTTCAAAAGTTGGGGGTCGTCTTATACGCTGGGTGTCATCTTATAGGACGGGCCTAGACAGCTGCCTAGGGCGCCATATAGGAGGGGGCGCCCTGCGCCCCCATTGCCAGCCCTTCTAATGCTGCAGCCGCCTGAGCGCTCTATAGAGAGCCTCAGGCGGCTGCAGCACTGCCTCTCTCTTCACCTCCCCTGTAGCGTGGCCGAGCTCCTTTACGGTCCGTGGTGCCCGGCTGGATTGACTGTTAGTGCACACTTAGTGTGCACTTCCTGTCAGTCCGGCCAGGTACAGGAAACAAAAGCTCCTGTACCGCGGACCGGAGAGGAGCTCGGCCACTCTACAGGGGAGGTGAGGAGAACAAATGGGGGAATAAGGAGACTATGGGGTTGGGGGGGAGAGGAATAAGGAGAATACAGAGGGGGGAATAAGGAGAATACAGAGGGGGGAATAAGGAGAATACAGAGAGGGGGTACAGAGAGAATAAGGAGAATACAGAGAGGGGAATAAGGAGAATACAGAGAGGGGAATAAGGAGAATACAGAGAGGGGGGAATAAGGAGCATACAGGGGGGGGATAAGGAGAATACAGAGAGGGGGGAATAAGGAGCATACAGAGGGGGGGGATAAGGAGATACAGAGGGGGAGGAAATAAGGAGAATACAGAGGGGTGGGAAATAAGGAGAATACAGAGGGGAGAACAAGGAGAATACAGAGGGGAAAATAAGGAGAGAGAGAAATAAGGAGAATACAGAGGGGGAGGGAAATAAGGAGAATACAGGGGGGAATAAGGAGAATACAGGGGGGATAAGGAGAATACAGGGGAATAAGGAGAATACAGAGGGGGGGGAATAAGGAGAATACAGAGGGGAATAAGGAGAATACAGAGGGGTGGGAATAAGGAGAATACAGAGAGGGGGGGGATAAGGAGTATACAGGGTGGGGGATAAGGAACACAGGGAGAGAGGGGGGGTGAGTAAGGAGGACTCAATGTTTTTTATTTTTATTTTTATATGGTGTGCGTTGGAAGAGGGGTAGTCTTATACGGTGAGTTTATCCCAAACTCTATATTTTAACTGGAAAAGTTGGGGTCGTCTTATACGCCGGAAAATACGGTATGTATTTATTATTATTTTCAAATTTTTTTTATTGAAAAGTTTTATATTTTATAACAATATATGCATTACATTATCTTTATTGCAAAGGATATTTAGACTTGTAAAAATGTACACATAGATAAAATATTCAAACGTAGATACAATAATAATATAATTACAGCATTATAATATCACTTTGTTTATATATACCAATGAACCTTTTATGGGGGGAAAGAGAGAAATGCCTCTATGAAACATTAGTACAAGGGGAAAAAAAATCAGGAAAGGAAGGAGAATGGGGGACAGAGGGAGAGGAGAGTTGGAACCCTTATCGTTTAAATTGTGATGTGTGAATATTTTTAATTAGTTGTGTTAATATTCCTAAAATAATACCTTTTGGTATCTCAAATCTTGATTATATAGTAAATGCTCATACAGTATGTTGTCCTTAGCTTCCACACAATGTAACATACTATTTTAACTCTTAATACAGGTTAGATGGATATTGGCCAGAAGGTGTATTGGCTGTAAATAATACACTGCATTTCATTTACCCACTTTCTCACAATTTTTCTGGAATATACTTGTGCAAAGTGGCCAATGAACTAGGCCAGAAAAGTGAACAAAAGATCATCACTATTTTAGGTGAGTTGAAACTTGTTCCATGCTGTTTGTCTATCCTCAAGTTTTAAGAGCACATAGCTCTGTTAGTTCACTATATATCTGCAGTTAAAATGTGTGTAAATGCATATGTATAATTACTGTATGTATATATTATGGTTTAAGTTTCACTTTGCTTTTAATGAGTATTCAATCTTGCTGAAATTTGGTAGTTTTGCAATATATATATCTATATCTATATCTATATATATATATATATATATATATATATATATATATATATATATATATATAAAAAAGTTTATTGGCTGAGAAATTATGTTTGAGTCCTATGAATTTGGAAAGTAAGAATTCAATGTGAATTTGGAATGTATGGCCAAAATAGTCAAACACAGCCTTTTCCTTTACAGAACCCAACTACTTAGGGCATGGTCAGGAACACTAATATCCCACAGTTATCAAAACTGCAGGTACAGAATCTTAGGATTCCTATGAAGTAAGTGCAGTTTTGGTATGCCTATAAAAAAATACAGGTCCTCCTAAGTGGATTGTTGTGGGATATCAATGTTTGCTAGGGATTTGAGGCTAAAATTTGTGGTGTTAGAGGTTGCTTTTCGCACAGGATATAACCAAGTAAACTTGGTACATACATCAACACATACTAAAACATATTTATAACTATGCAGTGGTGGCAAATGTCCAATATGATCAATATATAGCAGTGTTTCCCAATTGGTGTTCCGCGGAACCCTCAAAACAAAATTGGGGTTTCACATCGATTTGCCCGGCTAGTGGCCCAAACATTTAGGGCCACCCAAAATGTATTGCTAAACAGGGGTCCGGTCAGGCGCCGCGTCCGTCTAAGACCGCGACCGGACCCCTGTTGTATGGTATGCTGGGAGGAAGTGAAATCACTTTCTCCCGACACGGCACGCCTGTTAGAGCACCGGCTGGAGGGAGATGGTATGGCAGCGGGTATGGAGTACCTGGCACACCAGCCTCACAAGCAGCCTGCAGCACTGAAGGAAGAAAAATTGTAAGTGAACAGCAAATATAAACATGTGTGTAGTATTATTATTATTATTATTATTAGTAATATTTATATAGCACCAGCTTATTCTGCAGCGCTTTACAATAAAAGGGAAATTTACCAAATGAGACAATAACAAAATGTAACAGGAACAATAGGTAGTTGAGGACCCTGCTCGAAAGAGCTTACAGTCTAGAGGTGTCTATGTGTGTGTGTGCACCTGTGTCAGTGTGTGTATCTGCCAATGTGTGTGAAACTGTGTGCATGTGCCAGTTTGTGTATCTGGGCATCAAGATGTGTATATGTGTCATTGTGTGTGTATATATGTGTCAGTGTGTGTATGTGCCGCTTGCGACGACCTTGCTTACCTCATCACAGCGTCATCTGGTCCCTGTCTCCAGACTGGCAGTGTGTCTGATGCTGCACGCTCCAGAGCAGCTTCCTTATGTGTTGACCTCAGAGACCACAAGGGAGTGGTGTTGTGGTTAACACTAATTGAAGATTAGCCAATCAGACACACCCTGTGTGTAAATAAGCTAACCGCTCCCTTACCTTAGTGCCCTGTCTTTGGTTTACCATTGAGCATTGCACATGTTATTTGGATTTTCTGGTTACTGATATTTGGCTTTGTCTCTCGTTATTCCGTCTCTCTGTTTCCCTTGACCTCAGCTTATGTTTTGACTATCCTTTTTTGCATAACCCAACCATTCTAAGGATCGGTATTGCAATTCTCTGTACTCTGTCCTGTCTGCGTGTTAGGGTTCCCTAGTGAACGTTACATTACAAAAGGGCCAAATGGACCCAGCAGACATCTCGCAGCAGTTAGCTGTTCAGAATTCCAAGCTGGAGAAGCAAGACCACTGCTTGGATCAGTTTGCCCAGGCGTTACAGGCTATTCTGTAGCGCACCGCTCACCTCCAACCGTGAGCACGACAAGCTGATCCACCGGCCCCTGTTAGCATACCTGTACAGGAAGGTTACTCTCACTCGGTACACATGACACCACCAGGACAAAACTAGTCTTTGCCATTAATCATCTCTCTGGCAGTGCTTTAGCATGGGCAAATCCTATATGGGAATCTGGTCCCAACATCACCTATGCTGATTTCCTATTGTCCTTTCGGAGAACGTTTGACATGTCTGGTAGGATAGCTTCCGCTAGGAAAGCCTTGTTACGCATCAAACAAGATTACAGAACAGTGGTAGACTATTCCATAGAATTATGTACTCTAATGGTGGAAGTGGCATGGAATAAAGGTTCTCTGCTTACAGCTTTTCAGGTAGGATTAGCCGATTACCTACTCGACGAGATAGCATCCAGAGAGATACCTGTTTTATTACATGATCTCATCTACTATTGCATTGTTATAGACAATCGCATTAGCGAGAGATGCTCTCAGTGACAGTCTTATAACTGGATGCAGGTTCAAACCTTGCCCTATGCTTCTCTACCTGCTTTGCCTCCCTGTGGTCCACCACCAGAACCTATGCATTTAGGAACCACTAAGTTACCCAAAGAGAAGAAACAATGCAGAAAAAGAGAAGGCCTATGCCTTGACTGTGTCAAGAAGGTACCTTCAGGTAAACGCCAGCACCTAAGCCCAGAGGAGCGGTTGGTCTTGGGTGTCATGGAGTTAACCCCTCACAACAAAAATCCTAGACCGCTTCTAGTGGTTACCCCCATCTTTAACGGTGAGACCATTGATACCAAGGCCCTACTAGACTCAGGTGCAGCCGGCAACTTTATAGACCAGTCCTTTGCTGAGTCCCACGCCATGAAGTACTTGATGACAGGCCACTCACAAACCCTAAGGTGACTCTCGAAACTCGGGTGGTGCATTGCCTTTGACATGTTGAGTTCCCCTTCATGTCCCATAGTCCTTGGGTTTCAGTGGTTGAAAAAGCACAACCATGCTATAGATTGGGTCACTTTGGACATATTGTCTTGCGGTTTTACAGTGTCTATTTCCTATGCATGCTATGTGTTCACTTAACCTGCCCTCTGCTCCTCCTCCTCTCTACCTCAGTGCCTCCACAGTACGCTGATTTAGCCCAGGTCTTCGAGAAAAGAGAGGCTCAGAAACTCCCTCCCAATCGCCCTTATGATTGTGCAATTTATTTACTACCAGGGATTATGCCACATAAAGGTCGGGTATAAAGCTCTGAGCATGAGAATAAGGTCATGGAAGAATATATTGAGGAGTCCCTAAATAAATGGTTTATCAGGTGATCCTCATCTCTGGCAGGTGCTGGCTTTTTCTTTATATCAAAGAAAAAGGGTGATCTCAGACCCTGTATAGACTATAGGGGTCTGAACAAGATAACGGTACGGAATGTTGATCCAGTGACCGCTTAAAATGTTTCAAGTGGTTTACTAAACTGGATCTCAGGGGGGCGTATAACCTGGTCAGGATAAGAGAGCAAGACAAGTGGAAAACCACTTTCAACACTCGCAGTGGCCACTATGAATATTTAGTGATACCCCTCAACTTGTGAAACGCCCCTGCTGTCTTCCAGGACTTTATCAACGATGTCCTCCGAGATTACATGCACGTATGTGCTGTAGTGTATCTGGATGATATATTGGTATACTCACCTGATTTGGAAATCCACCATAAACTTCATAAAAGTCAGATAAGTACTAAAGAAACTGCTAGAAAACGGTCTGTATTGCAAGCTAGAGAAGTTCCTTCTTGATCAGACCTCTGTGCAGTTCTTGGGGTACATCATATCTGAGGAGGGTTTCAGTATGGACCCTAAGAAAATGGAAACCATAAAGAATTGGCCGCTTCCACAGGGACTTAAGGCCATACAAAGATCTGTGGGTTTCGCTAACTACTACAGAAAACTCATAAAGAATTTCTCCTCTGTAGTAGCCCCAATAACCAAGATGACAAAAAAAGGGGTTCTGAAGCCCTTGAAGCTTTCAAAACACTTAAAGAAGCGTTTTCGTTAGCTCCTGTTTTGCACCACCCTGACCATTCGCTGTCCTTTATTGTTGAGGTTGATGCGTCTGGGTCAGGTGTTTGGTGCAATACTTTCTCAGAGAAAAACCCACAACGATCCTCTTCACCCATGTTGTTTTTTCTCCAAGAAACTGTCTGATGGAGAGAGAAACTATGATGTGGGGAACAGGGAATTGCTGGCCATAGTTTTGGCATTTAAAAAGTGGAGACACCTACTGGAAGGTTCCAAACACCCTATACTGGTGATTACAGATCACAAGAACCTCACCCACATAGCCGAGGCCATACGTCTGTCTTCTCACCAGGCTAGGTGGTCCTTTTTTCTCTCTCGCTTCCAGTATACCATTACATACAGACCTGGATAACGCAACATTAAGGCAGATGATATATCCAGGCAACACGAACCACCGGAGGTTGACCCCTCCTCTCCAGAACCCATAGTCCCTTCCGCCAACATTATTGCAGCTACACACTTGGTTACCTCTTTTTACATAAGGTGAAGAGATATCAAAACCAAGCACCACCTGAAACACCTACAGGTTTATTATTTGTACAGGGAAGGGACAGGGAAAAAAGTAATGACATTGTTTCATAGGTCCAAATCAACGGAACACCCAGGCATCACAAAAACTTATGATAACATAACAATGTCTTGTTATGTTATCATAAGTTTTTGTGATGCCTGGGTGTTCCGTTGATTCCGTTCCATTCTGATGGCCTTCTGTTAGGCGGAATGTCAAAGATTACGTTATGGCTTGTCAAATTTGTACTCAGGCCAAGTCTCCCACAAGCAAGCCACCTGGTCTCCTTATGCCACTTTCGGTGCCCAAGACGCCTTGGACGCACCTGTCCATAGATTTTATAGTGAACCCCCTCCGATGGTCACACATTCGTTCATTGTCCTTTTCCTCATCCTATCATCCACAGTCTAACGGGGCTGCTGAAAGAGCGAACCAATCACTGGAACTCTATTCACACTGTTTCATGAACTAGCATCAAGATAATTGGCCCCATCTCCTCCCGTGGGCTAATTTTCCGCTTCTGATTTAAAGGCTTTCCTTGCTCATTTTCCCTTGTAGCCTTTGGCTTTCCGCCCTACTGGCGGTCGTTTGGGGGGGTGGGTGTTAAGTCAAGTCCCCTGCCAGCTTGCGGCATCATTGCTTACCTCATCACATCGAGAGGCGTCATCTGGTCCCTGTCTCCAGACTGGCAGTGTGTCTGATGCTGCACGCTCCAGAGCAGCTTCCTTATATGTGTGCTGCACCCAGTCATGTGACCTGGCACACAGTGATGACCTCAGAGACCACAAGGGAGGGAAGAAACTCCTCTCACGTGTTGTGGTTAACACTAATTGGAGATTAGCCAATCAGACACACCCTGTGTGTATATAGGTTAACCTCTCCCTTGCCTCAGTGCCCTGTTGAGCATTGCACTTGTTATTTGGATTTTCTGCTTACTGATATTTGACTTTGTCTCTCATTATTCCGTCTCTCTGTTTCCCTTGACCTCAGCTCATGTTTTGACTATTCATTTTTGCATAACCCGACCATTCTAAGGATCGGTATTGCAATTTTCTCTACTATGTCCTGTCTGCGTGTTAGAGTTCCCTATTAACCTTTCATAGTGTGTGTGTGTGTATGTGTCAAGGTTTGTGTGTATCTGTCAGTATGTGTATCTGTGTGCCACTACAGGGAGTGCAGAATTATTAGGCAAATGAGTATTTTGACCACATCATCCTCTTTATGCATGTTGTCTTACTCCAAGCTGTATAGGCTCGAAAGCCTACTACCAATTAAGCATATTAGGTGATGTGCATCTCTGTAATGAGAAGGGGTGTGGTCTAATGACATCAACACCCTATATCAGGTGTGCATAATTATTAGGCAACTTCCTTTCCTTTGGCAAAATGGGTCAAAAGAAGGACTTGACAGGCTCAGAAAAGTCAAAAATAGTGAGATATCTTGCAGAGGGATGCAGCACTCTTAAAATTGCAAAGCTTCTGAAGCGTGATCATCGAACAATCAAGTGTTTCATTCAAAATAGTCAACAGGGTCGCAAGAAGCGTGTGGAAAAACCAAGGCGCAAAATAACTGCCCATGAACTGAGAAAAGTCAAGCGTGCAGCTGCCACGATGCCACTTGCCACCAGTTTGGCCATATTTCAGAGCTGCAACATCACTGGAGTGCCCAAAAGCACAAGGTGTGCAATACTCAGAGACATGGCCAAGGTAAGAAAGGCTGAAAGACGACCACCACTGAACAAGACACACAAGCTGAAACGTCAAGACTGGGCCAAGAAATATCTCAAGACTGATTTTTCTAAGGTTTTATGGACTGATGAAATGAGAGTGAGTCTTGATGGGCCAGATGGATGGGCCCGTGGCTGGATTGGTAAAGGGCAGAGAGCTCCAGTCCGACTCAGACGCCAGCAAGGTGGAGGTGGAGTACTGGTTTGGGCTGGTATCATCAAAGATGAGCTTGTGGGGCCTTTTCGGGTTGAGGATGGAGTCAAGCTCAACTCCCAGTCCTACTGCCAGTTCCTGGAAGACACCTTCTTCAAGCAGTGGTACAGGAAGAATTCTGCATCCTTCAAGAAAAACATGATTTTCATGCAGGACAATGCTCCATCACACGCGTCCAAGTACTCCACAGCGTGGCTGGCAAGAAAGGGTATAAAAGAAGAAAATCTAATGACATGGCCTCCTTGTTCACCTGATCTGAACCCCATTGAGAACCTGTGGTCCATCATCAAATGTGAGATTTACAAGGAGGGAAAACAGTACACCTCTCTGAACAGTGTCTGGGAGGCTGTGGTTGCTGCTGCACGCAATGTTGATGGTGAACAGATCAAAACACTGACAGAATCCATGGATGGCAGGCTTTTGAGTGTCCTTGCAAAGAAAGGTGGCTATATTGGTCACTGATTTGTTTTTGTTTTGTTTTTGAATGTCAGAAATGTATATTTGTGAATGTTGAGATGTTATATTGGTTTCACTGGTAATAATAAATAATTGAAATGGGTATATATTTGTTTTTTGTTAAGTTGCCTAATAATTATGCACAGTAATAGTCACCTGCACACACAGATATCCCCCTAACATAGCTATAACTAAAAACAAACTAAAAACTACTTCCAAAAATATTCAGCTTTGATATTAATGAGTTTTTTGGGTTCATTGAGAACATGGTTGTTGTTCAATAATAAAATTAATACTCAAAAATACAACTTGCCTAATAATTCTGCACTCTCTGTATATGCCAGTGTGTGTGTATCTGTGTGTCAGACACACACACACACACACACACACACACACACACACTGACACATATATACACACACTGACACATACAAACAAAGGTACATACACTTTGACACACAGGTACAGACACACACACACATACACACTGTGTTTCAAGGTGTGTGTATCTGTGTGCCAATACGTGACAGTGTGTGTATCTGTGTGTCAGATATATACAGATACACATACAAAGACAGATATGCACACCTTGACACACAGACACAACGACACAAACAAACAGATACACACACACACATGCACACTGTTTGTCAAGGTGTGTTTATCTGTGTGTCAATGTGTGTATCTCTGTGCCAGTGTGTATCTGTGTATCAGATACATACACACACAAAGAAACACACTGACACACAGATACATGCACTGGCACATACAAACACTGATACACACACATTGACACACCGGCACATATAAAAAAAAAAAAAAGACGCTGTATCAAGGTGTGTGTAACTGTGCCACTATGTGCCAGTGTATGTATCTGTGTGTCAGATACATAGAAATATAGAATGTGACGGCAGATAACCACCTGGCCCATCTAGTCTGCCCATTTGTTTAAATACTTTCATTAGTCCCTGGTCTTTTCTTATAGTTAGAAATTCACGGTTCGTGAAACTACTGTATGAATGCTGGTGGCTATTCCATGCATGCGTAAACACCTTTACAGTGTTAACCTAAATCTAGAAGGCTATTCCATGTATCTACTACCCTCTCAGTAAAGTAATACTTCCTGATATTATTTTTAAACCTTTGCCCCTTTAATTTAAGACTATGTCCTCTTGTTGTGGTAATTTTTCTTGTTTTAAATATAGTCTCCTCCTTTACGGTGTTGATTCCCTTTACGTATTTAAATGTTTCTATTATACCCCCCTTGTCTTGTCTTTCCTCCAAGCTATGCATGTTTAGTAGCCCTTCTCTGAACTCTCTAAAGTACAGAATAGTAGTTTTTGGTGACTGAATTCACGGAATGCTTCCATACGGGAATTATTTACATGCCATTTGGCATTATAGAATGTAAGAACCTGCTGTCTGTCCTTGCCAATCCAATAGATGTTACACTCTGTTACAGATTGAATTAGATCATGGTTTCCTACTTGGGTCGTATGGAGAACTAACCCTATAGGGGTGGTCTCTAGTAAAAGTTCTGCCATGCTGTGGCAAAACTAGCCACTTAAGACTGTTCATTAATGTGATGCTGTAGCTTTAAGGCTATCTGAACTGAGTGTATTCCCCGTCTGTATTTTTATGCGAATGAGAGCATTCGAATGCTGGCGACATGAAAGCCGCCAGCATTCATACAGTAGTTTCACGAACAGTTAATTTCAACACTGTTCGTGAAACGAACAAACTACCGAATGGGAGACCACGCACAGGAGGTAGTGTGGCTCCCATTAAGTATCGCAACATTGTATCTTTCGGTAGTTAATGGATGTTCAGGGTGGCCGCTGTTCGGATACCGACCGCGCGGCAGTCAGCCATCTTGGATCATTTGTTAGCGCAGCGGTATTTTGTCGCCGAGTGCCTGGACGGCACGAATACCGCTGGACTTCCAGGCCGTTCGGGAGCATCGGTCTTTCGGTATTTTATCCCTGTTGTTCTATTTGTGCCTTTGTTTAAAAATTTATGTTTAAGTGTATTTTGTGCGGCGTTCGGCTAATTGTGCTGGAATCTGAGCGGTACTTTCACAAAATATGCGCTCAGACCCCAGCTATCTGCCAAACGGTCATTCGGTATAATAGCAGGAATAATGTTAAAGTTATGTATTTTTGTGTAAAAAGCCAGTTCTGATGCATGGAGGGATAATCCACTTAACTGGATATTTTAGTGGGAGTATCCCTCTTGTACAGCAGTGCATGGTGGGAGAAATGTCTTGGTTGTCAAGTCCCCCATGTAGTCCCCTATTGTACAACCCCTGTAAAGTCAGTAGGGAAACCCCTTGCATGGGGAACCATATAAATACTGTGACTTGTTGACTCCCAGCCGTCTTGTTCTTGGGAAGGAAGGATTTATTTAACGCTACCGGGATTATTTTATGCTGTATTTGTTATACCTGGATTATTCTATGCTGTTCCTGTCTACTAGCGGAGATGCTGTGGATTATACTACCTCTCCTCTACACAAGCAAAGGTTGATTGTTGGCCTCTCTGCTCTACACTCATCCACGACCCCCACTCTGAACTCTCTCATTCCTTCAGAGGATTTATCCCTTTAGTATACCACTATTGATATCGCCATTGACACAATTCTTTCTGCAGGGAAGGGAGCATGGCTCAGTAAGGTTGACCTCATTAATGCTTTCAAGCTCCTCCCAATCCATCCTTCTTTGTGGCATCTACACTGTGTTAAGTGGCAAGGTTCCTATTACTTTTTCACTCGTCTCACTTTTGTTGCAAAAAGTAGCCCCAGGATTTTTAATAGCTTTGTTGAGACTTTATGCTGGCTACTGCTGTAGATGCCCAACAGTTATTCACTATATAGATGACTTCTTGACTATTGAGAGTAACTTATTTTCCACCAGTAGCCTGAGAGCTTATCCAATACCTGGGGATCCCCGTCTCCCCTAAAAAGACAGAAGGACCCAACATGTTGATATGCAAGCCAGTTTGCCTAGAGATAAGATTGAGTGCATCCTATCCAGCATTGACCTGTATCTCTCTGCGGGATCTTGTAAACGTGCAGAATTACAGTCTCTACTAGGCTCCCTTAACGTTGCATTGAAAATATCCTGCAGAGCAGGGCTTTTAAATAAAATATCTAGACTGCTAAATCTGTTTCCCCGCTTTCAGTGTGATATTTCCCGCATTTCACTGGAAGTTCCGGCTATCTTGAATTTACGCATGTGGCAGGAATTTCTCATGAGTTGGAATGGGAAAAGCATGTTTATCCCTTTACTTGTCTCTGACACCCTTACTATTTTTACAGACACAGTTGGCACCTCAGGCTTTGCAGCTATTTTTGGTGATTATTGGCTATGTGGGACATAGCCTATTGAAGTGTACAGTGTACTAGGTTCTTCTGCCACTTCTGCCCTGTTCAAGCTCTATCCTATTGTAGCTGTTGAAGTAGCATGGGGAGCAGCATGGTCAGGTCAGGCAGTGAGATGTTTTTCGGACAACTTGCCATTTAATTAACAAAGGTCGTTCTAAATCTCTGATCATCATGAGCTTTCTGAGGAAATTGACTTGGCTGGCTGATAACTATGATTTTCTTCTTGGTATGTGTCCATATTCCTGGCATTCAGAATTTAGCAGCTGATCATTTATCTCGCTCTCAATTTCAGGATTTCCACAAAGCTTTACCAACGGCAGCCTTGGTGGCTACCCCGACTCCGTTGTGGCAGGACATGACATTGGATTTGGAGATCTGTTAATTCATGGCAGACTACTTTTGCAATTGGCTTTGTCTGACAATACTAGAAAATCATACGATAGGGCATACTATGTTTATAACAGATTCTTGTTTGACTTTCAGGTTGTAAATAAATATTCAATGAAAACTATTGTAGCTTTTACTTCTTTTTGCCACCTTAAATTTAAATTATCTTACAACACCATCAAGTTATATCGGACAGGAATACAACACCATATACTTACACATTGGCCAAACAATCAGTTTCCTATCATCTTATCTAATCAAAACTGTAAAGGATCCTTCTATTCGTGCAGCGATGATCCTTGCAGCTTCTCCCGAAATACAGCTGAAACAAAGTGATTATAACTCCCAATCTTCATGAAGGGGTAAAACGATCTGATTTACTGTGGGCTACCCGCCAGGTATTTATGCAGGTCTCCCACCTGGTGGACACTCCCCTAGGGGACCAGATGGAAGACTGGGACAAAAGTATCACAGTAGCCAATCGCAGTGGCTATAGTATAAGCACTCCCCTTTTACATAAATCACTCCCTCTTTTCCATCCTGGAGATAATTAACTTAAGGTAGCAAAGAGAGCCTTAATTATCTCCAGGTAGAAAGAAACATGTCTATTCTTATTTAGCAAAACAGCATAAAAAACTATAACTTTCATTTTACATAACATAAACTTTAAGTTCCACATATCCCCAGATAGCTTGGATCTGAGTGCATATTCTAGGCGAATAGCGCTCAGATCCCACAAACAGTTCTCAGAAACGTCGACTGAAGTTTGGCTTTCGCCGGCCGTTCGTGTGTTTGTAGCCGAATACAAGTTCCATACTGTAGCTATCTGGGGTCGGTCACTTTTGAATAATTCCAGAGCACGAATGAAGCAGTATCTCCTTTATTCGTGTGTTTTTCCACCGTACGAACGAGGATTTGCGGAGGTAGCAGCGGTGTTCGACAAAATAAGTAGCTGAAATTGGTTCCAGGGAATCCTTGCCATTTACCGCTGAGCGTTCGACAATCCAAAATGGTGATCACCACGTGTTCGGTAAACGAACGCGGACCACCAGCTATTCCCCAATTAGTCTGTGGTTAACCGCAACAGTCTGGGTGGTTAATAGGCGCCACACGACCTCAGTGGGAGGTCGGGTGGTTCGGTAGTTTATTCGTTTTTCTCGCTGTTTGCACGAAATCACTCTGTAACCATCCAAATAACCGAACATGCTGATTCACATGGTCTGTTTAATAAGGGATTTCGTTACACAGCTCCCTCTTAGTCCCATGGAACGGCATACCTGCTTAGACCCTAACGGGTCGGCTAAGGGATGTCCGGCAAAACTAAATAAACTAAATAATTACTTCTCCAATTCAGTTTGCCGCGACAGGCCATCTGCATTGGCATTCTGCTTCCCCGGGCGATACTGCATTGTAAAATTATAGGGTTGCAGTGCCAAGCTCCATCTGAGTAATCTGGGGTTATCGCCAGCTACTCTGTTAAGCCAAATCAAAGGGTTGTGGTCAGTCAGCACTGTGAAAGAGCGTCCATACAGTTAGGGTTGTAGTTTAAGTGCCCAGACCAATGCCAGACACACTTTTTCCACGCTGGCATAGCTGACTTCGCGTGGTAACCGTTTTCTGCTCAGATACGCCACCGGGTGATCCATGCTATCGTCCCCCACCTGGCTTAGTACTGCTCCCAGTCCAAACATTGAGGCATCTATGTGAACGAGAAACCTATTAGTATGATCAGGTGCCGCCAACACAGGAGATTCACTTAACGCAGCCTTGAGTTTCTGGAAAGCCTCCTCACACTCAGTGGACCAGACTACTTGTCGGGGTAGGGACTTTTTGGTGAGGTCTGTCAGGGGTTTGGCTAGGGCACTGTATTCCGCTACAAATTTCCTATAATAACTTGCGGTGCCGAAGAACGCCATGACCTGTGTTTTAGTCCGGGATTGGGGCCACTGGGTGATGGCCTCAATCTTAGCTGGCTCTGGTCTCTGTTTTCCTCACCCTACTCTGTGGCCCAAATATTGGACTTCAGTCATGCCTACGTGGCATTTCTCTGGCTTCAAGGTGAGCCCTGAGTTCTGAATTCGGTTGAGCACAACTGAGATTTGTTCCAGGTGGGCTTCCCAAGTGCCACTGAAGATAGCTATATCGTCCAGGTAAGCACAAGCGAAGCCCTGAAATCCCTCTAGGAGCCGGTCTGCCATCCTTTGGAACGTGGCTGGGGCATTCTTCATCCCAAATGGCATAACTTTAAACTGGTATAGGCCAAATGGGGTGACAAATGCCGATTTTGGAATGGCCCCAGGCTCCAAGGGGATTTGCCAATATCCCTTACACAAATCAATAGTGGTCAAATAATTCCCCCCAGCCATACGGTCTAACAGCTCGTCTACTCTGGGCATGGGGTATGCGTCGGTAACGGTCTGATCGTTTAGTTTACGGTAGTCCACACAGAACCTGGTGGTACAGTCTTTCTTAGGAACCAGGAGTACTGGGGAAGCCCACGGGCTTTGGGACAGTTCTATGACCCCCAGTTCTAACATGTCCTGGATTTCCTTTAACATGCTTTCCCGTACTGCCTCGGGGATTCGGTAGGGTTGCTGCCGCAGGGGTTACTGGCCTGGGGTCTCCACTCTGTGGACTGCCAGGGTCGTATACCCTGGGGCTGCTGAAAACATGCCCCCAAACTCCTTTAACAGTTGGGAAGCCTGAGCTTGCTCCTCGGGACCTAATTCTGGACCCAACTGTACCTGTTCTACCCCTGTAGGTTCTTGGGGAAGCATATCCGGTAAAGGAATACCCTCACTATCTTCATACGCTGGAGCGCATACCGTGGAGACCTCCTCTGTTCTCTCGAGATATGACTTGAGCATATTTACATGGAAGGACCACCGGATCCTTCCATCGGAACAGTCTGCCACAATGTATGTGGTATCACTGATCCGCTCTATTACAGTGTAGGGGCCCTGCCAGGATGCTTGTAAGTTATCCGTTTTGATAGGCTTAAGCACTAGGACCTTTTGTCCTACTTCTAATATACGGTCTCTAGCTCCCTTGTCGTACCAGTACTTCTGACGTTGTTGGGCTGCCCGCAGGTTCTCCTGAACGGTTTCGGTCAGAACCTGTAGCCGGTCCCTCAACTCTAGTACAAATGGGACTATAGGGGTACCTGCTTGTTCCCCATCACCTTCCCAATGTTCCCGTACTAGATCTAGGGGTCCCCGGACCCGTCTCCCGTATAATAGTTTGAATGGGGAGAATCCGGTTGACACATGGGGAACTTCCCTATAAGCAAAGAGCAAATGGGGAAGGAACTTTTCCCAATTCCGACAGGTCTCTGTGAACGCGATGAGCATTTGCTTAAGAGTGCCGTTAAAACGTTTACAGAGGCCATTGGTTTGGGGGTGATAGGGGGAACTCAATATGGGTTTTACCCCACAGCTCTGCCAGAGCTGTTGGGTAACCACCGCTGTGAATTGGGTTCCCTGATCCGACACTATCTCCCTAGGGAATCCCACCCTAGTAAACACCTGAACCAGTGCTTCCGCCACCATCTCTGCATGTATATTTGACAGCGCTATAGCTTCGGGGTAGCGGGTAGCGTAGTCCACCACAGTAAGAATGTATTTCTTACCGGATGGACTGGGTTTGCTGAGTGGTCCGACTAAATCAACTGCCACTCAGAAAAATGGTTCCTCAATGATGGGTAGGGGATGTAGTTTTGCCCTGGGGTGATCCCTTCTCTTCCCTACCTTTTGGCATACCTCAGGTCCTACAATAATCCTGCAAATCCCTAGTGACCCCTGGCCAGAAAAATGATTGGGTGAGTCGGTCTCTGGTCTTTTTAATGCCTAAGTGACCTGCTAGGGGAATATCGTGGCTAATCCGTAACAGTTCTACCCGATACTTACGGGGCATTATTAACTGTCTTTTTTCTACCTGCCCCGCTCCTTTCCCTGTCCCCCCAGTCACTCGGTACAGTAAACCCTTTTCCCAGCTAAACCTTGCCTGATCTCCGTCTCCCTTGGGTTGTTCGGCCTCCCTCCCTTTAAGGTGGGATCTTCCCGCTGAGCTTGCTCAAAGTCTTGAGGGGTACCCCAGTAAGAAGTATGGTCAGGGTGAATCGTCAGAGGGTTATTGCTTACCTGGTCATGGGTTGAGGGGGAGGCCTCCATAGCTCTGGATTGCTGCCGGGTGGTAACAGGTAGTGCTCCTTCTGGACTGCAGGCTGCCAATTGGGACGTCAGGCATCCTAAATCATTCCCCAACAATACTTCCGCTGGCAAATCTGGCATGATGCCCACTTCCACGGCCTTGGCCCCCGTACCCCAATCAATGTGTACCCGGGCTGTTGGTAGTTTATGAATTGCCACCCTTACAGCAATGGTGCGTCCTGTGTGCTGGGTCGGGGTGACCCGGTGTGGCTGGACCAAGGTAATAGTAGCCACGCTGTCTCAGTCCCCGAGCCGCTTGTCCATTTAGCTTTACCGACTGGCGGTGGTGCGCCCTGTTATCCCCAGCCGCTTGCACAGGGTTCACCTCATGTAAGGTGGCCCAATTCTCACTGTGGTTACTGGGTGTCTCTTGAGTCAGAGAGTTGTAATCCTCTTGCACGCAGTGTGCGGCTGCTTTGGTTGGTGGTACTGGTGTCCGCCCCTTGCGGTCTGTAGTGCGTTGTGGGCAATTAGGTTTGCTGTGTCCCACTTGCTTGCACCCATAACACATTGAAGCGGTCTTTTGGTACTCTGGGGTTGTGGTATTGCCCCCCGGTGGTGGTGCCCTCTGTGGCATAGCTGGCGGACCAGATGCAGGTCGTTGACCCTGGAACCCTCGATTCCCATCCATCCGTCTGCTCTCATGAAATTTGTCTGCCAGCCTTGCTGCCTCCTCCACCGTTTTTGACTTTCTGTCTCTGACCCAGTCTCTCACCTCCGCTGGTGTATAATCAAAAAATTGCTCCAGTAATATCAATTGTACAGCATCCTCTAAGGTAGTTGCCTGATTCCCCTGCATCCAATCTCTCTGGAACTCTGTTTCCTCTGCATTCGCCATTTGTTGTTCGCCAGTTTGATCGCTCTCCAGTAGTTCCGCTATTAACGTGGCTTTCGGTTTGTTGCTTGCCACTATGCCTCGAGCTTCCAGCAGTTCCTTCAATGTAGTTCGTTTCAAGCGTTCGTATCTATGCGCCATTCACCACTTGTTTCGATTCGGTACGTCCGTTCGGGAGGAAATCCCACCGCTGCCACCAGTGTAAAGGATCCTTCTATTCGTGCAGCGATGATCCTTGCAGCTTCTCCCGAAATCCAGCTGAAACAAAGTGATTATAACTCCCAATCCCCCAAACATGAGTCGAGACTTCATGAAGGGGTAAAACGATCTGATTTACTGTGGTCTACCCGCCCGGTATTTATGCAGGTCTTCCACCTGGTGGACCTCTAGGGGACCAGATGGAAGATTGGGACAAAAGAAGTACAGTAGCCAATCACAGTGGCTATAGTATAAGCACTCCCCTTTTACATAAATCACTCCCTCTTTTCCATCCTGGAGATAATTAACTTAAGGTAGCAAAGAGAGCCTTAATTATCTCCAGGTAGAAAGAAACATGGCTTTTCTTATTTTATCAAAACAGCATAAAAATCTATAACTTTCATTTTACATAACATAAACTTTAAGTTCCACATATCCCCAGATAGCTTGGATCTGAGTGCATATTCTAGGCGAATAGCGCTCAGATCACACAAACACAGTTCTCAGAAACGTCGACTGAAGTTTGGCTTTCGCCGGCCGTTCGTGTGTTTGTAGCCGAAGTTCCATACTGTAGCTATCTGGGGTGGGTCACTTTTGCATAATTCCAGAGCACGAATGAAGCAGTATCTCCTAAATTCGTGTGTTTTTCCAACGTACAAACGAGGATTTGCGGAGGTAGCAGCGGTGTTCGACAAAATAAGTAGCCGAAATTAGTTCCAGGGAATCCTCGCCATTTACAGCTGAGCGTTCGACAATCCAAAATGGCGATTGCCACGTGTTCGGTAAACGAACGCGGACCACCAGCTATTCCCCAATTAGTCTGTGGTTAACCGCAACAGTCTGGGTGGTTAATAGGCGCCACACGACCTCAGTGGGAGGTCGGGTGGTTCGGTAGTTTATTCGTTTTTCTCGCTGTTTGCACGAAATCACTCTGTAACCATCCAAATAACCGAACATGCTGATTCGCATGGTCTCTTTAATAAGGGATTTCGTTACAAAAACCATACTAAAGGGTATTAGGAATTCAAACCTCACACCTCCATCTTCAAGATGACCTATTCATAGTCAACTCTTCCAATCATTATCAGACCTCACAGATACAACCCCTTTCGAATCACACACTAATCATGTCACTAAAACGGCTACTTAGCTTTCTATGGGTTCCTAAGACCCGGAGAGTTTACCACTACAAACATCACATCCCAAGACACAATTAAGAGTTCCCAGATTGTAAAAATACAAGATCACTACATACCTCAACCACACTGAAACCACACCAAAGATTCAACTGGTAAAGATCCCCTATTAACCTACCAGTAACAAATGGTGCCCAGTACAGGTACTAGATACATTCCTAACCATTGTTTCCGGTTCCCCTCATCAACCTTTGTTTACCTTACATGGCAATGCTCTCACCACTAGTATATTCATGATCTATATTAGAGTATTATTGGCAAGGTTAGGCCTTAATCTATTCCACTACTCATGCCACTCCTTCTGCATTGGAGGAGCCACTACTGCTTCCAGCAGAAAAATACCGGTACATATTATCAAGACATTGGGACAGTGGAATTCATTGACATATACCAGATACATACCCTAACCAATACAGGAAATATGTGAAGCTTTTTTGTAACATGAACATGTGATATATGCTAAGTGATTGTCAAATTGTAAATCTTGTATGATATACTCTTTTTGCCCTCTTTTATTACCGGCCTACCACATCGTCGGTTTCTGCACACCACAACTGACTGTTCATATTTTCTATTTTGTCATATATGTTATATACTGTCATTACGGCATTCTATACCCTGAACACACATATATTATATGTGCCTACTAAAAAAGACAGGACATGACTTTTTCAAATGATATGCCATGGTGGGATATTAAATTATTTTCATTATAACCTTTTTTTATAAATTGTATTTTGATTTTGTTTGCCTGAAGTGCATAATCTTGTGTGCAGTTTCTCCTTAATTTTAGGAATTGGCTCTTTGGAGCGTTAGTTAGCCATGGAGCATAGTGGCAACTTACCTTCTTGATGTAACTCTTTAAAATGATTTCTTGTTTGAATCGTTGAGTTTTGTATAAAAATACTCAAATCTAAAAAATGTACGCAACTGGTGTCATATGTTGTAGTTAAAATAATACCCCAGTCATTTCTATTAAGATCTACTAAAATAAGTTTCAAATTGGCTTCTCCATCCTTCCAAATAAAAATAGATCAATGAAACGGCGATAGGCTACAAAGTTTGCAAAATAATTACTTGAAAAAAGCTATTTTCTTCCCAGTACGCCCTAAATAAGTTAACATAACTGGATGCAAATTTGGTGCCCATCGCCGTTCCTCTGGTCTGTAGAAAAAAATTTCTTTATTTTTTATTTTTTTTTAAAATGAGTAGAATCCCTTCCAAATTAAAATGTATTTGTTCTTGTTTAAAATCTGACTTTGTTAAAAAATGTTTCATTGCCTCAACTCCTTTCTCATGGGAATAATGCTGTAGAGGGAGCTCACATCACACGTGACCAATAAAATATTTCTTCTAGAACTTGTAGCATATGGATATTGTGTTTGAGGTATGAGGGTATTTGTCACTAGGGGCTGAAGTAAAAATAAATAATAATATATATATATATATATATATATATATATATATATATATATATATATATATATATATATATATATATATACACACACACACACACACACTTATATTCTAGATGAAATACAATCTATACCAGAGATAATTGTGTTGTATAATTCTTCTCTCACCACTAATACTTCCAATTTGTATCCTTTTGAGAGAAATCCACTCTGCGTTGTGTATTAATAGTGAATGTAATATCCCTCTGTCACCTCTTCCAAGAACTAATATATATCTTTATCCCCTTGTCCAGAGAGAAATCTTTACTTAGAATCTGCCCAGTTAAATATTACAGAAGTAGAATGTTACAGAGTTTATAGTTTTACAGAGTTACAATCAGGCCCAGACTGGCCATCGGGCACACCGGGCAAATGCCCGGTGGGCCGCGGTGGCCATGGGCCGAGGCCGGCAGGGGAGGTCACAGGACATCCCCTGCCGGTCTATGCAGGGCCGGCACTATCAGAGCGCTGGACCCGCTGTATTCCATGGAGGGCCGGTTGGGAGATTTAAAGATCTCCCTCACCGGCCCATTTAAATAGACCTGCGGCTGGGGAGGGAGAGGACCCGGCGGAGCTGTATCTTGCAGCTCCGCCGGGTTCCTGTTGCAAGATCGGGAGCGTTGCCATGAAGGTAGCGTACTCACATGTACTAGAGCGTCCCTCGCTCTAGATTTTAAAGCATAGGTGGTATAATCCCCACCATAGGATATGATGACAACCAGGAAATTAAATATAAAATAAAATGGTATCTAAGAGTGATAAAAGTATAGTAACTATTTATTGAACATAAAAACAATAAAAACTGAATATATATAAAACTATCACTCACATACCAGAAGTGACGCGGCGCGGTGGAGCCATGATATTGTGTGCGTTCCATCTGTGGAACTCAAGCTGGTACAGGATTCAGTATTACCTTACTAACATAAAAAACAATATCTGTAATAATTGGCAGCTTTTTAGAGCAGATTAAAGTATTTATACAAGATAATGTATACAAAAATAGAAGGCATCTTGGGTTAAAATATATACTCAATATAACCTATAAAGATATTTGGGGTATGATTATAAAAAAAGGAGAATATGATTACAATCAGTGTATGTGTATATATATATATATATATATATATATATATATATATATATATATATATATATATATATATATATATATATATATATATATATATATATATGGAAAAATATATGAATAAAAGAGGAAAATAATATGTATATGTGGATGGAAGTAAGCCTAGTGATATTAACATCAAATATGGCAAAACACATAGGTATACAGAGAATAACTTTCAAACATAAGTAATAGTCATAAAAAACAATAAGAATCCTCTGTTAAATATAAATAACTAGAATGCATATAGAAATAAACAAATATAAAAGCAGGAAAAAAGGGGATAATAAAAATGGGTTAAAAATACCACTATTTAAAAATAAAATAAAGAAATAAATCTTTATAAAGAATATGTAAAAAATAGATATAAAGGATATAAGTAATTGTAAAGATTATAAAAAATTAAAAAGGTCGAAATCTATATTTAACCCATTAGGGTGTAGAGTATTAATTTTAAAAACCCATTCCATCTCCTTTTGTCCTATCTTTTTAATAAAATCACCACCTCTCCAATGGTTTTTTACTGTAGTGATTCCCATAAATGTGAGAAATTTGGGATCGTTGTTATGTTTACAGAAATGAGAAGACACCGAATGTTTGTTATAATTATTTTCAATATTTATACAATGTTCTGCTATACGCCTCTTTAGGGGTCTAATAGTCCGACCAATATACTGGAGACCACAAGGGCACTCCAGTAAATAAATAAAAATTTTACTGTCGCATGTGATGGTTTCTTTAATATTATATACCTTGTTGGTATTATTTGATTTAAAAGTAGACCTTTTATTTGTTGGTTTTGTTTTTTTGCAGGCTACACATTTATTACATTTATAAAAACCATTGGTAAGTGGTAAAGGATTTATTGTATTTTTTATTGTTACTTGATCTTTTGTGTAATTTTTTGTCAGATGCATTTTTAAGTTTGGAGCCCCTCTGAAGACAATTTGTGGTCTTTCAGGGATTATATCTTTGAGGATTGGATCCTCTTTTAAAAGGTGCCAGTGTCTGTTCATAAATTTTCTTAAGTGCTTGTTTTTGTCGTTGTAGTCTAATATTATGGGCAAGACTACTTTTTTTTGTTGGTAAGTTTTTTTTCTATGTATAAGATCCTTTTGGTTATTTTTTGATGTTTGTATTATAGTAGACTCAATCTGCTTTTTATCATAACCTTTATTAATAAGACTATATTTTTAATTTTATTTGCCTATTGTATACAAGTAGTGTTGTCTGAGCAGTTTCTCCTGAGTCTAGTAATTTGGCTCTGAGAGATACTATTGAGCCAAGCCTTATTATGGCAGCTTTTAGTGTTAATATAATTATTTACATGGACATCTTTAAAATGGGTTTTAGTATTGATTGCACAATTTTTAATATAAATATTTAAATCTAAATATGTGATTTCTTTATTACTGATTTCTGAAGTTAAAACTATGCCTTCCTGATTGGAATTCTTTCCAGATAAAAATAAGGTCATCTATATATCTGGCATAGGATACCAGGTTTGACGTCCAGCCATGTCCACTCCAAATGTATCTCTCTTCCCATTCTGCCATAAAGAGGTTGGCATAGCTGGGCGCAAACCTGGTACCCATGGCAGTGCCTCTATTTTGCAAATAAAAAGAATCTTTAAACCAAAAATAATTATTTTTTTAAATCAGTTCAATACCTTCTATTAAAAGATTAATTTGGTCTTGCTCCATAGAATTATCATTTTCTAAAAAATGTTTAACTGCATTACATCCTTTGTCGTGTTGTATAATAGTATATAGTGATTGAACATAACAGGTAATGAGTAAATAGTCATCTTGCCATATAATTTGTTCTAATTTTTTTAAAAGATCTATGATATCTTTAAGATAAGATTTTGCTTTTATAACATACGGTTGGAGTAGGATGTCTATGTATTCTGATAAATTGGAGAGGGCAGAGCCAATTCCGGAGACAATGGGACGTCCTGGGGTTTTTGTTAGATCTTTATGGATCTTTGGAAGGAAATAGATGACTGGAATTTTTGGGTGTATGACATTCATATATTGGTATTCTTTTTTGTCTAATATACCTATAGCCAATCCTTTATCTAAAAAGTTTTATTTTTTCTTTAATGTCCATTGTAGGATCTCTAGTCAATTTCGTATAGGTTGTAAGGTCATTAAGTTGTTTATGGGCTTCTTCTTCGTATTGTTCTTTTGTTAATATAACAAGGGCCCCACCTTTGTCTATGGGCTTGATTACAATGGATTTATCATTATTTAAATCTTTTAAAATTTGTTTTTAATTTTTATTTAGATTAGCTTTCTCTTTATGTTTATTGTTATTTTCTAGATTCCTTATATCTCTTCCAACTTTTTTTTCAAAAATGTCTAAGGCGCTAGATTTGTAATGTGCAGGACAAAAATTTGATTTGCTTTTAAGGTTACTTTTTATATATTTATTAACTGGATTATGGATAGAGGAGTTTCTTGTATCAGTTTGTTTGTTATCACTATTAGAGGCAAAAAACCTTTTTAATGTGGCATTTCTAACAAATGTATTGATCTCTATAAAGGTCATGAAAGAGTTATAAGGTTTTGTTGGAGCAAATTTAAGTCCTTTTTTCAGGACATCTGTTTCAGTTTTACTTAAGTTTTTATTTGATAGATTAAAAATGCCTGTGGGTGAAGAACTTGAATGTTCTGCTAAAATCTTTCTATTCGTCCTTTTTTGCTGTCTTCTCCCTGATTTTCGTCCTCTAGGTCTCTCTTTTGACTCTTTATTGGGGTGATGTTTAAGTGATTTGTATGAGGTTTTCTGTTGGAGGGAATTTCTAAAAAAGTCTCATCAAATGGCTCGCAAAATGATAGTGCGTGGTATCTATTTTTTGTCGTTAAATCATTTGGAGTATTGGGTTCGTGTTCATCGTGTCTTTTGTGATTCTTTGCAGTAACTTTCTCCCAAGAATAGTGTCTTTTCTTATATTTCTGTTGTGGAGAAAGTGGTTCGTATGTGTATCTATGTGTTTTGGGTCTGACAACTAGTGGTGAAATACTATGGGAGTTTATTTCTTCTTTGTGGTGTTGCTCTCTTTCTAAGAGGTGTGTGTTGTCTTTCCTATTGTGATCTGAAGGTTTGGTGTAGTTGGAGGTTTTTCTACTCTTATTTTCTGTTGTAGTGTATCTATTGTTGTCATTAGCAAAAGTGCCTCTGTGTGAAATTTCATTAGGTGATTTGTTCCAATAGTGCACATGGGATTTTCCAATATATTTCCTTGGAGATCTGTATTAATTGTATGTGTTATATTGTAATCTGTTTTTTTTCTTTTACTTCTTTGAATGGTCGTTTGTACCTAAAGGAGTTGTGTTCAGTGTCTGTGTGACGATAATTATTGGTGTTTTTTTTTTATATTGATTGTGTGGGTTTTTTTTTTTGCATTGTATGTGCAAATTTGATTTTGAGCATAGTCTCGTCTATCTCTATTATATTTTGTGATTTTGATCTTTTTTGTGTCTATTTAGATATAAGGAATCTAGAAAATAACAATAAACATAAAGAGAAAGCTAATCTAAATAAAAAATTTAAAACAAATTTTAATAGATTTATATAATGATAAATCCATTGTAATCAAACCCGCAGACAAATGTGGGGGCCTTGTTATATTAACAAAAGAACAATACGAAGAAGAAGCCCATAAACAACTTAATGACCTTACAACCTATACGAAATTGACTAGAGATCCTACAATGGACATTAAAGAAAAAATAAAACTTTTTTTAGATAAAGGATTGGCTATAGGTATATTAGACAAAAAAGAATACCAATATATGAATGTCATACACCCAAAAATTCCAGTCATCTATTTCCTTCCAAAGATCCATAAAGATCTAACAAAAACCCCAGGACGTCCCATTGTCTCCGGAATTGGCTCTGCCCTCTCCAATTTATCAGAATACATAGACATCCTACTCCAACCGTATGTTATAAAAGCAAAATCTTATCTTAAAGATACCATAGATCTTTTTAAAAAATTAGAACAAATTATATGGCAAGATGACTATTTACTCATTACCTGTGATGTTCAATCACTATATACTATTATACAACACGACAAAGGATGTAATGCAGTTAAAAAAAATTAGAAAATGATAATTCTATGGAGCAAGACCAAATTAATCTTTTAATAGAAGGTATTGAACTGATTTTAAAAAAATAATTATTTTTGGTTTAAAGATTCTTTTTATTTGCAAAATAGAGGCACTGCCATGGGTACCAGGTTTGCGCCCAGCTATGCCAACCTCTTTATGGCCGAATGGGAAGAGAGATACATTTGGAGTGGACATGGCTGGACGTCAAACCTGGTATCCTATTCCAGATATATAGATGACCTTATTTTTTTATCTGGAAAGGCCCTATAAATGATGCACAGGATTTTATTAAATTTTTAAATTCCAATCAGGAAGGCATAGTTTTAACTTCAGAAATCAGTAATAAAGAAATCACATATTTAGATTTAAATATTTATATTAAAAATTGTGCAATCAATACTAAAACCCATTTTAAAGATGTCCATGTAAATAATTATATTAACACTAAAAGCTGCCATAACAAGGCTTGGCTCAATAGTATCTCTCAGAGCCAAATTACTAGACTCAGGAGAAACTGCTCAGACAACACTACTTTTATACAACAGGCAAATAAAATTAAAAATATAGTCTTATTAATAAAGGTTATGATAAAAAGCAGATTGAGTCTACTATAATACAAACATCAAAAAATAACCAAAAGGATCTTATACATAGAAAAAAAACTTACCAACAAAAAAAAGTAGTCTTGCCCATAATATTAGACTACAACGACAAAAACAAGCACTTAAGAAAATTTATGAACAGACACTGGCACCTTTTAAAAGAGGATCCAATCCTCAAAGATATAATCCCTGAAAGACCACAAATTGTCTTCAGAGGGGCTCCAAACTTAAAAATGCATCTGACAAAAAATTACACAAAAGATCAAGTAACAATAAAAAATACAATAAATCCTTTACCCCTTACCAATGGTTTTTATAAATGTAATAAATGTGTAGCCTGCAAAAAAACAAAACCAACAAATAAAAGGTCTACTTTTAAATCAAATAATACCAACAAGGTATATAATATTAAAGAAACCATCACATGCGACAGTAAAAATTTTATTTATTTACTGGAGTGCCCTTGTGGTCTCCAGTATATTGGTCGGACTATTAGACCCCTAAAGAGGCGTATAGCAGAACATTGTATAAATATTGAAAATAATTATAACAAACATTCTGTGTCTTCTCATTTCTGTAAACATAACAACGATCCCAAATTTCTCACATTTATGGGAATCACTACAGTAAAAAACCATTGGAGAGGTGGTGATTTTATTAAAAAGATAGGACAAAAGGAGATGGAATGGGTTTTTAAAATTGATACTCTACACCCTAATGGGTTAAATATAGATTTCGACCTTTTTAATTGTTTATAATCTTTACAATTACTTATATCCTTTATATCTATTTTTTACATATTCTTTATAAAGATTTATTTCTTTCTTACTTTTAAATATTGGTATTTTTAACCTATTTTTATTATCCCCTTTTTTCCTGCTTTTATATTTGTTTATTTCTATATGCATTCTAGTCATTTATATTTAACAGAGGATTCTTATTGTTTTTTATGACTATTACTTATGTTTGAAAGTTATTCTCTGTATACCTATATGTTTTCCCATATTTGATGTTAATAGCACTAGGCTTACTTCCATCCACATATACATATTATTTATTATTTTCCTCTTTTATTCATATATTTTTCCATATATTGGAAGGCATGGCCTGAAGTTGTGGGAGGGGCTATAGACCTATAAAAGGGACTCCCCCCTCTCCCTACTTACCTTTGTTGGTCAGACGAATAGACTGTTCAAGGTCAGCATTTGCATGAGATCCACTTCCAGGTCATACAAGACACCATTTTGGTTTCAGCTTTGCTCCATGAGGTCTCTTACTCCAAGCTGTGTCCAGGAATCCTGCAGCAGGGATTTCCGTTAATCCAGTGGCTTTCTCTCCGGTCAGCATCGCATTTGGTGTCTCAGGGACTCTCAAACCGTAAGTTTACCCACCTGTCGCGCCAGGATTAGTTCCCACGGCGTTCAACACAGCACGGGTCCTCACTTTACGGTTTCCTTTCGTTTTGCACGGTTATTTTGTTACTTTATACTCACCTAGCTGTTTATGTAAAATCTGTTGGTTAAAATCTGTTTTGGTTAAAAATCTGTTGGGTTAAAACTACAAACGACATACAATGTAGTACAGGCTTCTCAGATATTATTGCATTTCATGTACAAACCACTGCATTTGGGCCTACACACTGACCCCTATCGGTCATCGGTGTACTACAGGTTTCTTAGACGTTTTTGCATTTCATGTACAAACCACTGCATTTTCACTGCATTTTCACCAAGACACTGACCCCTACCGGTCATTCTGTGTACTACAGGCATCTCAGACATTATTGCATTTCATGTACGAACCACTGCATTTGTGCCTACACACTGACCCCTATCGGTCATCGGTATACTACAGGTTCTTAGACGTTTTTGCATTTCATGTACAAACCACTGCATTTTCACCAAGACACTGACCCCTACCAGTCATTTGGTGTAACTACAGGCATCTCAGACATTATTGCATTTCATGTACAAACCAACGAACCACTGCATTTGCGCCTACACACTGACCCCTACCGGTCATTCGGTGTACTACAGGCTTCTCAGACATTATTGCATTTCATGTACAAACCAACGAACCACGGCATTTTCGCCTACATGCTGATCCTTAACGGTCATTCAGTGTACTACAGGCTTCTCAGACTTTATTTCGCTTCATAAGCAAACAAACTAACTACAGCATTTTCACTTTTATACTGACTCCTATCTGTCAAACGGTATACTACAGGCTTTTCAGACATATGGTTATTCCCCTCATAACATTCCCACTATAATTATAATTACACAATAACACTTCCTTATAAATCATGCTTACTATGATATAATCATTCCTGCATACCTGCCTTCATAGGCATTTAGTTACATTACTGACAATACGCATACATTTACCCAAGAATGCACATACTATTTAAAGCACTATGCAGTTTTCCAGAGTCTAATACGGAATATTTGCACGCTTAAAATATAAGTCCTTCCAATTATGTATTTTCACTTATTAGGTTATTCAGCTGCCAGTCATGGTTCACTACACTCATGTTTCGGGGTACAGTTGTGTTCCATATCACACATGATATAACACTCCCGACAAGTTAATTTCCTTCAAACAGGGGCATTACAAGCATACAATAAACATTGGGACAGAGCACTTTGCTCTATTAAACTTGCATAACACACATATGGATATACGCTTTTAAATGTCTATAAAAGCGATTTTCATACATTGTTTTACCCATCTGGGATACAGGTATTAATAACCTTTACGACCAGTAAGGGTATCTAATCATACTACCAGGTACATACACCTGCTCATGTGGTATATACATACATTTTCTGTTTCCCCCTGGGTATATCCTTAGCGTACTGGCAATTAGGGACTATAGGTTTCCAATAGATATTTTCCTTTCTTGGCATCTACGCCTGTCGTATAGTGGTCCCGCGAGGCCAACACCCCGCCTCAACGCTCGGAGGCAAACACCCATCGGGCCACTCGTGAGCTAGCCGCCTCGCATGGTATATAGAGAGGGCCTCACCTGTCACTCCCTTCCCCTTTTTTATGGTTACAGTCACCGAGAGGCCAACATCCTGCCACTATGTTTGGTGGCCACAAAAATCCCCTCGCGCCATTGCATAGATAGAGCCTCTCAAGCCACTTGGCAACTAGCAGGGCCTCACCTGTCACCAAACAAAGGATTAATTGTTTTGCCTTGCGGCTTTAGCTAGCAAGCCAGTACTAGCACACTATGGGTTCATATAATAATGGCTATCTTCATGATTTTTAGTATGTATCAAGCACGTGGTAAGGATTTCTCTCTACCTAACACTCCAGCTAGAGTCAACACACTTTCACTTGGAGATGTTGCTAGTCCCACAGGACAATTTTGTCCCAACACAGCGGACGATAACGTTTCAGGCTCCAGGCTCTAGCACCTCTGGTAGGACGTAGCGAACTACCAGAGACAAATTGGGTCGTCTCATTCTCTTTGGCAAATCCCAGATTTGCAACAATTTCCATGTTGGCACATGTAGTTTCAGTGCATGCAGACTGTTGCAGATATGTTCCCAATATGTCAGGGCACATGCAAAACCATGTGTCCCAATAAATGTACCCCGAACCTTACTTCTCGTCTGTAAACATTATGCATTTCCAGTACTTTCTAACTTATCACCCTTCCAGACATTTAGTTTATTTCCTAATCTCCGATTTTAAAGGCCTTTTGTTCAGGTATTGCCATATACTTTTGGGGGAATCTAGAATGCCCTAACTTGCCGTCATCACAGCAGCATCCAACAGCTGGCATTACACTCATGGCCCAAGAAATGGCAGAAAGATTTCTACCTGGGCCTCTCCGATCTACACCATTTACAGTGTGACGCAATCCCATTGGGATTGTCACAGGGAATCTTCCCTCACACTGTAACTGATCATAGACTTATCTGCACCTCACGCCTCGGCTACCCCATAATCTCAACTCCCTCATACCCTCCGAGGAGTTTTCATTACAGTATGCCACCATTGTTCATGCCATGACAACTATCACTCAAGCAGAGAGGGGAAGCCTGGTTAAGTAAAACTGATATCACAAACGCATTTCAGACTGCCACCATCCACCCTGCACTGGCACTTACAGGGCATTTATGGGCAGCAGTTATATATTTCTTCTCCCGCTTAACTTTCGGGTCAAGAGCAGCCCACAATCTTCAATATATTCGTTGAACTCTTTACTGGTTGTGGTTAAACATATCTAGATACCCCACAGTCATACACTCCCGAGATAATTTCTTGTTGGTCAAAGGGAATGCCTTTCCCTCTAGAAGCTTCAAGGAAGCCATTAGTATGTCTGAACACTTGGGTGTCCCAGTATTCCCTAAGGTCACAGAAGACCCAGACACTGTCGTTACATTCCTGGGCATACAACTTGACTTGGCATCCATACCAACAAGTTACCACGCGAGAAATAGGAACAGTCGCAACAACACCAATTACCACCTCCTGCTTGGTACTTGCAACCACATGGAACTACAATCCCTACCAGGTTCCTTAAATTTTGCCATGCACATCGTACCGCAGGCCACGCTTTCATCTCAGACCACTTTGCTTTTTCCTCCCTCCCGAATGATGATTAGGGGCTGTCCCTAGACAACCAAGCCATGGCAGACCTACACACTTTCTTAACCACACGTAATGGTAAATTATTGTGGCAGCCGCCATGGCAGGGGGTCATTTATGGTCAAGGTCATGGATTACATGAACCTCGCCAACATAGCCGGGCTCTGACTAAACTGGCCTTGTCCACCAGCACTCAACACGCTTGCTACAGGGTTTTCCACTTATACAATACGTTTCATGTCAGACCATCACTTAGATAGCTGGTTTGAGGTTTCACCACGTATGTCCTTTGCCTCTTTTTTGCCACCTTAAGTTAATAATTCTCGCACAACACGGTTAAACTTTATCTCACTGGCATTCAACACTATACGTATTTCTCCATCCCAAACAACAAGGCTTCCTATCCTCCTACCCCATACATACCTTACTTAGAGACATGGCCAAGCGGACGTTCCCGCTAAAACTAAATACTGGCCATAGACATACAATGTTCAAACCATGACAGAACCACTCGATCATGCACTTCCGAGCCACGCACCAATGCAGTTATCAAAACTGCTACCTATCTAGCCTTTAACGGCTTTCTCAGGCCAAAATAATAACTCACTATCAGCGGCCAACATCATAAACAAGAGTGCCGGGTGACCTCTTATCTTCTAAAACACACAGACCACTATGTCCGGTCCCTTCCTAAAACTAAGATGAGTCAGAGGGGCGAGCCAGTGCATATAACCTACTACCTTACAAGCAATGCTGGGTGCCCGGTTAAGGTACTGATTACGTTCTTGGGCACGCCACCATACGCACCACTGAACCATTACTGTCGCTGTACGATACTGTCCTTACCACAGGTAAGTTCATGCACTATGTCCACCTACTCATTCATCGTGCTCGAACTAAACCCTAGCGACTACTCAGGGCACTCCTTTGGATAGGAGCAGCTTACACAGCCCATAGCCAAGATATCCCGCACACGTTAAGACACGGGGCCGCTGGGAATCATAGGCTTATGCGATGTACATACCACAGCCGATTCAGGAATTAGGACGCTTTCATTAAAATGTCTAACTGATGGTTAACAAATGCACTATGATCCTGTATAATGTTTTGCATTAATATGTCTCTTTTTGCCCACTTTTTACCGGCTTACAGCATACGTCGGTTTCGGCACACCTCAACCGATTATTCCTAAAGCTACATCTCTACAACCCATCTTATTCTATATCATATGAGAATGCCCCGAACACAAATTGGAAGGCATGGCCTGAAGTTGTGGGAGGGGCTATAGACCTATAAAAGGGACTCCCCCCTCTCCCTACTTACCTTTGTTGGTCAGACGAATAGCCCCACCATCCACTCCCATTGTTCATATTTCCTCTATGTAAGCCCACTTTTTACCGGCTTACAGCATACGTCGGTTTCGGCACACCTCAACCGATTATTCCTAAAGCTACATCTCTACAACCCATCTTATTCTATATCATATGAGAATGCCCCGAACACAAATATATATATACTGATTGTAATTATATTCTCCTTTTTTTTTTAATCATACCCCTAATATCTTTATAGGTTATATTGAGTATATATTTTAACCCAAGATGCCTTCTATTTTTGTATACATTATCTTGTATAAATACTTTAATCTGCTCTAAAAAGCTGCCAATTATTACAGATATTGTTTTTTATGTTAGTAAGGTAATACTGAATCCTGTACCAGCTTGCGTTCCACAGATGGAACGCACACAATATCATGGCTCCACCGTGCCGCGTCACTTCCGGTATGACGCTTGCGTTCCATAGATGGAACGCATACAATACCACGGTCCAATCGCGCTGCGTCATTTCCAGTATGACGCGTGCGTTCCACCGGTGGTTTAACAGGAAGTATTCCACACCACCACATTGGTCAATATGGCGCCGCGTCACTTCCGGTATGACGCGAGCGCGCCAATTTTGAAACCAGGAAACAGTAAGTGACTGATACTTCACAGATGAAGCTAATAACTTTGAATACAATACTTTATATATTTGAACATTACCAGGACTTTGCCCACACACTTCTGAGGAAGCCTTTTTAGGTGAAACGCGTAAAGTGGACTTTTTTCATGGACTTTTCTACAGAGTGATAGTTTTATATATATTCTGTTTTTATTGTTTTTATGTTCAATAAATAGTTACTATACTTTTATCACTCTTAGATACCATTTTATTTTATATTTAATTTCCTGGTTGTCATCATATCCTATGGTGGGGATTATACCACCTATGCTTTAAAATCTAGAGCGAGGGACGCTCTAGTACATGTGAGTACGCTACCTTGCACTTATTCATTTTCCTTTAAGATACTGCAATATACTACACTATAAGGATTTCTATGTTTCTACATGTGTTATCTGTTTGAGGACACTAAGAGGCCGACTACTTCAAACCAATCCAGAGACCGGGATCATTCCGTCTAGGTGCAACAACAGTAGAGCTCTGGTAAATGTGAGTTTGCATTTATCTTTTTGCATTTTATATTTTTTAAGCACTTACAATACTACACTATCATTTTGAATGTTTTCTCTTTGAGGTTTATTGAAAACTACGACCATAAGGACTCGAGTACGTACATTTGTATTGTATAAAGGGCGCGGTTTCCATTTGTTTCTCTGTTCACATATGTATTTTTTAGCTCCATCTATTGTGTTTTCTCACCACGGCTGTGCGGGGAGCTGGTAGACTGCCTTGGTGGGTTGCTGAGTGGGCAGAGACCAGCGGTACTCTGCCCTGGTGCCAGCGCTACCACTGAAGTAGCCTGGTTGGAGCCTGGTTGTGGGAGGGGGAGACCGACCGTCTCCCCTCTGGGTACACAGCTCTGGGGCTGGGGGACAGGACCGACCGTCCCTACCTCTTGTGCTGCAAGTGCAAAGACTACGGTCCCATCTGCACTGTTGGGGGGTGTAACATCTCCCCTTGGTGGGTTAGGCTGCCGCTGGAGAGAGGGTGTAACAAGCTCCTCTCTCTGAACTGTAACCTGCCGCTGGGGAGAGGGGGTAGCAGGCTCCTCTCCGTGACACTCTCTCTGCTGGTGGTGAGGGGGACCAGCTGTCTCCCCTTTCAATATTTTGTCCTGCTGCTGGGGTGCGAGACTGACGGTCTCTGCTCCCTGCAGGACACTCTGCCGCTGGGGAGGAAGGACGATACCTTCAGCTCCCTGGGATACAATCTGCCGCTGGGGAGGAAGGATGACACCTTCAGCTCCCTGGGACTCACTTGACCGCTGGGGAGAGGGACCAACTGTCTCCTCTCCTAAGAACACACACTGCCGCTGGGGAGGAAGGACGACACCTTCAGCTCCCTGGGATACACACTGCCGCTGGGGAGGAAGGACTGCACCTTCAGCTCCCTGGGATACACACTGCCGCTGGGGAGGAAGGACTGCACCTTCAGCTCCCTGGGATACACACTGCCGCTGGGGAGGAAGGACTGCACCTTCAGCTCCCTGGGATACACACTGCCGCTGGGGAGGAAGGACTGCACCTTCAGCTCCCTGGGATACACACTGCCGCTGGGGAGGAAGGACTGCACCTTCAGCTCCCTGGGATACACATTGCCGCTGGGGAGGAAGGACGACACCTTCAGCTCCCTGGGGTACACCTTTGAGTCCCCGTAACGCACTCTGCCACCGGATAGGGCGGCCGATACCTTTGGCTGGATCTGCCATGAACTGCAGGTACTCGTCTACCTGGCTCCTTACGAGCTGCACGTATTTCTCCAGGGGGTTGGTTCCAAAGAAAGCCAGCCGCATGGTAAACTCTCTGTCATACTGCTCCTGAGTGTAGCTGGGTGCCATGCTTGCGCTGCTGAAGTTGGTTCTTTTGTAGATAGGGTCGCTGTACGGGTACTGGCGTTGCCCTCAATTTGTAATCCAGGAACTGGTGTTGTATTATAGCTGTCCTTCTGGGCTGTGGAAATGATCCCGTCGCTTGCCACCAATGTAACGGATCACCTGGCACCCAGACTGGGTACCTCCGTTGAAGGATGCTCCTAGCACTTCCTGAGGACTCCAAGCACTGCAGCAGACACCAAAACCACCGAACTGTAGGAGCATATGAATGCTCTCAAGCATATGAATGCTGTAGACAGTTGAATAGGAACCATACGAATAGGTTTACTCTCCTAGCATTCAAACTGGAACAGCATACAATAAATCCTTCCCCCAATAATGAGACAACACTTCACTTTGAGGGTTAAAACAGGAACTCTCTGTAATGGCCACACACTGGCTTTTATGCAAGTCCCCATGCAAGGGGACATCCCACAGGGTGGGACACAGTACAACCAATCGTTACGGGGAACCATAAAACACACCCACATTTACATCACAATCCCACCTCTCTGTCCAGGAGATAACTGTGAAGTAATCCAATTATCTCCCAGGACAGAGGCAAGACTCCATTAACCACATGGCAGTAACAATACAATAAAAGACATAAAATTACATAGTTACATTTATTCCATAAAACATAGACATTCTACATATTCCCAGATAGCTTAGATCTGAGTGCACATTACTACCGAATGGCGCTCAGATCACATAAATACAGTTCAATCGCCATGGAGCCAAAGTCTTTCATACAGTCTTTCAGTATACGGCTGGGCTCCATGGCATAGCTATCTGGGGTAGCATGGCTTTAACAGTCTACAGAAAGGCATGAATACACTTTGCATGGAAAATAAAAGGTTTTAACTGCCGGGCCATAGTCTAAAGGGAGCAGGCGAGCAACCTGGCTCCTCCAGTGGACAGTGGCGAGGCTGGTTTCGCCACACTATAGTCACCAGAACAACCACAGCTTATTGAATTTGTTCTGGTGAGTAGAATCATTAGCTTCAGGCTTTTTGCTGTAAACACTGTCTTTTCAGAGAAAATGCAGTGTTTACAATACAGCCTAGTGATTAACTTCACTGGCCACTCTTCAGATGGCTTTTAGAGCTCCCTCCAAACATTCAGTATCTCCCCCGTCTGCATGCAGACACTGAACTCTCCTGATAGAGATTCATTGATTCAATTCATCTCTATGAGGAGATGCTGATTGGTCAAGGCTGTGTTTGCATCATGCTGGCTCTGCCCCTGATCTGCCTCCTTGCCAATCCCATAGGGAAGTATTGTGATTGGATCAGGCTACCACTTCTGATGATGTCAGCAGACTGCTTGTTTTTCTGAGTCTAACAGAAAACTCAGAAGATGTAACTTAGCATAATTTGTTTGTTTTTTTATGACAGTGGTACATATCAAGTGTAAGAAATACTCAGCAAAAATACAACATATATGTAAAAAAGTAATCCCCTCCCCCTCTCTCTCTCCCCGCAAACATTGACATAAATTGGTGAAAAAATGGTGACAAGTTAAAGCACAATATACACCATAAAGGATACCCTGGGGTGTCTGCTTTAGCAAATGATAACCTTCTTCTGTTTCCTCTACTGCTGTTCTCCCTAGCCTACGATTCCTTCCCTGGAGTGTCCCTCTCTTCCTCTGCGGCTCCTGTCCCTCTACTTACTGTCACCCCGCCCCCCCGTCCCAATATCAGTTACTCACCTTCCACGGCTGCCTCAGGTAGTTGAGAGCAGGCTCCCTCACTCTCCACTGCTTTTCTCCCAGACTTCTTCGGTGACTCCTGGATCTGTCCAGCAGGTGGTGCCTGGTTCTTCTATACAGTTGGATGCACTTGCCGGATCTTCTCAGTTGGTGGCGCCTGTCTCTTCTATGTCGATTGAGACCATGGTGGATCGTCGCGATCGGTTGATTCCTGGACTCCCTTCATTACGTTTGGCACTGGCAGTTCACTGGTGAGTGTGATTTATTTTATTTTTTTTCCTTGGCAGGTCAATCGGGGGCACAAAGGGGTTTCCACTCTGGCCTTCGTTTTTTTTTGTTTTTAGATGGGAGCGGGGGCACTTGTACGTGGGGATCCAACTTTAGATAATTAGCTTCGGTCGGTCTGGTCTCCCTCTGCTTCTGTCCCGCTTGCGCAGTCAGTTAGCGGGGGTATCGGGGGCCCCCTCGTGTGGAGTGGGTGACAGTGCTTCCTCCTCGAGGTTGTGTCCATCTGGGCCTGCAGCGCTCAGTACAGGGGCTGGTGATTCCTTGGGTGGCACTGCCTATATGTGTTGGTCAAGCTCCCTGAGCTTGCATTTGAAACAAGAAGTTAGGGATAAATCTGTAAAGGGGAATTTGTGGGGGATTTCTCACTTTTGCCACTGGAGGATGCCACTTGAGAACTCCAAAAAATACAAGTAGAAAACTTTGTTACAGAAAGATCCCAAAGACATTTGGGAATTAGATCCGGGCTTTTTCAATCCTGGCTAGTGTTATTGGAGAAAAATCTTCCCCAAAAGTGCTCGGCTTTTTTCTGCTATCCGGACACCATACTTGTCGTACCTATGGTTGCCTAGGCTGGCTGAGATATGATGAGCAGTTCCGTCAACGGCTGGCGATTCACATATGAATAGAACAAGCTCCATAACGAGATATACAGACGCCTCCGAATCTGACTTAAGTTACAACAACAATAGGAGCAATTCACAATCCTCATAA
Source organism: Pelobates cultripes (assembly GCA_933207985.1). Classification (NCBI taxonomy): domain Eukaryota; kingdom Metazoa; phylum Chordata; class Amphibia; order Anura; family Pelobatidae; genus Pelobates; species Pelobates cultripes. Next base: position 156,384,558 of record OW240912.1, read on the forward strand.
AGGCATCCTTAGACAGGATAAGTCAGTAACGTTCTCATGGGCCAGATGGACATTGGTCTTTGGCTTTCGTTCATGACGAGCCCAGCCACTCACCAGGGTGGTTTCTCATCCTTTCTTAGACGCATCTTAGACCAAGTTGGAAGTTCAACGACAGTCAGTGTATGTGGTGTTTCCCCCCCCCCTTCTTGCGTTGTTTTAAGCGGAATAGGTCAGGTGAGATGGGCGACATGGGACTTAAGGGCAATGACACTGGTGCTCGTAAACATGATGCGCTTATGGCTAAGTCGTTATAATTGTTGGGTGGCGGACTTCCTGCTTGGGTTTTTTGAGCAGGGGTTTTGGATCCCTTTTTCTATTCACCCACCTTCGATTATGGTTCGGAACCTGCTGTCGGTTCGGGAGTACCTTCATGTTGTACGGGACAAGATTGAGAAAAAGGTGTCCCTGGGTCGTATGGCTGGGCCACTTGGTGACCCCCCACTGGTTAACCTACGGGTTTCACCATTGGGCATTATGTCTAAGAAAGAGATGGGGAAATTTCAACTGATTCATCACTTGTCGTACCCTCACGGGAGTTTGGTGAATGATGACATTTCAGCGGAACTCTGTTGAATGTCTTACACCCCGTTCGATGTTGTGATCTGCATGGTTAGGTCGGCGGGTCCTGGGGCTTTGCTTGCAATGGCTGACGTGGAATTGGCATTACGTCTTCTTCCGGACCCTCCTTGGTTGTTTTTTCGAAGATCAGTAGTACGTGGATATGTGCCTCCCGATGGGATGCTCCATATCCTGCTTTTACTTTGAATGTTTAACACATTCCTGGCATGGGTTGTGCTTCATGAGTCAGTGCTGCATTACCTTGATGATTTCCTGTGTGTGGGCCTTGTGCTTCAGCAGTTTGGAATTCCCCTGGCTCACGATAAGACAGTCGGGCCGGTTATGTGTCTTAGTTTCTTAGGCATTGAAATCGATTCCACGTAACTGGAGTGCTGCTTGCCCCGGGATTAGATCGAGTATATATACTCTCACACACACACACAAAATTGTATGTATATATGTGTGTGTGTATGTTTGTGTGTGTGTATATATTTGTGGTCAGGGACGAATGCCGTATAAATGTGGACCTATACTTATAACCATAAAGAATGGTGAGTGGGTAACTAAGCGCAGTCAGCAAGGTATGGAGGTAAGTCAGCGGTTATATAGGCCGGTTGCAACCCCTCCCACAACTCCTTCCTATTTGTAGTCAGGAAAGAAAGCCGTATAAATGTGGACCTGTACTTATAACCATAAAGCGACGAAACCGACGTACAGGTAGGCCTGTAAATAAAGAGGGCAAAAAGAGAATTATCAATCCCCACACATTAATACTTATACATATACATTCTGTTACCCATGAGGTCTTATTTTGCCAATTGTTTAAATGCATGTCTTAGCTCTTTCTCAGGTTGAGGTATGTAACAGTTATATGCCGATGATTTCCACCGGCCTAGTTTTTTGATGATATGTACCGGTACATTTTGGCTGGGTGCTGAGGTTGCTGCTCTGATACGAAATGAGTGGCCGGTGAAAGCCGCGGGATCGTACACGATTCTTATGAACAATAACCTTACGTATTTGATGAATTTAGAGGTAGTTAGTGGGTGACCGTGTACGTCAAGGAGGGGTTTGGTTGATCTGACAAGGACACATGAACTTGTCAAATAGTAGTACTGGGCACCAAATGTTACCAGTTGGGTAAAATTGAATGTCAAGGGGTGGACCGGTTTGATTGGTTTTGTAATGTTGTATTGACAGTGCGTAGTGATCTCCTATTTTGTTTAGGTGTGAAATGCATAGCATATTTGACTTGTCGTTGCTGGTGAGTTTGTCGGGTCACAAGAAAACATAAAATGCCAGGTATATGGCTGTTTTGATCGTATTGTTCATGTGGACACTGGGAAATAGAGAACTTACGCCAATACATAGTACAAAAATTGATTCCTATGGGGTCTACGACCAGAAATCTCTACCCCAGTCAAAGTCAACACCGACGACAATTTATCTAAATGGTCTGCTCATACAAACTGATGCAGTTCTTAATAGAATTAGAACAAGATGACTTTGATAAAGTCATTCAGAATCTAAGGGAAGAAACCAAGAAGGTAAAAATGTATCAGAATACCTTAGCGTATCCGCTCATGGAGACAAAACTAAAAAACAAACAATCTTGAGTCCTTTAAATCCTACATCAAAGATAAGAAACATCAGAAATTTGTAAGGGATCATAGAGATTTCAAAGAAGGAAACATATTTTGAACTAAAAAACAACTGAGAAAAAGGTATATGAACAGAACAAGCTCCATAACGAGTTATGCAGACGCCTCAGAATCTGACTTAAGTTACAACAACAATAGGAGCAATTCACAATCCTCATAAAGGCATCCTTAGACAGGATAAGTCAGTAAGGTTCTTAGAATCTCAACCTATCCCCAGTTCCTCAGTAACCACCACTACCTCAGCCCCTTTTTTAGACCAACAATGGCTGACTCCACAGAGAGGTAGACTAAGGGACAGAGGAAAATGGGGATACAAAGCAGATCGGGCAAACAAAAGACAATAGACACTGACGATAAGAATAAGGGCAATAACACAAACTCCAACTCCTGGAGCAAATAAATTTGACTGGCTTAAATATACTAATTTATTGGGCAGAAAATTGGCTCTTTACTCATTACACAAACGAAAGGAGAATAGATTATGCAGGGACATTGGCATTCCCAATGAGGATCACGCACATCTACAGTCTTTAGTACAACTATTGGACGAACAGAACAATATTCCCCCTCCGAGTTGGTACACCCCCAACTTTAGAGATGTTACTAATGTGGACCTCTTTGTCCAAATGACCACCAATAAGATTGAACAACTACAGATATTGCCAATAAAAAAACAATCTAACTTACAACGAACAAAGAGCTCTCACTGAAATATGCAATAATAAAAATGTGATCATAAAACCATCTGATAAAGCAGGTAATACCGTCCTACTTAATCGGGACATGTACATTTCCATGTGTATGGAACACCTGATTGATGCATTGTGCTATGAAAAGCTCCCTAAAGATCCTACTACAGTTTTCCTTGAAGAACTGAAAAAGATTCTGAACAAGGCTTCAGAAAGCAACATAATTACCAACGAGGAATTTAAATTACAATCCTACAATTGCAACTTTTTACTGTCTCCCTAAGGTGCACAAAAACAAACAACATCCACCGGGAAATAATTCATTAACTGAGAATGCAAACAAGTTTATTGAAAAACTTCTACATCCATACGTAACGCAACTAGCATCCTATGTTCAGGATACCAAACAGGCATTACTAATCTTGGAATATCTGGTGGTCCCCCCCGTACACCCTATTAGCCAGCCTGGACAATACAGATTTGGCAAACCATCTGTCACCCTTTCCACGTATAACTGCCCGCAGACCAAGAAACCTGAAAGATCTCTTGGTACACAGCCATATGGAACCAGTTTCTACCGCCCCCCGAACATGGCTTGCCACCACAAATGGCATGTCCAGATGTGGACATTGCAAGGCCTGCGATTACATCAAACCTGCCAAAATTGTTGAATGCACACAAACACGCACGCAATTTCCCATCAAACAATTTATCAATTGCAGTTCCACAAAAGTAGTGTATCTGATAACCTGCAGCTGTGGAATACAATATGTAGGTAAAACATATCAGCAGTTCAGAAGACAAATTCTCCAACATGTGAACACAGTAACAAATTCCAACATTACCACCCCAGTGGGAAACCATGTGAGGATGGTACATAACAGTGATAGCAATTTCAAGCTCTTGAACTAATTACCCTAAATTCAAGAAAGGGTAATTTTAATTTGAGACTACTAAAGATCTTTCTTGAATCTTAATGGATTCACATACTCCAGAATTTATCACCTCGTGGACTAAATGAGGAGTTTAATTTCACCCCTTTTATTCATGACTTAACCTTACATTTCTGAAAACCCTCAATTTTCTTTTAGTCCCCTGTTTCCCCATTTAGTTAATAATCCCTGGTAAGTTGTTCTAGTACCATTAAAGAGTACTACTAGGTTTGCATCTCATAATGGAAACCTCCAACTCATAAACCCAGTAAACATCGGATCTGGGCACAATCAGCCATCTATTCTCGTGCCCACTAATAAAAATACAGTAATAACATTAATAGGACGGCCTTATTAAAACTCAAATTCCATCCATTACCGCCTGACATTATTACATAAACTGAACACTAACAACAATATATTACCTGAAGCTTATAAGGGATGCCCGTTTATCATTTGTCCCTCTGACTTAATACAGTATAGATTAAGATCCTTACTGTTACTCCTGACAGACAGACAGAATCAGTCACTTGTCTGTGCTCTCTACCACACGAACATAATAGCATAACATTGATGGATTACATCGCAATCTCTAATATCCATTTAGCATATTACCTTTTTCTACAAACTCATTACTAATCAATATGAAGGAGGTTAAAGGAAGTAGGAGCCCAGGGCATGGTCTCCCAATTCATCTCCTCAAACACACTTTCCCATTCTAGTACAGTTTGCAATAACTTAATTACTTAATGTTTAGAATAATTACGTATCAACAGAACGTAAAACATTAACCTTTCAATAGTGGAACCATTGTAAATTCAATACGCAGCATATATGGACACTAATTTCTAGAAACTCGTGTAACTCTATTATGGATTATGTTTTTTTCAGTTTCTTCCTTATGTGTCAATCTAGAAACAACGAATCTGGGCATAATCTGCCATCAATTCTTGTGAACATTAATAAAAAAAGTATAACACTATGGACGACACTGCAATCTCCAATATCCATTTAGCATATTACCTTTTTCTACAAATTCACCACCAAATTAACCCCTTAAGGACACATAACATGTGTGACATGTCATGATTCCATTTTATTCCAGATGTTTGTTCCTTAAGGGGTTAACATTAAGGTGGTCAAAGGTAGTAGGAGCCCACGGCATGGTCTCTTATACTCATCTCCTCAAATATACTTCTTCATTCCATTACAGTTTGGAAGAAAGAAATGTTTAATGTTTGGAATAATTACGTACCAAGTGATTGAAATACAAAAGCCTTTTAATAGATAATCCATGGTAAATTTCTTATGCAATATACATAAACACTGATTGTTAGACATTCGAGTAATTCTCCAACTTATCATATATCTTTTCAGTTTCCTTCTCGTGTCAATCTAGACTTTTTACACCTTTCATACTATATTGATTAGAACCCTCACTATTAGGACATATTCACGTTCAACCCGTTCCAAAAATCCTTGATTCTCCTGATTTTAGGGCATACCAGTACGCCTGAGAAACAAAAGTTTCTATTGGATAATTCAAATCTCTCTGGACCAATTAAATCATTGTGTCCCTTATTTAAACCAGGAAGAAATAACTGCCCGGTTACCCTCTGATGAGCTAATCTGCGAAACGCACGTCAGGGTGATTTAGGGCTATCGTACCGATTTTTTGCGATCTGTGCCAAATCTAACACCTATATTTGATAGGAGATTCAGGGCTACATAACCGACTTGTACTATATCTATTGACAGGATACCAATAGAGGGCTATTCTGCCTTTATTTGTTAAACAAGAAACTAGACAGCTTAGTAGAAGTGCGAGCACTTTTATTGCAAGGTTATATATAGAAGACTATAGATTAGCATGAGAACTGGTGATACTAACCACTCTTAATCTTTCTATATCAAGTACAAGTATTCTAAGTGTTAACTATTGCCACCTAGGTGCTGAAGAGTTAACCGCTGCTGCCTGGGTACTGAATTTATAAGCTGAACATGGGTGTCTCTTTATTGTGTTAACTGAAGATAATAGCCACTATTAATCTTCTTATATTAAGTACAGCAATCAAAGTGTTAACTGTGACTACCTGGGTGCTGAACTCGGTCCATTAATCTTGCTATATCAAGCATAGCATTGGAAGAGTTAACTGCTGCAGCCTGGGTACTGCATCTGGGCTATCCCAGAACTGCTGGACTGAGAGCCACTTTAAATATTTAGGATTCTGGGAGACAACACGCAGAGGGGAGCTTTTACTTCACATTTTACCAGTAATCTTTATTATTGTGTGATATAATAGCAGGGGTTAGTACATATCCTTGGTTAACCTGATAGATGCTGCCTGCACTGTATCCCCAGGATAAATTGTCATTGAACAGCTTATCACTAACACAGTGCAGCACTCTTATAGAAATCAGTCAAGTCTCCACATTGGATACTCTCTGTATCTTTAAAATAGTAACAGCTAATATTGTATCTACTGTGTTACATCAGGGATTACCTCCGGGGACGCCCAAAGCTAGAACGCTGCAGAGCTTTTCATAACAGTTTCATATTAGCTGTATCCACATCATAGCTAACTTCACTAACTGTCGTAAAAAACAATTTACCTTACCCATGGCCATCGAAATATAGACATTATTGAGCTACTCATATCCACAACTGGGATAAATTAGCCTAGTTACTGGAGCCACTTTTGTTGGTACAAACTGTACATTCATTTATATATGCGTATTATTTTATCTTCACTGTCTTCACTTATACCACTTGTGTATATAGAGTGTCATGCGCCGTGTGTTTTTTGTCCGATTTGGACTTTTAAACAACCCAGTAAACATTTGTTTTTAGATACATCTCTTTAGATCAGTGGTAGTCAACCTTTTTCTACCACCCACTAATGCATCTTTTTGGTTGAAAAAATTTCCTCACCGCCCACCAGTGCAGTGTGGCTGCACCGCCGCCATTTCCGGGATTTTTTTGTGTACCCCCAAAGGCACTGAATTGTACCTCTGGGGGTACGTGTACCACAGGTTTGGAACCCCTGTACTAAACTGTAGTGTTTGTGTTGTGTGTTCCAGAAAACCCACCACCAAGGGCAGATTGTCTGTAGCAGAGTGCCACATCTCTGTATGACCGATGTTCAGGCCCCTTATTACTGACTTCAAGGTCTTACAATGCCTAGTGCCTGGGTGCACTGTATAGGGTGGGTGACCCCTTCCAGCCCTGTCCGGGCCATGATGGGTGATGTGTTTTGGCTGCTGATTCCTATTGCTGACAGCCTGCCACAAGGAGTCCAACCACAGGTGGACTATCCTGTCACTAACTGCCATCCATCCCATCACTTACATCCTAGTACAGATGGGTCATCCTGTCACTCACATCTAGCTATTATGTCACTCACAACCAGTCACAGGGTGCTATCCGATCACTCACAGCCAGCCATTTTCTCATTCACAAATATTTCATCAAACAGAGGGTGACCCCCTCTCTATTGGACTGCTCTGCTTTAAACTATAGTGCTTGTCGGATGACCCCATCTTGCACTCTGAGTGACCCCCAGCCGGCCATGCACCCTCTACCTCACTGACCTGTGCTTTTTTCTCCGTTTCAGTGGACCTCAACCTTTATGTGCCCAGAAGGCCTCCAGGCCTGCCTGCGTGTCCTTTTCATTGCTTGCCGTCATCCATGGGGTTGACCATTGTGGTGATAGTAACCTCGCCACTAGTTCTTGGAGGGGCCTGTTTGCCAGCCTCCTGCCCTGTGACTATGGCCCCTGTAATAAACTTTGTTTAAAACCACTGTTTGTGCCCTTTTGGACTTATACCAGGAACACTTCAAACTTTCAAAGTGGCACTTCGAACTCCCGAATGGTCGAAGTGATTTGAAGCGGCATTCGAACATGTGGCAGCGGCCATGTTAAGCCGCGAGTACAATGAGTGGTGGATGTAACAATTGTGGGGATTTTATGTGTTTTGGGGGTACTTTTGGGGTTTTATAAAAAATGTTTTTTTCTGCCTGGAGATAATTGAGTTAATACAGCATCTGACTCAATTATCTCCCAGGCAGAGGGGAGGAATTGTATGTTTGTTATGGGAGTGTCATGCGTATAAACACTGTAATGATTGGTCTGTGGTTCCCAACAAGGTCCATGTGAGTGTACCCCTTGCATGGGGATTGTCATATAAGGCCAAGTGGGACACCATTAAAATCAGTTCCTCTTCACCCTCAACATAGAGCCTCGTCTCATGTGTGGAGGGGACTGCTATAGTCACTCTGGTCTGATGAGACTAAAATTGAACTTTTAAGCCATCAAAGAAAATGCTGTGTCTGGGGCAAACCCAACACATTACATCACCCAAAGAACACCATCCCAACAGTGAAACGTGGTGGTGGCGGCAACATCATGCTGTGGGGATAATTAGAGAATTTTAGGAATTATAATCACTAGCTCTTATAAGAGCTGTTCCTGCTATGTTCTCTGTAGTAGGAGAGGTTCACCCACTGGAAGCTGGATCCTGGTCTTGGGTCCAGGGTGGGTGAAGGACGGCGAGATCCCCAACCAGGCTGCAGCAGTTTGTGTGGCAACACCAATGTGGCCTTCCCATGGAGTGCCGCAAGGTGGCTCCTTACACCCTGGACAGCAAGCTGGATGATTTGGAGGGATGGTCGACAGCACACTTTTGGAGTCTTTCTCCTCCTATTCCTCCCAGTGCCAGTACTGCCTGCTGTTCCCCAGTGGTTCGTTCAGGGTCTCAGGTAAGAGTCCTACCTTATTTCCCTGACTTACCGATTACAGACAGATTGTCTCAATTGTTCAACCTTCGTGCCCTCAATGTGTTTATTAACATTTCAAGATGGAGGGCATTCTCCTAGGGATTTGCTCTGTGTGGATGCTCGGTTCTCGCGTCTGGAACAGAGGGAAGCCTTTCTCACTGTGCTGGTTCATTGCGATGACAGGCAATGTTCTGGTGGCTAGTCTGCATTAGCCAGTTTCGCTGCCTTCTATTCGGTCTCGGCTCAGTCCCCTAGTGCTTCATCACATTGTCAGTACCAGTCATGGCAGCTCTAAAAGCCTGGGGGATACAGTGTATCATCTATCTGGACGACATTCTACTGATGACACTGGACCCTGTCATCCTGCAATGTCTTAATGTTCCTCATTTGACTCAGGTGGTGCTCCGTCTCCCTCTGTCCTTGGTGGCCACGATCAGGAAGGATGTGAAATGTGAGACCTGTTACTGTTTCCTGTCTCCGGGTTTCTCTTTTGGAATCCGGCTGGGATCCTGCACATGTTGATGCTCGAGAGTTGCCCTGTGACTGTTAGACGCCGGGCACTAGCCGATTTTCTCTGAACGTCCGGCTGGCCTGGCATTGCTGGTGTCTGGATAGGCATTTTGATCCCTTTGTGGCCCAGATCATAGGCGTCCCGAACTCCTTGGCTGAATTGCTTTTTCAATGTAAGTCTTCCCGGCCTATTTATGTCTCCCACCATTTTGGTGGCTTATGTTACCTCTCAGGGCTCTTGCGTTGCGATAAGCCTTTCGGTCTCAGGGCTCTTGCGCAACGCAATAAGCCTTTTGGTATGCAGGCTGCTCCAAGGTATGCGTTTTCGAGACCTCTGCTTAGCACTCTTCCATGTTCTGGCACGTATCAGACATTTTGTTTCCTTGGGGACTAGCCAGTTAACGAATATTGGTCTCCCCGTCAGCTTTCAGCTAAGTTGGTTTTTCTCATCTGTCGTGTGTCTTCCCATCGCTCCCATGTTTTTTCTGCGTTTATGTCTGGGCGTTAAAATAGCAAATATGAAGCCTCCTGTCTTGGTGAAGACAGGAGGCAAATATCCCCCGTTTCTTTGACGTTTCCCTCCCTGGATTGTGGGTTATATTGGAGGTATTTGTTGTGATTTTGTAATGTTTCTGTCATGTGTTTAGTTAAATAACTGTGATTTGGTACTGGCCTGTTTGAGTTATTCATTATGCCTTAACGTACTGCAGTACCAATGTGTTTTGTATGACATTCTGCCTTGGCAGTTTACGTTCATGACGTTCATGATGTTTCTTTTTACTTGCAGTGTAATTGTAATTTCTTCTGGTTCTGATGGTTTCTTGTTTGATTGATCACAGATTGACACAGTTGGATTTCATGCTCTCCTGCTCGACCTCATCAAAGAAAGAGGAAGTGGGAAGGTCTGCCTTAGAGTTTTGTTCTACTGTTCTTTTGTTCTGACTGGTTGTTTCTGAAAAGTTATGTTAAATATTTATTTTGTTGGGTAATCTAAGGTGTTATATGTATGGAATATAGATTGAATAATATCTGATGATATTCACACACACACACTCAAATATATATATATATAAATATATATATATATATATATATATATATATATATATATATATATATATATATATATATATATATATATATTTATTTTGAACTGATATTAGTCTAATGAAGGAATACATTTTTTTTTTTTCCAGCTTAGTAAGTTATATCTGACTCAGACTGCAGGTACAATGAGCTGTAACTGTTCTATCAATAGGATGAGATCAGTTCACATGAAGTTAAAATGAAGTAAAGAGAAACATTTATACGTTACCAAAATAGTATGGCAAATTAATTCAGTTTGGGATTCTCCTCTCTGGGTGTTCTGGTCTGTAACTCAGTCTATTGCACTTAGTTAGCCTCCTACAGGAACTTATTTTGATGATGTTTAGGATGGTCTTTGTTATCAGGGTTTTTCCTCTCTCTTTTCTCTTCTCTTATTTTTCTCCCTATTTAACCATTATTTCCCCCTTATCAGTTCCTGCTCCTTGTTTGTAAATGGTCAGTACCTTGTACTTAAATTTGGCGTTTGATTGGTTATTGGCGTATCTTAATATTGGATTATTAATGTGGCCCTTAGGGACTTTCATCAGTAGATGGCGGTATTTCCCTAGGTATGAAGGCCTTAATTAGATCATTGATGACCTGGTTAAATAAATTAATTGACCCTTATTTCACCTATACTGGGGATATTTACAATTACTTTAAATATCTGTCTTTGGTTATGTATATTCTTTAGCATTATCCAATATGTCTATCATTTATTCATCTAACCTGTACAAATTACTGTTAAATACATTCATCTATACAAAAGCAAATGATGTTTGTTTGTGTGTGTGTGTGTGTGTATACATATACACACACGCACAATTCCCTTCATCAAGGATGAAGTTTAAACATTACTGTAGCAATCACATATCTTAGGGTACATTTGTATATCATGCATGGTTCCAGTATACTTAATAAAGTTATATCCCTTATAATATGGAAGCAAGCTTCATGTGACACCTCAGACTTTGGGTCTTGTGGGCTGGCAAACATTCAGGTTTGTAATATTTATGGGCAAACAACTTATTGTCCCTTGAAGCTCTATGGATTCTAGGATTTTCAGGTGGGAAAGTCCATGTTAGTAATGCCTCATTCTTCACTGTAATCCTTATACACGTATATCTCAGGGTGCAAATAGAGATAAGAATTTATCCTGTTTACTTCTCAGGGTCGTTAAACAAAAGGCTAGTTTGACCTTTGTTTATTGAAGCTAAAACAATGTCATGTAATGTCCATGCAAGTCTACCATTGTAAGAAATTATGACCCTCTTACAAGGATATTCTTTTAGGGAATGTGTGACAAATAAAACATAAACACAAGTGTATAATAAAATGTATTGTAAATATTCATTTAAGGATACTGTTAGATTTTAAAAGGATATACACAGTATACATTATACATTATATCCGGTACATAATCAAAAGCTACATAATAAAAGGCAATACTTAAACATTTAAATGCAGGTCTTCCCCTTGTGCCTTCATCTTGGGTAATCTGGGACAGCCTCTCTCAGTTCACCATGGCCCTGCTTGCTGCGTTGTCCTCTCCAAAGAGAGAGAGAAAGAGCGAGAGCCTTCCTTGGTTGTTGTCCTTTTAAAGACTGATTCTTGGAGTAATAAACTACAAGTCCCAGCATCCCTTTTCCCTCCCAAAAGTGGTTTATCCCGCCCTCTTTCTCCAGAGAATTCTGTCTTTACACAAGTCTTTCCCTTTGATCTCTTCCCTCCAGCTATACTGTAATGTTCTGAAAGAAGTGACCAATTAGGGTTAGTTTCTGGGTGGGTTAGACTGCTTGGGAAAACACACACTTCCATGGTTACACCTAGATGTCTATTACTCTGATCTCCTGATAACATACAAGGAATACTGGAGGGATGTAAGCTTTTGTTTTAGCTGGGTGTTGTAAAATGCAACTGAAAGCTTTGATCCTTATCACACTGTTATCAAGTAAATGACCCCAACTTGTGAAACCAGTCACATACACAGAAAGTTATACACAATATTGCAGTTTGGAATATCAATTTCTTACACCATCATCCATTTGTTTTCTGAATATTGAAATTCATATTGTTCTAAATAGCACAACATATCCCCCATATTTTCCATCCACAGATGTGACAGGACGTTGTATGTGGGGATTGATAATGGTCCTTGATATGTTTATTTTGTTAAGTTGCTCAAGTTAGTATTTCGCACTCCCTTCTCAAACTATTCAGAGTTTGTCTGTCACACTCTGAATAATTTGAGAAGCTGTCTGATATCAACTATTCTTCTATAGTTCTCTGGCACACTAGATATCCATACAAAGAAGAATCTGCTGATGATGTATATCCATAAGAATCTCAGATTTTTCCATCAATTTCCCATTGATTTGAGACTTCAGGATGTGCAACAATTTCCTAGGTAAAGGTCCTGATTTTGTAGTATATGAGGAAAATAGCACCCAGATGAAATAGCTTCTTGGTGAGGTATTTTGGATAATGCTCCCCATAGGCGTACACACATATATATATACACCAAACCGATCAACCTCTTGCACTCCTACTAAAAATAATTATTAAATACCTGGTGCCAAGTCACAGCAATAAAGAAATATCAAAAAAATACCGGCACTCTAGGCTTTGTTCATCCGATTTATTTTTGGTGAATCCAGAGATGTCAACGTTTCAACTCTCGATCATTATGTGTCCTGATGAAGGCTCCGATCGGGAGCCGAAACGTTGACATCTCTGGATTCACCAAAAATAAATCGGACGAACAAAGCCTAGAGTGCCGAAATTTTTTTGATATTTCTGTATTTATCTACCAATCCACATTCCAGAGTTCTCATACAAAGAAAGCCATGTGACTTAGACCATCTGTTACTTATGTCAATCCAGACATCCATATATAATCAACAAAAACATAGAATATGCAATATTCTACTCACCCTCACACACACACAGCACCCTTACACACAGTGCCCATACACACACTAACAGCACCCTCACACACACTGCTGTGAGGGTGGTGTGTGTGTGTTTGTGAGGGTGCTGTTAGTGTGTGTGTGTAAGGGTGTGTAGAATATTGCATGTTCTATGTTTTTGTTAATTATATATGGATGTCTGGATTGACATAAGTAACAGATGGTCTAAGTCACATGGCTTTCTTTGTATCAGAACTCTGGAATGTGGATTGGGGGTCTTGTTCTGATCGCTAGAGTTATACTCTGACGTCAGATGGGTACATCTATATAGTAACTGAACAATGGGACATGAGGGCTCTCTCGCTCTTGCTCTCTCTCTCAACTCTTGCTATACAGTTATGTAACAAGCTCTTCAGAAGTCCAGCAATTACCATCTGCTGTTGAACATCCATGATCATGTAACATCCTTAGTTGTTTTATAATGTATCAATAACTAAGAAGAAACCATAAGAAACTGTAAGTCAGAATTTGTATTAGTACTTTTCATTAATATAGACATATATTAATCTGGCGAACCTTTGACCCAAGATATCATATATATGATGTATATATCAATCAACTGGAAAAAGACACAGAAGAAGAAGCAGAATTTATTACATTGGCCAGCCAGCCAGCCAGCCAGTCTTCTATTCAAGTTTTGTTCCCACTTTAAGGGGGGAGAGAGAAGAATCAAGTTACAAAGCTGACTTTTGGAACTGAGAAAACAAACTTGAGAAAAAAAAAGAACCTAGACTGTCTGAGACTAAGAATATTTGCACAGAAAAAGAACTGTTTGTAAGAAAAATAAAGTTTTCAAACCAGAAAGACTATACAAGACTATTTTCTACAACTGAAATAAAGCACAAGATACAATGTGAATTCTAAAAGCAAGCATGAGGCAGAGATTGGCAAGTTTCCAGATCCAAGCCCAGAACTGCGCAGCTGTGTGGATGAAGCAACGAATTAGACATAAGTAACTGATCTGGTGAGTAACATGGAATTCATATATGATATTGCAGAGAAAAGTAAATTGCAGTTTGCATTTAATAGCAGCTATTTAGATGCTGCATTGTGGCAATCTTTATACACACAAAGTGAAATTGCAAATAGTGAAATTGACAAGAAATTGTTTGTTAATTAGAAAAACAAAAGATCAGAAATGTTATGAAACTAGTCTGAACTTACAATGCATTGATTTGTAAACGAGATGCATGTCAAGAAAATTTAGAATCAGCAGATAAAGAAGTAGATGTGAATGGGTTAACAGAAGACAAGTCAGATTTAAATGAAAAGTGTAACAATGTAACACAGAGTACATGCTGTAATTGTAATTGTGATTGACTGTCTGTGAACTAGAGGATAGAGTTGAACTAAGAAATTAGCTTATTTGCCAGCTTAGAAATTAAGTAAAGCAAGTTAGTGTTGTAACGGCACCCCCAGGCATAAAAGGGTTAAACCACTGTTTAGTAGATCTTCCCCTTCCAGAGACACAGGCACAGCTACTGTAGACACTAATCCACCGAACAGGAGAAGCATATGAATGCTGTCAAACATACGAATGCTGTAAACAGTTGAATAGGAAAAAACATATGAAAGGTTTACTCCTAGCAGTCGAACTGGAACAGCATACAATAAATCCCCCCAAGAATGAGACAAGGCTCCGTGTTGGGGGTCAAAACAGGAACAGGCAGAGCTGTGGGTTTATTGTTCTTATATACACATTCTTATACATTAGTACCACCCACAGGGTTTTGTAAAACAACCAATAAACGCGTACAATACACTCAGACAATCCCACACAAAATCCTCCCCTCTGCCTGTGATACAATTACCTTACACAATTACCTTACACGGGCAAAGAAATACAGTTTTTCTACATTATTCATAACTTTAAAAGTATGCATCACATTCACATAAACTTACATTTTCAGAATCTGCATACTCCAAATACAAACATACGTCAAAATCATACAAATTGGTCCAGTGGGTCAAAAATTAGATCGAAGCCCTTTGTGACCAAATGAAGCATGGCTTTTCTTCCCAAAACCAGTTCCATAGAGTCTTCTATCCTCGAGATAATTGGGAAGTAATCCAATTATCTCCAAGGACAGAGGCAAATGGATTAGCCACATGGTAGCAAAAGACAATAAAATACATAAAAATATATAACTGTGCAGCTATTGCATAAAACAGGTACATTCAACATATCCCCAGATAGCTTAGATCTGAGAGCACATTATTAATGAATGGCGCTCAGATCACATACATACAGTTCAATTGCCATGGAGCCAAAGTCTTTCACATAGTCTTTCGTTATACAAATGGGCTCCATGGCATAGCTTTCAGGGGTATCACTGTTCAAATAGGGCAAGTAACAAATGACCCGGCTTTCGTGTCTTTGCAGGGGAAAATCAAGCGTTTCAACATGGGGCTATTGTCTAAAGGCAGCAGGCAGGCGAAGCCGCATACCACGGAGCAGGCAGCAGACGAAGAGGGTCTTTGCCGACTGGGAGGTCCCCGACGGGGGTGTGGGCTGCCGAAATCACGGAGCGGTAGGAGCGACCCAACGAAAACAAGCATGAAAGAAAATTGAGAATCATGGAAATAGGTGCTGTAAATGGATCAGAGTCCCGTTCCACGCACCAAGTAGACCAGGAGGCCCAAGCTGAAAGGTAGCAACGTCTAGTTCCGGGGGCCCAGGAATCCCATAAGAGGTCCATAGTAGCCGTGGATAGTCCGCTGACTTGCCAGGAACCCCTGAAAGAGTCCAAGCCACAAGGGGCAGACGGTCTTCCAAGAGTAATGGGTGAAGATTCCCTTTGGGATCCGTGAGCAGGTCAGGTCTGGGAAGGACGATAGAAGTAGAGGGTCCTTGCATGAGGAGGCCAGGAGATCCAGGAACCGTGGTTGGCTCTGCCACAATGGTGTTATGAGAACCAGTGTCACATGTTGCATACAGATCTGGTGTAGTGTTCTCGCAATCATGGCGAATGGGGGAAAGGCGTAGGCCCCGGTGGTCGGCCAACGTTGGAGAAATGCGTCCGTCGCCTTGCTCTCCGGGTCCGGAAGCCAGCTGAAAAACTCTGGGGTCTGGTGTTGCGAGAGGCGAGCAGATCCAGGTGAAAGGGACCCCTACGGGTTTTGAGGGTCCTGAAAACTCTCGTATCCAGCCTCCAGTCGCTGACGTCCCTCCAGTGACGAGAGAACCAGTCGGTCGTGAGATTGATCTCTCCGGGGAGGTATTCGGCCTGAAGTGCGATGTTGCTGGGGAGGCAAAAGTCGAAGATGTCTCTCGTGATGTCCGACAGAAGGCGGGAACGTGCACCCCCCAGGCGATTGACTGCAGAGACATTGTCCATGTGCAGGAGGATGCAGCAGTTGGATTTTTCCCAGGCCTGGCTGCGGGTCGCGAATGACCCCGCCAGGAGTTCTAAGCAACTTATGTGCATGGAGAGCTCCTGTGACGTCCATGTTCCCTCTGTGGAAGTGGTCCCGTTGGTAGCTCCCCAGCCCTACAAGCTGGCGTCGGACTCCAGTATGAAGTCCGAGGAATCTCCGAATATGGCTCTGTCGTTCCAGGCCTGCATGCTGTCCAGCCACCAGGAGAGTTCTTCGCGAACCTCCACCGTCACCAGGACGGGTTGATCGTACTGTACTGTTTGCAGAATCCACGTGTCTGAAGACAGGGCGGCCCAATTCTGGAAAGAAAAGGAAATACGGCCTGTGGTGCGGGTGCATGGTTAAAAAGGTGGAATAAGGGTGCTTACCTGCGGCAAATCGGGGACGGCCGAGGCCGCGCGGTCCATGGCCTCTGTCCGAGCCTCTGGAGAAGGGCAGTTGTCTGTAATCCCTGGTTGGGTAGAACGGTGTCGGTTTGGTGCGGGGCCTGAAGGCCAGAACCGGCTGGCGGCACGGCCCTGTTGCCGGCCAGCCCTTCCAAAAAACCCTCTGGTAGGGTTGCCTCTGAAAACTCGGCGCATTGAGGACTGCGCTTTATTGAGTGAAGTGAACACGTTTGTTGTTTGTTGAGTTCTTTGAGGAACGGTTCGCCAAACAGTTTCCCTTGTGCCTGGGGCCCAATCTCCTTTGTGCCAAGCTCTGCCAATTTACCGTCAGAAGAGAGTGTAACATTTGTGTTTCCAATGAAACAAAAGCATCGTTGTGCCCACTCACGAACATCATGTGCCCATTCCCTGATATTGTCGGATGAAAATGAATCGGCTTTGGTATAGGCGTCGTCCGCCAACTACATGATGCGCACCAGGGGGCCAACGGAATCCAGCAGATTGTCTTGAGCGCCCCATAGTCCTTTCTCTACCCCTCTGCGAGGGTCTCTTCAGCTCCGCATCATGAAGGTTGTCATAACCTTGTCGAACTCAGGGGTTTGAGCCACATTGTCCGGCAGGCAAGGGCGTGGGCATTCCGATCTAAGTCGGCTGCGTACCTCTTTTTCTAGAGCTTTGCGGAGCCACAGATGCATGAACCTGGAAAGGTGCTCCGGTGGTGACCAGTCTCCTCATCTGGGGTGGCGTATGTTGCGGGGGTCGAACATAGCCTGACCCGAAGGGTCTAATATGGTGTCTGAATCAAGTGGAGGGTCTCCTCGCTACCCCCTGTCTGTGCCGCACCCAGGAGGGTCTCCCACATGAAAGCGGAGATAGACTTTTCATCCGAACCCAAAGTCTGAGTCGGAAATGTCTGCTTGTCACTCGTCTAGAACTGACATGTAGTGGGAAGGTCCTTGATCTTCGTCGGAAGAGTAATCCTGACGCGGGGCCGGGGTACTAACTTTGGAGGATTTTTTGTGTTTGGCAGGCGCCTTACCCTTGGTCGGTTTGGGTGTATTGTCTTCGCCTCTTTCGTGGCGTTTTTTTGGGCGGGAGTCCTCCCTGGCAATGTAGTCCGAGACATTGGAGTCTGACTCATGGCGTGGTCGTCTGCGAGCAGATTTGGGTAAATCTGGAGCTGTAGCTCGCACTTTGGAGAGTGCCTTCTCCACAGAAGCAGCGACAGCTGCATTAATCATGGCCTGGAAGTCCACAGGGACATTCTGGGAGTCTTCCATGGTAAAGGGTAGGCTTGTGATACACGTCACTAATAGACACTATAATAATAATGGCACCCAGGTCTTATATATAGGATGTAAGGCATAGGGTCAGTTGATGTGGTGGTTATGGTGGATAACAACACAATCCAGTTATAACCGCAGCAGGGTATAGTTGGTGACCTTATTAAAACTGGGGCTTACCCAGTTAGAGAGAACTGCAACAGCTAGTCTCCCAATAAGCAGCGTAGAACCCAGGTACGTATAATGGGGGCTCACCCCGGTTGCACAGGGTTGGAACCCTTAAGTGCAGGTCACAAGATAATACAGGCAGCAGCACTGACCTGACTGACCCAGCCAATGAATACAGGAATCTTCTGGTTGATTGTAGTAGACACAGAAGCACAGGAATACTGTATGGGGCACTGCAGGAACCTCAGTAAGGTAGATATTGGTGGTATAGTAATCCCTGGTACTCACAGGGTGTATAGAGGATATATCACAGTGATTACACCACTCCAAGTATAAATACAGCAAATTCACATAGGGAGTAGGTGACAGACCAGCTAAGACTGTGACCTCTGGGTCCCTAATGAGATCCACGTGGTAAAACAAGATGGCTGCGTGAATCTAGCGATGTCCGCGATCCAAAATGGCCGCTGCGCATGTAGGCCGCTTGCCGGGGACTAAATTTAGCCCGACCGCGGGTGAAACAGGCCGGCGCGAACAGTCGCGGCCGAGAGGAGGGAGCCCAGGAGGGGCTCCTGAGGTACCAGGGCAGGAGGGGGGGACTGAGCCAGGAGGGGCTCCAGAGTGTCCCAGGGCCGGCCGGAAGATGGAGAAGGGGGAAGCAAACCCCTATGAGACTAAGGCAAACCCCACTGCCCAGAAACAAATACAGTGCACAAAAATAAAACACAGATAATACAGTAAAAAACAGTAAGAAATAAATAACAGACTAGCATAATAAAGGTATGAGGCTCTGGGGGAGCCAAAAGTCTGACCTGTCTGCGATGGAGTAGTAAAGAAAGAGGAAGTGTACAGGCAGTATGACCCTTATATATACTATGCTGCTCATTGATTTATTGTTACTCTTTACGTTTTTCTTTATTGCTATGGAGTTTAGTAAAGAGAGTTAATGCAAAATAGGAAGCCTCCTGTCATGTGATAAAATTAAGCTATATGATTGGTTGTTGTTTTACTGAATTGTTAGTCTGTACTGTTTTTTGTTGTTTTATGCGTGTTATAGGAAAGTATTAGGTGAATTAATTAAAATAAATATGTACATTAAGGTTGCAAGTACAGCAGGATGAAATACACTCATGTAGCAGTTATGAACACTCAATGTATGTTATATTGGGTGTGAGCAAATTTAGAGTAACTCCAATCATTTTACAGAAGGAAAACAAAGGTTGTATTCCTTGTTACTTCTGGGGTTGATTTAAAATCTTTGATTTAACTCATGAGAAGGAGATTTTAATATCATGACTGATAATGGATTACTATATTTTGCAAAGCCTGGACATACATATATTTTGACTATATAGAAGACAAAAGTTTTGCTAGGAAAAAAACTAGATTTGCAAATACATTTGATGTATGAAACAATATTTGTTTTTTTGTAGTTTGTTTCATATGACAAAATTGTGCCAGTATTAGAACAAGATGGCCACCATTGCTAAAGTATAGTGGAAAACCATGTGATTAGGTTATACCTCCAGATTATACATCACATGGCATAAATGTAATGACCACAAGATGGTAGATCTCATGAGAAGAAATGAGAATGTTGTATAGTCAATGTAATTCAATGTTAAACTGTATAATAATAATAATGATATATAAACATTGAAAGCCATTGTATTGATGCTGCACATGTTTTTTGTTTTAATGTAGGTAAAGCGCAACAGATATTGTGGCAATAAATTAGGAAAACATTCCTTCAGAGAACTGGACATCGGCTGTTTGATAGACTGAATACGAGGCTTGAAGGAGTTTTCGAAGTCAAAGAGAACACCTAGGCAGCGAGCCTGCGTGGTGGAGCTGATGGTAGCACCGTTGACTTGGAGGGAGACAGACACAGGAGTAACAACATTTGAGGGAGGAAAGACCAGAATTTCAGTTTTGGTCAAATTTAGTTTAAGGAAGTGGGCAGCCATCCAGTTAGTAATAGCAGAGAGGCAGTCAGAGACACTAGTCAAGAGGAACGGGATAGATCAGTAGAGCACAGGTAGATTTGCGTGTCATCTGCATAGAAATTATATTGAAATCCAAAGAAGCTAAGGGAGAACAGTAGGGGACCAAGGACTGAACCTTGGAGGACACCAACAGAGAGGAGTTGGGGAGTAGAAGCAGAGCCAGAGAAAGAAACACTGAAAGATCGCTGGGAGAGGTAGGAGGAGCACCAGGAGAGAGCACTATCTTGTAGACCGATATTGCGGAGGATGAGAAAAAGCTGTTAATTATCAACAGTGTCAAAAGCCGCAGACAGGTCAGGGAGAATTAGCATAGAGTAGTGACCACAAGATTTTGCAGCGAGTAGATCATTGGATACTTTGGTCAGTACCGTTTCCACAGAGTGCTTAGCACGGAAACCAGACTGAAGCAGGTCTAGCAGAGAGATGGACTTGAGGAAGTCTCTCAATCTCGCATACACAACTCTTTCAAGGATCTTGGATGCAATAGGACAGTACTTGAATGGGGAATTTGGGCCAAGGTTGGGCTTCTTTAGAATTGGGGTTACAGTTGCATGTTTGAAAGGCGATGGAAATATACCAGAGGAGAGAGAGATTGAGAATTTTAGTGAGAGGTGGAGAAAGAGAAGAGTACGCATGAGATGCGAGGGAATTGGATCTAGGGAGCAGGTGGTGGGGCGGGAGGACTGGAGCAGAGCAGAAACCTCTTCCAATGTAGCAGGTGCGAATGAACATAAAACAGCAAAGGGAGTGAAGTTAAGGGAAGTATTGTACGGGGAAGAAGAAAGATGAGAGATCTCTTCCCTAATTGTAGAGATCTTGTCAGTGAAGTGAGTTGCAAAGTCTGAGGCAGTCAAGTGAGTAGATAAGATTGGACATCCCATTGTCTACCTGGGTAAAGCACAAGTCTGCAATAATTTTAATGCAGGAGTGTGCAGTTTCAGTGCCTGCAGATTACTGCATGTGTGCTCCATATGCTTTAGGGCTCTTGCTAAACCCAACACAATGACTAACTGAGGTGAACATAGGAAATTTGGCGTTCTACTTGAAGATTATCCGTCCCTTCACTTGGTGGAATACTTAATTCACGGGTTTTCACAAGGGTTCCACACTGGGCTAGTGTCACTCCCCGTTGATACCTTAGAATGTCCTAACCACCTATCCGCAATACACGAAGCACAAACAGCAGATGATGTTATTGGAATGGAAAGGAAGTTCAAAAGGGTTTCATGATAGGACCCTGTCCTCCCTCCTTCCCCTATCACCTCCTGGCACACAAATCCGATTGGGATAGCCACTCTAATAAAACATTTCTTATCATTGATCAGTCAGCTCCCCATTCATCCACAAACCCAAGCCTCTGGCAGTTAGTCCCTCATACCATCCATCGAATTCTCTCTACACTATACCATCATGGATAGTGCTATACAGGCAATCTTGAAAGCTTGTAAAGCTGCATGGCTCAGCAAGACCGATATCTACAATGCCTTAAAATTATCTATCCATCCCTCTTAATGGTATGGAAATATTACTTACTACCAGACTCACTATCGTGGCAAAAAGTAGCCCCAAAACCTTTGACACATTTGCTGAGACTCTCTGCTGGCTTCTCCTCATCATCACTAGGTGCCCCATGGTGATACACTATCTAGATGACTTTTTAATAGTGGAAAATAGCAATTGCACTTCTACAAGTCTAAAGAGCACTACAGCACTATTTGCAACTCTAGGCGTTCCTCTTTCACAAGACAAAAGTACTGAACCCACCACCAGACTTAAATTTCTAGTTATCATGCTGGATTCCAATACCATGCTGTCAAGTCTCCCCGAGGATAAACCCATACACATTAGAGAAGACGTGAACAGGTTCCTACGACTAGGAACTTGCACACGGAAAAACCTACAATCTTTGTTAGGTTCGTTAAACTTTGCCATGCGCATTATCCCCCAGGGAAGATAATTTATTTCTAGGCTGCTACGCTTATTACCAGGTCTGCCTGGCGGCGATATTGGTCATTTAGATCCTCCGGCAAAGGCAGTTCTGGTCATGTGGCGAGAGTTCCTTGAACACTGGAATTGGTTTTCAATGTCCATTCCTCCGGTATCCGACCAATCCCCAGTCTTTTGGACAGATGCAGCCGCTAACACTGGGTTTGTAGCAATCTACAAAAATCACCGGTTGAGAGATTGCTGGCCGAAAGAGATCTAACTTACTTTCGCGAGACGTCTGCATTATTCAAAATTTACCTGATAGCAGCAGCTGCATTCACATGGGGCAAATCCAGTCGGGTATGGCAGTCAAATGTTATACGGACAACATGCAGCCTGGCACATAATTAATAAGGGTCGGTCATCTTCATTGACCATTATGAGGTTAGTTCGCAGGTTGACCTGGTTGG
Source organism: Pelobates cultripes (assembly GCA_933207985.1). Lineage (NCBI taxonomy): Eukaryota > Metazoa > Chordata > Amphibia > Anura > Pelobatidae > Pelobates > Pelobates cultripes. The sequence goes on from OW240912.1 coordinate 156,407,396, forward strand.
CTGCCACATATCAGTTCTTCCTCTACTGTGAATACATACCAGGCTACTCAAACTCTGCCGCTGACGCTTTGTCCCGTTGTAAATTTCAGGAATTCTTCGTTCTTCACCCAGCAGCCAACAAATATCTGACCCAAATTCCGGATTTCAACAATTTAATCCTGGACTAGCCCGGCTATTGGCGCACGGCAGGAAATTGGCACAAGTAGGCTTGTCCACAAACACAAAGAAAACATGCAATAGAGCTATGGTCATTTTTCAGAGGTTCACCATAGAATTCAACATTCATGATCATTCGATCCAAACCATGGTTGCATTTGCCGCATTTTGCCAACTTCATCTCAAACTTTCATATAACATCAGGTGTACAACACCACATTTTGAAAACCATGCCAAATCAAACTCCTTTTCTTTCTGCTTACCCGGTAAAGAATATATTAAAAGGTATAAATAAATTAGCTCATCACACTACAAAAAAATGTTTACCCATAGATGGGGAGAAATTCCTGGTTGTATCAGACTTACTGGACACATTACCATTTGAACCCCATACAAACCTGGTTTTAAAAACTTCTATGTACCTAGCTCTCTATGGATTCCTGAGATCTAGAGAATTCATGTTTGTTACAAATACCCTCTGTCTGTCACTTTGTTACAATGTGTCTGTTCCTTTCCTCTAAATAAACCACAAAAGTAATTCACCATGTATTTCATATGACCGAACGACCAACCACCCTGCATATGGAGTGTGCTGCCTATTAGCCCCCCAGATGCTTTGGTTTGCCTTGTTAACCTTTTTCACCTCCAAACCACCAAAAAAAATGCCGAACGACCGACCACCCTGCATGAGGTGTGTGCCACATATGAGCCGCCCAGAAGCTGCAGTTTGCGGTTAACCGCAGCTTAATTGACAAACGGCTGGGTGGTCGTCGTTCGTATGAACGAACATGTAGCGGCGGCCATCTTTAACTGCCGAACGCCCACTGGTGTGGTTATCAGTGGTCTTGGTCTGGGTGCCCACCGGGGAAAGACCGTGGGGGGGCATCCCTTGCATGGTCATGTCTGTTGGGCCTTGTTTAGGAGAGGGGGCACTTGTCTCTATGTGACATGGCTCCATGGTAGTGTAGGCATGGCTAGGGATGTGGGACTTTAGCGGTATGTGTTATCCTATTCCATAGCCGGTTGACTGAGGTAGCTAGAGATCGCCTACCTGTGCATCATAACTATGGTGTATTTTAAGAATGGAAAGTCTCTGGCAGGTAGTCCCGCTGTGAAATTCAGGTGGTGGTTGCAGCATGAGTTTGCTGTAGCTTGTCTGGGTGCGAATGGGATAGTGGTTGCCGGGTCCCATCTGTGTAGGGTTCGGTCTGTTGTGCCGGGTCTTGTGGATGTCATGGTATCTCGTGGAAGTCCTAGGGCGTCCAGCAGCTTTGTGGCCTCCGCGAGGTCCTAGATCAAGTATCTCCCTTGCAGACCATTAGTGTGCGCTCCTTCTTCCATCTGTACTCTGGACTGTGCTACCTGAGGAGAGAGGAGAAGGGCTGGAGCGACCTTAGCCATGCTAGGGTACTTCCTGAAAGGTCCTGGAAGAATGTGAATGACATGGATTCAAATTCATAGTACGTGCGGCCTTTTGTGGCTGCTGTGACTGTGGCTTTGTCCCTCATACTCTGGAAGCGGACCACCAGGTCCCTGGGTGCCAAGGCTGGGGCCCTTGTTGCCTTAGGTATACGGAAGACTCCCTCCAGCCCCATTGTCTTCCTTTGCCTTTGGGGGAGCAGTTTTTGGAGTAGGCACCTCATCAGGTGTGGTAGTTCCGTGGTCGGGACATCCTCCTTAACGCCCCGTACCTTGATATTGGTACTATGCCTCCTGTCCTCCATTGCGGCAAAGCAGCGGTCATGTCTCTCTGCCTGATGTTGCAGCTCCCTTACTGTTTGTTGGAGCGTGTTCAGTTGCTGGGCTTGGTCGCTCGTCGTGGTTTCTAGGGCCCCCATCCAGCCCATCAGGCCCTGTATATCAGCGCGGATGTTTGCTCTGTCCGCCAGAATTGTGGTTTGGAGGTTAGCCAGGAGTGCCTTCAGGACCAATATGGTAACCAGATCGGAGTCTGGGCAGGGTGGTATCGGTGCCGGTGTGCTTTTCGTCTGCATCTCGTCCACTTGTCAGGGTAGAAGTTGTCCGATGTGTTTGCGTAGGGCCATTTGCCTGTCGGAAAAGTTCCCCGATGTTGAGGCTAGTTCTCCGCTTGTCTGGCTTCGTTTTTTTTTTTTCATTGCGTTTTGCTTGCTGCAGGTGGGTTCTGTTGGTTGTTTGGGTCGGGATTTGGGTCTCCCAGATGGGCGATTTTCATAGAAAATTCTGGAGCTCTCGTTTAGTGTGTCTGATCTGTTCGATCGTTCAGAGTTATGTATTTTTATGTGTTTTTTGTTACAGTCTCAAATTGAAGATATTTTCTTTACCTGGAGATAATTAGGTTACTACGGCCACGTAAGCCAGTTATCTCCTGGGTAGAGGGGAGGGTTTAGAAAAAGGCACTTTATGATTGGTTTATGTTCCTTATGTCCCTTTGTTCCATCAGGTCCAGGGAGTTGTGCCCCTGGCCGGAAAATGTGTATAAAAGAAATGCAAGTTGTTCAATAAACCAGTCTTCTTACCCTCAACTTGCAGCCTTGACTCGTGTTGTAGGGAAATGCTAATCACCAGCTCTGTTCAAAGCTACAAGAACCTTCTACACTTCCAGGGATATCGGTAGTTGCTGAAGTGGGACTCTTTGACGCTCTCCCAGCTCGAGGACTTCCAGGTGGTCCAATCCTCAGCTAGCCTGGGGCAACTGTAACAATGTCTCATCATGAAATACTTAAAAAAAGGTGAACGATTACTATCTTTTGTCACTTAGGCATCCCAAAACCAAACAATTAGGCCATCCACTAGAAGTACCCTTCTACCCTACCGAGAATCACTGATGCCCCGTTAAAATTTTAGACAATTATTGGTATAGGTTAGGGACAATCCCAGCCCCTCTCCAATTTTTACACTGCTCCCTTACTACTTCTAAATTCATGTTCTACATCAGAACTCTATGCATTAAATTAGGTTGGGACCCTGCCTTTTATTCGGGACATTCATTCAGAATAGGGGCCGCATCAGCCGCATCCAGTATCCATTCCCCAGTACACATCATCAAAAAGTTGGTACGTTGGAAATCCGCAATGTACAATAGATACATACCGCAACCAGAGAAAGAGTTAAGGCAAGTGTTATAAAATATTATAATCATGTTTGAAATAAAGTGTGTTTTTCTGCATTTCTTTTGCCCTTGTTTTTACAGGCCTACCCCTACGTCGGTTTCGGCACACCACACTGACTTGATCCAATCACAAGGTATTTCACGGTCCCTATATTAACCGACCACAAGTTTAAGGCCACGGGCCTGTATTTGTGGGAGGAGTTAGCATTCCTTTAAAAGGCTACTCCCCCTTCTTACCTTTTCTGTTCACCCCACCCACCTCACCCTCTTCATACATAGACAATTCTTTCAGGGGGCCCTATTTTTTACAGGCCTACCCCTACATTGGTTTCGGCACACCACACCGACTTGATCCAATCACAATATATTTCACGGTCCCTATATTAACCAACCACAAATGTACTTTTAATTGAAAAAAATAAAACAATCCAGGTCTTGAAAATATCCTGGTATTACAAAGGAAATAAAGCGGATAAAACACTATCAAATAAACTCCATAAAAAAAGAAAAGAGAGAATCATTTCCAAGATTAAACAGGAAGATATAGTTTATTTAAATCCAGATGACGTAGGCCAATTATTTAATAAATATTATCAACAATTGTATAATTTACCAATATTATCTACAAAGAGTAATATAGATGAATATTTTGATGAGAAAAAATATCCAAAGCTCTCTAAAGAAATATTTAAATAACTAAATAGTCCATTTTCAGAGGAAGTGGTGATCAAAATAATCAAATCTAAAAAAAAAAAAAAAAATTGCCAGGTCCTGATGGCTTTGATGCTTTTTTTCAATAAATTATAGGCAAAGGAACTATCTCCACACCTGTTAAGGACTTTTAATGAATTGATTAAGAAAGGAAATATACCCGAAGAAATTCTGCATGGAAATATAGTGCCAATCCTCAAAACAAGATTTAGAGGATGTAACAGACCTATAGCAATTTTAAATCAAGATATTAAAATATATGCGGCCATGATAGCTAAAAATATTAAAAACCTGTACTAACAACTCTAATAGACAATAACCAAGTTGGTTTTGTCTCAGGGAGATATTCAGTAAATCATATGCGATCACTTATGAATATATACCAACAAGCTCAAAAATCTAAATCCCCCTACTAACCCTGTCATTAGACACCGAAAAGTAATTTGACAGGGTCAGTTGGGAATACATGGCACAGACAATGAGGGCTTTTGGATTAGAGGGTAATATCTACCAAGCTATCATGGCCCTTTACTCTAGACCACCAGGTAGAGTTATAGGATCTGGAATAAAATCAACATGGTTTTCACAAACAAACGGCACTCAACAAGGATACCCGCTGTCCCCACTCCTCTATGTTCTCTCGCTGGAGCCTCTCACAAGAGACATTAGAGAACACAATAACATCATAGGATTTGCTAATATGAAATCACAAAAAAAGAAAACTCACACCGATGGTATTTTATTAACAATACAAGACCCCTGTTATTATAAACTGCATACAAGAATATAGAACTCTATAGAACTATAAATTAAGTGTCTCAAAAACTACTGCTATTCCTCTAGATATGTCAGAATTACAGATAAATAAAATTAAGGATAAATATGACTCTAAAGGGGAAATCACAAGTTTTGTTTATTTGGGATATAATATATCAATACATCCTGCTGTATGGCTAGCAATAAATTTACTCATGTTAATAAAAGAGACCAATAGACTACTTAAAACATGGAAACCTCTTGAAGTTTCTTGGTGGGATAGAATAAACTCCATTAAAGCATATATACTAACGAAGTTTACATACATATTTCGAATGATTCCTCAATTGGATTAAAGTGATTCAATCAGCCTTTACAAAATACATTTGGTTAGATAAAAGACCAAGATTGGGCCTACAATTAATTTAAAAAAATAAAGGAGGATTAGGGATCCCAATTATCCAGGAATATGCAAATTCAACTCTTTTGGCATATGCAATAGCAACTCAAAATAGTAGAGCAATAAATGAAAACTAGTACATCTTAGAAAAAAATAAGACAAAGACCTAGGATATGTTGTTACTATTTTGGTCTTCTAAAACACAACAATCCTATATGCTCCTAAATGATAATGACTCCCCCTTAAATCATATCTTGCTAAATTGGATCAGATTCAAAGATAAAAATGATTTGAAAAAATAAAATTCTATTGTTTCCTCCCCTCAGCATATTAAATGGCTTAATGGAGGATATTAATACAGACTCCTGGTATGTAAAAGGAATTAGATGTATTCAAGATTTAATGACAGGAGATAACATTAAAACTTTTCAAGAACTTCAAAATGTATGACCTTCTAAATGTGGACTTATTTAAGTACCTTAGAGTTAAAGGTTATATAAATTCTAATCTAATTCTGACAACAGAAAATAAAGCCTTTGAGATACTTAATAAGATCTTAAAACAAGATAATTATAGTCACTTGACTGCCAAATGTCAAGAACTGATTAGACAAACTAAAAAATAAATATTCCCATCAACTATTAAAAATCCAAATCGATATATATGAGTGGAATAAGTCTTTAGAGAATCTCTATAAATCAGTACAATGTTTGAATCTCAATGAGGTCCAATATAAATTAATTAACCGCTGGTATAGAGTCCCCTCAATCCTGAGCAAAATGTATCCTAATGCTTTACCAAATTTTTGGAGTTGCGGTATGCCAAAAGGGTATTTTGTCCATATTTGACCAAAACTAACAACATAATGGAAGGATGTATCCCAACGGATGAAATAATGGTTCGGACATGAATGGGACTTGAACCCAGAAAAAGCCCTTTTACATCTTAACTTCCCTAAGCAAAAAAAAAAAAAAATGAAATGGAAAATACGTTTTCATATTCTGACAGCAACTAAATTATTATTAGCCAGAAAGTGGCTATCAAATAAAATCCCAACATTGCCGAAGATAAAAGAATTCAAATTCTGGAATGACTGGTTAGCGATTTTGGGGGAGGATTAATTTAAATAATAAATGAACCCAAGAAATAATGTATAGAGAACGTATAAGGAAGTGGAAAGGGAGAAAATAAAATAAAAGGTTAGGAAAAAGGATGGAAAGAAATTGAAAAGAATAGAAAAAGATAGGGAAAAAGAAAATAAGGGTAAAAATATTAGGCATAGATAAAGAAGAAAAATTAGGGAAGGAAAAAGGAAAGGAAAGCTCCTTGTACATAGAAAATGTTTCCTGTTCTCATGCCTCTGCCTCCTAAGCTTTTTCTTGATTCGTTAGCCTCCAAGACTGCCAAGATTATTTATTTATTATGTTTGTTTGTTTGTTCTGTTGGTTGCTGCTGATAGGTAATATTTATCAGTTATAAAATTATTAACACTTTTTTAGTGATTGGGGGTTGAATAAGTATAAAGAAAGTGAAACATGAACAATAATTGAGAAGGAAAAGACAACAGAAAGGAAAAATTAAGCGATGGAACCTAAAAGACTAGCGATTACACTCTAATCAAAAGATCCCTACTATACATATAAAATACTGAATTATTAAGCGTTTTTGGTTGGGGTTTTTTTATATTGTTTTATGTTTTTCAGTATTATTAATTTATAAGAGAAATATGATAAAGTAATAGTAATAGAAAATAGAAATAAAACATGATGATAATGCTATATTAATAAATAAGAAATAAACCATATACCATTCTGTTATATTTCTCCAAAAAAAGTGTGAAAAAGTAACAATCTTATATGAAAAATACCATTTACAAAAAAAAAAAATAATTTGAATGTGTCATTATTAGTCAATAAAGGGTGTGAAGGTAAACCCCTAGTTTAAACCATTTGGGAACAGGATGCAGAGTCTGTAGATCCAGTGGCACTCATGTCTTTTAAGGGGAAGATCAAATGTGACATGCCACAGGCCTCTGCAAAGTCACCGAGTGGACATGCTCCATTATGCACTTTTTGAAAGGGCAAAACCTTTTCCCCTTCAAAGCGCATTCCACACATGCAGGTGAGTAAATAAATGAGTCCTGCTGTTTTGCACCTAAAAACAGCTTGAACTGGAGTACAACTGTACCGTTAGAGTCAAGGATTGTTTTGGAATCCCTGGAGATGAACTTACAGGCAACCCAATGGCAACATTGGTAAGTTCCTGTCACAGCAAACCACGTCATAGAGAACTATAGAAACCATGAGAGAGCGCAATAGTAATAAAAATAAAAGATAAAATGTAAACAATATCATATAAAATCAGCAGCTAAAACACATGGAAACCTTCCCAAGTTTCTCTCACATGCAATTTTGACATAAAAAGTGCCAGCGCTTAGTGGATCTGACCCTAGTGAGATATTCTCCTGGGTGCCACAGACATAAATTATAAAGTCTGAGATCCAATGGTATCAGTCTGAAAGGTTAGATAACCAAAAGATGTTGAGGGTCCAATATTATATAAACTGTGTCGGTTCACGATTACATTACATTAACCTTAAAAATTATAAGGAAACAGCAACATAGTGTAAAACTGTAAATTTATTGAGACCCTCTTGAATCCCCCTTAATAGAAACTCTTACAAGATAAAATTGTGGTGCTTGTTTCCAAGTCCCACTAAAAATACACGGGGGACACTTTAACCAACAATATAGTCAGGATGTTACCGGTTCTTTCTCAGAGAGATACCGATACTGTACACTTAAGCCGACTTTCAGCATTCCTGGTTTGGAAGAACACCAACTTCCCTTCCCGCTGGGAGATAAACCCTTGTGTCTAACAACAAAGTAGTGTAAAGTATGTCCGGCACTATAAACACATTTCACCCATCGGCTTTCTCAAGATTGGTGCCGCTGCTGATTCTCAATGTCTTTATACCCTGCTCCAGAGATGGAGTCACAGGATTTCTTAAATGTGTTTGTTTTTACATGAAAAGGCTGGATATTCACGTGGTTCCCTCTGTCTAGCTTTAAATGAACCAGCTGTATTCACTAATTACATTCCGACTATGTGATGATTGGGGGGGGGGACCTTTTTGGAGATTCATTGGTCTAACCTATTTAAACATGGTAGCTTTGTCATTCAATTTAAAGCCCCCAACAAAGGCTTTTGCTTCATATTTATTTCACTTGTGATTTGAGCACTTTTTGATTTACCAGATTGGTTGCTGATGGGGATAACTCCATGGTAAAAATGAAAGGTGATTGGAGGGTCATCCCTATCAATAATTACCCAGTTACTGAGACAAAGGGTGAATGGAACTTGCTTGGGCAGAACAACTAAACAACTTTTAGTCCCTCTTACTTTTCCATATATTTGGAGTATTTGTTAATCAAATATTGTTGTTTCTTAAAGGGGTCTTTTAGTATAATCTATTTTTGTTTTTAATGCTTTTTTATTTTATTATTGTTCGAAATCAAGGCAGGCAGACTGCAAATTATCAGTTTCATGTATGCCTACGCAGACCAATTAAATCAGCAGAAAGCAGATATATATATATATATATATATATATATCGAAAATGAGTAAGCATAATGGAAATGACCCGTTGCAGATTTGGGTAGGTTGTGTGTTCCGATGCAGGTGTTTGAATAGGCATATTGGTTGTGATAAAGTGATGTAAAGCCTAGGTATGCGATAAGTAAAAGGGTACAACAATAGATAACATTTGTGTAAGTAGAAAGCAAGTTATGTAAGCAAAATGCCTACATATGACAAAAGAAAGTCTAGTATAGTGCATGGAACGTGTACTGAATCTATTCTGATGTAGGCGTTTATGTGAGCATATTGTTTTCAACATAATAATGGTCCACCAGACCTCCCTCCACATAAAATATGCTGACCGACCATCCCCTGCACCTCCCCTGCTCCCCTAGAGCTTCAATAGTGCTAATGTCTCCATGTGTCTCACCCGACACCAGCCACACTTGTGTCAGGGATGCACCCTCTGCTGCCACAGGGTCGTCCAACCCAGCCCCACAGGGCTCGCAGCAGTGTAGACATAACCCTCCAGGCCCCCCCCCCCCTCATAGCCCAGAGGTCGGAGGACCAGCAATCTGGTTGGCAGACGACCCTGGTGCCGAACCTCTGGCTTCCTCCTCCAGGTCAGTCCTAGCCTCCCCTCAGAGCACTTAGTGGTGCACTCGGAGGCAAGTCAGTCCACCATATCCCCCCCCAGAAAGTCCGCAGACCAACCATCCACTGCACCTCCGATGCTTCCCTTAAGATTCAATAGTGTTGATGTATCCATGTGTCTCACCCGACACTGGCCACACTCTTGAGTCAGGGATGCACCCTCCACAGCTCCCGGTCCACCGCAGGGTCGCCCAATCCAGCCCCACAGGGCTCACAGCAGTGAGGTATCACTCTCCCGGCCCCCCTCATAGTCTAGAGAGTGATGTCCCCACTGCTGCAAGGACCAGCACTCCAGTTGACAGATGACCCAGGAGAACCAGCAGCAGGTCAGCAGCCCCTCAGGGTTCGAGTGTGACATGTTGCAGCTTTATGTATTCAGCAAGCAGGCATCCTTACAATCTTTAAGCAAGCTGGGCGTGGGAGTGCACAGGTAAGTGTCTGGCGATCATGGGGAGGCTCAGTCTTCCTCAGCCTGTATATTCACATCCAGGACTCCCATTCTCTTGCTGGGATAACCTGCACCAGCTGGGTAGGGGAGCGAGGCCATGGTCTGCTCCTGTTGCACCTCTGATATGTTCATATATTTCAATTCTTGGCTACATGCTGTCGACTCCATTATCTTGGGCATGTGGAATCAGGCCTGTAGGCCCAGGGTGCCGTTGTTCTATCAGTTTGGTATACCCCGTCAGATTGCTATACCCACGTCACTTCCGGGGAGGGGAATCAGCTGTCTCCTGTGCTGCAAATGCGTGCTAGCACTCCTGCTACTCCTCCACAGCAAGGTCCTGGAAGGTAAGTAAAACTAGTTTTACACTTTCATTATAGTTAGTGCATTCACTAAGCTTAGGACATGGGACATTTAGGGTTAATGTTAGGGTTCAAATTAGGGTTAGGATTAGGGACTTGTTCCTATTTAGTGATATTTCACATTTGGGGAATATCACTAAATAGTGATTTCTCACACTTTATTTTAACCCTTACCCCAAGGGTTAGGGTAAGAATAGAGTGTGAGAGAGGTTAGAATCACTTACCTAACCCTAATTTGTACCCTCACTTAACCCTAAATGTCCCGTGTGCCTAAGCTTAGTGAATGCACTAAGTATAATGAAAGTGTAAAACTAGCTTTACTTACCTTCCAGGACCTTGCTGTGGAGGAGTAGCAGGAGTGCTAGCACGCATGTGCAGCACAGGAGACAGCTGATTCCCCTCCCCGGAAGTGACGTGGGTATAGCAATCTGACGGAGTATACCAGACTGATAGAACACCGTCGGTTCTCTCCACTGTTTGGCTCCAAACTGACAGATTCAGGATACTGGGGTATTGCCCTTGCCATCGCCAACCTGTGAGTCGACATGGGTGCGATATTTGAGAAGGGGTTCAGGCTTATTACAGAGTCCTGGCCGGAGCTGTGGATGATGGCCACCATTCTGCTCAGTGGTCCCACCCCCTATAATCTATTTCTAATCTTGTATCTGGTAAGATTTACTTTAAACAACTATGGGGTCATATTATCTAAATACATCTATTGGGACCTGTTTTTTATCTCTCTGCTATTCTAATATTATTGTGGTTATACATTGTACACAAGTGGGTTATTTTAATTTTTTTTCATTCCACCATTTCCACCTGCTATATAACCAGAAGAGCGGTCTCTAGTGGTAGTTTTTTCAAATAAGTTTAAAATCTATTTTTGGGAGACCTTTTGTCTGGCTCTTTGTGTCATCAGAGGTTATCCCTCTGAGAAATGTACTTGCTTAACTCTACACCCATGTTTAACCCCCATCGTGAACCACAGCCTCATGGTATTTTAATATGCATATGTATTGTCTCTGACTCTAATTTTTCTAATTGTTGTATATTCTAATAAAGTTGTTCTGCCATTATTTTTTCTATTGGAGGGATCTCCATTTTTGCATGTATATGCCCTTTTTGGGCCTATTTGTCTATTTTGTAATTTAACCCCTTAAGGACCGCGGATGTACCAGGTACGTCCGACAAAAAAACATCCTTAAGGTCCGCGGTCGTACCTGATACGTCTGCGGTAAATTTGAGAGCTTCCAGCCGCTCTTATGATATTACACAATGCCTCGATATCGAGGCACCGTGTAATACCCCCCTACACTGTCGGGGATCCGAGTGATCACCCCCCTCCCCGGATCACTTCCGGGTTTGCCGCACGTGGTGCCCGGCAGTGTAGGGAAGAGCATCTAAAGCCATCCGCAGGCTTCAGATGCTCTTACCTTTACTGAGTGCCTCGAAGGATCGAGGCACTCAGTAATAGTAAAAAAAAAAAAAAAGGACTTACCGATTGCCGCCGTTCCCCTGTCGGCAATCTGTCTTCTTATTTGGGGGGACTCTCCAATTTAGGACCCACCAGGGGCCATGTGAGAGCGATCACATGGCCCCTGTGAAGAAAATACTGAGTTCGGTATTTTCTTCTTTGTTCTGGCTTTTCTGCAGTATTTTGTTTATTTTGGATCTATTATTTTGGTAGTTTAAAACTACCGAACACCGACCACCCTCCTGGCTCATTAACTTCAAAAGAACCATCTATTAAGCACTCTCTGGGCGGCCGCTGTTCATATAACCGAATGCCATGTGGAACAGAAAACGGCGGCCATCTTGTTTGCACAAAAGGAGGCAGCGAGACTTGGCCGTCGAGTGTCTGGAACTAAAATCGGACACTCGACTTCCCGAACCACCGCTGAAACTACCGAACGCCTGCTTCCTTTAGTTGCCGAACAGCCAGGAGAGCCCTATTCGGTAGTTCTGTTTATATGGTTCCTATGAGCCAGGAGGATCCATTCGGGACTTTTATTCGTTTTATGCCATTTACTGAATTGACCGACCGCACACGCTGAATTTGTGGAACTGTTTTGGGCAGGAACCTCATGTGTGGTCGGTAACGTATGACTTCCATACTTTTTGAGAACCCCTGAACCGATCTCGGTGAAATTTGGACATGTTGGTCCCCCAGATCAGGGCTATCAGGGGATATGTAATTTGTGGCGATACCTTGTGTGGAAAGAGTTGTTGTAGTTTTTGGGAAAATTGTGTGCCCTCTGCCTGGAGATAATTGGGTTATTCATTAACTTATCTCAATATCTCCCAGGCAGAGAGAGGGCGGGGGTTACTGTAAATCTGTATGTTGATTGGTTATTGTCTTTGTTTGCTGTGGGAGGTCCTCTTGCAGGGGGATTCCCATAAAAGCCAGTGTGGCCTCAATAAAAATCATTCCTGTTACACCCTTCATGAAGTCTAGGCTCATGTTTGGGGAATATTCTACTTGCTGGGGAGAATCATCTTGGAAGCTGCGTTCATCTACACTATTCCTCTACCTCCTAACTGCAGTTATAATCACTTATGCTCAGCTACTGGGAAAGGAATAGAAGACCGCAGTACCATAACCACTGCAGGTCATAACAGCCCCCATAGGTGTCCATTGTGCTGCCAGCAGGGGGACTGCCTGAACTGACAGGCAGTCCCACTGCTGGTGAAAAAGTTAAAGAAAAGTTTAATATTTAAAAGAAAGTTAATAAATGTAAAAAAAAAAAAAA
>OW240912.1:156420399-156631245 GCA_933207985.1 Pelobates cultripes
CCACAATAGGACTCTAGGAGCTCTCTCCAGCAGGGGGACTGTCTGAGCTGTCAGGCTGTCCCCCAGGCTGCTAAAAAAATAATAAAATAAATAAATTATACATATGCAGGTGGTCCTCATTTAGCGACCTACCTGTTTTACCACAGCTTGCACTTACGAACATAGATTTCCCTGAACATAGATTAGAGGGATTCCCTGCTCTGGTGCGTTCGTCTATGTTTGGGGAAGTTTCCCCGAACAAAGACAAATGCACCAGAGCAGGGAATCCCTTAACTCCTCACTTACCAACCGATTCGTTCTATGACCAAGTCATAGGAAGGGAACCTGGTTGTTAAGTGAGGAGTGTCTGTATTGTATATATATATTATAAAATAATTAAATCATTTTATATGTTATAAATATATACAGCATCTATATGATTAGGAAATATGTGTGTGTGTGTGTGTGTGTATATATGTACACATACATACATACATACATACATACACAAACTCATATGTATATGTGTGTGTATATATATATATGTGTGTGTGTATATATATATATATATATATATATATATATATATATACACACGTATTATGTGTGTGTTTGCATATATGTGTGTGTGTGTGTGTATACACACACACACACTGTGTATAAACAGTACAAACTTACCTCCCTGTGTGTGTTTGGATACTATCTTTTGGCAACTGCACACCCTACTAGGGTAAGGAAGCCAGGCCAAGACAAAGTCCAGTTTCAAAGGCCTCTGGCCTGTTTATTTTCTGTCGTTAAGAAGTAGCAGGATACGACAGGATACAACAAGCAGCAAACCTTTCTCCTCAAAACACTTCCCTCACTCCACCCTGCTTTAACTGCAGTTATATAGCTGCTCACAGCCCCTACAGGTGAGGCTAATGACCCCGTTAGTCAGTGAGCCAGAACTCCTCCGAATACCTGGGCTGGACTCATGCACAGCCAGTCTGACAGTGGGTGGAGAATCGAATATAACAACATAGAAAAAAAAAACAATTTCAACTTAACTTTCCCTGGGGCTGTATGTGCTTACCCACATGTCAGGATAGTGGCTGTGTAAAAGTCACATATCGTCCCCCCAGCTCAGACCTAGTGGGGTGAGTGACCACAGATACATTTTCTTGTGACTAACTGTCAGCATTTCCATGTTAAGAGCCAGGCCTATGTTCGACTGTAAAATGAAAAGGTTGCAAACTGAGGAACCACCTTGTCACCCTGGCATTATTATCTTTGTTTTGACTCATCCAGGTTAAGGGAGCATGGTCTGTGACCAACCTAAATTTTCTGCACAGCAGATATTTTTGTGAGTCTAAAGCTCATTTTATGGCAAGGCATTCTTTCTCCACTATAGAATAATTTTTCTCAGTGGGAGTCAGCTTCCTACTTTAATAAAACACTGGTTGTTCCTCACCCTGAATTTCCTGAGACAGAACCACCCCTAACCCAATCTCTGATGCATCGGTTTGCACAATAAACTCTTTAGCGAAATCCGATGTTACCAGAACTGGTTGAGTGCACAAAGCCTCTTTCAATTTTACAAAAGATTTTTCTGTCTCTAAAGACCACTTCACCACTAGTGGGGCTTTTCCTTTTGTGAGATCAGTTGAAGGGGCCGCTAATGTAGCAAAATCAGGAATAAATCGCCTGTAGTACCGAATAAGTCCTAAGAAAGATTAGGGAACACGTAAATTCGGTTAGAAGACCCTTAGAAACTCCAATATCACGCAATCTGAGAATTCATCCCACAAACTCAACGTAAGGGTGATTGGGATAAGAAATTGAGGCAACGTGAATCCTATTGGATTTACAGACTCAAGACCCTCTCCCCTGCTGGCCTAAATGAGGGTTTTTCTTTCACCGCCTTTCTTTAATTTGCCATGTTTCTCTACATTTTCTTCGTCTTTCTCTTTTTTTCTCTCTACATTAGATGTAAATAACTCATAGGGAATTTTTGCTAGTCCTTTTATGGATTAAATATATTACACTATAAATAAACACTATTATGATTTCTTTACTTTGCAAAATTTATTTTGTTCCTGAACGATTATCACCCGGACTTAATGTCACTCACTTCTTTGGATTGTGAGTTTTTTACTGTAATATTCTAATCAAGCCCCTTGTTGTTACATCAATGTATATATTATAGCAATTACTTATTTATGCTATTTAATTTTGTCTATCTGGACATCTTTATGTATATTTAAGGGGTATGATTGGTTATCATTGTGAATCATGTGGTAATATTTGAGCGCCTTTAATTTATGTTCCTTAGTGTTATTTACCACTAAGGTACCTAATTATGTCTAGTTTGTGCCGTCACTCAGTGGTTTACACTGGGTCCTTACCTATGGGAATTTCTTGTCCGCTGCCATTCCCATATTGACCCCATGGGGGCATTATTTATCTTTTGTATTATGCCCCCCTGCCTATGCCAGCATTGCATTCTGCAGATGGGTAGGCTTATAAGGCAATGGACCAAAGGGCAGGCAGTGTCGGGATCCCGCGGGCGGCTGCGAGGGGAGGCTGCACTCCGCTCGCGGTACTCACCCTCCAGCCGTCCGCGGTCCCCTCCACCTCGTGGGCTCGGCGAGCGGCATCCTTCCAGCCTCGGATGCCGCCCGCATTTTCCTCCACGTCCCCCAGCGGCAACATGCACGCTGGGAAACCGTCCAAATTATTACACGCCGGGATCAGTCACCTGACCCGGCGTTAAAGGCACAGTGCCTCAATCACAGTGGGAGGTTTAGATATCTCCCACGTGTGATTGTTAATTCTGATTGTAAATTATCCAATCAGAATTAACCTTATGTTTTAAATACTTACCTTTCCTGTTCCTCCCTACCCTGTTGTGGTCTTTGCTTACTAGTACTGCTACTTACCTTGTGGTTCTGGTTACGTACTCTCTGGCTTGTTTATCTGACGCTGTGACTTTCTCCTACTCTTTGACCTCGGCTTGTTTCACGTTATTCTGTCTTCTGGTTCCCCTTACTCGGCTTGTCTCCTGACTATTCTGTGTGTGCTTAGCCCGGCCACTCTAAGGTCCGGTACGGCACCTTTTCTGTGTGTGTGTGTGCCAGCGTGTTGGGTTCCCCGAATCGTGACATCATTTCTCACCCAAAAAACTTCAAGGGATGACTCTCATACGATTTTCCTTCTACGTCTCCTTAAGTTCATTTTGTCACATAACTATTTTCTGTTTAATAATCGCTTCTACCACCAGGTGAGGGGTACAGCTGTGGGGACGGCTTGTGCCCCCTCATATGCAAACCTCCACCTGGGTTGGTGGGAAGAACAGCTGCGTCACTCAGATAAGTTAAGTGGATACCTATCTAAGGTCCTATGGTGGGGTCGATATAGCGACGATATTTTGATTGTCTGGCAAGGTACCCCCCGAAAATTTTAGGATATGGTGACACTTCTTAATCAAAACAATGAAAACCTCTGATTTACATCTGAATTCGGAGGACGCTCTATAAATTTCCTCGATGTCACTATCAGTATCAGTGAAGATGGCACATTCCACTCTACGCTGTTCCGTAAACCTACAGCAACCAATTCCCTCCTACACTGGACTAGCCACCACCCGCGACCCCTCAAAGAGGGTATACCGGTAGGCCAATACCTTCGCCTCCGGAGAAACTGTAGTGACACCCAGGACTTTATAACCAAGGCGAAACAACTTCGGCAACACTTTAAGGAGAAAGGCTACCTGAATCGCTGTTTAAAAAGGGCTTATAAAAGAGCACTCCAGACTTAGAGAAGCGATTTACTATGTGATCGCCCAAAAATGGACACGAATCAGGGCATTGGAAATATTCGTATGATAGCAACATTTGATGTGGGATGGCCAGAAGTCCGGAAATCACTTGAGCGTTTCTGGCCTATTCTGCTCAATGATATACATCTTAAAGATACTCTAAGCCCACATGTCAATATCACAGCCAGACGTGGACGGAACATTCGTGACTTGCTGGTCCCCAGTCATTTTTCTATCAAACCACAACAACGTACCACTTGGTTAGGTACTCCCCCAACAGGCACATATAGTTGTGGTAGATGCGTAGCCTGTAGATTTATCCTTAAGGGCTCTAAGACTGTTAATGACAGTCAGGGACAGTATTCCTTTAAAATCAAAAACTTTTTCAACTGCAATACGAAGGGCCTTGTATATTTACTGTCTTGTACATGCGGACAGATTTATGTGGGAAAAACATTTAGGGCCCTTAAGGATAGGATTATGGAGCATGTAAGATCCCCTAGAAATCACCTCGAGACACCTATATCGAGACATCTTAAAGAACATCATCAGGGGGACTCCAATAATCTTAGATTCTGTGGTTTGGAGTTGGTCAAAAGGACCCCGAGACGTGGGGATTATGACAAAATACTGAGACAGAGGGAATCAAGATGGCTATATGAACTGAAGACACTTCAACCTCTAGGTCTTAATGAGGGCTTCTCTTTTGCCCCGTTTATATAACCTGTTTCTTACAGAATATTACTACTGAATTCTGTATATATCTATATACATGTGTGTAGTTCCTTTATGTGTACATATATGCATTTTCTTTCCCAGTATTAACATAATGTATATAATATATAATATATAATGTATATATCGACTATGTTTATACTTATAGTGTGATGGGGGTTTTGCCGTTTCTGCTCTAAATATATATATCTTTAGATATTGAATAAAGATGTGTATATATATATATATATATATATATATATATCTTTATATTCAGCCTATTATCACTTTATTTTATTTATTTGTTATTAGTATTTTTTACCACTCTTTTGTCTCTTTATAATATATGTGTGTGGTTAACTGTCAATATGATGGGAACCTAATAATATTGTTCATTTATTAGTATACTTTCTTGGAACCCCCTCCTCCTTTTGCTCCATATTTGGACTATTTCAGTCTTTTATCTCTCTTTCTTGTCTACTGGAGTGATTGCTACGATTTGCAACTATATTTGCCCATACATTAAACTGAGTAACATCCTGTTGCCTTAATTGGAACAGGATGATTTGATACTTAGTATATGTATTTACATGCGCACAAACTGACACTTTGTATATTGAATCCACCATGTGTGCATACGTACGAATTGACACTTTGTACACTGAGTCTACTATGAGCGCATGCGCTGACTTATGACATGCGCCCCTCGCACCGCACTCATTTTTGATGCTAAGTCCCCACGCATGTGCGCTAGTGTGTTGTATGCGCATGCGTCGGGACTAGCGATGCGCGCTGTCATCTTTGCCCCTCCTCCCTTGAGATAGAGTTTTTGCATTGGACGCACTCTGACTAATTAGACAAGTTGGGAGGTACTACTAATATTTAAATGGATCGAGGGGGATTGCTCTGTTTGGTCTTCTTTTCATTTCACTTTATGCCTTTGAGAAAGGTGGTTAATCCACCGAAACGCGCGTTGGGCTGTTTTTGTATTTAATTTAGTTCACTTTCTTTTTCTTTTTTCCTGCATTGTGGATTAGCAATATTGAGCGGCTTTTAGCTCTGGTTATCTCATACAGGGGTAGTTGGGCTGTTTATTGGGTTTATGCTATTAGACCTAGTTCTCTCTATTTAGATCGATAACTAGGTCCTTCCGCTCTATTTTTTCTTTCTCGTTTATGCCCTCCTCTATCCTTTCGATTTCCATCTTTGCAGTATAACCCTGTAGGTATAGTAGCAGAGTTTATGGCTATCATTGTGGCATGTATTGTTACTTATTACTCTATTATATAATGAGTCTGTTACATTCACACATGGTCAATTTAGCTACACTCTGCAGCTATTAGATCCTAAGTGCAGGATTTGATCTTAACAAGGTTTTTCCCAATAAAATTGTTTATTTTTGAGATGCTATTGTGGGGTGGCTTGGAGATGATCAGCCCGTTTTCTTTACGTGGCGATTAATCCTTCATTTTTTTCTCCAACCTGCTGACATACCACAGCTCCTAGTTAATCAAGAGGCTAGAATGGATGGCTTGGACCACCGTATGGATCAGTTTGCTCAAGCTTTGCAAACCATACTGGCTCGTACTGCACACTTGCAACTTGCCGTTCAGGAGGCTGCTGCTGCTGTGCCCGAACCCATTCCCACTCCAGTACCCGTTCCCGCTCATGTAGTTCACATGACTCCACCACAGCGCTACAGCGGTGACCCAGCATTGTGTCGTGGTTTCCTCAACCAAATCGACATCGATTTGGTGATGAATCCACGTTCCTATCCCACTGACAGATCTAAAATTGCCTTTTTCATAAACCACTTGTCCGTGAGAGCTTTAGCATGGGCCAACCCCATTTGGGAAAATACGTCTCCTATGTCCTTTGCAGATTTTCTGACAGCTTTCAGAAGCACGTTTGATCAACCCGGGTTGCTTCTGCTGGCAAGGCTCTGCTTAGGGTCCGACAGGGTAATAGATCTGTGGCGGATTACACTATCGAATTCCGCACTCTAGCAGCTGAAGTGGTTTGGAATAATGACGCCCTCGTAACAGCCTTTCAGGAGGGTTTGGCCGCTTATATACTGGATGAAATAGCATCCAGGGAATTGCCTGTTCTTCTAGATGATGTTATAGACTATATGAGTCTTAGCGATAACCGTATTAGAGAGAGGCGTAGTCAAAGACGGCTGGATACACGGGTGTTACCTGCTCTACCCAGTACTGCACTGCTAGCGTTACCCGCTCCTAGGCAACCATCCCCTGAACCCATGCAGTTGGGTCCTACGGGGTTAACTGAGGCCGAAAGAGCGTACCGTAGAAGGGAGGGGTTATGCCTTTATTGTGGGAAGAGGGGGCACCACTGTAATGTCTGCCCTAAAGTACAGGGAAACTGCAGCACCTAAGGCCTACAGAGGGGTCGGCCTCAGGTGTTATGACTTTGTCCCCTCATGTGTCCATCTCCTGACCGTTTATTACAGTTTCTCTTTTGGTCAATAAAACCACTATAACAACCAAAGCCCTGATCGATTCAGGTGCGGCAGACAACCTTATGGATGAGACCTTTGCCAAAACCGCAGCCCTGAATTTGATCCGAAAGGATACACCCTTGGCCGTTGAGGCCATAGATGGTAGACCACTGGAGAAACCTCTGGTGACCCATGAAACCCAGGAAATAGTTATGTTTGTGGGTGTTTTGCACAAGGAAAAGTTAACCTTCCAAATAATTGACTCCCCTACAGCCTCCATCGTTCTGGGTTTTCCCTGGTTAGTTAAACACAACCCTGTTCTTGATTGGGGTTGTTTAGATATACTCTCCTGGGGGGATTCTTGTCAACGAGACTGTATGGCTCATGTACGTCCTGTTTGTTTACTCAACATGCCCACGGCAAAACCACTCTCGGTTTCTGTCCTTTCTGTATATGCAGACCTTGCCTTGGTTTTTGAAAAAAAGGGAGGCAGATAAGCTACCTCCACATTGTGAGTATGATTGTGCCATAAACCTCTTACCGGGTACTTTGCCTCCTAGGGTCAAGGTCTACCCTCTTTCTGAGAAAGAAAACCAGATCATGGAGGAGTACATACGGAAATCCCTAAGTAAAGGTTTTATTAGAAGGTCCTCCTCTCCTGCTGGTGCTGGTGTCTTCTTTGTGGCAAAGAAGGAGGGCGATTTGAGGCCATGTATAGACTACAGGGGTCTGAACAATATTGAACGGTTAAAAACGCCTACCCTATCCCCCTCATCACCGAGTTGTTTGATCGTGTTAAGGGTTCTAAATTCTTCACCAAATTAGACCTCAGGGGGGCTTATAACCTTGTCCGTATAAAGGAGAATGACGAGTGGAAGACAGCGTTCAACACACGCAGTGGGCATTACGAATATCTGGTCATGCCTTTTGGACTGTGTAATGCTCCTGCAGTGTTTCAGGACCTCATAAATGATGTCCTTAGGGATCTATTGCATGTCTTTGCCATGGTGTACCTTGACGACATACTTGTGTATTCTCCTGATTTGAAGTCACACCATAACCATGTTAGGATGGTGCTCAAAAGGCTATTACAGAACGGACTCTACTGTAAGTTAGAAAAATGTTTATTCGATCAGACCTCTGTGCAATTCCTAGGATATATCATTTCTGAACAGGGTTTCAGTATGGATCCTGCTAAATTGGAAGCCATACTGTCCTGGCCACTTCTCCAAGGACTGAAGGCTATCCAGCGTTTTATAGGATTTGCCAACTATTGTAGGAAATTTATAAAAAAACTTTTCACCACTTATCTCTCCTATAACGAAGCTGACAAAAAAAGGTCTACACCCTAGGGTTTGGACTCCTGAAGCCCTTAAGGCCTTCGAAACTCTCAAGAAGGCATTTGCCTCTGCTCCAGTGCTGCACCACCCTGATCCTTCTCTTCCCTTTGTTATGGAAGTAGACGCTTCAGAGTCGGGTGTGAGAGCAGTACTGTCACAGAGGTTGTCGTATGACAAACCCCTCCATCCCTGTTGTTATTTTTCTAAAAGGTTGTCTGATCCAGAGAAGAATTACGATGTTGGGAACACGGAACTATTAGCTATTGTGTTAGCTTTTAAGGAATGGAGGTACTTATTAGAGGGTTCTAGACACAAAATTATGGTTATAACAGATCATAAGAACCTCTCCTATATAGCTGATGCTAGAAGGTTATCTGCCCGGCAGGCTAGATGGTCTCTATTTCTCTCACGCTTCCAATATGTTATTACCTATAGACTTGGTTGCCGTAATGCCAAAGCTGACGCTATCTCTCGACAGCATGAACTAGTAGAATTTGTTAATCCGACTCCTGAACCTATTGTACCTGCATCTCAGATAATAGCTGCTACCCATTTGGTTGTTTTGTCACCTTTCCTTGATAGTATTAAGACATACCAAACCCAAGCACCCCCTGAGACGCCGGTTGGTAAACTATACGTTGAAGCAAATGACAGAAAAAAGTTAACTTTATTTCACACTGCCAAAACTGCTGGTCATCCGGGGGTTACCAAAACCTACAAGGGCCTCCTTCAACAGTTCTGGTGGCCTTCACTCAAGCGAGATGTAGTGGATTTTGTTCAGGCTTGTCGGGTCTGCACGCAGTGTAAGTCCCCTAATGTGAGACCCCAGGGTTTACTGATGCCTCTATCTATACCCAAGTTACCTTAGGTTTAGATATCTCCCACGTGTGATTGTTAATTCTGATTGGAAATTATCCAATCAGAATTAACCTTATGGTTTAAATACTTACCTTTCCTGTTCCTCCCTGCCCTGTTGTGGTCTTTGCTTACTAGTATTGCTACTTACCTTGTGGTTCTGGTTACGTACTCTCTGGCTTGTTTATCTGACGCTGTGACTTTCTCCTACCCTTTTACCTCTGCTTGTTTCACGTTATTCTGTCTTCTGGTTCCCCTTACTCGGCTTGTCTCCTGACTATTCTGTGTGAGCTTAGCCTGTCCACTTTAAGGTCCGGTACGGCACCTTTTCTGTGTGTGTGTGCCAGCGTGTTGGGTTCCCCGAATCGTGACAGGCAGAGTTTGCGACTACCCATTGGTTATTTATGGACTGCAGCTATTATTATTATTCAATACCCTGAGATCCTAACGAGGTTCCCAATTATTATACCGCAAGAAATTTAATAATCCCTGCGGAATAATTAATCCGATTTGGATTCCATGTGGGCATCATTCAAATTTTAATATCATGCCCCTCTGTTCATTTCAGTACCACATCATACGACGTGACTGACAAGAGGTAGATCCAACCGATAGACGGGCAGGCGTGATAGGTATTGGACCAATTGGCAGCCAGTATGTGTGCATGCACACTGGGCTCTTATGAACTACAAGTCATTGTTATTATTTAATTTCTTTTTTAGCTCTATACACTAATAGGGTTTTCAACTATATCGTAATGAACTCAATAAATCTTGTGGATGAATTAACTTGATACTTTCCCCACGTGGGCATCGTCTAAATCTCATTATCACGCCCCTTTATTCATTTCAGTACCACGTCATATGATGCGGCTGATAAGAGGCGGATTCAAGAGGTAACTGACCAATAAGCAAATAGTATGGACGGCTGCACACGTGGGTCACAACAGCTGTTTTCACCCTCTGTAGATTGTAACAAGGGGTATTTAAATTGCTACAGGGAACTTCAAAAGCTTACTGCTCCTGACGACGGCGTGCTCAAACGCCGAAACGCGCGTCGAGCTTCTTTTTATTTCATTTCTTTGTTTTGCACTTTTTTGGTAGCACTGATGGATTGATTTAATTTATTTTATCAGTTATTATTAATCTTTGACAGGCAGGGACTGAGGTTTTTGGTAGGCACTAGTGATTCGTCACAGTGCCGAGGTAACTAGGGATAGTAGACTTCTACAGGGGCTTCTGCCTAGACTTACTCTTTGGGGCACCTCCCTTTTATTGCTCCTTCCCTTTTTTCCAGTTACCTTTTTCCCATTAGGGTCCTTGTTTTGGGAGATTTAGAGGGTGTGCCATTCGGACCCTAGGATTAAGACCTCTATCAGGCAGTTTTTTTAGTAACTGGTTCCCTGTGTCTATTCTGGAGGGCTCTCTATTGCTATACCTCTTCCCACCTGTCCTGTTGTGTGTTCCTTTAGGATTATTAAAAGGTAGCGACTCCTATTTCCCTCTCTACATTACTCTCCTATTTAGGACTCCTGTGGTCATACTTGTTCGTTTTGAGCTAAGAAAGTCTTGACTTGCTTTTTAATGAGGGGGCGTGGCCAGTTTTGTATGGCCTTCAGTTTTTACTGTTTGGGGCTTAACAAGCCCTCTCCCAATCGAATAATGTCCCCCCAGTATGAGGCTGTGTGCAAGGTTTAGGACTGTATGTCTGAAGGGTTTAGGTACAAGTAGTTGCTTTACAAACACCCATCCCCTTTTTCTCCACTCTATAAATCAAATCATTCTGTACCTCAAAGTAAGGATATGAAGGGGCTCTATCTAGTTGTACTGTATCATCATTAGAAATCTGGATATTACGGGCCTCTGCAAGAGTGGGTTCTTCCCATTGTGCTTTCCTGAAGTTAACAGGACTGACTTCTAATTCAGGCAAGCTAATGCCTTGATCCTGATCCTTATTAGACTCCTGACTACCGTGGCCTGGGTCATCTCCTATTAAAGCTGGCATGTGACATGAGGCTTCAGCCTTCTCTGTTCTTATGCCTAGTCCTTCCCATTCTATGTCAGAAAAAGGAAACATTTCCAGAATTGTCATCATCATTTGCTATACAATCATGAGCTACTTTTCCTGGAGACCCCCACAAGTCTAAAAATTGGGGGAAATCCCTTCCCAACACCACATCATAAGCCAATTTATCAACCTCTATGATTCACAGTACCAAAAAGGCTTTCAAATTTCAGCAAAACTGTAGGATATTCACCATGAACACAAATTATACCTATTTTCTGAAATGAAACAACATCGGCTTCAGATACAAGGCATTTTTTGTTATCAATGTAGCCATACTTCCAGAGTCTAATAGAGCTCTAACCTCTTTCCCATTCATTTTTATAGAACATATATGCGGATTGTGACTACAGTTGGCAACAGCAGATTCTATATGATTCAGCAGACAAGACAATTGTACATCCTGATTAATCATATTGCATTGCATAGGTTCATCAATCATGGAACAGTCTCTAGCTTTATGTCCAAGTTCATTACACCGGAAACATTTAATATTATAATCTGTCCCCCACCCAGACCCTTTTCCAGGATTAACATTTCTAGGCATAAGCGTATGGGGTCTCTGAGAATATATGTCTCTTGTTCCTCTGTGTCTTTAAAACCTTGAAAAATCTTACCAGGTCTTTCAGCAGATGGAATATTAACTCTCTGCATAAACTTTGTTAAGCCACTGTCTGTCATCCGCAACCACTTATCTTTCCACCAAACTAATTAACTCATCGGCTGATTGTGGATCACTGACTGACCCATCGACGCAGTGAAGCAGGTAAGCCCCACAGGAATCTGTCCATCACAAGAAGTTCCATGATGTGGCTTGCCGTATTTATTTCAGGTTGTAGCCACTTTCTAGCAAGATGTATCAGGTCAAACATCTGGGAGTGGATAAGTTTCTCCTGAAATTTTTGGGCACAAACTGCCATAGTCACACCAAGTCTTGCAAGGATTTCAGCCTTCAGTTTGGAGTAGACCCCTGCCTGTGCTGGTTCCAGGTCATAAAAATCCTTCTGGGGTTCTCAGATCAGAAAAGGTGCCAGTATGCTTGCACACTGGCCACTCTTCTCTCTCAGCGGTCCTCTCAAAAGCTAGAAGGTATGCTTCCACATCATCTGTAGGTGTCATATTCTGCAGGTAACGGCTGGCTCTGATCATCTTAATGTCGGACTGCGTCCCATCTGAAACTCTGGTCAGTCCTTTGGTCAAAGCCTGTATCTCCTTCTGTATAATGCTGGAGGCCTGATGTTGCTCCTCCCTGTGCAGGCGGTTTGCCTCAGCTTGGGCTGCCACAACGTGCTGGATCATGGCATCTGTGTTGGCTTTTTGCATGATTACCAGTTGTTGTAGGGCTGCAATATTTTCCTGTTGTGCCGCTGTGGCCTGTTGCCGTACAACTGTAGCCTCCTGCTGTATGGCTGTAGCCTTTTGCTGTGCCGCTGTAGTTTCCAACAAAACTTTCACAACTTCCTCCATATTCCTCCAGGCTTGTTTGGTTCCCAGTTAATACCCACAGGCTTCTTCAGTGCACTGTCCACATTCTCAACTATATTTGACAAACTTACTTCCCTGTGTGTGTTTGTCCAGGATCTTTTGGCAACTGCACAGCCCTTTAGGGTAAGGAAGCCAGGCCAAGACAAAGTCCAGTTTCAAAGGCCTCTGGCCTGTTTATTTTCGGTCGTTAAGAAGTAGCAGAATACAACAAGCAGCAAACCTTCTTTCTCCTCAAAACACTTCCCTCACTCCACCCTGCTTTAACTGCAGTTATATATCTGCTTACAGCCCCTACAGGTGAGGCTAATGACCCCGTTAGGCAGTGAGCCAGAACCTGGGCTGGACTCATGCACAGCCACTCTGACAATGGGTGGAGAATCGGCCCACCCTGCTCTTCTGAATTATCCACCGCAGGGACCCAAATAACAACATAGAAAAAAACCTACATTTCAACTTAACTTTCCCTGGGGCTGCATGTGCTTACCATCATGCCAGGATAGTGGATGTATAAAAGTCTGGGTGCCAGATATTCACCCCTGACCACCATCCCCAACACTCTGTCACAATATATATATATATATATATATATATATATATATATATATATATATATATATATATATATGTGTATTTATTTATTAAAATGTATAAAAAAAAAACAAATAAAACCGCTAACTTTGGCCAGCGTTTGTGAATAAGTGGCTACTACAAAAGACTAGACATACCCCATTTTGAATACCCTGGGTTGTCTATATTTGAATATGGTATGCCATGATGGGGTTAATTGTTATTCCTGGGCTGCTATATGATCTCAAAGGCAACATAGGCCCAGCAAACCAATCTGGCAAATTTCAATGTGGAAACATGGAAAAGGGGAAAGACCATAAAACCTGTACATTGGGGGCACTGTTGTACTCAGGAGATGTTGCTGAACACATATTGGGGGTTTCTTTGGCAGTGGTAGAATTAGTGCATGAGAAGTGTTAAAATGCCACCATTTAAAATGTCTACTTTTCAGAAATATGTGGTTTGATGGGATTAAATTTCATTGGCCGGCTTCAAAAGTGTCCCAAATAGGACATGGGTGCATGATGACCAGCTGAGAAAATTCCAAGTTGGAAAACTGGAATGCGCGCCCTCCAAATAAGGTCTTTTAGCCTCCAGAGAACCTGTACCCGGGAGATGTTGCTGAACACATATTGTGGTGTTCTTTGGCAGTAACCCTTAAAGGACCACTATAGGCACCCAGACCACTTCAGCTTAATGAAGTGGTCTGGGTGCCAGGTCCAGCTAGGGTTAACCCTTTTTTTTTTTTTTTATAAACATAGCAGTTTCAGAAAAACTGCTATGTTTATAAATGGGTTAATCCAGCCTCCAGTGGCTGTCTCTTGACAGCCGCTAGAGGCGCTTGCGTGCTTCTTACTGTGAAAATCACAGTGAGAAGACGCCAGCGTCCATAGGAAAGCATTGTGAATGCTTTCCTATGGACTGGCTGAATGCGCACGCAGCTCTTGCCGCGCATGCGCATTCAGTCGAAGAGGAGGAGGAGAGCTCCCCGCCCGGCGCTTCAAAAAGAGGGAGGGGGACCCTGAGGGTGGGGGCACCCTCAGGGAACTATAGTGCCAGGAAAACTAGTATGTTTTCCTGGCACTATAGTGGTCCTTTAAAGTTCTCTGTACATGTATTCTTAAATTGCTGTGTGTGTCAAAAAAGTCACCTTTTTATTTTATTTTTTTTGCATGAAAAGAGTCAAAATACCCCACGTTTAATACCTTAGGTTGTCTTCTTTTAAAAAATATATACACATGTAGGGTTATTCAGGGATTCCTGACAGATAGTGTTACAATGTCACTTGCTTTAATTTTGAAAAATAATCGTTTGGAAATAGCAAAGTGCTACTTGTACTTATAGCCCTATAACTTTCCAAAAAAAGTGAAGAACATGTTAACACTGGGCATTTCTAAACTCAGGACAAAATTTAGAAACTATTTAGCACAGGTGTTTTTTGGCGGTTGTAGATGCGCAACAGATTTTGGGTGTCAAAGTTCGAAAACGTTTTTTTTTTTTTAAATTTTTTCATATTTTATTACTTTTTTTATAGTAAATTATATGATATAATGCAAATAATGGTATCTTTAGAAAGGACATTTAATGGCGAGAAAAACGGTATATAATATGCGTGGGTACAGTAATTGAGTAAGAGGAAAAGTACAGCTAAACACAAACACCGCAGAAATGTAAAAGGAGCCTTGATCCTTAACGGTAAGAAAATTTAAAAACTGTCTAGTCACTAAGGGGTTAATTGAACTGAAGAAAATTTTAAAATGGTCTGGTCACTAAGGGGTTAATTGAACCTCAACCTAGAGCCTCTTAGGCACGGTTATTTGGTCCCTCAGTGGTGCCGTTTTGTTATTTTATACCATACCATAATAGGTATTGTAATGCCATACCAATACGAAAATATATTTTCAAAAAGTTTGAGGGCTCAACACGCCTACCTCTACTATAGAATGCTACTCATACTGAAGCAGGCATTTCCTATTTACAAGAAACTCATTTTATGAAAAATAGAGTACCACCTTTTCTTTTCCTTAAAGACCAGCCAATCCAGCCAAACTTCTCAGATGACATTTTATTGACGATAGAACAATTGCTGGTAGCCTTTTTTTTTTTTTTTCTTTATTACATCAGACAATGGTATTTGTCTTTTCATACTTTGTCTAGTCATAGTAGAGGTTATCAAATACCAAATCATCATATGCATAATTCATTTCCCTTTCCTTTCTCTATATCACTTTATATATATATATATATATATATATATATATATATATATATATATATATAATAACTTTCTATTTCCTTTCTTTCTCTTTTCTATTTGTCTAACCACTTTTTTGGTTTTATTAAACATCCAAATACACTAACAGACTAACTTAAACAGACGTTTGCTTGGTTCATAATGGGAAAAAAAAAGAGAGAAAATCAGTGTCAGGCTCGAGGAGGGGAAGGGGGCTTATCTGATAATCTCATAGTCGGAAGAAACTGTTCGGCTAGGAAAAAAAAAATTTCTAGCAAATAAATAAATAAATAGTTCACTATTCAAGGTCTAATTTTGTTTACCCATTTGTCCCAGTAGATGTAGTGGTGTCCCTTTTTTGGTGCAAAATCGGTGATAGCTCTTTCCATTTTACATTGCACAATACTTTGGGCATGCATCTTATACCAATTGTCTACATTGGTAGACTTCCAGTTTCTGGCTATTGAGGTTTTCACAGCCATTAGGATATAAAAATAATAGGTCTAAATTCTTTATTAAACCCTATCCAAGTCCATATGTAATAGAGCCATACTTGGAGTTAGTCTAATCTTCTCCCACTTCTCCCAAAGAGGTCTAATTTTCGGGCAGTCCCACCAAATGTGCTTAAAATCGGCGTTTAATTCATTACATCTCCAACAATTAGATGGCGCTGTATTATACATTTTTGCTATTTTTTGAGGTGTTCTATACCATCTGTTTAGTATTTTATAGTGAGTTTCATGTATATTTAAGCAATGACAAACTTTATATAGTGTATGTATCCATTCTCTTTTTGGTTATATCCTTTTCCAGATCAAAATTCCATTTAATAATTGCCGGAGGAATTAATTTAATCTGGGTCTTGTAGATAATTTTTTGGCATTTGTTGGCCAAATTAGTATAATCTGATTGCTCAAGTATTTCTGAGAGAAACTTAACTGGTGGTTCAAGAGCATTAAAGCTTAAAAATGTGTCTAGGAAGGATTTTATCCTAATATAGTTGAACCATTCGGCAGGGGGAATACTGTATTCAGTTTGGAGTTGTTCATAAGATTTTAATCTGTTTCGTATCAGGAGATAAGATATATATATATTTTTTTATACCTCTCTGGATCCAAATTTCCAAATTTATGTCTGTCAATAAATCAGACAGTATATTTAGATTTATACAAGGAATTTTTAGACCCATTTTTCTTTTTTTTTTTAAGTGAGACCAGGTGGGAAAAATTTGTTGGACTATCAACGATTTAGAACTTTTAATATATTGATTTGTTTCTTTATCTATTGATCATAAAAGGGTTTTGTAGTCCTTACCTCCCGAGGTCATAGTCTGTTCTCTTTTATACCAGTTTTCATTTTCAGAATCTTCTTTGTTTACCATTAAGACATGTGCTAATAAATTAGCTTGTGCAATGTCTTGGATAATTGGAATACTCCTACCTCCTTCATCTTTTTTTCTAGACATAATATATTTTTTTAATTCTGGGTTTTTTGCCTGACCAAATACATTTAGTGAATGATGACTGGATTAATTCTAACCAACTATCTGGTATTTTTATAGGAATCATTCTCATGATATACGAGAATGTTGGTACAATATATGCTTTTAGTGTATTTATTTTTCCTGACCAAGAAATTTCTACAGTTTTCCATTTCTTTAAATTGGCATTTGTTTCTTTGATTAATGGCAGGATATTAATCTCTATCCATTTCTTTATGTTTTTCAAAATTTTTATACCTAAATAATTAAAATAACTTTTAGCTTGTTTAAATCCATATTTATTTTCTATAGTATCGATATTATTTTGAGATGTATTTAAATATAACGCTATGGATTTTTCACTATTTATCTTCTAATTAGAAAAGTTACTGTAATTTTTAATACTTTCTAGCACATAGGCGATGGAATCTTCGGATTTCTGGATAGTTATCAATAAATCATCGGCATATAGCTTGATTATTTGATTATTATTTTCTCCAAACCCTTTTATATTCTGCTTGGAACTTTTGCTAAGGGTTCAATCGATAAATACAGTAATGGTGATAAAGGGCAACCCTGTTGCGTACCATTTGAAATTCCAAACCATTTGAACCTAATACCAGGACCCACAATTCTGCCTTGAAGATCGTTGTATAGGGCCATTATGGCACTCTCTCTAACAAAGGCCCAGCTGACCCTGTTGAATGCTTTTTCTGCATCCAGTGACAGGGTCAGCATGGGCGTACAATCATCTCTGGCATGTTCCAGTATCCCAATCATGTTTCTTATATGATTGGTAGAGAGTCATCCTGGAATAAATCCCACCTGGTCTCTATGTATTATATAACTAACTACTCGCTTAACTCTGTCTGCCAATATTCCCCGCGTATAACTTAATATCTTCATTTAACAGAGAGATCGGACGGTAACTGTCTACTTTTTCCGGGTTCTTACCTGATTTTAATATTGGGACAATATTACCCTTAAGCATTTCCTGTGGAATTTTAGTTTTTAATATAAATTCATGAAAGGTTGTCACTAAGTGTGGTGATATTTAATTTCTAAATAATCTGTAAAAAGTCACGGTAAACCCATCTGGGCCTGGCGCTTTATTAGGTCTCAAGGTCGCTATCTTTGTATGTATTTCATGTAAAGAAATTGGGGCATTCAATTCCTTCAGTTGGGATTCTGAGATCTTTGGTATGATTTTATCTTTAAAATAATCTTTTGGGTCTAATTGGTTATGGGGTAGATTGAATAGTGAATGATAATCATTGAAGGCCTTTCCTATTCTCTCTGGAGATAAACAGGTCTCACCCTTATATAAGATTTATAAGATTTGTTTTGTTTAATTTCTCTTCTAAGTCTGTTAGTTAACAATGTGTTCACCCTATTCCCTGACCATGATCTGACCATGTAATCTCATTTATTATAATTGTTTTTGTTTGTTTGCGCTAATTTGATATCTCCTAGTACAAAATCAATGCGGGAATATGCATAGTGAGATTTTGAAAAACAGGTTAAAAAAATAAATAAAAAAATACGCCAAATGTCTAGTAAAGAGTAATTTTGAGTTAACTGTCTGAAATTTTAGGTGCGTCTGATATCTGACCCATAATAGTTTTTTTAGAGAGTCATATATCACTGAATTGCATTCATAGGGTATAATCATTGTGGGGAAAATCCCATTTATATCTCACATCCTATTTCATAATTCTTTTTGTTAATCCCTTGTGGTGTATTATTTTAAATCTTATATAATGAGGGTAATCTGCACTTTAAGGAGGAGAATCATTATATTTGTTATTTTTCTGTAGTGTGGTGTATCATTTTCATCTAGAGAGGAAGAGGAGGGAGAGAAGAACACAAAGAGCATAAGTACGGTCGCAATCTTCTCTCCTTATACATGTCCATTTTTTAAGATTTTTTTATTTAAGCCATGTGGCCAATTTTTCTGGAGAATCAAATATTACTGTACTGTGTTCATAGGATATCATTATTTTTGTAGGGAAACCCCATTTATATTGTATATCCTTATTTTGCAGTACTTTTGTCAAGTCAATGTAGCGTCTTCTCTCGGATCTAGTATGGTAGGAAAGATATTTCTCGCCACTTTTATGATCTGATCTTTAAGTCTGGATGATAAACAACCTATAATAACATCACAAGGTTTTGAGGTATGGATTTCTGGAGGTTTAAAGGTCCTGTGATATCTCTCCAAGGCATGATTATATCCTGATATATCTATATCAAGAGCCTTTATAAGCACCAGTATATAGGTTTCTAGTTGTTCACGGGTGATAGATTCAAGAATATCTCTAAGTCTTAAATTATTCCTTCTAGTTCGGTCTTCTAACTCAGCAATCTTTTAGCCATATTGTAGATTCTCTCATCTTGTTTTTTAATAAAATTTTCTTGTCGTCTGGAATTTTCTTTCATTTGCAACATATGCACTTCATTTTTTTGGAGTTGCATCTTTATTTGGTATTTTTCTTGTAACGGAACTCCCCATACTCCGACCGAGTACCTTCCGTTGATGGACGCTTCCTAGCTATATCTCTAAGTCTTAAATTATTCCTTCTAGTTCGGTCTTCTAACTCAGCAATCTTTTAGCCATATTGTAGATTCTCTCATCTTGTTTTTTAATAAAATTTTCTTGTCGTCTGGAATTTTCTTTCATTTGCAACATATGCACTTCATTTTTTTGGAGTTGCATCTTTATTTGGTATTTTTCTTGTAACGGAACTCCCCATACTCCGACCGAGTACCTTCCGTTGATGGACGCTTCCTAGCTTGCGCCCAGGACCACAAGCACCGCACCAGACACCACAACCACCCTGCAGACTCCACAACCGCCGTAGCTTAATTGCAGTCTTATGTGCACCCTGGATCAGCTTCTGTCCTCCAGGACCGTGTGGGGAAGACCTCTCCTCCAGGAGAGCGTGTCAGGAACAAGCTCTTAAAAGAGCTAAGTGATTGAAGCTCAGGGGAGCATGCAGAGCATAGCAATCCCCAGTGTGAATATAGCTGCTTTTTCTGCATCCAGTGACAGGGTCAGCATGGGCGTACAATCATCTCTGGCATGTTCCAGTATCCCAATCATGTTTCTTATATGATTGGTAGAGAGTCATCCTGGAATAAATCCCACCTGGTCTCTATGTATTATATAACTAACTACTCGCTTAACTCTGTCTGCCAATCACGAGACATTTTCAGAACCAGCATACTTTAAATATAAACATAACCAAAATTCAGCCAAATTAGTCCAGTACTTAAAAAGTTAGCTGGAAGTCCTTTATGACCGCAAGCACATTTTCATGCCCAAAACAGTTCCATGGATTTGGGCTGTGCGGTCGGTCTATTTTACGCTGAAAAAATGACCATTCGAACGAGTGTTCAAAGCTTCGAACAGGACTTAGTCTCTGTGGCTGCAAGAGAAGGTAAGGGTGAGTGGTGTTCGAAATGTGTAGCTGATTTCAGTTCCGTGGATTTGGCTACACATACCACTGACCTCGTTCGAATGAACAAAGATGGCCGCCGCCACGTGTTCGTTTGTCGAATGGCGGCCACTTCGACTACTTCAGCTGCATCCAAAGTGCCAATTTAAAGCCGCAGAACTGCTCCAATACAATTTAAAAGGGGCAACAAGAGTCTTTTAAAATCCAATCTGCTAAAATAGTCTTTAACAGGCAGTATCTTCCAGGGACCATAGTCTTAAAGGGGCATTGTTCACCAAAGTCACAATGTGCCCACAGACGGTTCTTAAAGGGCCATACACAGTCCAATAAAAGTCCATAAGCCCAGATGCTGGTTTAAAAGGGGCCATAGTCACATGGCAGGAGGCTGGCAATCAGTCCTCTCCAATGCCCAGTGGCAAATGGCAGTTTGTCACAGTTCTTCTTTAATTTCTTTTATCATATCGTTCTATTTTAAATTTTTCAAATTGAGAATCAAGTGAACGTTCCAGGAACGCCTTCGTAATGGTCTGATCTTTTTCTATATTAGGTGGAAGGTTGTTTTGAGCTGACTCTTGCATGTTACTAATGCTTTCTTCCAGATCATTCCCCTCTAAATTGGATTTATTAGTTTGTAGGGAGACGAAGGAGAGTCGCTTCTCTGGTTTATTTTGTTTCTTATCCTTCTTTATTGTATTCTTTGGTTTGTTAGTTTTTTTTTTATGTCATTTAGAAAATCTGTCCAAAAAGTGTGAGAAGAAGAAGAAAAAAAAAGGGGGTGGGGGGGAGATTCTCTTAATGTGATCACTGTAATTCAAAATCCGAACAGTGTTGGAATGGTTTTTAAATCCACTCCTTTTCTCCTCCTTCCTTCTCTTTCGTCTCTCCCTCAGCTCACTTTTTCTCTTCCCTTTCTTCTTTTGTTATATTCTATTATCTTCCCTCAACCAAAGGAATATAGATGTTACTTTTAAATGGTTACTTATATTATTTCTCCTTTTCTTTCTCTTTCCCCTCCTTCCTGTCCTTTGCGTTTATGTAGATGAAGAGATAGGTATATAACCTTTAAATAGGTATTCCTTATATTTTGTCAGGGAGGGATTACTCCTATTATTTAGTAAATTTGTTGGATTTATAGAATCTAATAAAGAATCAGGCAACGAGTATTAACTGACCAATGCCCAGTACAGGCTAGGATAAGGGCTAAAGGTTCACTCTGAGGGGTTGATTTTTTTTTTAATTTTTTTTTAATCAGGTCTTTCTCCCTGCGCTTCCCTTTTCTTTTTTTCTGGTTTTCTTTATTGTATTCTGTTCTCCCTCTTCAGATACAGGAATATATAGGACACGTTCAAATGATTACTTGGGTTCCTTATTGTTTTTAATCCTGAGGTAGTTCCTCTTTTTATTTGATAGGATTATGTAGTGGTGAGTATTTGTGCAAAATAATAATAATTAAAAAAAAAAATAGATTCAGGCAGTTAGTTGACCAACGCCCATTAAGGGTTAAACGTTCACCTTATCGGTTTAATTTTAGATCTTATCTCGTTGTCTATTTTAGACAATCTTCTCCACTCCCCTTTCAGTTATATCCCCAGTAATCAAGATATCCACTTCACTTTGTTTGTCACCTTTCAACACATGATTCAGCAAATGATTAGTGTGGGTGTTAGTTATTGCAAATAAATAGATTTTAAATCAATTATTTGGAGTTGCACATGTTTTTTCTCCATTTGTTGGATTTAAAAAGTGGCACTGTCATGCCGAACTTACCTTTCCTCAATCTCTTCCTCTTCTCCCCCTCTCTCGGGATCTGTTATTCTTTTCTTCCTGTCTTCTTTAGTTTTCTTTAAAATCATAAGACAAAGTAGGGACTCTTTGCCTTATGGAGGATTCCTCCGCTTGACCAGCTCTGACCAGCGGAGGAGCAAAGTGTGCTTCATTTCCGCTGGTCAGAGCAATTTTCCCACGATGCTTCCTGTCATTTTAGACGAAACTGCCGAATTGCGTTCTAACTGAATGAGAACAGTATGTTTGTTTCTTTTAGAACACAATTTGGCACTTTATTCGGATCGGAATTTCATTCGAATGAATGAAACTCCGATCCTATTCTTGCTGTGACTGTATCTTGCAGCTGCTTAGTAGATAACTCCCTAATTCCCACGGTATCAGGGAGCTATCTACTAAAAGGCTGAAAGACCTAAATTGGTCTTTCAGCCAACTTTACTAATACCAAGTAAAAATTACTTAGTATTATTAAATAATATGCCCCTACTCGTTATACCGTGAGTAGGGGCATGTCTGGTAAGCCTATGGCTGCTCACTGTAAAAAAACAAAAAAAAAAAACAATTGGCCCCCACCCCTAAACGACAGGTGGGGGCCCTAAAGTAAAATAAGGGGGGAGACCTAATGTCGACCACCCCGGCCCCCACCTCTGCGCGGTGGGTGGGGGTCATAATGATAATGGGTGGGACTAGTGCCCGGCCCCCACCCCTGGGCGGCGGGTGGGGGCCATAAAGATAATGAGGGGGGGGGACCTAGTGTCCACCCCCCCGGCCCCCACCCCTAGGCGGCGGGTGGGGGCCATAGTGAGAATGAGGGGGAGGAACCTACTGCCCCCCCCCCGCGGCCCCCACCCCTAGGCGGCGGGTGGGGGCCATAGTGAGAATGAGGGGGGAACTATTGCCCCCCCGGCCCCCACCCCTGGGCGGCGGGTGGGGGCCCTAAGTCAATTATCCCCCCCACCCAAGGTGACTAGGGGTCCCCAAGCCCCTAGTCACCCACCCCCCAAAAAAAAAAGTCCCTACCTACCCCCCTCACCCTAAAAAATAGTGAGGGGGGGAATAAAATAACTAACCTGTAAAATAAAATTAAACTTACCATTCGACGTCTTCTTTTTTCTCAAATCTTCATTTTTCAGCCCCAAAAAAGGCCAAATAAAAAAACCATCATAACCGTCGAATTGAAAATAAAATAAAAATCCTGAGCGCAAAAAAAAATCAGACGAAAAAAAAAAAAACCCGAGCGAAAAAAAATAATCCATCTTCACCCATGGAGGGCTCCGCGCAGACTGAGCTCCGCAGGGCGGGGGAAGGCTTATAAAGCCTTGCCCCGCCCTGCAATTAGGCTAAGAACACTCTGATTGGTGGGTTTAAGCCAAGCAGAGTGCTTTTTGTCATTTTACACAGCGTGGGAAAATTCAAAAGAACTTTCCCACGCTGTGTAAAATGACAAAGAGCACTGTGATTGGATGGATGCTCCCCGTCGTTTAGGGGTGGGGGCCAAGTTATTTTTTTATTTTATTTTTTTTACAGTGAGCAGCCACAGGCTGCTCACTGTTTAGTGGACATGCCCCTACTCGCGGTATAGCGAGTAGGGGCATGTGGGAGATTTTAATCTCCCTTGTGCTATTATGCTATTGACCCCCATAGAGTGAGGTGGTAGTGGGGGGGCTTATGAAGTGGTGGGGAGCACTGCTCCCTGTCACTTCTATCTTTACATATTACAAGGAGGGAGCTGCGTGCCGGTAGCTCCCTCCTTGTAATAAACTGCACAAACAAACGAACACTGATACATAGTGTTTGTTTGTTCGGCTGATATTGCTATTCACTCATTCGTCTGTCTGATGAATGAATGAATAGATGAAATTCCCGTTCGCATGTCCAGGTGTTTCACTGGGCATGTGTGGGAATCTCACAGTCTGTCTAGTGTGGGCTGATGACGTGTCCCACAGGGACTTCATCTACCCACACAAAGATGGTGGCGCCCTGAATATAGATCGGGACAGAAAATAAGGAATACAAAATAGGTAATGTGGGGCTTTGGGGTATTTGGGGGTCATTAGGGTGTTAGTTAGATGTAGTGGAGGCCGGAGGGGGGTTAAAAAAAAACAGGATTCGGCATGACAGTGCCACTTTAATTAATCCTATTCATAAGAAATCCACACCTCTCCCCTTTCGCTTAACTTAATTTGTTATGAGCAGAAATTCCTCCCTTTTATTTCTTTTCTCTTATTTTTTTTTATTTTTTTTTTTAAATTAGTCCTTTAGGAAGGGAATCAGGTTAACTAATCATTCACCACAACCTGTAGATATTGCTAACTGAATTTGCCACAGGTCAAACCAGTACAAACCAAAAGAGAAAAAAATCAAATAAAAAAACGACAATAATTACCTGTATAGTTAGCTGTGCAGGCATACACAGGCACAGCAAGAAAAAGAAAAAAAATTCTTATCTGGTTTATTCTCGGATATGTCCTAAGGTGCTCTTCAATTCCTGCGCAATTTATAAACCTCTTTTTCAAATTCCAGAGCCTCGAGCAATGTTATAAGTGACATTTACAGTACCTCGCTATAATCTCCTTGATATTTAGGGTAAAGTGCAGGCAATACAGTGATTGCTACAATCTTCAGCCGGAGAGTAGATCAGTGCGTGCTGTGTCCTCTGTCGGTTCAAGCCGGCACCTTCATGCTCCTCTTCGCCTCCTCCGCTCTTAGCGCCGTGAGCCTAACCATGTGTTACGTCATCGCTCCACCCCCAATTAGCCTTTTCTAACTTTCACAAAATTCTAGAATTCTGTAGTTAATGCTCCTATTATAAATTAAACATCAATAAAACTAAACCAAAGGCACAGTGGGACTTGACATTCACACAACAAAACTAACCCCTATGGCTGGAGATCAAATCGCCTTAAGTATTTAAGAGTCACTTTAGTGCTACACATAATATATACAAGACTTACTATGTGAAATTTACTCAAATACATAAGTGGTACACTGCAGGGGTGGAAGGGGAAGTTTATATCCTGGTCAGGACAAAGAGCAGCAATAAAAATGGTAATTCTCGTGAAGCTACAATATATATTTCAGTCTCAATTGATCTCAGTCTCTTAAGCAAACTTTAAAGAAGCACCATGTAGCAGTACTAATCATTGCTATAAATGAACAAGCCAACAATATGTACAGATCGAAATAGATGCATCATTACATTTTGATGCCAAGGGAAATTAGACCACAATCTACACAAATGCTGCCTATAGCCAGCCTAACTGTTCACCTTTGGGACCGTAACAATTACATCAAACAACCTGATAGCTTATGCTATGCTGATCAAACCACATGCAATGACCATACCTGACCTTAATTATAAAATGTGGGAATGACAGTTAGTTCAGTATATCACATATCCCAAGTTTTGGATTTTAAAAGTATTCAAACCAAATATCAACTTCCAAATATAGTGATTTTCTTGTATATGCAACTTAAATCGTAGTGTAACAAACATTTTACAAACACTACAAAAACTGTGCATGAGCAACAGTTGACAGACCTCGAACGCATCTGTTTTAGACAAAAAAAAAAAAAAACTTACCAAAGTTATTTCTTTACTTGTGTCCATTTATACAAGCCTGGGAAAATGATATAAAACAAAAAGCTTACAGATATTGAATGATCTAGAATATGTAAAGCCCAGAAAAAAAATTACATGAAGCACAGCTCATATTGATAGAACATGAAAAATGCTATATAGATGGTATCTTGTACCAGTACATGAATGCTGGCCCCTCGAAAACTTGTTGAAGATGCCTCAGTGACCTTGGAACCATGGTACATATTTGGTGTGGCTGCCCTAATTGAGTTAACTCCTGGAAATACATAGCACATATTATTTCTTGTACAGGAGTTATTCTTCCACATGCTCCAGGATGCTAGCTTTTACACATATTTCTACCAAACTTTCGAACGATATCAAATATCTAAATTTTCCACATAATTATAGCTGCCCTATAATTATATGCAGCAGCTGGGCTAGCACCAATACGCTGACAGCAACAGTTAATAGACTGATAGAACAAACAAAAACATATGAAATAATGGCCAGGTAGCTGAGTATCTAAGCAAAAAGTATTTTGGACAGATGGGTTGCCCAGCTGGGAAACTAATCCTAGTCATACCTAGCACGACAGGCAACCATAGGGGATTCGACAGCTTTGCTCATATTACATAACACATATATTGTAAAACATGCTGTAAAAAAAGCTTTTGAGGTTTCTGTGCACAAAAATGTTTGGACAATATTTATGTTAAGAGTCCCAATACTGACACATTTGGGAAATACAACTGACTGAAAATAAAGTTGCATACCTTAAGGAATTGAACAAATGAATGCAATCCTGCAATTTCTGTTATATGTTTCTCCAAAACCCTCCCTCTCCTTCCCCTATTTCACATTCATCCACCACCTTTTCCCCCCTTCTTTAATTTTCCAGTAACAGAACAAGTAAAAATTCACTCAACTCAATTTTTTTTCTTCTTTTGAGAAAATGATGAATTGTGCTTTACAATGTTAAGAATTACTGTTTCATTTATATAAGACATTTTGTGCATTTACATTTGTGCTGTTACAATATGTATATGTCCATATGCAGTGCATGTGTGTGTCTCAGTATGTCTGTGTCTGTGTGTGTGTCTCAGTATATATGTCAGTATGTGTGTGTCAGTATGTTTGTGTGTGTGTCAATATGCCTCTGTGTGTATGTCAGTATGTCTGTGTGTGTGTGTCAATGTGTCAGTGTGTGTGTGTATCAGTCTCTGTCTGTCAGTATGCCTGTGTGTGTGTCAGTATGCCTGTGTGTATGTGTCAATATGTCTGTCAGTGTATGTATGCCAGGGACTAATGAAGGTATTTAGAAAATTGGGCAGACGAGATGGGCCGAATGGTTCTTATCTGCTGTCACATTCTATGTGACTGTGTGTTTCAGTATTTCTGTTAGTATATGACTGTGTGTGTGTCAGTGTATGTGTCTGTCAATATGCCTGCCAGTATGTATCTGTGAATGTTTTACTATGTCTGTGTGTGTGTTAGTGTATGGCTGTGTAAGTATGATTTGAATCTCTACTTTAGTTCCACCCCTGCATTGGGGTGAAAAGTGTGATTGGGGGTTGGGCATACCTCTATATTTCCCTATGGTTTCTGCCCCCTCCCCTTTCTTACTGATACCTACCCAGATGTTTCTTTTGGTTGAATACCACTCCTCATTTGCACATAGATGCATCTTTCCTTACCATAGCTTTATTGCAGGCCTATCAAACTCGAATATATTTTTCTGATTGAAAATCTTCACCAACCTCCTGTAATCTCTCCCAATTTTCTATTTCCTCTGACAACATTGGCATACCCCACCCTCAGCAAATCAGCATCGCAGAAAGTATCCATATTTAATTGCTGCAAAATCTCAGGGTTACTACTCCATCCTAAATCTCTGCTGCTTTTAAAACTTTTGATCATCAACAGCTTCTTCTCATCCTCTGTAATCTTGGTCTATGAGATACTGCTCTCTCCTGTTGCTCCTCCTACCTTTCCCAGCACTCTTTCAGTGTTTCTTTCTCGAGTTCTGCCTCTTCTCTACAGCCCCCTCTGTCTGTGCTCCCCATTGGTCTCGTACTGTTCTCAATCTATATTGCCTCCCTTGGTAAACTTATCAGCTCCTTTGGCTTCTAATATAATTTCTATGGGGATTACACACAAATCTACCTCTCCTCTCCTGATCTCTCGCTGCCCCTACTGACTTGTGTCTCCAACTACCTCTCTGCTATTTCTAACTGGGTGGTTGCTCACTTCCTTAAAATTAACCTGTCCAAAACAGAACTTCTGGTCTCTCATGTCTCAAGGGTACCCTTGTCTGTCAAGTCAACGGCATGACCAT
The DNA here is from genome assembly GCA_933207985.1 of Pelobates cultripes. Taxonomy (NCBI): domain Eukaryota; kingdom Metazoa; phylum Chordata; class Amphibia; order Anura; family Pelobatidae; genus Pelobates; species Pelobates cultripes. Next base: position 156,448,529 of record OW240912.1, read on the forward strand.
CAGCTCTACTTCACAGGCTCGCTGCCTAGATGTTCTCTTTAACTGCAAACTCTCCCTCACCCTTCATGTCCAGTCACTTACCAAATCCTGCTGCTTCTATTTCAAAAACATAGCTATTTAATGCCAGAAGCAGCTAAAGTGCTGTTTCATGATGCGATCTTCTCTCGCATTGACCACTGCAATCCACTTCTCAGTGGTCTTACATGTTCCCAACTTGCCCCATTACATTTAATAATGAATGCTGTCATGAGGCTCATATTCCTGTCCAACCACACTGTGAAGAAAAGAGCCTTTTAATTCAAGGCTTTTATGGCCATTCATGACTTATGTTTAATTAGTTCAGTAGCTGAAACTACCAAACACAGATCACTCCCCTGGCTCATTATCTACAAAGGGAAATGACAATTGAGCGCTCTCTCTGGGTGGCCACCGTTCGTATAGACGAACGCCACGTGTAAGAGAAAACGGCGGCCATCTTGTTTGCTTGAAAGGAGGTAGCGGGACTTGGTCGTCAAATGTCTGGAACTAAAATTGGACACTACACTTCCCAAACACCGGTCAAAACATATGAACGCCTGCTTCCTTTTCCCGAACAGCCAGGAGAGCGATGTTCAGTAGGGGAACAATCACTCCTATGAGCCAGGGGGCTCTGTACGTGCGTTTATTTGTTTTTTTTACATTTTCGAAATAGACCGACCGCACATACTCATGGAACTGTTTTGGGCAGGAGCCTCATGTGCGGTCGGTAAAATGGGACTTCCATAGAATTTGAAAACCCCAGAACCGATCTTGGTGATTTTTGGATATGTTGTGTGACGAAGTGCCCTTCGCCACTTGGTCCTGGAGAGGCCTACTTGCCAGCCTCCTCCCCTGTGACTATGACTCTTTCATGTATCTGGCTTTAAAGCCCCTAGTCTACCTTCAGACAGACTTTATGTAGGCTGCTTTATTTATCTTATGTTTTAGTCACCCTGTACCCATTATAGGTGCAGGGTGTGTGTAATGTAATTGTTTATAGCGTGTGTGTGTGTACTGTGTAATGTATTGCCTGCTCTCTTGTATTGCTGAGGTTTGCTACCAACTAGGTGGGTTTGGCTATGGAGCTGGTCTAGTGCCCTCTGTTGGTAGCAACAGCAATATGCACTACCTGAATTGTTCATTTGCATATTCAGGTAGATTTGCATATTGCTAATTCTGCAGGCAGGTGAGATATTTACTGTTAAATATTGTCTCCCCCTACCCCTTTAAAAATGTGCCATTGTGTTGTGATAAGTCACTGTGTGTTGCTTGATTTGGTTTGACTGTTTGTGATTTTGAGTTTTCACAACAATGTTATTGTGGTGACCCTATTGGCTGGTCCCAAGGGAATAAAGGTTTTGACAGTTCTTCTTGATCCCTCTAAACGTAGCCTTGTCTCGTTATTGGAGGGAGCTGTTATAATCACACTGGGGATTGCTATGCTCTGCATGCTCCCTTGAGCTTGAGTCACTTAGCTCTTTTAAGAGCTTGTTCCTGACACACTCTCCTTGGAGGAGGGGTCTTCACCACACAGTCCTGGATGCTGGAGGTTCATACAGGGTGGAAGGAAGAGTTCTTTCCCACACAGTCCTGGAGGACAGAAGCTGATCCAGGGTGGAAGGAAGACGGCGAGACCCCAGTCCAGATACGGCGGTTGCGGAGTCTGCGGTGGTTGTGGTGTCTGCTGCAGTGCTTGGAGTCCTCAGGAAGCGCTAGGAGCATCCGTCAACGGAGGGTACTCGGTCGGAGTACAGGGAGCTCTGTTACATGTTGGTCACCCAGATCAGGGCTATCATGTGTTTTAGGGTACTTTCTCAGTTTTGGGGAAAATTTGTTTTTTCTGCCTGGAGATAAATGGGTTATTCTTTAGCTGACTCAATTGTCTCACAGGCAGATAGGAGGGGATTGTCTGTTTACAGTGGGAGTGTTCATCTTTGTCACTGATTATTGGTTGTAACCTTTGTGTCCCTGTCCCCCACAAGGTCCATGGGGGAGGTCCCCTTGCATAAAAGCCAGTGTGGCATCAATAAAGATTAATTCCTGTTGTACCCTTCATAAAGTCTAGGCTTATGTTTGGGTAGCTATCTACTGGCTGAGGAGAGACTACTTGGATGCTGCATTCGTCAGGAACTATTCGTATCTACACCTGAACTGCAACTATAATCACTAAGGCTTAGCAGTTCGGGAGGAATGGGCGAACAAGGTACTTAAGATACCAGCGTTTGTAACAGGCACCTCCAATGCTTTCCCCCTCTGACAGTTCCTACAATGACTACCCATATTATACAGGGCTCACTTTAAAATTATGGCACTTGCCTACCAATCTGCTTCTTCAACCTACCTATCCTCCCTAATACACAAATCCCATCCAGGCCCTACTCTCTTCTGAAGACCTATGTCTATCCTCTTTTCATATTCCCACCTCTGATGCTCACCTTCAATACCTTTCTTGGGCTGCACCGTTCCTGTGGAACTCCCTTCCCTTCTCGATTAGACTTTCACCCTATCTTAATTTCTTTTGAAAATCATTGAAAACTCACTTCTTTAGGAAAGCATATCAATTGAACTGTTAATAGCTCTCCATCCCCGCACCTTGATTCCTCTCCTGCTTCTGTCATTAAGAAACCCACTAAGCTCTCAGTGAATACTTTCTTCTAGCATGTAAGCTCATTTGAGTAGGGCTCTCAATCCCCTCTGTTCCAGTGCGTCCAATGTGTCTGGGTACAATTGCTTGTCTTTTAGTCCTCCCATTGTTGGCACTTTATAAATAATACTGATAATAAAAAGAAGAGGTATGCGGTGTTTCATCATAATGTATATGATGGAGTGAATTTGAAAAATTACTAGGTTAAAAAGAAAGATTGTTTTGGCCCCCTATCTCTGTTAACTTGCTTAAGCTTCCTGCTTATTTATGGCACTAGCAGAGGTGTTGGTGCAACTGCTGCTGATGAATGTTTCATGAACAGCCTGTGACTAGGGATGTCGCGAACACAAAATTTTCGGTTTGCGAACGCGAACTTCCGCAAATGTTCGCGAACCAGGCGAACCGCCATAGACTTCAATGAGCAGGCGAATTTTAAAACCCATAGGGACTCTTTCTGGCCACAATAGTGATGGAAAAGTTGTTTCAAGGAGACTAACACCTGGACTGTGGCATGCCGGAGGGGGATCCATGGCAAAACTCCCATGGAAAATTACACAGTTGATGCAGAGTCTGGTCTTAATCCATAAAGGGCAGAAATCACCTAACATTCCTAAATCACAATGGATATGGATTGATACCTGACATAGGACATATTGACATAGAGCAGAATAGGTACTGTTCCCCCTACATAGGGTCACTTGGCAGGTATGGATTGACAGCTGTCCTCAGAGACCATGATACACACTGACACAGAGCAGAATAGAGACTGTTCCCCCTACATAGGGGGGGCAGGTATGGATTGACAGCTGTCCTCAGAGACCATGATACACACTGACACAGAGCAGAATAGAGACTGTTCCCCCTACATAGGGGGGGCAGGTATGGATTGACAGCTGTCCTCAGAGACCATGATACACACTGACACAGAGCAGAATAGAGACTGTTCACCTACATAGGGTCACTTGGCAGATATGGATTGACACCTGTCCTCAGAGACCATGATACACACTGACACAGAGCAGAATAGAGACAGTTCCCCCTACATAGGGTCACTTGGCAGATATGGATTGACACCTGGCCTCCGAGATCATGATACACACTGACACAGAGCAGAATAGAGACTGTTCTCCTACATAGGATCACTTGGCAGATATGGATTGACACCTGTCCTCAGAGACCATGATACACACTGACACAGAGCAGAATAGAGACTGTTCCCCCTACATGGGGTCACTTGGCAGATATGGATTGACACCTGTCCTAGGGATCCCTGATACACACTGACACAGAGCAGAATAGAGACTGTTCCCCCTACATAGGGTCACTTGGCAGATATGGATTGACACCTATCCTCAGAGACCATGATACACACTGACACAGAGCAGAATAGAGACTGTTCCCCTACATAGGGTCACTTGGCAGATATGGATTGACACCTGTCCTCAGGATCCCTGATACACACTGACACAGAGCAGAATAGAGACTGTTCCTCCTACATAGGGTCACTTGGCAGATATGGATTGACACCTGTCCTCAGAGCCCCTGATACACACTGACACAGAGCAGAATAGAGACTGTTCCTCCTACATGGGGTCACTTGGCAGATATGGATTGACACCTGTCCTCAGAGATCATGATACACACTGACACAGAGCAGAATAGGGAATATTCACTAAATGCCAAACATTGTTATACAGGGAATATTCAGTAAATAAGGATAAGGGGGGACCTACTGTCCTCCCCCCTGGCCCCCACCCCTGCACGGTGGGTGGGGGCCATAAATCTCAATGGGGGGACCTACTGTCCTCCCGCCCGCCCCCACCCGTGAGCGGTGGGTGGGGGCCATAAAAATAATGAGGGGGGACCTACTGTATGATGTTGTATCGATCAGGTAGTGTAAGGGTTACGCCCGCTTCACAGTGACAGACCAAACTCCCCGTTTAACGCACCGCAAACAACCACAAACAGTCCATTTGCACAACCGCAAACTCCCCATTTGCACAAGGTTGGATACCAAGCTAGCCATGTCCGTTCCTTGTCCTCACTGATGTCATTGAAGGTCTCTTCCTCCACCCAGCCACGTACAACACCAAGGGTCCCCAAAAGGTGACAACAAGTCCCCTGGGACGCCTGCTGTGTTTGGTCTTCCACCTCCTCAAAGCCACCTTCCTCCTCTGACTCCTCTTCTTCAGACTCCTCTCTCTGCGTTGCCTCTCTCTGCGTTATTATAAGGTGTGTTAAGTAGTATTATTCCTATCAGTTTAATCCCTGTTACGTCTCCTGTCAGGGGACTTGTATATGGCATCGATTTTAGGAACCGGGAGGTGGAAAAAGATGCTTGGTCGGTCCTCCTACTTCAAATTTGGGGCACTGCGCGTGCAATCTAATGTGCCACCAGATAGGAGTGGTGTGTTAAGTAGTACTATTCTTATCAGTTTAATCCCTGTCACGTCCCCTATCCGTTGATGTGGAGCAAGACGAAGCAGCAGAAGAGGACTCAGCTGAGGAGGTTATGGAAGAGGATGGAGTAGGAGGAGTAGAGGAGGTGGCAGCAGGCCTGCCTGCAAGTCGTGGCGGTGTCACCAACTCCTCTGCAGAGCCACGCATTCCATGCTTGGCAGCCGTCAGCAGGTTTACCCAATGCGCAGTGTAGGGGTGGCCTGCCTCTGCCTGTCATTTTTTTTTTCGATTAGTGGTACTATGCAAGCAAGCTACTGTGACACCAGATATGAGTGGCACTGTGAACTGGCAGAGGTTGGCAGAGTACACGCTGTAGGGCTGACACACCCGCTTGAAGACAACTAACTGCTATTCAATCTATAACAGTGAAAAAAGTTTTTTGTTTTTAAATGCACGCTATTGTGACACCAGTCAGTGAGTGGTGGCACTGGGCAAGTGGGCACAGTATACGCTGCGAGCCTGACACACAGACGCTTGCAGACAACTAACTGCTATTCAGTCTATAACAGTGAAAAAAGTTTTTGGGTTTTTAAATGCACGCTATTGTGACACCAGATAAGAGTGGCACTGTGAACTGGCAGAGTACACGCTGTACGGCTGACACACCCGCTTTGAGACAACTAACTGCTATTCAATCTATAACAGTGAAAAAGTTTTTTTGGTTTTTAAATGCACGCTATTGTGACACCACTGAGTGAGTGGTGGCACTGGGCACAGTATCCACTGTGAGCCTGACACAGAAGCTGGCAGACAACTAACTAACTAATATCAATGATCCTCTTATCACAGCCTTGTAGGTCAGCCATACTGTGTTAGGGTCTGTGTTATTGATTATTGTTTGTCTCAAATTATTGAGTTAATTTGGCCTCCATTTGCTTTGTAAATACTTTCAAGTATCTTTATTGCACATAAAACAAAGTAAAAACTATAAAGAGTTTTTAACTTCATCTGGTTCCTGACTAACTTTTAATGAAATATTGCTGCTTTCTGAGTCACCTGGCATTTGAAGTATTCTACCCTGTATCAACCTGAGATTGAAATAACTTTACAATTTAAACTCCTAACTGGCTTTTTAACTTGTAAGTGTTTCAAGCCATCTCACCATTATGATTTGTGTTTATATACTATACCAGTGATGGCGAACCTTTTTGAGCCCGAGTGCCCAAACCGCAATACATGCCAACATTTTTTCTCCTTAAAGTGCCAACACGGCAATTAAACCCAAATACTGAGGTTTAAGTTTAGAAAAAAACAACTTGTACTGTTGTCCGAACTAATAACTTTTGTTTTAAAAGAACACAGAGAGTTCAATGATACAAATTTTAAATAATGATATAAATAGATAAAATTAAGCTTATATTTATTAGTATATCCAACAAATGCAATACACACACACACAGACTGCTGAATACACACACAGACTGCTGAATACATACACACAGACTGCTGAATACATACACACAGTCTGCTGAATACACACACACAAGACTGATGAATACAGAGACTGATGAATACACATACAGACAGACTGCTGAGTACACACACACACACACACACTGCTGAGTACGCACACACACACAGACTGCTGAGTACACACACACAGTCCGCTGAATACACGCAAACACACACAGACTGCTGAATACACACACACACACACACTGCTTAATACACACATACTGCATTGAGGTGCGGGGTGCGTGTGTGTGTGAGTGTTGTATATGAGGGGTGCTGTGTGTGTGGGGGGGTGCTGTGTGTGTGTGTGCTATATGTGTAAGGGTGCTGCGGGGGGGTAGGGGTACTGTGTGTGGGGGATAGGGGTACTGCTGGGAGGGTTGGGGGTACTGTCTGTGGGGGTAGGGGGTATATTGTGGGGGTAGGGGTACTGTGTGTGGGGGGTAGGGGTACTGCTGGGGGTAGGGGTACTGCTAGGGAGGAGTAGGGTACTGCTGGGGAGGGTAGTGGTTACTGCTGGGGAGGTAGTACCCTGCTGGGGGTAGGGGTACTGCTGGGGAGGGTAGGGTAGGGGTACTGCTGGGGAGGGTAGGGGTTACTGCTAGGAGGGGTAGGGGTTACTGCTAGGGGGGGTAGGGGTACTGCTGGGGTCCGGTGGTGGTAAGCACTGCAGGGGGAGGGCTCCAGGAAGCAGCTCCCCTGTCCTCCCGCGCAATGCTGTGTGGAACGTTGCCATGGTAACGCGCGGCAACGCTCCACACAGCATCGTGCGGGAGGACAGGGGAGCTGCTTCCTGGAGCCCTCCCCCTGCCTCCCGACACGGAAGCAGAGTAGGCACCTGCCGTTTCGGGCAGGCAGGCGCCTACTCTGCATTGATGGCGAACCTGTGGCCGCGTGCCCACAGAAAGGGCCCGGCGTGCCACCTGTGGCACGCATGCCATAGGTTCGCCATCACTGTACTATATCATGATATTTTTATCTTTCATATCATATAGGTTTTAATTGTAGATTATGTTAGCTTTAGTGTACCTATAATCTTAATTTTATTAATTAAGCTTCGATATTGTGATGTTACATGTACGCCGGCGCCATCTTTAATGTGGGCAGGGCGTTCTTTAACAATAAGAACGGGACTGCGGCCGGTGTCCCTTAGAATGCCGCACCAGCCGGGACCCGTCTTCTGGGAGGATCAGGCGACACTCCACAACAGCCATCTGATCCAGCGTGCCAAGGTAGTGGAGGAGACCGGCTTGTGAGGTCTAACATAGGAAACCAGGAGCCAGGAGGTGACCGACTGGGAAAAGCGGAGGGGAGCCATGAGTTTGACATAGCGAGACAGCGTAGATACCACTCATAACTTAGGAGTGTCATGGAAGTATGGATAAAAGATAGCAGACGAGTTCGACTTGGTCGGCCTGGATACCGAGAAAGTAACACCCTTGAGAGAAAACAAAAAAGCATCAACATCGAATGCCCGCAAATCAGAAACCTGACAGAGCTAAATGAGGCACAGGAGAAGAGAACATTTTGCCAATAGTTGACATAGAGATGCCGATTATCTGGCCAGTCAATGAGAAAATGAAGCACCACATTCATGTCCCAAAGGTGGGAGTACTTAGGTGCCGTAGGACAGGACAACTTGATGCCTCCAGGAAGCCTATAGATCAAGGGATCTTGACCAACAGGGAAACCCTGTAGAGGAACATGCACAGTAGTGATGTCCCGAACGGTTCGCCGCGGACGGCGAACATATAACCCTGTACCTCACAGTCAGCAGACACATTCCAGCCAATCAGCAGCAGACCCTCCCTCCAAGACCCTCCCACCTCCTGGACAGCTCACTAAGAATGCAGCTTCAAAATGGATGCTGTCCAGGAGGTGGGAGGGTCTGGGAGGGAGGGTCTGCTGCTGATTTGCTGGAATGTGTCTGCTGACTGTGAGGTACAGGGTAATATGTTCGCCGTCCGCGGCGAACCGTTCGGGACATCACTACTGTGCATGTTCCTCTACAGGGTTTCCCTGTTGGTCAAGATCCCTTGATCTATAGGCTTCCTGGAGGCATCAAGTTGTCCTGTCCTACGGCACCTAAGTACTCCCACCTTTGGGACATCACTAATGCACAGCTGAGATAGCTAAGCGGACCACATTAATATAGTGATAGGATTTCCCTTTCTCAAACAAATAAGATAAGAGCTTCAGAACGGCGGAAACAGGGGCAGTAAAGGGATCGATATTCCCTTCCAGGCACCAAGAGGACACGTAAGGTGAAACACCATGGGGCCAAGTTGAGGCCAAAATGGACGAACTGAGTAAAAGGCGGCTGACAGCATCTACCTGTACAGACAGGTACACATCCTTCAATTCCAGGTGGGTAAACCAATCCCCAGGATGGAGGAGGTCATAGAGCAGATGGATGCCCTCTATCTTGAAGTACTGGTACAACACAAAAGCGTTCAATCGTCGTAGATTTATTACCGGGTGGATTTATTCTTGACGAGGAAGATGGAGCTGTAGAAACCACCTAGACCCATTGGACCGCATTCTTCTCGAAGAGTGCTTGGATCTTTGCATTCACCAGGGCAGGGGTTGGTGAGCCACAGTCGAAACCGGTGTCGGCGGAAACGAGTCTTGCCTTGGGGGTGTATGAAACTCTATCACGTAACCCTGGACTGCCAGTAGAATCCAAGCATCCGAAGACAGAATTCTCCACCTGTGGACACAGTGAGACAGTCTGCCAGCATGAAACAGTATTGAATGGCAAGTAGTAACAGGGCTCACCTGTATTCATTCTTGCCCGGCCGTGGGCACCTCTGCCTTGTTCACATCTTTGCGTGTGGAAGGATCTGGTAGAGTAGTTGGGGCAAATTGACGATGCGTGGGATCCTCGATGTCCCGACTGCCAGAATTGGTTGGCGACACAACCCCGTTGTCTTCCAGCCCTGCCAAAAACCCACGGTGGGTTGTCTTATGGAGTACCCTCATTGAGGACTGAGTGTTGTTAAGGGTAGCATATAGGTTTATGTGCTTGTGGGGTTCCTTGATGAATGGTTCTCCAAATAGTAGGCTGTTGGCCCCTGATGGCCCCAATTCCTTTGACACCAGGTTGGACAGTTTGCCGTCCCTGCACAGGAGGATGACCTTCCTCCACTCCATGCAGAGTGCCATGTTAGAGTTGCCCAGGGAGCGCAAAGCAGGACAGGTCCAGGGCAGTGCCCTAAGAGCTTCGTCAGCTAGTAATAAAATACTGGCCAGTGGCCCTAGGATGTCTAGCAGTTTATCTTGTGCTAAGCGGAGACTGCGCTCAATGCCCCTCCTCGGGTCGCGTCTATAGCACAAAATCAAAAATGGCCACTGCGAGCGCTCGTGAGACCAGCGGAGATGTTCCTAGGGCTTGTGAAAACCGGTGAAGGCAGCCAAAGGATCCTTCCGAGGACCCGAGCAGCAAGAGAATAAAAAAAAAAAAAAACGAAAGGCAAAACAACTACACAAAGCCCAATATTCCAGCACGTAAAATACATGGAAAACTACATAGGTTTAGAAATAAAGGAGAATAAAAGTACATAAAATAGATAAAGGAAAATCACAAAGTACTCTAAGGGAAAAAGGAAGTAAGCATAAACCTCAAGTAAATCACAAACCCATAGCAACCCACATAAGAGCAGGAGGCAGTGGTACTCTGACCTGTGCTGGTGAGGAGCAGCAAAGAAAGAGGAAGTGTTAGAAGGGGAGGGGAGACTTATTGTTTCTGTTTGCTTCTGGTTGATTCCTCTCTGTGTAAAAGTGCTGCTGAGAGATGTAGTAAAGAGAGACTTAAGAAAATATGAAGCCTCCCGTCATGTGATAAAATCACCATTACCAGAAACAGAAATAAAAATAGACATTATAACTCAGCTGGGTTTCAGCTTATAAATACGGCTCTTTGCAGATTTCGGATGTCGAATAGTTATCCACTTTAGAGGCACCTCTGGGGTTCTTTTCACGTGAGTCGGATTCGCAAATTCATGCATTAGGACCTGTCCTCTAGGTTTATCAATTTTAACTCCTGGTGTTTTACATTTGCCTCAAGTGTTTCCATCTGTTATGAGCCTCAGTGAATTCCATAATTTTGTGCTCGATATGAGCGGTGTGTGTGCCCAGGTCAAGTAAGTCCTTTATGTCGGACTTTGCTGCATACACTGTATTTTGCAATTTTTCGGCCATGTTATTTTATCTTCACCCCGTTTATGGGGCTACCATCAGTAGGAGACTGCAGCCTAGAATGGTGTAATTCTTCTCTGCCATTGCGACCATTTTGGTCCGTCAACTTGGTGATTGTCATTTGGGCCAATTGTGTTGCAAGAAAGGAGTGTTTCTCCTTAGAATCAGTGTTTTTTCTTGCACTCTGTTGTGACATGTATATGTCACCAGTGTTGACCAAAATTAAGCTGATAATATGGCTGTTAGTCGCTTTTGAGTCTACAGCGTGGGAGCTGTGCTACTAGCCGTCCATGCAGCTCAAGATCCGGTTCTGCCCCCTATAGTTCCCCTTATTTAAGGAAAATATCTGTCATTGGAAATTAAATTACTTTTCAATATATTACATTTCAATAATAATTTATAATAATCCTGGTCTTTCACAGGAAAGTTGTTTATCATCCCTGTTCTTTTGGTACAGTCACAAATTATTTTCTTAACAAGCCCTGAAATGCAGGTATCCCTACATTAAAACTACTGTGACATATGGAATCATTTAAATATGATTAGCATGTGACAACATAAAGGTGATGTGGTCTAATAGTATAATTCAGACAAATGGGACAATAATAAATCTACCCCGATACAACAGACCTTCATGGGGCTTTACTTTTGTGAGAACATTTAATACATGTGTTGTCTTGAATGATGAATAATGCATGCCCTGCTAATTATTGGTCATAATGTTATATTTATCTTATTAATGAAACAAAAATTAAGTTTTATGTTTTAAAGCAGTATATAGACATCTATGGTTTATCCATAAACTGACTAGCTGAATTAGGAATCACATAAAATAATGACTCGCAGCAGCACATGCAATTATCATATAGGATGGGTCTACTCTTTAAACTGATTAGCCATACCACAGCTGATGTCATTTTACAGAAGTCATTTCAGACTCTTATAAATAAGATTGTATACAGTGAAGTGCCAAGCTATCTAATTTGCACATGCAAGGCCAAATGCTGGAATAAAGTTTTGCCCTCTCCAAACACACAGTTATGATACAATTGACAACTTTGGTGCGCTGTTTTATAGTTAGAGCAATTTTTATAAACCCACTTAGGGTTGAGAGTGGATTCAGGGTACTCTTTGCACTGTAAACCTAGGAATGTTGAACGTGCTAAGAGTGATATTTTAATTTCCAAACTGTCTTTGCAGCTATTTAATTTTAGAATAATTTGCTAACCTTTTACATATTGACAGATCTTGTTTTTCCTTTTCTTTGTCTACCTTATTCCCAACAGATCCCCCAGCTACTACTTTACTTCCACGGACCCACTCAGCTTTTGACTTGGCAGACTTGGCAACATCTTCAAAAATGTTGAAACATCCACCCTCAACTATGGCAACAAAACAAGGGGGGCATTTTGGCACAATTTTTGGCTGCTTAGTTGGAGGGAGTCTCTTTCTAATTTTTTCAACTGTGCTGTTTGGAGTCTTCTACTATAGGCGAAAACAAATATTTCGTGGTGACTACTTTACAAAGAGCTATATTCCCCCATCAGATATGGAAAAAGAGTCACAGATTGATGTTATCCAACCTGAAAATCTTGATCATAATCCAAACTCTATGAAACAAGACGAGAGAAAAACAAATCTTATTTATAATGAAGTTCTTCAAAATGTTGAACATCCTGAATGGAACAACAGATGTCAAGAACAGATTGACAGACCGGTGAATCCATACAATAATAAAATTATGTCTAAAGTATCAACCTACGATACAGAAGATGATTTAGTATCACATATCGATGGGTCAGTTATCTCTAGAAGAGAGTGGTATGTTTAAGAACCCTTAGAAGGATAAAAAATGTGTTCTCAATTAAGTTGTTATTGTGGGGTTTTTTTTATCATTACTTAAAGTTTCCATAATCTAGAAGTGAAAATAAAAACACTTTACCTGACCAAATCTTGACTATAAAACACTGAATTACCAAAAGTAGAAAATGTATAGTTTATGAAGTCCTCTTTAAATTATATCAATTTATGAATACCAATTCTAAAATTATCCAGTGTTTCACTGCAATTGAATAATTAATATAAAATTATAAAACCTTGCAAATTGTTTGTTTCTAGTGTGTGTGTGTGTGTCACATTTCAAAGCTATATTAATGACATGACTATAATCTAAATTGTATAGGAAATATCAAGAGGCTTCAAAAGATATTTCTTGTAGTCTTTTTATCTTCAGTCAACACTTAACGTTTGCGTAATAGATATATTATTGTGTAATTCAATATGGGTCCTTTCTTTTCACAGGTAAGTTTAGCATTTCTCTCTTTGAAACACCTTGAAGAACTCCTTATTTCAACTTTTAGCTGTGCTATTTAGCCTGGCTAAATGAATGACAAAATCCCCACACTAATAGATTCTTGCAATATGGTCTAACTTGAAGTCCAGTGCATCATGGCCGATAATTTTTTTTTAATTATACAATGTGTTTGTGTTGCTATTTCTCTGTGTCTCTGATACTTGTTCAGAAGTGACCCTTTTTCTCCTAAGTGTCTAGTAGACTTGGGCATTTGTTTTCGGAGAAATTGTTTTTTGAATGAAAATTGTCTTTCATCAGAATTCTCAATGCCATTGAGAATAAAAGTACACAGAACATGCTTTCATCACAGAAAGGGGAGGGACGTGGGAATTTCCTTTGTACAATCAGCTCACTCTTGTGACATGATGGAGAATGTTTTTTGTTTGTTTTTATCATATTGAGGAAGCATGCAGAAAATCTTTCTCCACCCTTCTTTGAATGAGCTTTGACGACACACTGCTATGCTAGTCTCATTGCCATTCAATTATTTTTCTCTGTGAGACCTTGCGAGCTTGAGATTCTCACAACAACCTATGTTATAGAGAAAGTCTACTGATGCATTTTTTTTTTCTTATTCTGTGGTTCTGTGCTGCTGACTGAGCCAGTATGCCATCCACTGCCTGATTCACTGCCTGCTGTGTTTGGCTGCAGATTTCCAGTTTTTCCTAAATCAAATAGCTTTAGTTGAATTCACTTTAGAGAAGGAGCAAGAGTCCAGTCCATTAGCTTAGTGGGCCTGAGGGTAGGATAGTCTACAACCCTTAACCTAGTAGAAGCTTACAAATTATATTGCAGCTCTTAGTTTTTTTTTTTTTAATTTTAAACAAGTCATTGGTTTAAGTGCATCAATAGCAGTTTCTTGGAGGGTGCTATTGCTACAGTGCTGATTTTCTGTCAGTCTCTAATCTAAGTGTGTGTGACTGTGTTGTAATTTAAATGTTTTAACTCCTTCACCTTCACACTTGTGTATGCATGATTTCCAGAGTAAGCAGTCACACCCACAACTATGTATGTGCAATTTGAATAACTGCAAGCAACATTTGTTTATATATTTAATATAATAATTAGCAAATTATGCCTACTGTAAATCCTGAAATTTGCAGACCAGTGGCACAAACAGTCACCACACTGAATTTCAGACAGCTGAACACAGCTGTTTAATTCTATGAGAACAGCTCCAGGGGACGGAGGAGTGGGGGGCAGAGCCCAGCAGTTCCCTCTCCCCTGCCTGCCAGACTGTACTCACACGGAGGCCAATGCTCCATGTGAATCAAGCAAGGCAGCAGTCACCCTACCTACTAGAGAGCAAAGCAATCAAAGGGTGGCTGATAAGCCTCGCTCCCTCTTAAATAGCAAGACAAATGAAAGGTCTCTGACAGGAAACTACAGAAAGAATCGCCAGCCACCCTCCCAGACAGGAAGGTAAGGAAGGGTAGCTGGCAGAGATTTCTGTCAGTGGCAGCAAAGAGTGTCCTATCACCACTATATCATCAGGGTAAATGTGTGTGTGTGAGGGGGAGCCTCCACGAAAAATACTAGTGGAGCTGAAGTACTAGCCAAGAGCATGAGTACTAGGTGAGCAGGAGTACTAGCTTAGAGCTGAAGTACTACCCAAGAGCTGGAGTAATAGTCAAGAGCTAAAATACTAGCCGAGCTTGAGTACTAGCTAAGAGCAGGAGTAGTACCCAAGAGGTGGAGTACCATCCAAGAGCTGGAATACTAGCCAAGCTGGAATACTAGACTAGCAGGAGTACTATCCAAGAGAAAAAGTACTAGTCAAGAGCTGAAGTACCAGCCGAGCTGGAGTACTATCCAAGAGCTGAAGTACCAGCCTAAAGCAGAGCTGGAGAACTACCAAAACACTAGCCAAGCTGGAGTTCTAGCAAAGAGCCGGGTACTACCCGAGAGCTGAAGTACTAGCCGAGCCGGAATACTACTACAGAGCAGGAGTACTAGCTGAGCAGGAGTAGTAGCCAAGAGCCAAAGTAAGAGCTGAACTGGAGTAGTAGCCAAGAGCCAAAGTACTACCCGAACTGGAGTATTAGCTAAGAGCAGAAGTACTAACATAGTTGGAGTAATAGCCAAGAGTCAGAGTACTACCCAAGATGTAGAGTACTAGCCAAGAACAGGAGTATTACCTGAGAGGTGTAATACTATCCAAGAGCTGCAGTATTTGCCAAGAGCCATACTACCTATTAGCTGGAGTACTAGCCAAGAGCCTAAGTACTACCTGATAGCTGCAGTACTAGCCTAGAGCCAAGTACTAGCTCAGCTACAGTAGTAGGCAAAGCCGGAGTACCTGCTGAGCTGCAGTACTAGCTAAGAGCAGAAGTACTGCCCAAGAGCTGGAGTACTAGCCTAAAGCAAAAGTACTAGCCAAGCTGGACTACTAGCCTAGCAGAAGTACTAGCCAAGAGAAAAGTACTAGTCAAGAGCTGAAGTACTAACCGAGTTGGGGTACTAGACAAGAGTCAAAGTACTAGCCGAGTTGGAGTGCTAGCCAAGAGCTGAATTACCAGCCTAGCTAGAGTACTAGCCAAAAGCAGAAGTACCTTACAAGAGCTAGATTCCTTGCCAGGAGCAGGAGTCCTATCCAAGAGCCGGAGTACTAGCCAAGAGCTGAAGTAGTAGCCGAGCTGGTGTACTAGCAAATAGCTGAGAGCCAAAGTAGTAGCTGAGCAGGAGTACTAGTTAAGGGTACTAGCGGATGATGTCCCTTCAGAGGGCGAGGGCTATGATGGCCCTGGCCTGTTGTGGGAAGCCTTTGAGGATAAACTTGAATTCGTAAGTCCTGAGAATTTCCGACTCAATGGCATTTGATAAAATAGGGATCTCTCATACGCAACTGACCTGGAACCTGATTTGACCCATCTGGCCACCATGGAGTGGGAGCTTGAACTGGATTACAAGCAATTATTTGATTCTGTACAGGTTTACACAGGTTTACATCTGAGGATGTTGGACAGCTAGCAATGGAGAGAACCATATTCTCCACACCTGATGTAAAGGGATGCTGAGCAGCTGGCCCAGATCTTCAAACCCCTGGCATGGGGATCCTGGTCACTCCACTAGCTTCCCAGTAGAGGTATCCGGCCTCCCTCCCTAGCAACAGCTTGAGTTACTGGTAGTGGAGAGTGTCGGCTTTCCTCCCCATCAGCAACTCAAGTTATTTGGAGCAGAGAGTGCTGGCCTCCCTCCCCACTGGCAGGTTGTTTTGTCAGGAATGGAGATGCTTAGTCTCCCTCTCCAGTGGCAGTTGGTTTGTCAGGGAGAGAAAAGTATCGGCCTTCCTCCCCAGCGGCAGTCGGAGTTACCAGGAGTGGAGACAGTTGGTCCCCCTCCCCATTGACAAAGTGAATTACCGGGAGCAGACAGTGTCAACCTCCCTCCCCAGCAGCAGATCCCAGCACCTGGAGCGGAGATAGCCTGAATTTGCATATTGCTAATTCTGCAGACAGGAGATATATTTTGTGTTAATTATTGTCTTCCCCACCCCTTTATAAATATGCCATTATGTTATTATAAATTCCTGTATGTTGTCTGATGTGATTTGATTGTTTGTATATTTATTGTTGTCACCATAAGTTACATGTAATAAGCCTTTGGCCAAGTCCTGAGAATGTGTCCTGTGCAGGGACGTATTAGCCTTGCGGCTAACTGACATGCTGGGCTGGCGGGCGGCGCTGGCTGATGGTCGGGCGGGCGGCTGGCGAGGGAGCTCTTCCTCTGAGCGGTCTGCTCAGCTCCGGAATATGACGTCATATTCCGGCTCCCAGCCTCACTCTGCGGTGCGCGAGGGAGCTGAGCAGACCGCTCAGAGGAAGAGCTCCCCCGCCAGCCCAGCAGCCAGCCCATCAGCCTGACCGGCAGCCACTGGACCCCCAGGGAGAGAGAGGAACCCCCCCCCAGCATTCCCAAAGGTAAGGAGGCTGGGGGGGGGAGGTTAAATTTTTAAGTGTTAATGTGAGTGATTGTGTGTGTGTGTGTGTGTGTCTGACTGTGTGTGTGTTTGTGTCTGACTGTGTGTGTGTTTGTGTCTGACTGTGTGTGTGTGTGTGTCTGAACTGTGTGTGTGTGTCTGACTGTGTGTGTTTGTGTCTGACTGTGTGTGTGTGTTTGTGTCTGACTGTGTGTGTGTGTGTGTGTGTGTGTGTATCTGACTGTGTGTGTGTCTGTGTGTGTGTTTGTGTCTGACTGTGTGTGTCTGTGTGTGTGACTGTGTGTGTGTGTGACTGTGTGTGTGTGTATTTAGAAGGTGGGGCGGGGGGGAAAGGTTGGGTGGTGCAGGGGCAGGGGGGTGCCTGAGTTTTGTCCTGCCTAGGGCAGCACAAAACCAGGATACACCACTGGTCCTGTGTGGATTTTTAGGGATCACAGTAAAAGAGTTGTTGTACCCATTGCCTGGCTGCACGATCCCTCTAGTCTGGCGGCAAATAAAAGAGAGCTAGGCCTGAGAGCTGCAAGTGTCTTTATAAAGATAGACAAGAGCTATCACATTGCAGGCAGAGGTGCATACCTGCCTGAAAGAAAAGCTGCAGAGGAATAGGCAGAGGGGATGATACCTGCCTGGAAGAAGGGCCACAGAGAAATAGGCAGAGGGGACGACATCTGCCATGGAAGAAGGGCTGCAGTGAATTAGGAAAAAGGGATGATACCTGCCTGGTAGGAGACCTGCAACCTTGTCAGGTGGAAAAGCTCCAGAGAGACCCCAGTGACTAGGGTTGAACCACTCCAGGGTTCCAACAAGCGACTAAGAAGCGAGCTGGGTGGAGGTACTCAGTCAGAGTACAGGAGCTCCGCTACAGACTGTTTTCTGCAAGAGGTACTGCAGTGGCACACATTCGGAGGGCAATCATGTTTCTACTTCAACTTACAGTAAGTGTATTTTGACGTTTGCCTTAGTGTCAGTGTATGGATCTCTGCATGTCTGTCAGTGCGTATGTGTGTCAGTGTATGGATCTGTGTGTGCGTGAATCTTTGCATGTATGTCAGTATGTGTCAATGTAAACATGTCTGTGTGTCACCTGTGTGTATCTCTCATGATATTTCTGTGTGTATATATGTCTGAGGGCATCTTGTGGAAGCCACATAATTCACTGTGTTTAATTTGTGTATTATTTTCTCGTTATTGGTTTTTTTCAATTGGATTTCTTATGGCTTCCAACATTGATCTCGTGGACTGAAGAGATAAAAGAACAGGTACTCTAACACCTTCCATTATACTACTACTAATGACATGTATTAAATCAACACTGTTACCGTCTGTGTGCTTCATCAAATTTGCAAAGACCACTGATGTTGAATCGCTGCTGGTGGGTTGATGGATGGGGTCCCTACTTTGTCTCTTACTAGCTGGATTCCCTACAGTACTTCTCTTAACTGGGTTGTAATTTCTGTGTAATACTTTATACTTATTTAAAAAAAAATGTATTTCCAATTGTATATTTATTGTTGTCACCATAAGTTACATGTAATAAGCCTATGGCCAAGTCCTGAGAAAAAAATAAAGATGTGTATGTTAGTTCCTTTTGGAACTATGTGTCCTGTGCAGGGACGTATTAGCCTTGCGGCTAACTGACATGCTGGGCTGGCGGGCGGCGCTGGTACCATGCACTCAGAATCCACATTGGATCCTGGAACTTCTCAGGTTTTGAATGTTGTTGAAAAGGTACGTTTTCTATTCTTTCTATTAAATTTTAGTTTAGCTAATTCTACAGCTGAACTGTCAACCACCCCTGAATAATGATTATTTCACAAAGATAGAATCATTATAAAATACTCATTTTGACTGTGTTGGAGTTTCACAAAAATCTCATGAGGTATACAGAGACAAAGCTGTCCTTACTTTGTCTCTGTAAATCTCTGGTTTGGAATATAGTATAATTCCAACACAGTCAAAAAGTGTATTTCATAAAGATTCTGTCTCTATGAAATAATCATATTTCAAGGGATGGGGTGATAGTGAAATTTAGTCCCTACTTTGTCTCTGTATATCTCTTGCCTGGTTTTTAGATTGCTATGTCTATGAAGGGTCATTGCTGTTCTCTCACACATGCATGATAGTGCAGTCAAATGTAATCAGGACCAGCCTTAGGCTTTTAGGCCTTTCACTCAGTCATCCCCCTTCATCCATGTATAGTGTGTATGTATAGGGGAATTATTAAATGAATGATGATTTAAAAACAAATATTCATTCTTCATTCCCTGTAACATTGTTGGGAGAGGGGCATGCTGATCAGGGTGTTCCACTGTACTGGGAATCTGGTCTGCCACTCCACCGGGTGCAGACCATGAGTAACTGTCTCGCGAGCTCACACTTGGCATGTCAGAGCTTTCCTGCGGAAATCCGCAGCAACGCTCTAAATGGCCTGAGCTAGGAAGACAGCTACTAATGGTCTTCAGCCAACAGAAGTGCCGGCCAGAGGTGCCATACTGCCTCTTCAGCATTACAGAGGGGCAGACTAAATATGTCACATAATTGTTATGCTTTGGAGCTCTGGATTTTCCTTATTTACCTTGACCTATTTGGAATAAAAAACATTTATCACTGAACTCCACAGCAACAAAAAACCCTCACAGTACTAGGTGGTGTACCTGTTTATCACAGAACAGAACAATAAAACTCCCAGTAATATGTAATGTTAGAGTATGTCACAGAGCTCCACAACAATGCAACTACCAGTAATATGTCTATTAGTGTATCACAGAGCAATGTGCGTTTTGTATGCCAGAGCTCCACTATAATACATATCACATATAATATAATGTAAACTGTGTGTTGTTTGTGTGTGATATTTGTAATGGGTTTATTGGCTGTGTACTGTGTGTGATGAGTATTTCATTCAGATAAAAATATGTATGTATGTATGCCCATGTGTATATTTTTGCAGAGTCACATGCACACAGTCTCACAGTCAGATGCACAGATTTATACATATACATTGTAATATACAGCAACATGCACACAGTCAGACTCACAGTTGCAGGTATATAGTCAAACATACAGGTACAGGCAGTCACACACATACACAGGTACTGGAAGGCAGTCACACACAGTTACAGACAGGCAGTCACACATACAGTTACAGGCAGATAGACACACACACACACACAATTACAGGCAGACAGTTTCACACTCACACACAATTAGACAGTCACACACACAGTTACAAGTAGACATTAACACACACGTGCGCTTGTATGCAGACAGTCACACACACACACAGTTACAGGCAGACATACACACAGAGAGACACACAGTTATAGGCAGACAGTCACACACACAGTTACCTCATTCCAGGGAGGAGTAGAGTCAGTGCAATTCCTGGATTCTGATAGTTGTTGGGAAAGTAGGGATTCCTACCTGTGCAGCAGTTACCAGGCATCGGCTTCTGGGCGCTATTTGCCCCGCCCCTGCTACCTTGTTGTTTTCTTTGATAGTCCGGTGTGAAGAATTATAAAAATCTTGCAACCGGGTAGCCAGACTTGCTTTAGAACCCACTTCCCAGCTAAGCATTATGTGCTATGTTAGCCGTATGGCGCCCCCTTCTGCCGTGGCGCCCTGTGCGGCTGCACAGCATGCACACCCCTAAGGCCGGCCCTGGCTGGGTTCAATATTGTAATCGACTTTTAGGGCTGTAGCGCCAGGAGTTGAAGAGGAGCTGACTGAGAAAGATGTTGGGATCCATGAGGGATTGGTTCAGGTAAGTAAACTCACCTCTACCCCCTCCCTCCCTTTGTGTTTTAAAAATATACTAAGACAACATAAGTAATATTTTGCGTTTGTATTTTCCATGCAATATACAACAGTGTCATAACCTGTATTTCTTCGGCATCTTGTTTTTAAAAAACTGACCCAGGTTTATCTACGTAGGTCAGGAAGACAGCATCCTGGATTCACGGTTACCTATGACAAAGGAATCGCAGGCCCATTCCATCATGTGCTGTTAATGCTATTGGTACACATTTCCCAGACAATGCATATGTCAGTGTTATTAAACTTCATGATTATAATGCCATTGATATGGCTTATAATCTTTATCTATGCATTTTATTACCAAGTATGCATTGTTAATATTCAGCCAGAATTTATATTTTATGAAAAATAAAGTTAATTACCGGCATTTCTCCTTTTCAACCTCATTATTGTATATTGTGAGTTCTTTGGGATTTTTTTGTGGTTATTATTTTTTATATTTTTTTTAAGAATACAACACTTTTTCTTCGAATTTTGTTTGTGTATCTACAGTGACATCTGTGTTGTGGTAAGTGTTTCAAAGTGTACAATGTATATTGTGAATGGCTAGGCGGCACTGTCAATGTCTGTGGACTTTGCCGAATTCACAAAATCCCCAGACAGTGACATTGCTGATGCTCGTACGGTGGCCGTGGGGGGTAGGAAAGGTGAGAATTACTTAACTGAACCTGTCCCATGTAGGCACCGTCCTCTTGATCATACTGCTCCCCTTCAGCTCCTAGTGTTTCATCGTCAGGAGCTGACATCACTGCTGTACTCTTGCGTATGCATGAAAGTACATCAGTGAGGTCTATGGAGGATCCCACAACATCGCCGGATCCTCCATAGACACACCCAATTCTCTGCAGCCATCACTGGTAACGACTGTCAGGATTGACTCTTAGACTCCACCTTGAGTGTAAGGAAGTCAGACTGAGGAGAAATACAGAGAGAAATTAGAACCTGCTTTGTCACTGTATATCTCTTAACTAGGCTTAGAATTTCTCTCTCAGAAGTTCCAGCACAGTCAAAAGGAGTATTTCAAAAAGATTCAACCTGTATGAAATAATTTTTCAGGGATTGTTGACAGTGCCACTATAGGCATCAATTACAATGATGGCATTTGCAGAATACAATGATTTCTCTCTTGAGAAACCATGATCAATTTTGAATGAGGCCCACTTGTAGTCTCTAACACAATTGTGAATTATTGCATTTTGCAGACTTTGCTGATAAATTTCCCCTTGTGGGTTTGTTTCAAATATTAGGATTTTTTTTTATTTTTTTCAAACACAATAAAAGATACAAATTAAAGTAATAAGCGAACACTAAACAAACCCCAAAAACATGTTTACATTTCTAATTTTAAAATGTATTAATAGCATAAAACTTAATTCTTATACATTTGCTGGTGCAATGATTTTTGGCTACACAGGGAAAGATGCATATTGCCGCTCCCCCCACTTTTAACACTTCTAACACTCTTGACCCCCCCCGATTGCATGGCTCCGTCATAGCTATTGTGAGCTCTGTAACAGAACGTTGTATAGAGGATAGCGGACCAGTCACATTGTAGAACTAAGGTGACAGGGACATTGCAATGAGCTGAAGTGGTCTTGGTGCCTATAGTGTCCCTTTTAATGTGTGTAACAGATCAGAAATAGTTGGTCCATGGTAAACATAGACTATAAAAAGATAAATTTATTACAAGAGAAAACAAATACATAAATAATACAGGTATATATAGAAATACTTGTTTTATGGGAATTAAAATATAAAACCATTAGGACTTATTGGGGTGATCTTTCCGTACCTCAGTTTATCTGGTGATGAAGAAGATGCGCTAGCTGTTGTTACCTGCACTGACTATCATGCTAAGAATGTATGTCACTCAGGCACACAATGTTATTTTTTTGTGAATGTTCATGAAAACGTGAAGGTGGAGGAGGCAGTAAGTTGACACCATAATGAAAAGATTTCTAGTGAGGCAGACCCTTTAGAGCTGTTCTAGAACACCCTTTGATTGTGTCATGTAGGAACAGGGAATAGTCACTTAGATGGCTACTAGAGGTGCTTTCTGGGCCAGTGCTGCACACTGTGCAGCACTGCCCTCAGTGTCTCCATCCTCTGCATGGAGATGCTAAGCTTTCCCCATAGAAATGCATTAATTCAATTAATCTCTATGAGGAGATGCTTATTGGCCAGTACAGCGTTGGGGGTGTCATCCCCCACTTTGGCTAAGATCGTTAATTGTGATGAAGTCAGCCAAGGTGGTGTATTGGGGACAGGGCCAGTGCTGGCAGGCCCACGCAGCGCTGGAATAAAGGTAAATTTTTACCCTATTTAGTAATAGCAAGGGGGAGCCTGCCACATAAATAGTGTTTTTAACACTAAAGGATAAAGAATACATGTCTTTATTCCTGACCCTACAATAGTTACATAGTTACATAGCTGAAAAGAGACTTGCGTCCATCAAGTTCAGCCTACCTCACATTTGTTTTTTGCTGTTGATCCAAAAGAAGGCAAAAAAAAACAGTTTGAAGCACAATTTTGCAACAAGCTAGGAAAAAAATTCCTTCTTGACCCCAGAATGGCAGTCAGATTTATCCTTGGATCAAGCAGTTATTACCCTACATTGAAAGATTATATCCTTGAATATTTTGTTCTTGCAAGTATGCATCTAGTAGCCGTTTGAACATCTGTATGGACTCTGATAAAACCACTTCCTCAGGCAGAGAATTCCACATCCTGATTGTTCTTACAGTAAAAAACCTTTCCTTTGCCTTAGACGAAATCTTCTTTCTTCCAGTCTAAACTCATGTCCTCGTGTCCTATGTAAAGTCCGGTTTGTGAATAGATTTCCACACAATGGTTTGTATTGGCCCCGAATATATTTGTATAATGTTATCATATCCCCTCTCAGGCGACGCTTTTCTAAACTAAATAGGTTTAAATTTGTTAACCTTTCTTCATAGCTGATATGTTCCATTCCTTTTATTAGTTTTGTAGCCCGCCTCTGCACTTTTTCTAGTGCCATAATATCCTTCTTTAGAACAGGTGCCCAAAATTGCACAGCATATTCAATATGGGTCTTACCAGTGATTTATAAAGAGGCAAAATTATATTCTTGTCCCGAGAATGAATGCCCTTTTTCATGCATGACAATATCTTACTGGCCTTGGCCACTGCTGATTGACATTGCACATTGTTGCATAGTTTGTTGTCTATAACAATTCCCAAGTCCTTTTCATGTGTTGTTATACCTAATTCGCTTCCATTAAGGGTATACGTTGCTTGTGTATTCTTTACGCCGAAGTGCATAACTTTGCATTTTTCAACATTACATTTCATTTCCCATTTGAGTGCCCCGTCCCCCAGTCTATCTAAATCCCTCTGCAGCAAAGTAATATCTTGCTCACATTGTATTTTTTTACAAAGTTTGGTGTCATCTGCAAACACTGAAACATGACTTTCAATGCGGTCTTCAAGATCATTTATAAACATGTTAAATAGAAGGGGTCCCAGAACAGACCCCTGAGGGACACCACTTGCCACCTCTGTCCAGCTTGAAAATTTACCATTAATGACAACTCTTTGTACTCTGTTTTTAAGCCAATGTTCTACCCAAGAACAAGCATTTTCATCTAGACCGATTTCCTTGAGTTTGAACACTAATCTATTGTGTGGAACTGTATCAAATGCCTTGGCAAAATCCAAATAGATCACATCCACGGCAACACCCTGATCTATACTTCTACTTACTTCTTCGTAGAACGCAATCAAGTTAGTTTGACATGACCTGTGCTTCATAAAACCATGCTGATTTTTGCTGATAACCATGTTCTTCTCAAGGAATTCTTGAATATTATCCCTTAATAACCTTTCAAATATTTTACCAGCCACAGAAGTTAAGCTCACAGGTCTATAATTTCCAGGCAAGGATTTTGAACCCTTTTTGAATATAGGAACCACATCTGCCTTCCTCCAATCCTCCGGAACACTTCCTGAAAGAAAAGAATCTTGAAAGATTAAAAACAGAGGTTCACTTATTTCTGCACTTAGTTCCTTAAGTACACGTGGATGGATACCGTCAGGCCCTGGAGCTTTGTTTATATTAACTTTCTTTAGTTGCTGCAGCACCTTGTCTTGAGTTAACCAATTACAATTATTCTGCAAGTTTTTAGTAGCAATCATTTGCACATCTATTGCCATGGGTTCTTCCTTAATATATACGGAGGAGAAATAGTTATTTAAAATTCCTGCCTTTTCCTGGTCTTCATTAACTAACACCCCCGTTTCAGTTTTTAGTGTACCTACACTTTCATTTTGTTTGTTTTTTAGAATTTATGTACTTAAAAAATGCTTTGGGGTTGGTTTTGCTCTCTTCAGCTATCATTATTTCATTTTGAAGTTTAGCAAGTCTAATTGCCTTTTTGCACGCATTATTTGCATCCTTATATCTTTTATAAGATGCATCTGATTTGTCCGATTTAAATGCTTTAAATGCCCTTCTCTTAGTTGTAATCTCTTGTTTTACTTCTCTACTAAGCCACATTGGTTTTAATTTGTTTCTTTTATATTTATTTCCCAACGGTACATACTGAGAAATGTACCTTTGTAATATTTGTTGGAAGATGATCCATTTATCCTCAGTGTTCTTTTCACTAAAGAGTTTATGCCAGTCAATATATTGTAAAGCTTCCCTTAACTTATTGAAATTGGCCTTTTTAAAATTATATGTTTTAGTATTCCCCATGTGCTTTTGTTTTTTTGAGTTTATTTCAAAGGACACTATATTGTGATCACTATTTCCCAAGTGCTCACCTACTTGAATGTTGGTCAAAAGATCAACGTTGTTTGTTAAAACCAGGTCCAGACAAGCATCCATTCTAGTTGGTGCTTGTACAAGTTGTGACATGAAGGTGTCATTTAACAAGTTTAAAAACCTAATTCCCTTTGCTGAGGCACTAGTCCCTCTGTCCCAATTTATATCCGGGTAATTAAAATCTCCAATAATTAAAGTGTTACCCAGATTTGCAGCTTTCTCAATTTGCTCAAACAGCTGTTGTTCCTCGTCAATATTAACATTAGGTGGTTTATAACATATCCCAACCAATAGTTGGTTTCCCTTCTTTTCCCCCAAGCAGATATTTACCCATAAAGCTTCCACATTATCCTCCTCGCATTCCATTTGCTTAACATTTGGCTTTAAATCATGTTTGACATACAAACATACCCCACCACCCTTCTTGTTTTTCCTATCCTTCCTAAATAACATGTACCCATTTAAGTTAGCTGCCCAGTCATGTGTCTCATCCCACCATGTTTCAGTTATGCCTATTATATCATATTGTTTAGTGTATGCTAATGCCTCTAGTTCCCCCATTTTGTTATTTAGGCTCCTTGCATTAGTAAGCATACATTTAATATTATGCGTCACTTGTATATTTTGTGAATTTTCAACATTACACAGCTTCTCTGTTCTGAGCTTGCCCCTCCCCCCGTTTCCACCCCCCTTATACTGTGCTAAAGCCCATCTCCTTTCTGTCCTATCTCCATTTTGTAGATTGCTATGACCCTCCCCCCCTACTACTAGTTTAAAATCTCCTCCAACCTTCTAGCCATCCTATCCCCCAGCACTGCAGACCCTCTCCCGTTTAGGTGCAATCCATCACCACTATAAAGGTTGTACCCAATCGCAAAGTCGGCCCAGTGCTCTAAAAACCCAAAACCCTCCTTCCTGCACCAAGACTTAAGCCACGCATTGACCTCTCTAATCTCCCGCTGCCTTTCCACTGTAGCACGTGGCACAGGTAATATCTCAGAGAATACCACCTTGGAGGTCCTTTTCTTAAGTTTGCTACCTAATTCCCTGAAATCATTCTTTAGGACCTTCCATCTTCCTCTTACTTTGTCATTGGTACCAACATGGACCATGACCGCTGGGTCATCCCCAGCCCCTCCCAATAATCCATCCACTCTGTCAGCAACATGCCGGACCCGAGCACCCGGGAGACAGCAAACTGTCCGGTTGAGCCGATCAGAGCGGCAGATTGCCCTATCTGCTCTCCTAATGATAGAGTCCCCTACCACCACAACCTGTCTTGCCTTCTGTTAGCTGTTAGCTCGGCTGTTAGAAGTAACAGCTTCCTCTAATACAGCTACTCCTGAGCTGATGCTCCCAACATCTTCCCTCAAACGGGCAAATCTGCTAGGTTGCACCAAATCAGGACTAGCTAGCCCTTTCCTCTTCCCTCCCCCCCTGCTTCCTCGCCCCACTGTCACCCAGCTACATGCCTGTTCCCCATCTGTCTTATCTCCTCCCTCTCCACTAAACTCTGCTCAGTTAGCAGTAGACTCCTCTCAAGATTGTCAATCTCCCTCAATGTTGCGATTTGCTTCTCGAGATCTCCAATCTGAGCTTCCAGAGAAGCCACTCGCACACAACCATCACAGAGGTATGGACCCTGGACGGGTACATCCAGGCATCCATACATGTAACAAGATGTGCATTGAGTTAAACCAGCAATCTTGCTAACACTCATTTCCCCTTTAAACAGAAAATAAAAACAATTACCTTGATAGTTTGAACCCCTTGTTAGTTTTCACTCCTGGTTTTCTAACTCCTACTTGAAAGAGTCTACTTAACAGAGGCTGCTTTCAAGTAATGTGAGCAAGCTCAGTGAGTTAGGGGTGTGCCTTTATGGGGATACAAATCCCACACAGGTGCAAACAATGAACACTCCCCCAATCAATCAAGCAGCAGCACAAAAAAAGGGGGGAAAACCAGAACACACAAAAAAAAGTAAATTTAAAAAACAAAATTTTTTTTTTTTTTTTTTTTAAACCTTACCAACTTTAAAGATTAAACAAAAATAAAATACAAACCACTCTCCACAGTATACAAACCACTCTCCACAGTATACAAGCCACTGCTTTTCAAGTAATGTGTTCCTTTAATGTTTAATCACTGATTGTGTTGGCGGCACCAATAAATATAGGCTTAATTTTATTGATAATTTACATTTTTATTCGTGTGAGTGGGTGTGTCGGCAGGGCTCAGTGCACTGCTTTGCCTATAATGCCGTTAAAATGGCCCCGCCCATCCCTCCATGTCCTATCAGTGCCTCTATATCATTTTTCTTAGTAAAGCTTTGAAACAGTACAGCAGGGAGCTAGCTAGAAGGGCCTGCTCTCAGCTGTGCTTGGGGTTGCCATCTTACCGGTATGTGATACCAACAAAGAAGTCACTGCATGTCCTGCCCTCTCCATTGATACAGTCCGCATGGGAGGAGTGGGAGAAGCCGGAGCTACAGGTCAAGAAAAAGAAAGCATGGCTGCAGGACATGAGTTCTGAGAGCAGGTAAGTGTGTGTGTGTATTCTGCAATATGTGTGTGGGTGCATTCAGTAATATGTGTGTGGATGTATTCAGCAGCGTGTGTGTGTATTCAGCAGCATGTGTGTGTGTATTCAGCAGTCTGTGTGTGTATACAACAGTCTGTCTGTGTGTCTGTATTTAGCAGCGTGTGTATGTATTCAGCAGTCAGATAGGAGAATGGTGAGAGAAATAGAACCAGAATATCCATCTCTGTTATAAATGGTATGTACAGGCATTGTTATATTCTATATATACACACAATAACATACACAGACATAGTAGACACACACTCACAGTCATGGGCGTAGGAACCGGGGGGGATGGGAGGGATGCATCCCCCCCAGCAAATCATGCAGGGGTACAGGTTATGGGTAAACCCCCCCAGCTCCGCCGGCCCCCCCATGCTGCAGCCGCCCGAGCGCTCTGTAGAGAGCCTCAGGCGGCTGCAGCTTTGCCCGGGCGGTGCGTCCATGAGGGCGGACCGCACCGCCCGGGCGCAGCCTGAGGAGAGGGGCTGACAGGAGGGAAGCGCTCAGCGCTCCCTCCTGTCACTCCCTCTCTGTAGCGTGGCCGAGCCCAGTATAGTCAGCGGGTACAGGGAGCATCTGTCTCCTGTACCCGGCCGGACTAACAGGAAGTGCACACTGAGTGTTCACTTCCTGTTAGTCCGGCCCGGTACAGGAAACAAAAGCTACCTGTACCCGCGGACTATACTGGGCTCGGCTACGCTACAACTGAGGTAGGGAGGGAGGAAGGGGGAGAAAGAGTGACGAGGGAGGGAGGGGGAGAAAGAGTGACGAGGGAGGGAGGGGGAGAAAGAGTGACGAGGGAGGGAGGGGGAGAAAGTGTGACGAGGGAGGGAGGGGGAGAAAGAGTGACGAGGGAGGGAGGGAGGGGGAGATTGACATCCATCACACACACACACAATCACACAATCATGCAAACCTTACACACACAGAAACACACAATGCATTCCTTACACACATATCAGGACATCCCCTACACACTCCACCCCCTGTGAACAAACTCATTGGTGGAACATGAAGGTGGACCCTGGGACCCAGACCTTGAGCTGTGTAAAGGGCCCCCAAAAAATGGAGCTGCTTCCCGTTCTCCCAGAACGTTGATTTTTGTGTCCACAGTTACAAACAGCCTCCAGAGAGCCTGTTCTACACCAGACCAGTGGAGCCAGACTGCAGCTAGAGCCCATCATCATCCTCCTCATCTGGTTGTAAGTAGGCAATCTAGCATATTATTCGTGGCACTAATCTCTAATTTACATGGAAAGGGGTTCTAATATAAATGGAAGGGGTAGAGACGGGTAGTAAAATTTATGGAACGCATTTCTGAAAGTGTCACTGAATGGCGGTTAGGAAATGTGGTCACCCTAAGTCAGGGGCAGTATTACAATCTGTATATGTATAAAAAAATATAAAAAGTCATCTGCAAAGTACAAAATGTTTGTGTCATATGTCGTGCTAAAAATAAAGCTTGGAATGTGGATATTTTTTTATTTTTTAAAAATAATTTTTAGAATAATGATACAGACATTTTATTTCTTACTTTTGTGATGATTCTTTTTTCCTCTCTATATTCAAGGGACACTATAGTCGCCAGAACCACAACAGCTAAACATAGTAGTTTTGGTGTCTATAGCATGTCTTTGCAGGCTTTTAAATGTAAGCACAGCCATTTCGTAAAAAGGCAGTATTTACATTATGAGGAATACCTCCAGTGGACACTCAGATGGCCACTAGAGGTGCTTCCTAGTCGAGACATGAATGCCGCCCTATGAAGTATCTGCGCATGTGCGGCAAAGCTGCGCATGCGCACCAGAGAGCAATGACGCTTCTGAACAGAAGCGTTTTATTGCTCCCTGCTCGCACCCTCCTATTTCGTTATTTTGACGAAATAGGGGGCGCAGCATCAGGAGGATCCCGGCGCTGTATCCCTGAGTGACCCTTTAAAGTTATTATTTAATCATTTATATAGCAACTGCAAATTCCGTAGCGCTGTGCAATGGGATAAACAACTCATAGTTTACGGAATAAGAATATACCCGGCGAGTAAAAATGCTACCCACCCCAGATTTTTTTGGGGTTCCTACTCCCATGCTCACAGTTTACACATTTAGACAGCGACACACTGCTATACACACACTCATACAAAACAGTATATACAGTGAGAGAAATAAAGTATTTGATCCCCTGCTGATTTTGAACATTTGCCCACTGACATAGGAATGATCAGTCGATAATTTTAATGGTAGGTGTATTTTAACAGTGAGAGACAGAATAACAAAAAATAATCCAGAAAAACGCATGTAGAAAAATGATTTGCATGCCCATGAGTGAAATAAGTATTTGACCCCTTCGGCTTAGTACTTGGTGGCAAAACCTTTGTTGGCAATCACAGAGGTCAGACGTTTCTTGTAGTTGGCCACCAGTTTTGCACACATCGCAGGAGGGATTTTGTCCCACTCCTCTTTGCAGATATTCTTCAAGCCATTAAGGTTTCGAGGCTGATGTTTGGCAACTCGAATCTTCAGCTCTCTACACAGATTTTATTTGGGATTTAGGTCTAGAGCCTGGCTAGGCCATTCCAGGACCTTAATGTGCTTCTTCTTGAGCCAATCCTTTGTTGCCTTGGCTGTGTGTTTTGAGTCATTGTCATACTGGAATACCCACCCACGACCCATTTTCAATGCCCTACCTGAGGGAAGGAGGTTCTCACCCACGATTTGACGGTACATGGGCCCATCCATCATCCCTTTGATGCGGTCCCCAAAGCTTAATGTTTCCACCTCCATGTTTGATAGGGATGGTGTTGTTGGGATCATAGGTAGCATTACTCCTCCACCAAACACGGCGAGTTGAGTTGATGCCAAAGAGCTCGAATTTGGTCTCATCTGACCACAACACTTTCACCCAGTTTTCCACTGAATCATTCAGATGTTCATGTGCTTTCTTGAGCAGGGGGACCATGCGGGCGCTGCAGGATTTCAGTCCTTCACGGAGTAGTGTGTTACCAATGGTTTTCTTGGATACTATGGTCCCAGCTGCCTTGAGATCATTAAAGGGACTCTCCAGTGCCAGGAAAACATTAGTGCCCCTCTCCCTCCCGCCCCCCATCCCAAGTTGCTGAAGGGGTTAAAACCCCTCCAGTAACTTACCAGAGTCCAGCGCCGATGTCCCTCGGGCGCTGGGTCAAGCTCCACCTACTCTCCTACCCCGCCGACATCAGCCGGTGGGTGAGACCGAATGCCAGTGCCGCACATGCGCATTAGACCTCCCCATAGGAAAGCATTATTCAATGCTTTCCAATGGCGATTTCGGCATCGCTGGAGGTCCTCACATAGCATGAGGACGTCCAGCGTCGCTTAAAACACGGAGGACTTAACCCTGCAAGGTAATTATTGCAGTTTATAAAAACTACAATAATTACACTTGCAGGGTTAAGGGTAGTGGGAGTTGGCACACAGACCCCTCCAATGGGCAGAAGTGGTGTTATAGTCGTGACTTAAATATGAATATTAATTTAATAATTAATATATCATAATTAAGCAACAAATAACAACATTAATAGAGTTCGGTATTATGGTCGAATATATAATAGGAAATACACAAAACATTGTAGTATTAAATGTATATTTAATATAATTATAATAACAATTAAACAAATGCTAGCAGAATGTCAATTTACCACAATAATTACACAATACAAAACTACAACATTACTTACAAAAGGCTATAACAGTTGCTAGCTGTTATAATAGATTACTTACACGGCTCCAGCCTGTTTGGCTGGAGCTATACACACAGCTACATGTTCAATCAATGCAAGCAAAGGAAAAAGGAGGCTCAAAATCCTTCTACTATTTGGTTTTATCCAGTAAGTAGGCTGGCCTGTGATGTCACTGCCAGAAGCACATGAGTTAGCACACTGACCCCTAGTGGTGCCTCTAAAGCATTAAGCTCATTATGCTTTTTTATGACAAAAAGTCATTAATTAATAAATACCATTACAAACCACCCTTTGACTTATGTCATAAAACAAACATTATAAACCCGTACATCTTGAATCTACCATATTTTAACAGTACCTGCCCTACAACAAAACCCACCTTTTGAAGAATGATACCCATTTACCCGTAAAGTTATGACACTTTATTGCTTATTCAATTTTTTTTTTTTTTTTTTTCATTGAGCACATGCATCACCAGTTGGGAAACCTTGGCCTAAAATAAGCACATACCCACCCTTATAATAACCACTGAGCACATGCATTAGCAGTTGGGAAACCTTGGCCTTAAATAGGCAAATACCCACCCTTGTAATAATAGACAACTCAAACCATGTTTTATTAGATTAACCAATGATATTGTGTTCATGTGAGGATGTGTTTTGGAGCTTAATATAGTATTAGACACCACAAACTCATAACACCTATGAATCATGGCACAGACCGACTCGATTTCTGTAGCCTCTGGCTGGTCTGTGTGCCTGGAATTTTCACAAACATTAGTTCTGGAAACTGGATACTCTGTTCTTCGACAGTCTCATAGAACATACGCATGGAGACAGGGATGAATGAAACAGTTCATGATCAAGGACTTTTGTGTGTTTGTGGTCACATTGTTTTGTTTCTTCTTTCTTTATACCATTAACCACCTTGACGTAACAGTGTCCTGCTCCTGATGCATTTGTTCCGACTCTCACCACTCTTAGCTGCAATATTTTTTCTCCTTACAGCAACAGTTGAGCATAGTGTCCAGTGCTGCTTCTTCTTCAGCTTAAAATATCCTTGCTTGAAAGTTCTTGAATGAAAACACAGGCAATGACGAACACAAACATAAATAATAACTGTGCCAATCATCACAAGTACCATTTGATTGTGGTGTCTTAACCATATTTTTTCCTATGGCGTTTGGATAAATACCTACACACCTCTCTTCACATCCAGCACACTCCTGATTCACAGATAAACACAATATCACTGCTGTATCTACCAATTTAACCCAAACACTCGTTATTACTGCTGCATTTACCAATTTAATCTAAACACTCGTTATCACTGCTGTATTTAACCAATTTAATCTAAACATTAACCAAAACAATTACATTCCTATTTACCACCCTTCTATTTAAACATGTATAGATAACCCAAAATGCCTACTTTCTCTTATCCCTCTTATCATTCTTCCGTTTTTTTTTTTGTTTTTTTTTAACTGCAACCACTCATGCACTTTACACAGACACAAATCAAGCACCTACTGGACAATGGGGTTCCCTCGTTAGAGCCCTCCCACCCCAGTTTGGTTTACACAAAAATACCCCCTGGTCCCTATGGGTCAATTCCCCCCTTTCCCAGGCAAGCATACATACATACATACAACAATAATACATAAGGGTTTCAATTGCAATACAATCACTAGAAATAAGAGAATAGTATGCACAAAATCATAGCATAGACATGTTAAATAGACAATAAAATAAAACATTCAATAGCTCATCAAAGGTCAACATTTAAACACTGGTCTCCATCTGATATTCTATCTGTGTTCCAATGTCCACCTCTGGTTTCTGCTACATCTGAAAAGGTTAGGAAACAGATCAGGATTACTTTCCTAGTCACTTATAGCGTATACTGCAAATATTTTACTTAGAATATATATATACACACAGACATGTAAACACATTCCTTCAGCTTTTCATTTTATAAACAATTTGTTCAACAAGGTAACTTTCTTAATTTTCTACTCGGCTCTTAAAATAAACAATCTTTCTGCATCTTCCTTGCAATTCAGGAGTACACAACACTAAAAGTCCAATACTCAGTACCCCCTAGCCTAAATTCCCCACCCACTACTGTAACTAAGTTTACAGCCCACGTTATGGCAGTTCACCCGCTAGGCAGATATGCTCAGTCTCCCTAGCCTAAGTTCCCCACCCGCTACTGTAACTAAGTTTACAGCCCACGTTATGGCAGTTCACCCGCTAGGCAGATACACAATACACCCACGTATTACTTATTTTATATTTCCTGGTCTCTCAGGGATATACAATAGCTAATCCCCTTCCCAGGGCAATATAAAACTGACACAAACTTTTAAGCAATACAGGATTTCAAATGGACTTATGAGTAACAAATTTCTAGCCAACTTAAACATGTTTAATAACTTTCCACCCTTTGGTTAAATTATAGAGGAGTGAACCACAACACCTCTTCCGCCTCTGAAAGGATATAGGTCAATATGTCTCAAAGTTCAACACTTCTGACAGCTATGAGTGACTCCCTATTAATTTCTAGCCTTTCCACGGACATGCTTGCACCTCGCGGCTAAGGGCCTGCACAACTAACCACCCTGTGATGGCAGTGGCTTTCCGCATGGGGGTGACCGCCCCCGCAAAATTATAGAGGAGCAAACATACAGCAGCCTCTTTTCCGGCTCGATTAAAGGTTCTGGGCCAATATGTCTGCAATTTAACCAGTACACTCACGTATCACTTATTGTATATTTCCTGGTCTCTCAGGAATTTCTATTAAATAGCGTATCCCCTTCCCAGGGCAATATACAACAAAAACTAGTCACCAAGGGTCTCTATGGTCATGATAGGCCACCCTACCACTAGTGTAATACGCCCTTTTTTTAAATATATTTCCTGGTCTCTCAGAGATTTTGCCTATCCCTTTCCCAGAGCAATATATATAAACAATTACAAATAAGTTACAAAACGCTACTTATAAGTAATACAGGGTTTCAAATAATAATACAGGATAGAACTGCACAACAACTATTGGGTATGCTCCCCCTTATCCGGACACGTTTAAATACCCCCTAGCTCAGGTTCTCCACCAGCTACTGTAACAAAAATCACAGCCCATGTTATGGAGGTTCACCCGCTAGGCAGATACACCCTAATTCAAAGCATGGAAATATTAAAATCAGTTATAGATGGCTTCTAAAATGATATAAATCTTAATCTGAGCCCCTACACTTACTTTGTTAAAAATGCTAACTTGTTAAAATATTCAAACTAAATAGGACAAAGGAATTATTTTACCATTTTTTCAGTTCATTTGTTACCAGTTCCTGCATATGTCCAGTAATTCCTTAGTCCTGGATAATAAAGCTGAAAAACACTCCACAAATTGATTAGTTTAGGCAATTACATTTACAAAACAATGCAGTTTATTTTTTCTCATACAGGCAAGACTACCCACCCCCAACAAGGACAAATTCTCCCCCAGCTGTAGCTGAAAAGCATGGTCACACAGCTGTTAAAAAGGTGGTCTCTCCTTCATGAGTCAAAATCATATATATATTTATACTAATATTCTGTGTATACGCACACATAAATCTATTATTCACTGAATCTGCTTTACTAAACGTATCTTTTTCTTAACTACTAATTTAATACATTTTGTCCAAATCTCTTTTCAACTAGACAAATCCATGAATGCCAAACAAATGTAAATTAGTACACAAACAGGGTCAAATTTAGCAATAAAACCTGGTGAACTAGTTTAGTGAAAAGTCTTTTCCTATGCAAATGGTAGCAAACAATGAAACTAGGCCTCAACTCATTCACACCATGTGGTCAATGGTGGATCAAAATCCACATGGTCAGACAAAAGGTAAAGTATATATTTTTTTTCTATATACAAATGACCAAAGATTGGTAACAAGCAACACAATAATTCATCACTATGTTCTACAACAAGAGATACCTTAAAAACAAATATCTAATCCCTATCTGCTATCTGCATTCATTCCATTACATATTAAATCATCATTCATTTATTCACTTCTATACAGACAGACAATTGACTCTATGTATTAAACAAAATGCATAACTTTTGTATTTTCCCTAATATTCCAGCATAATCCCATATCTTCGTCGCCAAGTGTTATAGTCGTCACTTAAATATGAATATTAATTTAATAATTAATATATTATAATTAAGCAACAAATAACAACATTAATAGAGTTCGGTATTATGGTCGAATATATAATAGGAAATACACAAAACATTGTAGTATTAAATGTATATTTAATATAATTATAATAACAGTTAAACAAATGCTAGCAGAATGTCAATTTACCACAATAATTACACAATACAAAACTACAACATTACTTACAAAAGGCTATAACAGTTGCTAGCTGTTATAATAGATTACTTACACGGCTCCAGCCTGTTTGGCTGGAGCTATACACACAGCTACATGTTCAATCAATGCAAGCAAAGGAAAAAGGAGGCTCAAAATCCTTCTACTATTTGGTTTTATCCAGTAAGTAGGTTGGCCTGTGATGTCACTGCCAGAAGCACATGAGTTAGCACACTGACCCCTAGTGGTGCCTCTAAAGCATTAAGCTCATTATGCTTTTTTATGACAAAAAGTCATTAATAAATACTGTATGAAAAATCAAAAAAGAGAGCGCAATTATCAATAAAGTGAACGACCTGGATAATAGTTAATGTGTTCTGATAAACCAATATAACTATGCTCAATACATTATAATGGTTAAGCAGCTAAAATAATAAGAAATTTCCCAATTCCAATATGCAAATACTGATATAAATTTCAGCGCTAGTTAATAATCCCCTTATAAATAACAAGGGTGCATCTATATGCAAGTGGTATGTATGATACTATACAGAATATTGAAAAAATATCCAAAAAATATATAAAACAATAGTATAGTCTTGCTTAAAAAACAAAATCCAAATATTGTAACAATATAATAAAGTTCAGAAACAAAGTCCAAATGTTGTGGCAATATGCAGAAGTTCAGAGATATATGAGGGTACCTTGGAGAAAAAGAGACATAAAAAGATACATAGTGTGACTCTGTATCAAAATTTATTTCCAAAATAGTAACTTGCCCCCAACAATAAAAACTCTTACACTATATAAAAAATGGTACTCATCGTGATAGATTATGCAGGGAGAAGGATTTCTTTCAGGTCCACTCGTGATGTAAAGTCAAAGCTGCTGATCTGGTTCCTCCAAAAGTGTCACAGCTGCCTGGTGCACACAGGCACGCTGATAACATAGATATCAATGGGGAAACAATTTCGATCGCTCCAGCTCCTCTTACGAGTTCAGATAGTCCTCTGCATATGAATGATGTAGGCACCTATATCAACGCGTTTCGCCCTTCTTCCGAGGGCTTTTTCAAGATAGGTGCTCTAAGGGTAGCTCGGCAGTTATATACTTTGCCGGGCAAACGGATTTAAATCTCTTAAAGGTGTATACCCTTATTTTTAACACATGTTAAACCATACAATACTCCAAACAGATAAGTACAGAAAACTTTCTAACAATATATGCAAACAAAATAAAAAGCAATATTTATAAAATGCAGTAAAATACATGAATATAAAAACAAAATAAAAAATCTAAAAATAACACCCATAGTAGTGAGTATATAGAAATATTTAACCCCTAGATTTAGATGTTATATATCAATCTAATGGGTACCTCTCAATTTCCTTTGCTATTCATATGTGTTCCCAACTCAGTAATTTTACATGTCACACCTGCTGCTCATTAGTCTTAAATGTTTCCAAAGGGACAGGGGATTTTGTAGCAGATAATAGAACTGGAATGGTAATGTTAAACCATATATGTAAAAAATATATATATGAAAAAATACACAAAAAATACAGATCTTAAAAAATACACTCTAATATTATGCATATGTATTTCCAATCAAAAATTCACTATAATGACCCCTATTGGAAATATAATATATATTTTCTTCCTCGGGATACATGCTCCTAAAATATATATATATATATGCTCCCACTGTAATCTACATATACAAAACACACATAAGAAAGACTAAATGTCTTCCTCTCAATTCTGTAGTATAAGTGGACCTTAATTCTACTCATAGTATTATAATATATTGGCCAATTCTAGTTCTGCATTCAAGCCCAAGGGGGTCAAGGTCTTTAAATTGTAGATACAGAACTTTTCCCGATATGTAAGGGTTTTACTAAGTTCCCCTCCTCTCCATGGTAGTGATACTCACATGATATAAAACCTAGGGCCAAATACCATAACCATAATTGGCACTCACAAAATAGGTTTGAAACACTCCGTACAGAAGAAACAGAGTCTATAGCGAAAATAGACAATAAAAAAGAATATCCACAACGATCGAATGATTTTTTAGGACCAAGAAGCCAATATTTCAGTCGGTATCAACCAGAGTCTCCACAATTAAATATCAGAAAGAGACCTCTTTTAGAGGATGCAGGGGGGGGGGGAAATACCGTAGGAGAAAAGAAAATGAGGAAGTAAAATCAATAGGAATTTTTAATTTATCTGACATTAGTCTAACTAATAACCAAATCAAGGTGCTAAATAAAGGATTAAAATATGCTCCCACTGTGAAATCAGATCCATTTATAGCATTTTTAGACGTACAAAAATATATGAGAAAATTGACTCTTAAAAAATTCTTTTTGAATAATACGGTCCCTATGGCACCTAAACCGGAATATAACATCTTTCACCACACAACCCTCAAAAACAACTCCACATTCTGCCCAATGAATCAAACAAGTGGCCCCATGACACAAGTGGCCCCATGTCAGCTTTTTAGTGGCCCCATGGCAGTGACTGCAGATATAGAAAAGTTACCAAAAAGAATAGCGAAACATAAACAGAATTTAAGTGTATGGGAACGTGCAGCACTCAAAGAACTTAGTGATAATAATGAAATCACAATAAAACCGGCAGATAAGGGAGGAGGAATTGTGGTCCTGAACACTAAAGACTACAATGCAGAGTGTAGGAGAATTTTGAATGATCCCCTTACGTACAAACCAATAAAGGGGGACCCCACACTAGACACGAAACAACGTTTGTTTAGCATATTGGAGAAGGGAAAGTTTTTAAACATTTTGAATAAAAAAGAATTGGAGTTCGTGATGGTTGTATATCCTAAAAAAACGGTATTTTACCAGTTGCCAAAAATACACAAGAGTCTCTTAAATCCTCCAGGTAGACCTATCATCTCTGGGATAGGATCTTTAACATGCAATCTATCCCAGTATATAGATGTCATACTACAACCCTTTGTTAAAAATGCGAGGTCGTACTTAAAAGACAGCGGAGATCTATTACAGAGTATAGAAGGCCTAAAATGGGAGCAAGATTACTTTATGGTAACAGGTTATGTTACGTCACTGTATACCGTCATTAAACATAACCTGGGACTGGAGGCAATTAGAAAAATTCTATACGAAGAGCCTACCATGTTAGTTCAACAGGTAGAATTCCTAATTGAATGTATTGACTTTATATTAAACAACAATTTTTTCTGGTTTGGTAGTGATATATACCTACAGATCAATGGTACCGCTATGGGGACCAGGTTCGCCCCCAGCTATGCCAACATTTTTATGGCCCATTGGGAAAATCTGTTTGTTTGGCAGGGACACCAGTGGGGGTCGAACCTGGTCTTCTATAGACGGTACATTGATGACTGTTTTTTTGTGTGGAAAGGAAAGGAGGTGGAACTCATTGAATTTTTAGCTTATATGAACAAGAACGAACACAATTTATCATTCACATATAAGTACAGCACCACGGATATAGATTTCCTGGATCTGGTTCTTTATATTGACCAACATAACACTCTTAAGTCTAAGACCTTTTTTAAGAGTGTAGACGTGAACAGTTATATTTGGACATCGAGCTGTCACTATCCATCATGGCTATCAAATATTCCATTCAGCCAATTTTTGAGAGTCAAAAAGAATTGCACAGATCCTGAAATATGTGAGTTGCAAACCCAAAAGGTAAAACAACAGTTTGAAGAAAAAAATTACAATGAAGAAATATTAGACGCAGCACTCCAAAAGGTAAAAACTATAGATCGTTCAACTCTCTTACAGACCAAACCGAAAAAGGCCAATACAGACAAAGACACTGAGAATTCATGTCCTCTGGTGTTCAACTATAGTACACAAGCACAATGTATAAAAAGAAGTGTACAAAAACATTGGCACTTGCTCAGACAAGACCCTGTTCTAGCTGCAATTTTACCTATACAACCGAGAGTAATCTTTAGGGGGGCTCCAACATTGCAAAACAGACTGGTACATAGCTGTAATAAACCAATAGGACCCCATCATTTTTTAACCGGCCAAAAAGGGTTTTATAAATGTGGAAATTGCCATATATGTAAATTGAGTTCTAAAGGGAAAAACTACACTACTCTTCAGTCCTCAGTTACAAAAGAAATATTTGACATCAAAGATTGTATTACTTGTAACACCAAACAGGTCATCTATTTGTTGGAGTGCCCTTGCGGCCTCCAATATGTGGGACAAACCAAGAGAACACTCAAGATCAGACTTAGAGAACATGTTTACAATATCAAAAGGGGCTTTGAGAAACATTCCCTCTCCAATCATTTTAGAATATACCATAATGGAGACCCGACACTTCTCCTGTTTTGCGGTATTGAAAGGGTATCACTACCATGGAGAGGAGGGGAACTTAGTAAAACCCTAACATATCGGGAAATGTTCTGGATCTACAATTTAAAGACCTTAACCCCCTTGGGCTTGAATGCAGAACTAGAATTGGCCAATATATTATAATACTATGAGTAGAATTAAGGTCCACTTATACTACAGAATTGAGAGGAAGACATTTAGTCTTTCTTATGTGTGTTTTGTATATGTAGATTACAGTGGGAGCATATATATATATTTTAGGAGCATGTATCCAGAGGAAGAAAAGATATATTATATTTCCAATAGGGGTCATTATAGTGAATTTTTGATTGGAAATACATATGCATAATATTAGAGTGTATTTTTTAAGATCTGTATTTTTTGTGTATTTTTTCATATATATATTTTTTACATATATGGTTTAACATTACCATTCCAGTTCTATTATCTGCTACAAAATCCCCTGTCCCTTTGGAAACATTTAAGACTAATGAGCAGCAGGTGTGACATGTAAAATTACTGAGTTGGGAACCCATATGAATAGCAAAGGAAATTGAGAGGTACCCATTAGATTGATATATAACATCTAAATCTAGGGGTTAAATATTTCTATATACTCACTACTATGGGTGTTATTTTTAGATTTTTTATTTTGTTTTTATATTCATGTATTTTACTGCATTTTATAAATATTGCTTTTTATTTTGTTTGCATATATTGTTAGAAAGTTTTCTGTACTTATCTGTTTGGAGTATTGTATGGTTTAACATATGTGTTAAAAATAAGGGTATACACCTTTAAGAGATTTAAATCCGTTTGCCCGGCAAAGTATATAACTGCCGAGCTACCCTTAGAGCACCTATCTTGAAAAAGCCCTCGGAAGAAGGGCGAAACGCGTTGATATAGGTGCCTACATCATTCATATGCAGAGGACTATCTGAACTCGTAAGAGGAGCTGGAGCGATCAAAATTGTTTCCCCATTGATATCTATGTTATCAGCGTGCCCGTGTGCACCAGGCAGCTGTGACACTTTTGGAGGAACCAGATCAGCAGCTTTGACTTTACATCACGAGCGGACCTGAAAGAAATCCTTCTCCCTGCATAATCTATCACGATGAGTACCATTTTTTATATAGTGTAAGAGTTTTTATTGTTGGGGGCAAGTTACTATTTTGGAAATAAATTTTGATACAGAGTCACACTATGTATCTTTTTATGTCTCTTTTTCTCCAAGGTACCCTCATATATCTCTGAACTTCTGCATATTGCCACAACATTTGGACTTTGTTTCTGAACTTTATTATATTGTTACAATATTTGGATTTTGTTTTTTAAGCAAGACTATACCATTGTTTTATATATTTTTTGGATATTTTTTCAATATTCTGTATAGTATCATACATACCACTTGCATATAGATGCACCCTTGTTATTTATAAGGGGATTATTAACTAAGCGCTGAAATTTATATCCGTAATTAATAAATACCATTACAAGTGGTCTGGGTGTCCCTTTAACAAGATT
Organism: Pelobates cultripes; assembly: GCA_933207985.1. Lineage (NCBI taxonomy): Eukaryota > Metazoa > Chordata > Amphibia > Anura > Pelobatidae > Pelobates > Pelobates cultripes. The sequence continues at coordinate 156,490,778 of OW240912.1, forward strand.
CTCACATATAGTTCTAGGCTGATTCCTCACCCTTCTCATGATCATTGAACTCCATGAGGTGAGATCTTGCATGGAGAACCAGACCAAGGGAGACTGACAGTTATTTAGTGTTTCTTCCATTTGCGAATAATCGCACCAACTGTTGTCACCTTCTCACCAAGGTGCTTGGCGATGGTCTTGTAGCCCATTCCAGCCTTGTATAGGTCTACAATCTTGTTCCTGACATCCTTCGACTGCTCTTTGGTCTTAGCCATGGTGGAGAGTTTGGAATCTGATTGATTGCTTCTGTGGATAGGTGTCTTTTATTCAGGTAAAGGTTAGGAGCACTCCATCTGAGGTAGCCGGCATACCGGTGAAACGCGTCATCACGCCCTGACGTCACACGCAAGCACTTTGCTCAAGCCACGCTCCCCCGGTGCCTCCATACACTGCCCCACATACACACACACTGCCCCCCATACACACATTGCCCCCCATACAGCCCCCCCATACACACACACTGCCCCTTTACACAAATACTCCATCTGAGGTAGCCGGCATACCGGTGAAACGCGTCATCACGCCCTGACGTCACACGCAAGCACTTTGCTCAAGCCACGCTCCCCCGGTGCCTCCATACACTGCCCCACATACACACACACTGCCCCCCATACACACATTGCCCCCCATACAGCCCCCCCATACACACACACTGCCCCTTTACACAAATACACTTATGGGTCCTTTTGGCGGCTGCTGCTGTTTTTAAAGTATTGCAATAAAGATTGGATATTCTACAATTTATCATCTAGTCCAGAGTAATATACCTTGAAGCTATTAAAGTTTAGAGCAGGCTTCTCTGTTCTATGTTTGTGAGTGTTCCCTTTTAAACTTTTATATTGCATACAATTTATCGTGCTATATTGCCCTATGAGGTTCTTTTCTTCTTATTTTACATGTATGCCTTCCCAATGAAATCAACCAATATTCTACAATAATACATATGTATGTTTGTATGTTACACTGATCCACATATTTTTCACGAATTGTGGCACTTATATTGCATTGTGTTTGCGCCAAAGTACTATTGCACTTTATAATATATGCACCTTAATTGATTGTTTTAAGAGCATGTTGCAATTTTCACTAATATTGTCTTAAAGACACAGCGCACCTTAACGTTCATTTTGTGTGACAATCTCCCCTAAAATATCATCCCCCAGGAACTGCTACATAAACTCTAATGACTATTTTAATCACTTTTTCTTCACAGGGACGTAAAGTATCAGTCGGATCTGTCTCAGTGGGGCCACTGTAAAGCAGACCATGCTGCTGCAGAAGATGGCTGCCTGACCCCCAGCAACAGACTCCAGTGACAGGTAGGTTGGGGGGGGGGGTGTTCACACACTCTACACACACATTGCCCCCCAAACAGCCCCCCATACACACACCCTGCCCCCCATACACACACACTGCCCCCCCATACACACACACTGCCCCCCCATACACACACACTGCCCCTCCATACACTGCCCCACATACACACACACTGCCCCCAGCCCCCCTATACACACATTGCCCCCCCTACAGCCCCCATACACACACACTGCCCCCCCCAAGCACAGCCCCCATACACACACTGCCCCTTTTACACAAATACTGCCCCCCCATACACACACACTGCTCCCATACACACACACACACTGCCCCCATACACACACATATATACACTATCCCTATACACACACACTGCTCCCCTATATACACTGCCGCCTCTATACACACACATTGCTCACACACACACTGCCCCCTATACAGCTCCCCTATACACACACATTGCTCTCTCACTGCTCCCCTATACACACACTGCCCCTGTATACACATGCACTGCCCCCATAAGCCGCTCCCTATACACACACACTGCCCACGAAGCTCCCCCATACACACACACACTGCCCCCTATACACACACACTGCCCCCCTATACAGCCTCCCCTACACACACACACTGCCCTCTATACACACACACACTGCCCCCTATACTTCTATATACACACACTGCCCCCATACACACACACTGCTCCCCATACACTGCCGCCCCATACACACACATTGCCCACACTCACACACACTGCAACTGTTACACACACATACTGTCCCACACATACACTGCATCCCTGACATACACTGCCGCCCTCACTCACACACTACAACCTTCAAACACATACACTGCTCACACACTGTCCCCCTCACACACACACACTGCACCCCTTACACATTGCACCACTCACACACATCACTGCTCCTATGCCCTACTACAGCCCCATTTCCCAGCAGACCTCAGGTAAGTTGGCAAACTGTTCTTAAACGGTTTGACTACTTACTCTGGGAGGGGGTCCCGGCACTATTGACACCATAACCACTACACTGAACTGTAGGGGTTATTGTGTCTGGATTATTTCTTTAATCTACAAGTGACCCTCCCGAGATCAGGCTCTGGATCCGGCCCTGCTCAGCAGTCTGTGTGTGTGTGTGTGTGTGTGTGTATGGACTGAGCAGTCTGTGTGTGTGTGTGTGTGTATGGACTCAGCAGTCTGTATGTGTGTGTGTGGACTCAGCAGTCTGTGTGTGTGTGTGTGGACTCAGCAGTCTATCAATAATTAAAATTCCTGTGAGTTGTTGTGTAGGAAGGGCCCCAGTGCATTGCTTTGCCCAGGGGCCCTTAACTCTGTTAAAATGGTACTGCTTGTGTGTGTCGGTGAGCTTCTATTTAGTGAGCATGTGTGTGTCAGTGAGCTTGTCTTTAGTGAGCTTGTGTGTGTCCCTGAACTTCTTTGTAGTGAGCCTTCTGTTTATACAAGTGAGTTTGCCTGTAGTAAGCTTGTGTGTGAGTCAGAGAGTTTTGTCTGTCAGTGAGCCTATTTGCACATGTCAGTGAGCTTGTGTGCTTACTGTACTATATATATACACTTGTAGGAATGGCATACATTTTTTTTCCAGGGCTGCTTTGGATTCCCAGGGATTCCCAGTTTGGCTCTGCCAGTGAGTGCACTTTACCGCTGAATCATCTGTGTGAGCTGCCGCACAATTTAGCCCTGTTACACGCGTCTGGGAGCTGCTGTTGACAGGTACTAGTAGTCTAGAGATTGGGACATGGGGTAAATGCTCAGCTATCTGTATAATACAGATCTGTGTGTATATAATATCCCGGGATAGTGAGTGCATCCTGTATAGTGCTGCTCTCTGTATAATACAGGCCTGTGCCTGTATAATATCCCTGGACAGTCAGTGCTCCCTGTATAGTGCTGCTCTCTGTCTTGGGATATTATACACAAACAGACCTGTATTATACAGAGAACAGCACTATACAGGGAGCACCAGTGGTGTATCCTGGTTTTGTGCTGCCCTAGGCAGGACAAAACTCAGGCGCCCCCCTCCCCCCCGCGCCACCCCCACCCAACCCTTCCCCCCGCCCCACCTTCTAAATACACACACACACAGTCAGACACATACACAAACACACACACACACAGTCAGACACATACACAGACACAGTCAGACACAAACACACACACACACAGTCAGACACACACACACACACATACACAGTCAGATACAAACACACACACACACAGTCAGACACACACAGTCAGACACAAACACACACACAAACACACACAGACACACACAGTCACATACACACACACAGTCAGACACAAACACACACACACACAGTCAGACACATACACAGACACAAACACAGTCAGACACAAACACACACACACACAGTCAGACACATACACAGACACAAACACAGACACAAACACACACACACACACACACTCACAAACACACACAGTCAGACACAAACACACACACACATTAACTTTATTTAAATCCCCCCCCAACCTCCTTACCTTTGGGAGTGCTGGGGGGGGTCTCTCTCCCTGGTGGTCCAGTGGCTGCAGGGCGGGCGGCGCTGGCAGGGCGGGCGGGCGGCCGGCGAGGGAGCACTTCCCATGAGCTGACTGCTTAGCTCCCTCGCGCGTCGGCTGCAGAGTGAGGCTGGGAACCGGAAGATGACGCCATCTTCCGGCTCCCAGCCTCACTTTGCGGTGCGCGAGGGAGCTGAGCAGTCAGCTCATGGGAAGTGAGCTCCCTCGCCGGCCGCCCGGGATGTCAGTTAGCCGCAAGGCTAACAAGGCATCTGCCCTGGGCATTTGGGGGCCGGCGTTTTTTGCCGCCCCCTGAAAAATGCCGCCCAAGGCAAATGCCTTGTTTGCCTCGCGGCTAATACGTCCCTGGGGAGCACTGAGTGTCCAAATTTATTATACACACAACCCTGTATTATACAGAGAGCACTGACTGTCCAGGGTTATTATACCCAGACAGTAATTGATAGCTGTGCTGGAAAATGTCCTTGGAATTTTTTTTTCAAAGGTTGGCAACTAAGGCACTGTATCAAGGGTAATGTGTTTGTTTTTTTAATAATCCCTGGTGGAAAATAATGAATGTGTCGGGGGTGGGGCTTAACATGCGACAGGGGTGGGGTCAAATGTGCCCCTGGCCCTCCATGTGCCCCCCCCTAAAAATTTATCCTAGAGACACCACTGATCTGTCTGTCTCCATTTTATAACACAGAGAGAGAGAGAGGAAGAGAGATGCGGTTCAGATGACTTCACAGCACAGTAATCACTGAATCTGGCTGTCAGTGTGATCACATGAGCTGGGACACCATGATTTGCTATTACTGCTCTGTCTCAGACCCCGAGACACCCAGCAAGAGCAGCAACTCGGAGGATAGCCAGCGGAATTTCTGCTGTGTGACGCAATTATTTTACAAGGATAACCATGACGGAAAAATTCACTTAATAAAGACACTAACTTAATTCATGGTTTTTATTTTACACTGCAATCTGCTCTAAATGCATTTCTGATGTTTGCAACCATGTCTTGTATAAAAAAAAGAAAAAGAAAAACCCAGACAAAACTAAATTCTCAATCTATGTTATTTTGCTAAATTCATTGCACATAATGTAGGGGTATGCCTGGACTCCAAATATGGCAATTTTGTTCAACCCCTTTAAAGTTGAATAAATTACTATGAGAAACTGCTGCACAGCTCAGGGATTTGAATCATCTCATTCTGAAACCCTGATATGGAAACCAAACTATGTTGATCTTTTATTTATTTATTTATTTTCTTGTAATGTTTTCACATTTTTCAAGCAACACACTGTTTAGCGAATAAATCGCAAGATTACATTAGTGGACATTAACACAATGCACTGTGACTGTGTCATCTAGGAACGGAACCGGGATAGTCATTCAGATGGCCACTAGAGGTGCTTTCTGGATAAGTACAGCACAATATGCAGCACTGACGTTCAGCGTCTCCACACTTTGCATGAAGATGCTGAACTTTTCCCATAGAGATGCATTGATTCATTTCATCTCTATGAGGAGATGCTGATTGCCAGCACGGCTCCCATGTGAAAGCTTTGGATTGGCTGAGATCATCAATTCTCTGATGATTTCAGCAAACTAGGCGAATCAGGGATGGGGCCAGCGCTGGTAGACCCACTCAGCACTGGAATAAAGGTGAATTTTTATCCTATTTAAGAGAGGCAGTGGGGGAGGCAACCTATATTGTAGCCCCATGTAGCCAGGCGCAGCTAAGCGGAAAAAGGCCTTGACAGGGGTTAGGAGGCGGGCTTAGGAGGAAGTAAGCAAGGGAGTGGAGTTATGGGTAAGTAGGTTTGGTTATTTAAATGGGCAGCCATTTTAGGTAAGTCATTCTAATTTCCTACCTGGTTAAGTTTGTGTTCGCTCCTGTGGGCACAGATTTGGCTTGGTAGGGTTTTTTCTTCTTTTGTCTCCCTGCAGGGCGATGGACGAAGTGGAGCGACTGCTGGAGGGGATCCGGTCGGCGGCGAGGCACCAGGGGGCTGACTGGCTGAGGGCCCAGCTAGGCCCGGCCCTGGCGGAGGTGGCGAACCGGGACGGCGGCGGTGGCAGGCCTGTTCGGGCCAGGAGGCCCCCGGAGCGACTAAGCCCGGGTGGGGGACCCGGTGAAGACGTCCCTGGTGGTCCGGGAGGCTCCATTGCGGGCGGCAGCAGGCCCGGCAGCCGCGTGGTAGAGGCCCCGCCTCCCCGCGAGCGGCCGGGGCCTAGGACCAGTGCCCGGCGCCGGGGGGACGGTCGGGACGGGGCCGTCGCGGCTGCCGGGTCGGACGTGGCCGGGCGGTCCCCTGGAGGAGCGGGCAGCATGGAGGTGCGGCCCGGGAGGGCGCACACCCCGTCGGAGGCGGAGGTCGGCGGGGCCGGGACTGGGAGAACGCGTGGCCGGTTCCCGGCCCCAAAGGCAAGTGCAGGGGGCTCCGGCCGGGGCCCCCTTGGCGGGAGAAGCGCTGGGGGGGTCTTGGCAGGGGGTGGGGGTCGGAGGGCCCAGGTGGGGGGCGGGAAGGCCCCCCTGGGATCACTGGTGCTGAATGGGGGGGGCACAGGGGTCATAGGTGGGGGGAGTAGTGGTAGGGGTGGGGGGGCTGTGGGTGAGGAGGGACTGCTGGGCTCACCTGGTAGGGGGAGGGGGGCCTCCATGGGTTCTGGGGCTAGGCCGGTGCAGGTAGGGTCGGGTAGGCCTGGTTTAGGGGTTGGGGGGGCTTCCTCAGCCAGTATGGTTGAGGGGGGTCCGGGTGCCCTTAGTCTGGGAGCCAGTTCGGGTGGGGGGTCGGGCTCTCGCTGGAAGGGTGAGCGTTTGGGGGTGCAGGGTAGTAGGAGGGGGGGTCTGGTTCAGGGTCTAGTAGTGGTAGTCCCTCTCCGGTTCGGGACTTAGAGCCCAGGGGGAGGAGGGGGAGGTCCCGGCAGCGCCGCTCCATGTCAGGAAGCTCAGGGGAGAGCAGGGCTAGCGTCCCCAGGGGTGGTCGGCGGGGACGGTTGCCAGGAGGGGACAGGAGGAGCCGTAGCCCTAGGGGCTCCCGCGCGCAGCGCGCGGGGCGCGGCGGGAGGCCTTGGCAATGGGCAGGCGCTCCCAGGGTCGGGACGGGGGGGAAGCGAGTACTCAGTGCACCCTACCCAGGACCTCTTCTCCTCTTTCCAGGTTACGGAGCCGTTCCATATCGACACGGGCAAGGCACCAGTTTGGCTCCCCGGTTGGCGAGGTATCGGCGGGAGTCGCTCTCCCTGGACATCGGGCAGTCGACGACGCAGCCCCTGCCGCTCCAGTATCAGGGGGCTCGGCCGGTGAGTCACTACACTCCAGCTCTTTAGTTAGCACACTTCAAGCACTGCTCCACTCACTGGGGGCGGGGGGTGACACGGGGGGCGGCGTTGGTCGGGTCTGGGCTCCGGGGACTGAGGTCCCTGGTCCTAGTGGGGTTTCCGTGGGGCTTAGCTCGGGCGGGGACGTGGGGGTGGCGCCCGAGGCGATGGCGGCCGGGAGTGACAGGGCGGAACTGGCCAGGGGTATTCCGGACGCGGCGAGGCAGCACGCGTACGTCTCGTTTGCGGGCCCCCTGGTGGTTCATCTTAAACAGGACGTGAAAGAGAAGCTCTGGAAAGGTGAGTTTTGCGAGCTCTTCTCCCTGCTCCCCTTGGAGGACTTTATTGACCTCAAAGAGGAGGATAAAAAGGATGAGAAGAAGGAGGAGGAGGAGAAGAGGAAGCGGTATCGCAAGATTCCAAAATCCTTTGGTAACTGGTTAAGGGCGTTTTGCGTGCTGGCCAGCGTGCTCGGTGAAAAATCGCCGGGATTATGCTCGTCCCTGTTTTGCTACTTGGACGGCATTTGGGAAGCATACCGCACCTATGGGGGGCTGGCATGGTGGCGGTACGATGAACAGTTTAGGCAGCGACTGGCGGCTAACCCGGGTATGAGGTGGGATCAGATGGATCTGCCTCTCTGGATGAAGCTAATGATGGCTCAGAAGGCGCAGCCCTTTCAAAACTCGGCCGGCGCGAAGGGGCAGTCCGCCTCGTCGGCCGCTTTACAAAAGGGCTTCTGCTGGCTCTACAATGAGGGCCAGTGCAAATGGGGAAATGCGTGTCGATTTAAGCATGAGTGCTCCGGTTGCGGGGGTGCTCATGGGCTCAATCGCTGTTTCAAAAAAGGGAAGGCGGGAACCGCCGGAGCGGCCGCCGGGGCCGGAGGGAGTGCTTCCCCTGCCCCGGGGCTTCACACCGGTGAGGCTAGACGCGATGGAGCCGTGGCTAAGCCGCTACGGTAACAGGGCTGATGCCTCGGTACTTCGGGAAGGCTTCGGGCGGGGCTTCTTTATCCCCTTCCGGGAGCGGGGGGGATCGGGGGGGTTGCGCAACCTGAAGTCGGTGGCGGATTTCCCGGGGGTGGTACGGGAAAAACTAGACAAGGAGGTTGCGCTAGGGCGGATGGCGGGCCCGTTTACGGTACCCCCATTGGAGGGCCTCCGGGTTTCCCCTCTCGGGGTGGTGCCAAAGAAGGAGCCGGGGAAGTTCCGGCTCATTAACCACCTCTCCTACCCAAAAGGGGAGTCGGTGAATGACGGTATTGATAAGGACTTGTGCTCGGTCTCGTATGCATCATTCGACCGGGCGGTCGAGCTGGTTAAACGGGCCGGGCATGGGGCGCTTATGGCTAAAGTGGATGTTGAGGCGGCGTTTCGGCTGCTGCCGGTCCACCCGGACTGTCACCACCTGCTGGGATGTTTTTTCGAGGGGAAATATTTCGTGGACTTGTGCCTCCCTATGGGCTGTTCCATTTCATGCTTGTCCCGAGGCAGCAAGACTATGTCCACAACAAGAGGACATAATCTTAAATTAGAGGGACAAAGGTTTAAAAATAATATCAGGAAGTATTACTTTACTGAGAGGGTAGTGGAGGGTAGTGGATGCATGGAATAGCCTTCCAGCTGAAGTGGTAGAGGTTAACACAGTAAAGGAGTTTAAGCATGCATGGGATAGGCATAAGGCTATCCTAACTATAAGATAAGGCTAGGGACTAATGAAAGTTTTTAGAAAATTGGGCAGACTAGATGGGCCGAATTGTTCTTGCCGTCACATTCTATGTTTCTATGTTTCTATTTCAAGAAATTTAGTACTTTTCTCGAATGGGTGGTGCGGGTGGAGGCGGGGAACCGTTCAGTAGTGCACTACTTGGACGATTTCTTTTGCGTGGGGCCGGCTGCCTCCTCGGCATGCCAGCAACTGCTTAGGACCATGGAATGGGTGGCGGGCCACTTCGGGGTGCCGCTGGCAGCGGATAAGACGGAGGGCCCGGCGACGTGCCTTAGTTTCCTGGGGTTGGAAATAGATTCAATCTTGGGTGAATGCCGGCTGCCTCGGGACAAGCTGGAGGGGCTCAGGGAGGCAGTGGCTGCGGTGACCGTTGCGCGCAAGGTTACGCTGCGGCAACTGCAGTCGCTGATCGGGATGCTGAACTTTGCATGCCGTGTAATTCCTATGGGGAGGGTTTTCAGCCGCAGCCTGGCGGCTGCTACGGCAGGGGTTCGATCCCCACACCACTTCATACGGGTGTCGGCAGCCATGAGGGCTGATTTGGGCGTTTGGGATGCCTTCCTGCAGGATTTCAACGGGACGGTGTTTTTCCGGCAGGCGGGTAAGTCGGCGGCGGAGCTGGAGCTCTTCACGGATGCGTCGGGTAGTGTGGGCTTCGGAGCCTACTTCGGCGGGAGATGGTGCGCGGAGCAGTGGCCGGAGACGTGGGGGTCCAGCCCGGTCATGCGCAACCTGGCTTTTCTGGAATTATTCCCGTTGGTCGTTGCAATGGCACTGTGGGGCGAGGGGCTCCGGGACCAGAAAGTGGTCTTTTTCTCGGACAACATGGCGGTGGTGCACGCGGTGAATAATCAATCGGCTGCCTCTAAGCCGGTGGTTAGGTTGCTGCGGCGCTTTGTGTTAATGTGTATGTCACGGAATGTTGTGTTTCGCGCGCGTCATGTCCCTGGGTACCTGAATGAGGTGGCTGACGCTCTGTCTCATTTTCAGTGGTCCCGATTTTGGACGATGGCGCCAGGAGCATTGAAGGAGGGGCAGACATGCCCGGACGAGATATGGCAGCTGGGAGCGTCCTGCTTGGGGGACTTGTGAAGGCTTCGCTGGCACCGGCCACATGGGCCTCCTACAGTAAGGTCTCTTGGGAACGGTCATTAGACGGGTTGGATCATGACTTACGTGGGGATGCGCTGCAGGACGCTTTTCTGTGGTACACCTGTCAATTGCTGGCAAAGGGGGCGTCCCCGGCTGTGGTCGACAGGTCCATGGCGGCAATGGCATTCTGGTTCCGGTGGCGCGGGACGGAGGATCTGACCAAGACCTTCCTAGTTCGGCAGGCGTTAAAGGGTTATCGAAAGGGCCGCAGGTCATGTGACTCTCGGCGTCCGGTGTCTGTACGGGTGTTGGGGGATTTGGTGGGTCGGTTGCCGGAAATTTGTTTCAACGGGTTCGAGGTCTCTTTGTTCAGAGCGGCTTTTCTCTTGGCATTCTTCGGGACGTTCCGCGTGGGGGAGCTAGTGAGTGCCAGTAGGGTCATGCCCGGGGGTCTGCAGGCCTCGGGGGTCCGTGTTTTGGAGGGTAAGGTGGTTGTGCATCTGGGTAGATCCAAAACAGACGTCCGCGGCGTGGGTCGGTACGTAACACTATGGGCGCTGCCGGGCGCAGTATTGTGCCCGGTGGCTGCAGTGGCGGAGTACATGGCTCGGAGGCCGGCGGTAGGGGGTTCCTTCTTGGTACATGCGGATGGTTCTTCCCTGTCCCGATTTCAGTTTACAAAGGTTTTTCGGTCCGGACTAGGTAAGTTGGGGCTTCCGGCCGGACGTTTTGGTACTCACTCCTTTCGCATTGGGGCAGCCACGGAGGCCGCACGGTTGGGACTAGGAGATGAGGTCGTGAAGTGCATAGGGAGATGGGAGTCGGTGCGGTTCCGCTCATATGTACGGTTGGGCTTATTGGAATAATAATCAAAAAAAAAAAGTGTGTGTACATGTATGTGTATGTATATGTTTATATATATATATATATATGTATATATAAGGTACGGGGGCGGGCATGGACGGGGGAGTTTCCCTTTGCCTTTCCCTCACGTTTGTTTCCTCTTCTCCCCAGGACGGGTTGCTTGGATTGTGGGACATTCTTTTGTCTTCTGGGCCGAGAGGAGGGCCGCAGCTCGAACACAGGGCCAGCAGCTGGGCTTTCCGAAGGACCAGTTGGCAGTCCGATGGTTTGGGTACCGGGTATTTTGCTGGGGGGAGGTTTGTGGGGCAATGTTTAGGATGGTTGCAGGCGGGAAAACGCCGGACATGGTGGTCCTTCATGCCGGGGGTAACGACTTGGGCCTTACGCCGCAACGACGGTTGGTAAAATGGATGAAGCAGGACATCAACAAACTGAGGGACCTGCTTCCGGGGGTTCTGTTAGTGTGGTCGGAGATTGTCCCAAGGCGTCGGTGGCGGCATGCGCGGGATCCGGTGGCGATCAATCAATGCAGGAAGAAAGTGAACAGCTTGATGGCAAGCTTTGTTAGGAAGGTGGGGGGCGTGGTGGTACGGCACGGCGAGTTGGAAGAGGGGTTGCCGGGGTACTACCGCTCGGACGGGGTTCATCTTTTGGAGGTGGGTTGGGATCTGCTCAACTTGGGTTGGCAGGTTGGTATGCAGCGGGCGCTGTTTCTTCGGGGTGGCGGAGCTCAGACGGCTTAAGGGGTCAAGGTCTGAGCTTATGGCGGGATGGGGAGCTGAAGGAAAGGAAATAGGCTCCCCAGGATGAACGTAATGGAAAACAAACAAGTGGTGGTCATCGGTGGTTGATAGGTTTCGAGTCCTGTCGGTGGCTCAGAAGCTGGTGGGGTAGGGGTATCCGGGTATACCCCTGCCGTGGCTAATGGATGGTTGGCACTTTACATCGATTGGAATAATGTTGATGTATGTTTGTTTATTTATATGGGGGTCATTGCCCTTTATATGTTAATGGAAGGAATAGGATGCGAGGGCGGAGTATGGGGGGCAATGACCCATGTTTTACTTGTTAAGTTATTATTATTATTATTATTGTTGTTATTATTATTGTTTGCTTAATAAAGCTGTGGACAAATTTCCCCATATCCCTTAGTGTCCGTGCGTTATTGGGTTAGGTTATGGGGTTGTTGTCTTGGATTCCGACTGCCCAAAATGGCGACTATACACCTGTCAAGTGTTTTTAACACTATACAATCAGAAATACACATTTGTATTCCTGACCCCGTAATGTTCCTTTAATATTTAAACACTGATTTTGATTGAGGTACCAATAAATATAAGCTTAATTTTATCAATAATTTACATTTTTATTCCTGTGAGTGGCTGTGTAGGCAGGGTCCCAGTGCACTGCTTTGCTCCGAGGGCCTATAATGCGGTTAAGATGGCCCCGCCCATCCCTCCATGTCATATCAGTAACTCTATATCATTCTTAGTAAAGATTTGGAACAGCACAGCAGGGATCTAGCTGGAAGGGGCCTGCTCTCAGCTGTGCTATAACTGCAACACTAAGCTGCATTGCTATGTGTGTATATACATCACAGGATACCACTAGTGACAGCCACCTGGATTGCAACAAATGCGTAAAGTCTGAGCCTGAGCGATCAGGGAGGGGCCACACAATGTATCCTCTAGAATGTAAGTTCATTGAGCAGGGCCCTCCACTTCTCTGTTCCTGTACGTCCAGTTGTCTAGTTACAATTACATGTCTGTTAATCCACCCATTATACAGCACTACGGAATCTGATGGCGCTATATAAATAATAAGCGCCTTACACCATGGAAATTCCTTGATAATCAGATAAATTCCACACGTCTACTCTTTGACATGATATGGGGATGTACAGCTACGCTGTGACTGGTACCCACATAGAACTATTCCCAATAAGCTGGCAGCTCTATGCACAGGTAAACACTCACAGCAGAGCCCTTGCAGGCAGTGTGTGCTTATGCTATACAACTCACTTAGATAAATAAATAGCAAGATTTGTGGACAAGCTGGAAATTATTAAATGTCGAAATTCCTCAAAATGGCCACAAGATGGCACTCAGATACAGGAAATGCTAATTCACACTGAGTAAACAATGTTACTTGCTCTCTGATAAGAAAGAAAAACCAAACAGGTTTACTTCACAAAACATCTAACAATTCAATTATTGATTTTGTTAGTTTATTAGATTTGTAGCATTCGATTTTTAGAAGATTTATTACACATTGCACGAGATGATGCTTTTCAAATGGAGACATGCAATTACCCTAAATGGCCACATGATGGCACCATGAAATTACCTTACTGTGTGTAACATCAGAAATGGTGGGTCCATAGTAAACCACAGAATAAAAAGGATAAATGAATTACAATAAATAAAATAATACAAACATACAAATAATTTCATAACAGTAATTTTGTTATATAGAAATACTTGTTTTATGGGACTTTAAAGGTTGAACTAAGATAAACATTTTTTTAAATAAATATTTTTTTAAAAACACACACACACACACACACACACACACGTTAGATTACCAGATAAGGGACACAACCCTCTAGACTCCATTGCGGCGGTTTATCTCCTTTTGCCACCTTAACTTAAAGTTATCACTAAACACCATAAAACTTTACCTTACAGGAATACAGCATCACATCCCAAGTGCACAAACCCTTTCATATCTACCTATCCAGTTAAGAATATACTGAAAGGCATAGAACGCTTAGACAAACCCCCTACCACTACCAGACCCCTTCCAGAATCCCTTGGAGTAATTAGAGCACTGTTAAAATGAGATTTCTGTGTGAAAAGCAAGTCTTATGACTTGACTGGTGTGTGTATTTGTGTTTAGCAATGTATTAACTATCCACCTACTCCAGGTGGAAGGGGTTTTCATCCACACTTTTTTCCCCACCACAACTCTTGGTATGTAATATTTATATATATATATATATATGGAATGTGATGGCGCTAAATAAATAATAAATTAATAATAATAGATATGATACAGATTCCAGCGCACTCGCTTATTCACTAAACAATGATTTCAAATCTTAGCGATTGTAATAGTTTTATTTAAAAACACCTCACCTAGGCAAAAAATAATGGGGTTTGATTACATTATATGTTCATACAGTGCATAAGCCTGCCACAACGTCAATGTACCCCATTTTTGGCACATCCTATCCTAGCAGCCCTTATGCTTGCTCTTATGAGATTAATCCACTTACTTGGGAAATACTTCCATACTGGGACTCTCTGCAAGTCAAGGCTAAATATGGTCCTGGACTGAGGCACCTGTGACATGGAGGGGTGAAAAACTAAGGAGTTGGCCTGGACTCCCAAATATATAAAAGAAACCAAGAGGGCTGCACTCACCTGAACATGCTTACATTATAGGGTGCTGATGGGGCCACAATATACAAAATACAGAATCCAGCACACTTGCTTATTCACTAAACAATGATTTCAAATATTAGAGATTGTAATAGTTTTATTTAACCCCTTAAGGACACACGGCATGTGTGACATGTCATGATTCCCTTTTATTCCAGAAGTTTGGTCCTTAAGGGGTTAAAAACACCTCACCTAGGCAAAAATAATGGTGGTTTACTTACATTATATGATCATATATTGTATAAGCTTGCCACAACGTCAATGTACCCCATTCTTGGCAGGTCCTACTCTAACAGCCTAATGCTTGCTCTTATGAGATTAATCCGCTTACTTGGGAAATACTTCCTTAGTGGGACTCTCTGCAAGTCAAGGCTAAATAGGGTCCTGGAATGAGGCACCTGTGAGTAGGGTAGTGGAGTAGTAGAGTAGGACCTGCCAAGAATGGGGTACATTGACGTCGTGGCAGGCTTATGCAATATATGATCATGTAATGTAACTAAACCCCCATTATTTTTTGCCTAGAAAAAAAAAAACTATTACAATCTCTAAGATTTTAAAATCATTGTTTAGTGAATAAGCGAGTGCGCTGGATTCTGTATTTTGTATATTTTGGCCCCAGCAGCACCCTATAATGTAAGCATGTTTAGGTGAGTGCAGCCCTCTTGGTTTCTTATATATATAATAATATATAAAAACAAAATTATTGTTTTGTTTTAAATTCTTCTATTTTTGCCATAAAGGGTTACTCCAACCACCATGACCAGTTCAGTGATATGAAGTTGTCATGGTGGTAGGAGACTGGATATGCACCATTTGTGCTTGAAAAGCTGTACATCCAGAGATGTAATCACTTGGTGCCAGGGGCAAGTTACACCCCTGTGTTCTGGGCTGCCCAATATCAAATCTGTATAAAAATTACACGTGTCGTCAGTGAGCACAGCACGCTGATAATAAAGTTAATGAAAGGTAACAGTAATTATCTTCTTCCTTGAAGGTTTACTCTCCCTTCTATCACTGTTTGTTTCTACTATTTACCATCCCTCCCTCTCCACTTCCTCCCCTTGCTGGCTCAGCGCATGTGCTCTAAGCAGGTAAAACAGTCCAATCAAAGTCCAGGTTATAAAGGCCAAATAAGGCATTGTGAGTCAAAATGTGTTAAAAAGTAACACTTTAGGTGTAAAATCAATTTTGAGTTCACTTTACTTTAGTAAATAACTGGTGTGACTGCACATTACTGTGAACACAATACTGTTACCGTGAATACAATAAAAATGTTAATCTACAAAACATCTGGCAATTCATATATTTAATATTTATTATATTTATAGTTCAATTTTTATACAGTACAGGTGATGTTTTTCAGATAGAAGCATGCAAATAAACTAAATGGCTACAAGATGGCACCCGGAAATACAAAATGTACTTATTGTGTAGTGTCCTGGTATGAAATTATTTTAAAACTATTTCAAGCCTACTAACTGTCCCCATTTTAGCGAGACAGTCTCAATATTTGGGGACACCAAGAAACAGTTTCCAAAAACCATACAGAGCTGCTAGATACAGCCCTCCCTCCCGGCTGCCAAGTAAACTGCCTGTGGGCCAGTGAGGGAGATCTTTAATCTCCCCACCGGCCCATGAAGGCGCACAGCAGGGCCAGTGCTCGGATAGTGCCAACCCTGCAGGGGATATCCTGTGATCTCACCTACCGGCCCGGCCCATCGTGGCCCACCAGGCATTTGCCCGGTTTGCCCGATGGCAAGTCTAGGCTTGGTCCTGAGGATTTGGCACTGGTCCTGCTGCCTGTCAGATGGTGGGCCCACCCTTTGTTGGTCCTAGAAGGTTTAGTCATAAGAAGTGAATCCAGTGATAGTAAGAACATCAGGCCAGGGCTGGTGTAATGATTTGTGGCTGCACAGGGAAAGATGCATTTTTCCACACACGCCTATACCTCCTAAGTGTCCCTATTTAGGATAGAGGGTCTCTATTTTGACCTGAAATCCATTTTCTCTCTTTTAATAGCCCTCTTTTCTATGAGCTCCATATTGTTGGTGTGTCTGAGTGTATCACAGAGCTCCATAGCAATAATACTCACAGTAAAAAATGGGGTCCCAGTACAGAAATAACTTTCTTAGGCATCACACTTAATTCCGCAACTATGCAAGCTAGCCTCCCTCAAATTAAAGTAGACAGAATTCTAACTAACATTCACAACTGCACCAACCAAGGGTCATGTACCAGGAAAGAGTTACAGTCACTTTTGGGTTCTCTTAACTTTGCCATGAGAATTATCCCTAAAGGCAGATCTTTCATCTCTAGGCTTCTGTCTCTTCTACACGGCCTCCTTGACGACGACACTAGAATAAATCTAGACAATCCTGCAAGGGCCGACCTAAAAATGTGGGAACTATTTTTAACAACATGGAACGGGAGGTCATTGTTCATTCCCCCCATATCAGATGAATCCCCGGTTATCAGGACAGACGCAGCGGCTACCGTCGGGTACGCTGCAATATTTGGGGACGAATGGGTATACGACAGTTGGCCACCCGAAACAGTTACCCTAGAGAAGTTTGACAAAACCTCGGCATTAGTAGCAGCAGCTCTCATCTGGGGAAGTAATTGGAGGGGGAAAGCAGTTAAGTGTTACTCTGACAATCTAGCAGCGTGTGACATAATTAACAAAGGCCGCTCTCAGTCCCTGCCAATCATGAATCTTGTAAGGAAACTTACATGGTTAGCAGCAAATTTACAGTTCTATATTCGTTGTATCCATGTTCCCGGTGTCTTAAATAACGCAGCTGACGCATTGTCTCGTTTTAATTTGCAGGAATTTTTCAAACTGCACCCTACAGCGAACAAGCAACCCATAAATCCTCCACAATTCAAAGACCTAATCATGCACTAAACCAGTTACTAGCACACAGTAGATTTCTTGCACAGGCAGGTTTATCTGAAAAGACAAAAAAGCGTACAATAGGGCATTTGACCTGTTTAAAAAGTTTGTGCGTGATTTTAATATAATAAACCATTTTTCTGTAGAAACTATGGTTGCATTTTCAACTTTTTGCCACCTCTTAAAACTAGCCTACAATACCATCAAACTTTTCTTAACAGGGATACAACATTTCATGCTA
Organism: Pelobates cultripes; assembly: GCA_933207985.1. Taxonomy (NCBI): domain Eukaryota; kingdom Metazoa; phylum Chordata; class Amphibia; order Anura; family Pelobatidae; genus Pelobates; species Pelobates cultripes. The sequence continues at coordinate 156,508,280 of OW240912.1, forward strand.
ATTCTTTACCCGAACAAGTCTCCTTTCTTTTCCACATACCCAATAAAAAGTATACTAAAAGGTATCCAGAGGCAAAAATCACATAAAACCCTCAAAAACTCCCCATAGACAGTAACATCTTTAAATAAATCTCCAATCTGTTAGATAAAAGTCCTTTCGAAAATAACACTAACCGAGTAATTAAGGCAGCAGCATATCTAGCCTTTTTCCGATTCCTCAGACTTAAAGAATTTTCAGTGGAAAAAATATCCGACACTGAAAATTGGCTTAAACAAAAGAACTTAACCAAAGTAAATGATCATTTCATACTATCAATTACCCGCACAAAAACAAACCAAACAGGCCCCCCAGTAGACATAAAATACTTTCCTACCGGTTCCATATGGTGCCCAGTACAAGTGCTGGATAATTTCATACTAAATCAACAAATTAAAAATCCAGATTTGCCTCTGTTGTCCCTACAAGGTAAGCCCCTCACTACTAAACAATTCATGCTATACATCCGCGCTTCTTAGACTAGGCCTTAATCCAAATTCCTTCACGGGACACTCATTCCGTATCGGAGCGGCCACGGCAGCCTCAAGTAGTCAAGTTCCAACACATATCATAAAAAAAATGGGCCGATGGAAATCCTCAGCGTATAACCAGTACATTCCAAACCCAGAGAAAGAAATCAGACTCGCATTCTATAATATGTCTAAATAATGGTGTTGTAATAAATAAAAATTATGTTTACATACTTTTTGGCCCTCTTTTTTACAGGCCTAACCTCTCGTCGGTTTCAGCACACTTCAACCGACTCTCATTTATCAAAATAACAATCTATTTAAATGTACGCCCCCTTCCATAATCCCGTACACAAATAGAAGGCGTATGCCTGTAGTTGTGGGAGGGATTTAGGCCTATATAAACCCAGCAAACCCCAGGCTTACCTGTCTTTGTCGATTCTGGAAATTCCCCTCCCACCACACCCTCCTTTCATATCATTAATCCCGGGTGGGCCATCTTTTTTACAGGCCTAACCTCTCGTCGGTTTCGGCACACCTCAACCGACTCTCATTTATCAAAATAAAACTCTATTTAAATGTACGCCCCCTTCCATAATCCCCTACACAAATATATATTTATCACCATTTTAACTTGAATGTTTTCATGGTGTCACCAAGAGCAGAAAATGAGAACGTAGATATGAGTTTTGCTACTATCCAGCCTTATTAAAAACACAATATGACAAATAACATTTTCTATTTCAGGGAGGATGAGAAAGAATTCAGTAGCACAACACTTTTGCTCAAATATAAAACATTCAGAAGTGTAGCGCTTTTAAATACGAAAGGTTTACCTTAATAACAGTGGTTATGGTAGTTTTACAAAATAAAAATTTTTCAGACCTAAAATAGATGCAAATAATACCATATATTGCAGTTTATAAACAAAAAGATAGTAATGATAAAGTGGAGTTTATAAATAAAACACTTACAAACAGGGAGCTATAAAACCTAGCTCCAGTGTGGATTGCTTCTGGGACAGTTTAGGCGACCCACCCCTATACGGAATGTGTGTTCCATCCTAAGGGAAAGTATATAGACACACAATAGGGTAGTACAGTAAGGTTAAAAATATATGGAAATAAGTGCCAATTGATTACTTACAGACACAGAGCAATTGTGGCTCTGTAGTAGTGTGTTGTGTAGGTACAGGGCTACACTCCCCCATTAAATAGGTGTCTTTTTAAAGCCAGGAACCAAATAAAAGCTTAAATACATTTATTCATTGTTATTAAAAAGTACATAAATAAAATTAAGAACAATGTCCATAAAAAAAATATACCGGTACGCGTTTCACCACTAGATGTGGCTTCGTCAGCCGGATCAGCGTTGTGAGAGTTCTTGGTTCCTAGCTTCTGTTTATATACCCTCCTAATTGGGGAATCTTCTACATCTGTGTATGTTTTGTAGCTACCATGTAGGGTAGTACCAGGGACGGACTGAGAACCCTCAGGGCCCCCGGGAAAAATAAATCAAGGGCCCCCTTACAGGCCCCACCCATACTCCGCAGCAAGCGCCACCCTTGTCCCGCCTCCAGCCACACCCTACACAATCTTTAGACACAAGGAACAAAAGTGCAATAATCCCTTCAAGGCCCCAGTAGAGACTACAATGGAGTCTAATGGGGCCTGGAGGGGGGTCTCTCCAACACTCTGGTTCCTATTCACAATATAGCTCACTGATTCCTAGGCCAAGTTGGCTCCTCTTACCTTAATTTTGCTGTTGCTGGCTGGCAGTCTGTCTCTGTCTCTTTCTCCCCCCTCCCCATCTCTCTATTCCCCCTCTTTCTCCCCCTGTGTCTCATTCTTCCATCTCTTTCTCCCTTCTCCCCATCTCTCTATTCCCCCTTTTTCTCCCCGTGTCTCATTCTTCCCTCTCTGTCTCTTACTCCCCCTCCCCATCTCTCTATTCACCCTCTTTCTCCCCCTGTGTCTCATTCTTCCCCCTCTGTCTCTTACTACCCCCTCCCCGTGTCTCTCTATTCTCCCACTGTCTCTTTCTTCCCTCTACACCCTCTCTGTTTTATTTTCCCCCCTCCCATTTACCGACAGAAGTCAGAGGGGGCCGGTCGCTGGAGCCGCCGGGCCGGTCGGCAGCCTCGCCGGGCCGGCGGCACTCCTGTCCTGTCACTAATGCTGAGGACGGAAGGAGGGAGGAGCATGTCTCTCTCTCATGCTCCTTTGCGGTTCCCACATCCTGAGCATGTACTTCCTTGTGTCCCAAGCCTCACTCTCAGCATGTGAAAGTCAGCAAGCCTCTTAGCTTGACAGTTGCTGTTCATTCAGAATTTGTATCCAAATGCTTTTAGCCGTTTTCTCTAATGTTCATATTGCACAGTGTTATTAGTCAGATTTTCAGTGCGGTTCAACAGATAAAGCCTTGAAAGTCTCTCCATAAATAAACATTAGGGAATACAAGGGGATATGACAATATAAAAGAGGAATTAGTTATATACATCTCAATAGAGTTCTTATGTTACTTATATCTACAATAATCTATTTGATTAATATTCATGTTAAAGTGATTATTCACCCATAGTGATAAGCTTTAATAGGAAATAAAAAGACCTTTAATATATTCCTTTCCCTTATACATAAAAAACTTAGTTAAAGTAATTTAATATAGGTTTTAAAGAGACATGATCCTCATAACCTGTTGGAGATATTTTCAAACTTGTTTTTATAATTCTTTACCTCTTAGTTTTTTCAATATATACTTCTCTAAATAGTTAAAAATATAAATCATAGGGGCGGGGCCTGACCAGCATGGCGGACGGTCGCAACAAGCAGGAGCTGCCAAGCAAATTACCTGACCAAGCAGTGTACCATGACTCCTGCCGCTCACAAATCGACCCACAAAGGGAATTAACTGCGACAGAAGACGGTTGGAGTGTCCCGGTTCATAACGCCGAGATACCGACCGCCAAAAACTATGCAAAGCGGTTGCGGCCTGGAGGGGACCCTGGGCAGGGAATGCGGCCGGTCTCCCGCCCTGTGTGTTTTCCGCCAGCGGAACGACACGAAACCCCGTACCGGATATCCCGTTCCATACTCTACTGTCCACAGAGTGGATGGCCTCAGGCAGGCTACACGTCGAAACCACAAACTGTGAGCTGACGCACAAGATGGCGGACATGCATCCCTGCCACAGCTACACACAGCCAACAGATACTCACTGCAGACCGGTGTCCCAGGAAGACCTAGAGTCAAAGCTAGAAGCTATTCTGGAGGCCTTCTGGGCGAAACTGGCGTCAAGAGAGGCAAATCCCAAGCAACGTACTGGAGGCAGGAAACACAAAATGGACGCAGACTGCGAAACAACACCCGACAGCGTCCAGCGCCTGTCATAAGCGACAACCACCCCACTGTGCAGAGTGCCACCAAAAGACCAGCACCCAGTAGCAACCACGCAAGTAGGGCAAAATACTCAGCAGCGAGGCCAGGTTGAAAAGGCCCACGGGCCTCTCCCAGAACTGGCAATAGCTGAAACCTGCAACACAACCACCGACAGACAGGCATACCCCAAAACAGCCACGGAGAACCCCAGAAACACAAACTGGGATGACATTCACCGGCAACGCAAGCACAAGCCACCACAGCGATGGACGGACAAGAAAGCCAACTGAATACGCAGCGCTGCACCTTGTTCGGATCCGGCAGGACTCCCACATACCATTAAAGCTCTTACCTACGCTGGGTATAGGCTGACAGGGAACTGACACTCCAGGAAAGCGCAGCGGTCCCCACATGGAGCCTCTGCTGCAAAAGACGCTGCCCAGAGCACAGCCTCCTCAACCGAGACTTGCTCAGACCAGAGAACACTTCAGTAACTATTAATGCCCAACTGTTTACCTTTTTCTGGTTTTTACCTTTCGTGATCAGCATTAGTATATTTTGTTTGTAATATCTTAGTGCCTTTAGCATTGATCCTGTGGATACACCTGCCACTATGTTTAATCCATTTTCAACGCATATAATGCTCCACACTTTAACTCTGGAGGATCAGACCGTGTAGCATAAGCTGCCTTCTAGCCCACGGTAGCCTGATTTAACCGGGCCGTAAGTTGTTAGGTTCTGAGTTCCATGCCACCGCATAGTGCATCATAAGCCTAATATCTAACCCTGCCTCCAATGTCTTAGCTATATACTTAAGCTTGATAAACTCATGACTCTTATGTCTAGCTAGTATGATCCAAACAAGACCCTCTTGTATTCAAATATAAAATTTGTACACTGGTCCTACATACTCCACTGATCTATGCAAGTGGAATGCCTTTGGGGTACCACATGCCTGTATGTTACCCTTATATGCACTGCAAAAATAAATAAATATATAAAATATATCTAAAAACCATTTTCACTCAAAAGAATATAAGGCCTTTTGCATCTTGGTGGTGGTGCTGTTTAAAATGGTAGGAGACGCTGTGCTTATCAAATCCTAGGTTGATGTTACAAAAAAGTTCTCCTATTCTTACATGCAGTATGATCTTCCCATCTCGCCCACTTGGGTAGGTAGCCTTGTGTGCCACAGGTAGCCAAATCCTGGCCTACTGCATTGTCAAATGGTCAAGCAACAGTGTTACTGGACAACCTAAAGTTTTTGTCATGATTATTATTATTGTTAGAGGTACCTGAACCTGCAGACCTGAACCTGCTACTGCATCTAGCTCTCCTCCATGTCAGCAAGGAACGCAAGGAGCAACCATGTCAAGTCATGTCAAACTAACTTGATTGCGTTCTATGAAGAAGTAAGTAGAAGTATAGATCAGGGTGTCGCAGTGGATGTAATCTATTTGGATTTTGCTAAGGCATTTGATACAGTTCCACACAATAGATTAGTGTTCAAACTCAAGGAAATCAGTCTAGATGAAAATGCTTGTTCTTGGGTAGAACATTGGCTTAAAAACAGAGTACAAAGAGTTGTCATTAATGGTAAATTTTCAAGCTGGACAGAGGTGGCAAGTGGTGTCCCTCAGGGGTCTGTTCTGGGACCCCTTCTATTTAACATGTTTATAAATGATCTTGAAGACAGCATTGAAAGTCATGTTTCAGTGTTTGCAGATGACACAAAACTCTGTAAAATAATACAATGTTAGCAAGATATTACTTTGCTGCAGAGGGATTTAGATAGACTCGGCACTGGGCACTCAAATGGCAGATGAAATTTAATGTTGAAAAATGCAAAGTTATGCACTTTGGCATAAAGAATACACAAGCAACGTATACCCTTAATGGAAGCGAATTAGGGATAACAACACATGAATAGGACTTGGGAATTGTTAGACAACAAACTATGCAACAATATGCAATGTCAATCAGCAGTGGCCAAGGCCAGTAAGGTATTGTCATGCATGAAAAAGGGCATTCATTCTCGGTACTAGAATATCATTTTGCCTCTTTATAAATCACTGGTAAGACCATATATTGAATATGCTGTGCAATTTTGGGCACCTGTTCTAAAGAAGGATTTTATGGCACTAGAAAAAGTGCAGAGGCGGGCTTCAAAATTAATAAAAGGAATGGAACATATCACCTATGAAGAAAGGTTAACAAATTTAAACCTATTTAGTTTAGAAAAACGTCACCTGAGAGGGGATATGATAACATTATACAAATATATTCGAGACCAATACAAACCATTGTGTGGAAATCTATTCAAAAACTGGACTTTACATAGGACACAAGGTCATGCGTTTAGACTGGAAGAAAGAAGATTTCGTCTAAGGCAAAGGAAAGGTTTTTTTACTGTAAGAACAATAAGGATGTGGAATTCTCTGCCTGAAGAAGTGGTTTTATCAGAGTCCATACAGATGTCCAAACAGCTACTAGATGCATACTTGCAAAAACAGAACATTCAAGGATATAATCTTTCAATGTAGGGTAATAACTGCTTGATCCAAGGACAAATCTGACTGCCATTCTGGGGTCAAGAAGGAATTTTTTTCCTAGCTTGTCGCAAAATTGTTCTTCAAACTGGGGGTTTTGCCTTCTTTTGGATCAACAGCAAAAAACAAATGTGTAGCAGTACTTACCTTACCCGGGGGCCAGCCGAGGTCCTCACTTCCCGACGTGCGCAGCGCCCAAATGAAGGCGGGCACGGACCGCGAGATGCGGTCACGTGTTCCGCCTAGCTCTAAGAGGAAGAGAGACACACAGAGGGGCTGGGAAAGGGGCTGGGAAAGGGGGAAAAGGCACAAAAAGTTTGTGGGGTCGCGTCTCCAAAAAGGTTTCCAGACGCTCGATGACCATGTACCACTGCCTGCATTCGGGAGACAAAACGGCCATCATTCACTAGAGCACTTAAACGAATGGCAGCCACCCAGGGAAAGCACTTGAGCTAATTAGTTCTTTGAAGTCAACAAGCCAGGGGGTGGTCGGTGTTCAGGGGGTATAAAAGGGAGAGACTTGTCTTTATTCAGGAAACAAACAAGGGGGATATGGACAGCCGAACGGAGAGGGGAACAAGTCAATTCAAGAACTGACGGTTCACTTGCTACCCAATATTTCCCACCCCTTGACAAGGTGCCATTTTAATGATATAATCAATGTTTTTCATTTCACCAGTCAGTGGTTTAATTGTTGTGGCTGATCAGTGTATAGTGAAATTGATCTAATTTTTGATCACTGTTCACAATGTATGAGATTTATACAAACACCCTTTCCATGAAGGTATGTTCCCTTTTGACATTTGCAGATTTTTTTCTCTTCTCTTTCTAACTCTTTTTTTCTGTATCTATCTTTATTTCTTTTAATCAATTGATCTTCATGCCATCTATTATGCACATTATCCACACTTATATACTGAATCAATTGGAAATAATAATACTTTTATTGGAATAAATAACAATGACAATGCTAATATGATGATTCCAGCGAAGTCCATCCATGTCTGTCTCCAGCTTTAAATCCTACCGGAAACCCAGTCGAAATCTTTGAATAGCTCCAGCTCTACATCAGATAGTGACTTAGACTCGTCTGGCGGTGTGGGGGCGCATGATGTGTACATTGTATTAAAGTTGTGGACGTCGTCTGGTCCCTCGATGGATGGTACACATGGCGGCCTGACACTCTTGAACAATAATGCGAACCAGTCTATTTGCTGTTAAAAATTCAAAAAGTTTAAGGGAAAAGAATGAGTAAGGTGAGTAGTGTGTACTGAGAAAAAACTGAGAATTAAAGGCATTTTCTTGCAGGTTCTGTAAAACCTGCCTTTATGAGCTCAGGCTGTATACGTTAGTACAGAGCTCAATAAAAAGAAGGCACCATATCACCATGGCATCGTGTTCTGGTGCCCGGACATAGCTCTGCCCTGATCGATGGCATGAGTCATGCTTATTTTATTCACCACATGGAATTTTAGCTTGTTTTATTCTGTAACTAGATCCATGTGTTTGTGACCGCTTGTTCTTCTCTGTTACAATCTAACACACCGAATATTCACACAGGACCAGCTGTGTTTCCAGACCCTTACAAATCAAACTGCCCGAGCCCACATTCACACACAATGGAATCATTATAGTATGATAAGCCATAAGAGCTGTACTGCTTAGAAGCAGGAACTTTAATTTTTTAACTTTTTGGAGTTTGCTTGAAAGTAGGCTATTTAAAGTAGTCTCTTTTAAGTAGGAGTTAAACCAACAAGAGTTAAAAACTACAAGGGAGTTTAAACCAAGAGGGTAAATATTGTTTTTGATCACTTGTGTTTTTTGTAACTGGGGATGAGTGCTAGCAAGATTGCGAGTTTGACAATCTTGAGAGGAGTCTGCTGCTCACTGAGCAGAGTTTAGTGGGGACAGGTTACATAGTTACATAGCTGAAAAGAGACTTGTGTCCATCAAGTTCAGCCTTCCTCACAAATGTTGTTGCTGTTGATCCAAAAGAAGGCAAAAAACCTGCTCTGAAGTGCTTCCAATTTTGCCACAAACTAGGAAAAAATTGCTTCTTGACCCCAAAATTGCAGTCAGATGTCTCCTTGGATCAAGCAGCTATTACCCCACTAATTAGATATTATATCCCTGTATGTTATGTTTTTGTAAGTATTTATCCAATTTCAGTTTAAACATCTGTATGGACTCTGACAAAACCCCCTCTTCAGGCAGAGAATTCCATATCCTTATTGTTCTTACTGTAAAAAAACCTTTTCTTTGCCTTAGATGAAATCTCCTTTCTTCCAGCCTAAATGTGTGACCTCGTATCCTATGTATAGTCCTGTTTATGAATAGATTTCCAGATAAAGGTTTGTACTGGCCCCGAATATATTTGTATAAAGTTATCATATCCCCTCTCAGGCGCCGTTTTTCCAAACTAAACATTTCATTTTTTTAACCTTTCTTCATAACTAAAATGCTCCATTCCTTTTATCAATTTTGTAGCTCGTCTCTGGACCCTCTCCAGTGCCATGATATCCTTCTTTAGAACAGGCGCCCAAAATTGCACAGCATATTCAAGGTGTGGTCTTACCAGCGATTTATAAAGAGGCAGAATTATATTTTCATCCCGAGAATTTATGCCCCTTGTGACGAAGTGCCCTTCGCCACTTGGTCCTGGAGAGGCCTACTTGCCAGCCTCCTCCCCTGTGACTATGACTATATCATCTATCTGGCTTTAAAGCCCCTAGTCTACCTTCAGACAGACTATTTATGTGGGCTGCTTTATTTATCCTATGTTTTAGTCACCCTGTACCCATTATAGGTGCAGGGTGTGTGTAATGTAATTGTTTATAGTGTGTGTGTGTGTACTGTGTAATGTATTGCCTGCTCTCTTGTATTGCTGAGGTTTGCTACCAACTAGGTGGGTTTGGCTATGGAGCTGGTCTAGTGCCCTCTGTTGGTAGCAACAGCAATATGCACTACCTGAATTGCAAGACTGGTTCATTTGCATATTCGGGTAGATTTGCATATTGCTAATTCTGCAGGCAGGTGAGATATTTACTGTTAAATATTGTCTCCCCCCACCCCTTTAAAAATGTGCCATTGTGTTGTGATAAGTCACTGTGTGTTTCTTGATATGGTTTGACTGTTTGTGATTTTATTGAGGTTTCACAACAATGTTATTGTGGTGACTGTATTGGCTGGTCCCAAGGGAATAAAGGTTTTGACAGTTCTTCTTGATCCCTCTAAACGTAGCCTTGTCTCGTTATTGGAGGGAGCTGTTATAATCACACTGGGGATTGCTATGCTCTGCATGCTCCCCTGAGCTTGAGTCACTTAGCTCTTTTAAGAGCTGTTCCTGTTATGCTCTCCTTGGAGGAGGGGTCTTCGCCACACAGTCCTGGAGGACAGAAGCTGATCCAGGGTGGAAGGAAGACGGCGAGACTCCAGTCAAGATACGGCGGTTGCGGAGTCTGCGGTGGTTGTGGTGTCTGCTGCAGTGCTTGGGAGTCCTCAGGAAGCGCTAGGAGCATCCGTCAACGGAGGGTACTCGGTCGGAGTACAAGGAGCTCCGTTACACCCCTATTTATACATGACAAAATCTTACTGGCCTTAGCAACTGCAGATTGACATTGCATATTGCTGCCTAATTTGTTGTCTATAACAATTCCCAAATCCTTCTCGTGTGTGGTTATCCATAATTCACTACCATTTAGTGTGTAAGTTGCTTGTGCATTCTTAACCCCGAAGTGCATAACTTTGCATTTCTCTATGTTAAATTTAATCTGCCATTTTAGTGCCCAGTCCCCCAATCTATCCAAATCTCTCTGCAGCAAAGCAATATCCTGCTCACATTTTATTACTTTACAAAGTTTTGTGTCATCTGCAAACACTGATACATGGCTTTCAATGCCTATTTCAAGATCATTTATAAATATGTTAAATAGAAGTGGTCCCAAAACAGAACCCTGAGGGACACCACATACCACTTTTGTCCAGCCTGAAAATTTACTATTAATTACAACTCGTTGTACTCTATCCTTAAGGTAGTGGAGAGGGAGGAGATAAGACAGATAGGGAACAGGCACGTAGCTGGGTGACAGTGGGGCGAGGAAGCAGGGGGGGAGGGAAGAGAAAAGGTTTAGCTAGTCCTGATCTCATGCAGCCTAACAGATTTGCCCGTTTGAGTGAAGATGTTGGTAGCATCAGCTCAGGAGTAGCTGTACTGCAGGAAGCTGTTCCTGCTAACAGCCGTGGGAACAGCCCCTCTAGTGTGGGTGGGGTTGAGAGGGTAAGGAAGTCTAGACAGGTTGTGGTGGTAGGGGACTCTATTATTAAGAGAGTAGATAGTTTGCTGTCTCCCGGGTGCTCGGGTCCGGTATGTTGCCGACAGAGTGGAGGGATTATTGGGAGGGGCTGAAGATGACCCAGCTGTCGTGGTCCATATTGGTACCAATGACAAAGTCAGAGGAAAATGGAAGGTCCTAAAGAATGAGTTCAGGGAACTAGGAAGTAAGCTAAAGAAAAGGACCTCCAAGGTAATTTTTCAGAAATATTACCTGTGCCGCGCGCTACAGCAGAAAGGCAGCAGGAGATTAGAGAGGTCAATGCGTGGCTAAAGTCTTGGTGCATGAAAGAGGGTTTGGTTTTTTTTAGAGCACTGGGCCGATTTTGCGCTTGGGTACAACCTGTATAGTCATGATGGATTGCACCTAAACGGAAGAGGGTCTGCTGTGCTGGGGGATAGCTAGAAGGCTAGAAGGTTGGAGGAGATTTTAAACTAGTGGTAGGGGGGAGGGTCAAATCAATCTAGAAAATGGAGATAGGATGGAAAGGAGATGAGCTTTAGCTCAGAACAAAGGGGGTGGAGATGGAGGGAGGGGAAAGCTCAGAACAGAGGAGGTATTAATAATTCACAAAAAGTACAAAAGACTCATGATAATATTAAATGTATCCTTACTAATGCAAGGAGCCTATATAACAAAATGGGGGAACTAGAGACAATAGCATACACTAAACAATATGATATAATAGGCATAACAGAAACATGGTGGGATGAGATACATGACTGGGCAGTTAATTTAAATGGGTACACGTTATTTAGGAAGGATAGGAAAAACAAGAAGGGTGGTGGGGTATGTTTATATGTCAGCATTGAGTTAAAGTCAAATCTTAGGCATGTGGAGTGTGACAAGGAAAATGTGGAGGCTTTATGGGTAGATATCTGCTTGGGGCAAACAAAGGGAAATCAATTATTGGTTGGGATATGTTATAAACCACCTAATGTAAATATTATTGAGGAAGAACAGCTGTTAGAGCAAATTGAGAAAGCTGCAAATCGAGGTAACACGTTAATTGTTGGAGATTTTAATTACCCAGACATAAATTGGGATAGAGGGATTAGTATTTCAGCAAGGGGAATCAGGTTTTTGAATGTGTTAAATGACACCTTTATGTCACAACTGGTACATGCACCAACGAGAAAGGATGCTTGTCTGGATCTCGTCATAACAAACAATGTTGATCTTTTTTTTTTTTTAAACTTCGACAATTTTTATTTCAGTTTTATAAGGCTACAGAATAGAATGGGGATGGGGAACAGTGGTAAGGTAAATATCGTCTTATACATTGACATGCATACAATTTGCACATTATTTGAAAGCAGCCTCTATTAAGTAGACTCTTTCAAGTAGGAGTTAGAAAACCAGGAGTTACTTGGAGTGGCTTGTATACTGTGGAGAGTGGCTTGTATACTGTGGAGAGAGGCTTGTATACTGTGGAGAGTGGTTTGTATTTTATTTTTGTTTAATCTTTAAAGTTGGTAAGGTTTAAAAAAAAAAAAAAAATTGTGTTTTTACATTTACTTTTTTTTTTTTTCTGTGTTCTGGTTTTCCCCCTTTTTTTTGTGCTGCTGCTTGATTGATTGGGGGAGTGTTCATTAATTTGCACCTGTGTGGGATTTGTATCCCCATAAAGGCACACCCCTAACTCACTGAGCTTGCTCACATTATTTGAAAGCAGCCTCTGTTAAGTAGACTCTTTCAAGTAGGAGTTAGAAAACCAGGAGTGAAAACTAACAAGGGGTTCAAACTATCAAGGTAATTGTTTTTATTTACTGTTTAAAGGGGAAATGAGTGTTAGCAAGATTGCTGGTTTAACTCAATGCACATCTTGTTGCATGTATGGATGCCTGGATGTACCCGTCCAGGGTCCATACCTCTGTGATGGTTGTGTGCGAGTGGCTTCTCTGGAAGCTCAGATTGGAGATCTCGAGAAGCAAATTGCAACATTGAGGGAGATTGACAATCTTGAGAGGAGTCTACTGCTCACTGAGCAGAGTTTAGTGGGGACAGGTAGTGGAGAGGGAGGAGATAAGACAGATGGGGAACAGGCATGTAGCTGGGTGACAGTGGGGCGAGGAAGCAGGGGGGGAGGGAAGAGGAAAGGGCTAGCTAGTCCTGATTTGGTGCAACCTAGCAGATTTGCCCGTTTGAGGGAAGATGTTGGGAGCATCAGCTCAGGAGTAGCTGTATTAGAGGAAGCTGTTACTTCTAACAGCCGAGCTAACAGCCCCCCTAGTACGGGTGGGGATCAAAATGTAAGGAAGGCAAGACAGGTTGTGGTGGTAGGGGACTCTATCATTAGGAGAGCAGATAGGGCAATCTGCCGCTCTGATCGGCTCAACCGGACAGTTTGCTGTCTCCCGGGTGCTCGGGTCCGGCATGTTGCTGACAGAGTGGATGGATTATTGGGAGGGGCTGGGGATGACCCAGCGGTCATGGTCCATGTTGGTACCAATGACAAAGTAAGAGGAAGATGGAAGGTCCTAAAGAATGATTTCAGGGAATTAGGTAGCAAACTTAAGAAAAGGACCTCCAAGGTGGTATTCTCTGAGATATTACCTGTGCCACGTGCTACAGTGGAAAGGCAGCGGGAGATTAGAGAGGTCAATGCGTGGCTTAAGTCTTGGTGCAGGAAGGAGGGTTTTGGGTTTTTAGAGCACTGGGCCGACTTTGCGATTGGGTACAACCTTTATAGTGGTGATGGATTGCACCTAAACGGGAGAGGGTCTGCAGTGCTGGGGGATAGGATGGCTAGAAGGTTGGAGGAGATTTTAAACTAGTAGTAGGGGGGGAGGGTCATAGCAATCTACAAAATGGAGATAGGACAGAAAGGAGATGGGCTTTAGCACAGTATAAGGGGGGTGGAAACGGGGGGAGGGGCAAGCTCAGAACAGAGAAGCTGTGTAATGTTGAAAATTCACAAAATATACAAGTGACGCATAATATTAAATGTATGCTTACTAATGCAAGGAGCCTAAATAACAAAATGGGGGAACTAGAGGCATTAGCATACACTAAACAATATGATATAATAGGCATAACTGAAACATGGTGGGATGAGACACATGACTGGGCAGCTAACTTAAATGGGTACATGTTATTTAGGAAGGATAGGAAAAACAAGAAGGGTGGTGGGGTATGTTTGTATGTCAAACATGATTTAAAGCCAAATGTTAAGCAAATGGAATGCGAGGAGGATAATGTGGAAGCTTTATGGGTAAATATCTGCTTGGGGGAAAAGAAGGGAAACCAACTATTGGTTGGGATATGTTATAAACCACCTAATGTTAATATTGACGAGGAACAACAGCTGTTTGAGCAAATTGAGAAAGCTGCAAATCTAGGTAACACTTTAATTATTGGAGATTTTAATTACCCGGATATAAATTGGGACAGAGGGACTAGTGCCTCAGCAAAGGGAATTAGGTTTTTAAACTTGTTAAATGACACCTTCATGTCACAACTTGTACAAGCACCAACTAGAATGGATGCTTGTCTGGACCTGGTTTTAACAAACAACGTTGATCTTTTGACCAACATTCAAGTAGGTGAGCACTTGGGAAATAGTGATCACAATATAGTGTCCTTTGAAATAAACTCAAAAAAACAAAAGCACATGGGGAATACTAAAACATATAATTTTAAAAAGGCCAATTTCAATAAGTTAAGGGAAGCTTTACAATATATTGACTGGCATAAACTCTTAAGTGAAAAGAACACTGAGGATAAATGGATCATCTTCCAACAAATATTACAAAGGTACATTTCTCAGTATGTACCATTGGGAAATAAATATAAAAGAAACAAATTAAAACCAATGTGGCTTAGTAGAGAAGTAAAACAAGAGATTACAACTAAGAGAAGGGCATTTAAAGCATTTAAATCGGACAAATCAGATGCATCTTATAAAAGATATAAGGATGCAAATAATGCGTGCAAAAAGGCAATTAGACTTGCTAAACTTCAAAATGAAATAATGATAGCTGAAGAGAGCAAAACCAACCCCAAAGCATTTTTTAAGTACATAAATTCTAAAAAAAAACAAAATGAAAGTGTAGGTACACTAAAAACTGAAACGGGGGTGTTAATTAATGAAGACCAGGAAAAGGCAGGAATTTTAAATAACTATTTCTCCTCCGTATATATTAAGGAAGAACCCATGGCAATAGATGTGCAAATGATTGCTACTAAAAACTTGCAGAATAATTGTAATTGGTTAACTCAAGACAAGGTGCTGCAGCAACTAAAGAAAGTTAATATAAACAAAGCTCCAGGGCCTGACGGTATCCATCCACATGTACTTAAGGAACTAAGTGCAGAAATAAGTGAACCTCTGTTTTTAATCTTTCAAGATTCTTTTCTTTCAGGAAGTGTTCCGGAGGATTGGAGGAAGGCAGATGTGGTTCCTATATTCAAAAAGGGTTCAAAATCCTTGCCTGGAAATTATAGACCTGTGAGCTTAACTTCTGTGGCTGGTAAAATATTTGAAAGGTTATTAAGGGATAATATTCAAGAATTCCTTGAGAAGAACATGGTTATCAGCAAAAATCAGCATGGTTTTATGAAGCACAGGTCATGTCAAACTAACTTGATTGCGTTCTACGAAGAAGTAAGTAGAAGTATAGATCAGGGTGTTGCCGTGGATGTGATCTATTTGGATTTTGCCAAGGCATTTGATACAGTTCCACACAATAGATTGGTGTTCAAACTCAAGGAAATCGGTCTAGATGAAAATGCTTGTTCTTGGGTAGAACATTGGCTTAAAACACAAAAGAGTTGTCATTAATGGTAAATTTTCAAGCTGGACAGAGGTGGCAAGTGGTGTCCCTCAGGGGTCTGTTCTGGGACCCCTTCTATTTAACATGTTTATAAATGATCTTGAGGACTGCATTGAAAGTCATGTTTCAGTGTTTTCAGATGACACCAAACTTTGTAAAACAATACAATGTGAGCAAGATATTACTTTGCTGCAGAGGGATTTAGATAGACTAGGGGACTGGGCACTCAAATGGCAGATGAAATGTAATGTTGAAAAATGCAAAGTTATGCACTTGATAAAATACACAACAACGTATACACCCTTGTGGAAGAGAATTGGGGATGACAGCATGAAAAGGACTTGGGAATTGTTATAGACAACAAACTATGCAACAATGTGCAATGTCAATCGCTTGATGGCCAAGGCCAGTAAAGATATTAATCATGTGCATGAAAAAGGAGAGCATTCATTCTGGGACAAGAATATCATTTTGCCTCTTTATAAATCACTGGTAAGACCCCATGACAGATATGCTGTGCAATTTTGGGCACCTGTTCTAAAGAAGGATATTAGAAAACTAGAAAAAGTGCAGAGGCTACAAAATTAATAAAAGGAATGGAACATATCAGCTATGAAGAAAGGTTAACAAATTTAAACCTATTTAGTTTAGAAAAACGTTGCCTGAGAGGGGATATGATAACATTATACAAATATATTCGGGGCCAATACAAACCATTGTGTGAAAATCCATTCACAAACTGGACTTTACATAGGACACGAGGTCATGCGTTTAGACTGGAAGAAAGAAGATTTCGTCTAAGGCAAAGGAAAGGTTTTTTTACTGTAAGAACAATAAGGATGTGGAATTCTCTGCCTGAAGAAGTGGTTTTATCAGAGTCCATACAGATGTTCAAACAGCTACTAGATGCATACTTGCAAAAACAGAATATTCAAGGATATAATCTTTCAATGTAGGGTAATAACTGCTTGATCCAAGGACAAATCTGACTGCCATTCTGGGGTCAAGAAGGAATTTTTTTCCTAGCTTGTTGCAAAATTGTGCTTCAAACTGGGTTTTTTTGCCTTCTTTTGGATCAACAGCAAAAAACAAATGTGAGGAAGGCTGAACTTGATGGACGCAAGTCTCTTTTCAGCTTTGTAACTATGTAACTATGTAATATTTTTATATTCCACTTTTTTGTGTACAGGCTTTGTGTTTCTCTAGGTTTGTCTAGTGGTTTGGTCAGTTTTCTACCGTGGGAAGGACTCACGTTCGACTATCGGGGTCCACATTCACCTGGTTTTGTCTTTGGTAGAAAGTGCAGAGTATTGGTGTTTCCTGTACCACTGGAAGAGGGGGGAACGGTGGAGAAGGTCTAAAACTTTTCGGGTCCCGTCCGCTCCCTGCCTGCCACTGACGAAACCCACCTGGTCCTCATGTATTAGGGTTGGAATAATGTTCGTTAGTCTGTTGGAGACTGTTCGTTAGTCTGTTAGGGGGGTGGGGGCACAGGGAGGGGGTGAGGTGTAGATAGAAGGGGGTAGGGCTCTCCCAGGCTTTCGACTTCTTATGGTTGCTTCTATTGAGCATTTGTTCTTTCAACTATATGTTATTTTTATTCACCACGTTATTATCATTATTTACAATTTTGTTATCATTTACAATTTTCATTGTCTAAAAGGGCACAGCTGTCGGTCCGTAGGTTTTTGCCACAGCCTCTTAGTTTGAGGGCACAGTGTTACGCCTTATGTACGACTGCCAGGTTTCCGAGGCTTGTGACCAAATTTTTTGGGATTGACTTGATCGTCTGGTTGCCTGTTCATAGAGCTTAGTTGTTTCTATCGTTTGTATACATTCTGTTATTGTGGGCGGGATAGCGGATTTCCAGTGTCTACTAATGACAGTTAGTGCAGCCATAAGTATGTGGTAAGTTAAGTATTTCTGGCTACCCTGCATTCCCTTTGGGAAAAGCTGGAGAAGGTATGTTTCTGGCTTGCGAGGTAAAAGCATTTTTGAGCTGTCTTGTATTATGGTAGTTATGTTGTTCCAGTAGTTTGTCGGAGGCTTGTGGGTATGTTGCTTTTATACGTGTAGGCACCAAGTACCACTGGCATAGGATTTTTCGGGATAGTTCCATGTGGGAGGCGCATTTGGAGAGTGAGTTATGTGCAAGTAGAATTTTATTCCATTGCCGCGCATCGAGAGTATATGTGAATTCCTTCTCCCATGCTGCAATGAATGATAGTTTTGTGTGGTCTTTTTGAGTGTGCATCGTTTGGTATAGTTCGGATTTTTCGGGGGTTAATAGGCGCGAGCAAATTTTCTCTACCACCGTCAGCTGTTGCCCTTGAACATTATCCATCCTATTTAAGGTTTGCTTGCTGAACCATGAGTGTAATTGCATATAAGAGAATGATGCCATTGGGGTCAAGTGGTAAGAAGTTGTTAGGTCCGTGAAGCTTCTAAGTGTATGTTCCTCCAGTAGTTGGTGTAGGTGTGTTACCCCATGTCGGTGCCACAGAGTGTAATTAAAATTTGGTATCATATAATGTAATGCTTTTATAGGGGTGGCAGGCAATATTTTTCCCGACCAGCCCAGTTTGCGGCAGTATTTGTCCCATATGGACAAAGTTAGAGCTGTGGTTGGGAGCAGTTCGTTTGTTGCTGGCCTGCTGTGTCGAGGGAGCCATGCCAGTATAGTAATGGGTATGTTGTTTCTCCAGTGCCATCCATTGAGTTGGGTTGTCCCGGTGACACGCCGCTAACAAGGGACCCAAAATAGCTGCTCTGTAATAGCTGTCTAGATTGGGTACTCCCATACCCCCTTTTTTGCGTGGCATGTATAGCGTGCTCTTCGCCACTCGTGCTTTATGTTTGTCCCAGATGAAGTTTAGCAGTGTTTGCTGCGCGTCTTGTAGGAATTTGGGTGGTAGTTTTATGGGTAATGTTCTAAATAGGTATTGCAGTTTTGGTATGACTATCATCTTGACTGCGGCTATTCTTCCTGACCAGGATATGAATTTACCTTTCCATCCTAGCAGTAAGTTTTTTATTTCGGTCAGTGTTTTTTGGTAGTTTGTTTTGTAGAGGTTTGCTGAGGTTGGGGTGATATTGATTCCTAAGAATTTGAGGTGGTCATTGCGCCAATCGTATTTGAAAGAGGCGCTCAGCCTGCGCATATCCTCAGCTGGGATGTTTATACCCATTGCTTGAGTTTTATTAACATTGAGTTTATAGTGGGCGCATTTGCTATATTGAAGGTTGGGTAGGGATATATGTGGCTGTTCCAGTGTTAAGAGGACGTCATCTGCAAATAGTGTGAGTTTATGTTCCTTGCCTTGTCTTGTGATGCCATGTATGCCCGGATTGTCCCTAATGAGTTGTGTGAGTGGTTCTAGGGATAAAATGTAAAGGAGAGGTGATAGTGGGCAACCCTGTCTTGACCCGTTGGTTATTTTGAATTGTTTGGAGCTGAATCCCCCGTTTGTGACTTTCGCTGTCGGTTTGGAGTACAGCGCTCCCACCAATCTTAAGAAGGCGTCCGGGAATCCATATTTGAGCAGGACTGCCTGGAGGAAGGGCCAGTGCAGTCTGTCCAAGGTTTTTTCAGCGTCAAGTGATAACATGACACACTGGGTCTCCCCCCCCCCGTCCCCCTTGCAACAGGTCTAAAACTTTTCGGGTCCCGTCCGCAGGGCCGGCGCGTCCATAAGGCGCTGGGGGCGCAAAATTCCAGTGACTGGCAGGAGGGAAGTGCTCCTTCCTGCCAGGTCACCTCCTGGATCCCCGGCGCGGCGTGCGGCTGAATTGGATTCCAAGGTGGCGAGGGAGCTCTGATCTCTCTGATCTGCTCCCCCGCAGGCGGTTTACTGATGCCGCGGGAGCCGGAATATGACGTCATCAGTAAACAGCCTGCGAGGGAGCAGATCAGAGAGATCAGAGCTCCCTCGCCACCTCAGAATCCAATTCAGCCGCACGCCTCCCAGCAGCCCCACTGGACCACCAATGAGAGACCCACGCCAGCTCTCCAGGTAGGGAGGCTGGGTGGGAAATTTTAATTTAATTTAGATTATTAATTACTGTGAGTGTGTGTGTGTGTGAGTATGTGTGTGTGTGAGTATGTGTGTCTGTCAGTGTGTGTGTGAGAATGTGTGTCTGTCAGTGTGTGTGTGAGTATGTATGTCTGTCAGTGTGTGTATGTGTGTGTGTGAGTGTGTCTGTCAGTGTGTGTGTGCATGTGAGTATGTGTGTCTGTCAGTGTGTGAGTATGTGTGTCTGTCAGTGTGTGAGTGAGTGTGTCTGTCAGTGTGTGTGTGTGTGTGTGTGTGTGTGTGTGTGTGTGTGTGTGTGTGTGTGTGTGTGTGTGTGTGTGTGTGTGTGTGTGAGTGTGTGTCAGTGTGTGTGTGAGAATGTGTCAGTGTGTGTGTGAGAATGTGTCAGTGTGTGTGTGAGAATGTGTCAGTGTGTGTGTGAGAATGTGTCAGTGTGTGTGTGAGAATGTGTCAGTGTGTGTGTGAGAATGTGTCAGTGTGTGTGTGAGAATGTGTCAGTGTGTGTGTGTGTGTGTATGTGAGTATGTGTCTGTCAGTGTGAGAGAGTGTGTCAGTGTGTGTGTGTGTATGTGGTGTATGTGTGTCTGTCAGTGTGTGAGTGAGTGTGTGAGTGAGTGTGTCTGTCAGTGTGTCTGTCAGTGTGTGTGTATGTGTATGTGTGTCTGTCAGCGTGTGTGTGTGTCTGTCAGTGTGTGTGTGTGTGTGTGTGTGTGTGTGTGTGTGTGTGTGTGTGTGTGTGTGTGTGTGTGTCTGTGTGTGTGTGTGTGTGTATGTGAGTATGTGTGTCTGTCAGTGTGTGAATGAGTGTGTCTGTCAGTGTGTGTGTATGTGAGTATGTGTGTCTGTCAGTGTGTGTGTGAGTATGTGTGTCTGTGAGTTTTTGTGTGTGTGTGGTTCTGTCAGTGTGTGTGTGAGTATGTGTGTCTATCAGTGTGTGTGAGTGAGTGTGTCTGTCAGTATGTGCGTGTGTGCATGTGTGTCTGTGAGTTTGTGTCAGTGTGTGTTTTTCAATGAGTCTGTCAGTGTTTGTGTGTCTGTCAGTGTGCGTGTGAGTGTCTGTCAATGAATGAGTGTGTCAGATAAGTGAGTTTGGTTGTCAGAGATGTCTGTGTGTTTGTCATTGAGTGTGTGTGACTGTCAGTGTTTATACACCCCTGACTGTAGCGTGGCCAAGCGGAGTGTACCGTGGTACAGTAACTTCTGTTTCCTGTACCTGGTAGAACTTACAGGAAAAGCTCACTGTACCGGGATTCGCTCCGCTCAGCCACGCTACAAAAAAAGGTAGGAGGCACACCAGGAAGGGGAGGGGACCACTATGGGGGTGGGTGGTGCACTACGGGACAGGAAGAGGAGGGGAGAGAGTGTGTGTGTGTGTGTATGTGACACACTAAGGTACAGGAAAAGGAGGGAGGGGGGAAGAGGATCACTAAGCAACAGGGAACAGATGGGGGAGGGGAGAGGAACACTAAGGGACAGGGAAAGGAGGGGGGAAGGGAAAGGAACAGTAAGGGTCAGAGAAGGGAGGGGACCATTAAGGGATGGGGAGAGGGGCTGGATGTGAAAGAAACACACAGCGGGGCTTGAGAAGGAAAGAGACACACACAAAGGAGCTGGGAAGAATAAAAGACACAAATGGGCTGGGAGAAAAGGAGTCACACAAAGGGGCTGGGAGGAGTAAGACACAAAATGTGGGAGGATGTAAGAGTCATACAAAGAGGAGAGATAGGAGACACACAAAGGCAAAAATAGGAGATAAAATACACTAAAGGGAGTCAGATATTTAAAAGACGGGATAAGAAACACAAAAGAGAGGTTAAGAGACACATGGGTGAAGATGTTTTTGGGGGGGCGGAAAAATGCATCTTCGCCTATGTACCCAAAATTCTTTGCACCGGCCCTGCCCGTCCGCTCCCTGCCTGCCACTGACGAAACCCACCTGGTCCTTATGTATTAGGGTTGGAATAATGTTCGTTAGTCTGTTGGAGAAAATTTTTGCTAGCAGTTTGATGTCCGTGTTAAGGAGGGTAATTGGTCTAAGGTTTTGGCATTTCGTAGGGGGTTTGCCTGGTTTCGTACAGTGGCTACGTGTGCCATGAGCATATCTTGGGGTATTTGGCCCGTCATGAGAATATGGTTAAATACTTTTTCTAGATGTGGGGTGAGGATTGTGGTCAACGTTTTGTAGTAGTAGTTTGTGAATCTGTCAGGTCCTGGTGATTTGCCATGGGGGAGTGAGTGTATGGCTTGTTGTATTTCCTCATGCGTTACTGGGTCTTGCAATATGGTTTTCTGTTGCTCTGTCAGTGTTGGCAGTGAGGACAATTGGAGGAAGCTTTGGATTTCCTGGTGTGTGGGTTGGTGTAGGTTTGGTTCATCTTTGAGATTGTATAGTGTGTGGTAGTAGTTTGCCATGGTGTCATTAATGTCCTGTGGGTTATGTATTTTAGAGCCTTTGGGTGTGAGGAGGTATGGGATTTTTGCACTGCATTGTCTTTGGCGTAACAATGTTTCTAGGTGCTTTCCTGCTTTGATGCCTTGTGAGTATGTTTTCTGTTTCAGTTTTTGTAATATGTGGTGTCTTTTATTACCTGGGCTACTTGTGGTGAGGGTTTTACTATATTTGCTGCTGTCGTATTTCTTAGGGTGCGCAGCAGGTGTAGGTATTCTCTTTGTACTTTTTTTTTGAGGTAGGAGGCTCGGCTGAGGACTCCTCTAATGACCACCTTATGTGCCTGCCACACAGTGGTCGGTTGTACATGTGGGGTATTGTTATCATGGAAGCATGATTGCAGTGCTTCTGATAGTGTTGTAGAGAATGTGTGATCACCTAAAAGTGAGTCATTCAGCCGCCATGGCGGTCTCCCTCTATGTTGGAAGTCCTCAGTCAGCTCTGCCATGGTTGGGGCATGGTCTGACCATGTTATGTCCCCGATCTCACTGTGTGCTACCTTAGAGAGTATTTTGCGGTGCTTATGGCCTAGGTTGTGGGTGCACTTCCTTTGATTTCCGTAGTGTATTGGGGGGGAATGAGTGCAGTACACTCGGCCTGCTTGATCATGCAGTATGTGTTTGTGCGATGTGGTTTACAGATAGCGTCTCATTCATAGAAGCAGTCACCCTGCATAATAATCTGCGTCCTTAGGTTACAGTCATCATATATGCACAACATCAGCTATTACAGTTTACAATAGACATCATGATTACCCCTAGCTCTCTGGGGTCCCCTCTTTCAACCTGTACACATATGATACGGGCCCTCTCTGTTTCCCGGAGTACTCCATGAGTATCATATGTGAGGGGTACTCCCCCTGCCAGCAACTATCCTATTGTGTGTATTGTTATTTGGCTATTTAAACATAGTATATGCTAATCAAAGCAATTAACCTCGTTTTGAACTGAAACAAGAACTATGAGCATGATATTAGTATATGTGAATATCTCACGTGTCCCTGGTTTTGGCTTTGTCAGCCGAGTTCACCGAGCAAGTCACTGGGATTTGGCTTGGCGCCATTCTGGTATCAGTCGCTTAGTTGGGCTTGTCTGGGTTTCAGGGGGGGGATCTGTTGTGAGCCCCCATTCTCTCAGGGTCCGGGTGCCTTTGTCCGGTGTGTAGATAATTTTGAGCTTGCCGTTTTTCGTGATTAATAGCTTGGTGGGGTATCCCCAGCGGTATCTAATTCAAGCGCAGCGCAGCTCCTCTGTCACCGGGTGAAAGTCCCTTCTGCATTTGAGGGTTGCCGCGGATAAGTCAGCCAGTATCAGTCCCATGCGGTTCTGTGGAGTTCCTACTGGCTCGCAAAACCGCTTCCTTTATATGAAAGTAATGTGCTCTCAGCAGGACGTCCCGGGTGATGGAATCAGGTAGGTTGCGTGGCTTGGGCACCCTGTGTACCCTGTCCACTAGGAGCTTCTCTGTGCGTATGTCCGGAGCGTATGCCCGCAGGAGGCCCTGGACATAGGCCTGTAGCTCATTCGGCAAGATGCTCTCTGGGACTCCTCTCAATCTGAGGTTATTCCTCCGTGAGCGATCTTCGGCATCCGCCATGCGTGCTTCCATGGTTGCTATTTTATGTTCCATGTCGACACATGGTCAGCCATGTCGTTATGTGCTGTAGCATATTCGCTCAGTTTGTTTTCCACGTGTGTGGTTCTGCTGCCAATGTCTTGGATCTCCTTGCTGAGTTGTCCTATGGAGGATTGCCATGTTTTTATGAGTTTGTCAGCCATGTTGTTCATCGCCTGATTTGGTCAGGTTTTCCTGGCTTTCATGTGATGGGCCTGTGTTTGTGATGTTTCCCGCTGTTTGGTCGTCGGCGCCATCTTGATTTGGGCCACGATCAACTTCAGAGCTGCTCGCGGTTTTGTGGGTAAAGAAATTCAGTTTTTCATTTTTCTGTGCGTTCTTCTTCCCTTTGGGGTTTGACATCATGCGTTTTAGTGTGTTTTTTAGTGCCCTGAGAGTCGATGTTGTCGGATTCTGAGAGCCCGGGTGCCAGAGCAATTTCCTAAGAAGCCAGGTTGCTCTGCAGTTGGCCACGCCCCCCCACAATGTTGATCTTTTAACCAACATTCAAGTAGGGGAGCATTTGGGAAATAGTCATCACAATATGGTAAATTTTAAAATAAACTCAAAAAAGCAAAAGCAAGTGAGGTATACTAAAACATATAATTTTAAAAAAGCCAATTTTAATAAGATTAGGACAGCTCTACAACATATCGACTGACATAAACTCCTTAGTGATAAAAACACTGAGGATAAATGGAAACTATTCAAACAAATATTAGAAAGATACATTTCTCAATATGTACCATTGGGTAATAAATATAAAAGAAACAAATTAAAACCAATGTGGCTTAGTAGAGAAGTAAAACAAGAGATTAAAAATAAGAAAAGGGCATTTAAAGCATTTAAATCAGACAAATCAGAGGCATCCTATTTAAGATATAAGGAAGCCAATAACGCTTGCAAAAAGGCAATTAAAGTGGCTAAACTAGAAAATGAGACATTGATAGCTAAATAATGCAAAACCAACCCCCCAAATTTTTTCAAGTACATCAATTCTAAAAAAACAAAAATGAAAGTGTAGGTACACTGGAAACAGAGTTGGGTTTATTAGCTAATGAAGACCAGGAAAAAGCAGAAATTTTAAATAACTATTTTTCTTCAGTATATATTAATGAGGATCCTATGGCAAGAGATATGCAAATGATTGCTGCAAAAAACTTGCAAATAACTTGTGATTGGATAACTCGAGACAAGGTGCTACAGCTATTAAAGAAAATTTGTGTAAATAAAGCTCCGGGGCCTGACGGTATTCACCCACGAGTACTTAAGGAGCTAGATGGGGAAATAAGTGAACCTTTGTATTTAATTTTTCAAGATTCTTTTGTTTCAGGTGTTGTACCAGAGGATTGGAGGAAGGCAGATGTTGTTCCTATATTTAAAAAGGGTTCAAAATCCTTGCCTGGAAATTATAGACCTGAGAGCTTAATTTCTGTAACTGGGAAAATATTTGAACGGCTATTAAGGGATAATATTCAGGAATTCATTGGGAAGAACTTTGTTATTAGCAATAATCAGCATGGTTTTATGAAACATAGGTCATGTCAAACTAACCTAATTGCATTTTACGAAGAAGTAAGTAGAAGTATAGATCAGGGTGTTGCAGTGGATGTGATCTACTCGGATTTTGCCAAGGCATTTGATACGGTTCCTCACAATAGGTTAGTCTTCAAACTAAAAGAAATTGGTCTAGATGAATATTCTTGTTCTTGGGTAGAACATTGGCTTAACCCCTTAAGGACACATGACGTGTGTGACATGTCATGATTCCCTTTTATTCCAGAAGTTTGGTCCTTAAGGGGTTAAGGATAGAGTACAACGAGATATAGATATATAGATAAGGTCTTTGAATACTCTGAAACAGGACCTGTCTAACCCCTGTATTCCATTATCTCTGTGTTTACAGGGTCGCTCTACATATTTCTCTATTTATGCACACACACGGACACAGATACACACAGAAGCACACTGACACACACACACACACACACAATCCGACATAAACACATACAAGTGATATATTTTTTATATCTGTTGCCACCCTCCTCTTAGCTTACCTTGTGTGTCCAGGAGGGTGGCTTGATTGGAGTCCTGCTGCTGGCTGTGAAGGGTCCGGAGCAGGTTTTCATGCTCATCTTCCCTCATCTCCCTCCCGTGCTCTCTGGCTGCACGAAGCTGGGAGGAAGTGACAGGCTGTCACTTCCTCCCAGCCAGCCAAAGTTACAGGGGCCCGATCGCAGTCTTTTTTTTTTTTTAAATCTTTCTTTATTAAAGGCATATAAGATGGGGTACATAAGGAAAGCAAGGGAAATGTACAAGTGATTTACAGCATAGGGTTGATACATCATTCAGCAATATTAAGTTACATTTCCAGGATAGCGATGCCTCATTTTTTAAATTTTTGTCGCTAAACTATAAGTTGAAAATACAAGCTATGGATCATAGGGTTAAACAGGCTTAGAAATATGCAAAACTAGACCATTGGTTAAATAGAGTTTAGAAGCTAGACATGCTGGACTGTTGCGTCATGGTTGCTAACAGGCGCATAGTAGTGTGAATAAGACGTAATAAGAGTACAATTAAAATTGCTAAGACAAGCTGGCAACGTAGCACACATCTATTTGTAGAGCAACGATTCGCAGATCAGTTAGGTCCTATTGACTAGCCTGTCAATCTAGGAAAAGGTCTATCTAGCAGCATATTCAATAGAGTTGTTAATCAATGTACTCAGGACAGGAAATATGTCCACAGCGAAAGCTAAGCAGGTAAAGACGATAGGTACGTTAGACATAGTGGTTGTAACCAATGTGAACCCGTCTGATAAGACAACTGGGGCTTGTCTGCGTAGGCAGGACAAGTATGATGTGCCATATGTATATGACATGCCGTGGTGTGTGGCGATTGTACCTAGTGATTGGTGAGAGAGCACGTAGATAGCCTGTCCTTCATGTAAGGTAGTGCATGTGGCTTGTTGTAGGCTCAACAGGATACTCTATGTTAAGGCTGGAACCAGTCATGCTCACTAAAAGTTGAGTGGCTATTATGCCGGCGTAGTGAAATAATAGAGAATACTAAATAGCATAAAATGAACTTTCCTGGTTGTCAATGTTGCTGGGTAAGACATGTACAGTACACCATACTATCCCTACCAATCACAGTATGCAAAACTTAGTATTAGTGCATAACAAGTATTCAGGCTAGGTCACAGCTAAACATGTTACTTTGCCCACCAACCCTTCAGAGTTATGCAGAGGAGACTTATTCCATAAGGCCTCGTGGTGAGTGCATCCGCACAGTGGGAGCCCAATAGAGAGAGTCCATGCGGGCAGTCCAGGCTAGGCCCTCAAGAGCCCTCTGCTGGGGACGGAGTTGGAGGGAAGTCCCGTGAAGGGAGCTAGATCAGCCGATACCTCTGCTGGGGATGATGGCAACTTGGACCGGTAGAGACCGCAGGGAGATGATAAGGTGCAGGTAGGTAGATGGAGTTCTCCAGCCCCTGGCTGGTGTAAAGGCCCACACTTGCGGTCCACAGACTTGGTACCTCATGGCTGAGGCTGTGTCTTCCCTCTTGCGGGCGCTGTGGTTGATCCGCCATCGCCGGCGACAGTTGGAGTTCCGGCGGTGTGGTTGGTGTCGTGGAGACTTCTTCCTAGTGGCCTTCTGCCAGGGTGGACATTTGGGGCGAACTGTGTCAGCGGTTCGGTGGGGTCCAGAGGGTGGGGGCTTCATCTTACCCCGTTCCGCAACCCCCTTCACCACTTTCACAGGACCAGACTGCATCTGTCTGCTGCGTTGCTCCAAACGCTCCCAGAACTTCTGGAAAATGCAGTCCAGTCTCTCGATGCAGGAATCCACCGGGTTAGTGGCAAGTTGTATGGGCACAGGCTTCAGCCACATGGATTCGGGTGCCATCTTGTGTGGCCTGCTGGCCCTGCCTTCCAAGCAGCGTGGCGCGACCAGGGCTTGTTGTGCCTTGTGCCCTGGGACCGGGATAACCCCCGCCGGTCCAAAGGGGGGGGAACGGAAACCCCTGCCGAGGTCGTCGCTAGGTATTACCACGGGAGAGTGGCCGTCCCTCCCGCAGTTTCCCCGCGTGTCTCCCTGCTGACTAGGCCGCACTGCTGGGCTCCGGTTTCTGCGGGCATTCAAAGGGGCTATTTCAGGACCCCTTGTGTCTGCTTCATTAGTGCTGCAGTCTGCTCTCGATTGTGTGCTGCTTGTGGTAGGGTAAATGCTGTGGAAGCTGTTTTAGAGCAGTTGATGGCAGGAGCCCTTAGAGAGCACGTCCGGCCATGTTGAAAGTCAGGCCCCGCCCCCCCGATCGCAGTCTTACAAGGCGGCGGCACCCGACTGGTTCCCTGTTCAGCAGAAAATCTTTTCAGTGCTGTTCTCATAGCACCGAGAAAAGATTTTGCGGTGCCCCTATGTCCCCGTCGCAGGGAGCCACAGCACACAGTTTGGGAACTGCTAGAGTAAGGGGATTTATTCCCCTATATGTACAATGTGAAACGGGAGGAAAATAGTAAGATGTGTGAAAGAGGGAAAGGAAGAGGGGAAAAAAGGGTGGGTATGCTTTAAACATTCCGATTCAGTCAGTGGAACTTTCCATAACCTTGAGGGATGAAACTATCTGAGTAGGCAGTGTGTTTACATCTAACCATGGATCTTGTGAAAGGATTTGGCTGAATCACATATGTGAGCTGTTATCCTATCCAGGTGTAATGTACATGTTTTATATTATGAAAGAGAGTTATAATCCTCATAATATATGGGTAGCACAAAAATTGCTGCTGTAGCAGAACTGGATTAGAACCAATTTGTATTTGTTCAACCAGATGTCACTCTATACAAAGAAACCTGCTGTACATTTTATAGAAGGCTTGGCCTGTAATTGTGGGAGGTACATGGAACCCTACTTAAACCCAGTGAGCCCCTGCTTACCTGTCGTCGACGATCTTGGAAGTGCTTCTGTTTACTTCCGATTCACTGGACCCTGACGTCATTTTCCCGCAGTCCGTCTGCATCTCTCTCTCTGTTTTGTGTTCGTGAGTATAACACACGAACGGCTAATCGTAAGTTATACAGCATTAATTTGTGCACTCCTCATACTTGTCAATTACTCACACGTTCGGCTACACGGTTTCTTTCGTCTATATAGCTCATGTTAAATCCTTCAGGTCACTGAAGGCGGTTCATGCTAACTAGCGTTTCGGCTAAATTTCCATCTACAGCTCCTTTCGCATACAACGCGGTCGTTCCTGTTAGTACACACTTAGCAGCCGCTCGTGTAATCCTCTCTTTCGCATAGACTTTTGTTTATCTGTATTGCCAAACCTAACAAGTCAAGGTCATTTTGGTTAAATACAGCATGAGGAAAGCATTTTTTTGCCAATTTAAATGGCATTTTGTGTTTCATTTCGTTTTACTTAAATAATTCTTTCAGTACATCGTCTTTTACTTATTTATGCCCAAGTTAAAACGTACAGCAATACCCTTATCAGGATGTCATATGGCAGTAATGGTTACATTCACTGTGTAATTTAAACAATAAAGTGCTTATTGCTATATAAGTATGTCAAATTATGTTTTATTTATGCTCCACTGCTGCATCTAATTAGTCCACTTTACACAAGGCTGTATTTAAATAAGATGTCAACTATGTTCATTTTCTCCTCCTGTTATATATCATACAAATCACTGGAGGTGGGAGGGTCTGGGAGGGAGGGTCTGCTGCTGATTGGCTGGAATGTGTCTGCTGACTGTGAGGTACAGGGTCAAAGTTTACTCAATGATGAGTCCGTGGCAAACCGTTCGTGGCGAACCGTTCGGTGAACCGTTCGGGACATCACTAGTGATAATATATTTTCATTAGGTGATATTTATATGTAATTGCAACAATACAATATGGGGTATATTTTAATATATTTGCACTCATAGATTATGTCAGAATATACAATATTGGGAATATTTTGATATATTTGCACTAATAAATTATAACATGTCGGAATATACAATATGGGAAATAATTGCACAAATGGTTGTAACTTGTTTAAAAACATTGTAATAAATATGTGTCAGTGAATTGTACTTGATGTAATTGCGATACTAAGTTAACCTCCCTAATTGTTATAATTATTATTGACTACTTGCAGTTAGCATGTGATGTGGACACATTTACTTTATCGGTTGTATATTGCATGTAACCACCTATTTAACACTTTGTGTAATGCACTTTTAACTATGGCTTAAGAAAGACATCGAAACGTTGCCTTTTCCACGTTTCATTGCACAGTAAACCACCAGGAGACAACGTTGCTAATTGCGGAGGATTACCTTGATTAATGACAGATACAAACTAGTCAGCCCATCTGTTCTGCTAAGTAGAATATCTCTGTCATTGTATGCACATTCTAAGCTTTCGTCAATTTCTTGACTGTTTACTGTACGTTTCCATGTATCTACTTCCACTGAAAGGATACAGCAGGTATTGACTGTATGAAGGATAATGATTACGTAGAATTGCCCTACATAGTACTATTTCCTCACCTTGCCCTCAACCTCCAAATCATGTGCTCTTATTCAAAAATGTCTCTCTATACTATATTTAATACCTCAAAGTCTGTGATGGTCTTTATTTCAAAACACACCATGTTGTGATCACAATTTCCCCTACTTGAATGTTTGTCAAATATCTCTCCTTTCTTCCTTGTACACATTAAAGGGATTATCTAGTGCAAGGAAAACAAAGCCGTTAAAAGAGTTAAAAGCCCTTCAGTCACTTACCTGAATTCAGAGCCAATGTCCCAATGGTCCGTGTCACAGCAGGATGCCTCTGGCTTATATTTATTGGCTACTAAAAAGACTGGACATTGCAATACCTTGGGTTGTCTACTTTTGCATAATATCATGGGGGTGATTTTCATTCCTGGGCTACTGGGCGAATTTCAATGTGTATAAACTAAAAAATGTAATGTGCTAAATTTGACCCTGTAACTTTTCAAAGCACCATATAACCTGTACATTGGGGGTGCTATTTTACTCGTGAGACATCGCTGAATACAAATATGTGCATTTTATTGCAGTAACAGCTAACAGTATTATGATATTCACAGTTAATATGCCACGCAGAAGTAATTTTATTTTTAAAGATTCTTAATTTTTTAATTGTTTTAAATATTTTATTCATATTAATTTATGTTTAATATACAAATATTTGATGTGACATGAAAGTCCTGTTTCTCCTGAACAAATATATATAATAAGTGTGGGTGCACATAATATGAAAGAGGCGAATTACGCCTGAACAGACAAATAGTCAAATTCAAGGTTTTGTTTACGTTTTGTTTTGATCACAACTTGTACAACTGGCTCAGTCCTTAAGGGGTTAAAGAAGCATGCTTGGTTAGTGAGACCACATTCTGTTTTAGCGAGCCCCTATTTGAATGATCACGTAATTATTCCTGACATTTTCAAGCCTTGGTCTCAACAACTGGGCACAGTATTTAAATGATGTCCCACTAATTATGGATGGAGCGCAGTAAGTAGGTCAGAGCTTCCACTGCCCCTTTATATAAACCCAGTGTACTACTGGTTCCTCGTCTGATGTGCTACATCTTGTTTAACCCCAAAATAACGTGAAATAATAAGGTATTATTGTTTAAAGTTACTAAATGAGCAAAGCCTTGTTAGATCTGTAATCCACAGTTAGTATTCTAAATTCTTCATTTTACACCTACTTGTGTTAAACATTCCTCACATTTTAAAATCATTTAACATCTGCATTACTCGTCCTGATGAGTCAGCCCTATTTCAAAATGTTATCATCTACGAAAAGGCTCCAGGTTCCAGTGGGTGAACCTCTCCTCCAAGAGAGTGAAGCAGGAACAAGCTCTTAAAAGAGCTTAGTAGTGATTAGCTAAGGGAGTATGCAGAGCATAGCAATCCCTTGTAGTGATATAGCAATTCCCTCAATAAAAGACAGGACTCTAGATTGAGGGTGAAGTAGAACTGTCTGTACTGGCACATACAGCCTCTTTTATTCACATTCTACAAACATAGTACTGCCCACAGGGTTTTGAAGAACAACCAATCAATACAGCTAACACTCCCATTCATTACATCAGAAATCCTCCCCTCTGCCTGTGATACAATTATCTCAACACAATAGACTAACTTAATTATCACAGGCAGGAAAATACAGTATTATAAAGCATATCACAGGGACCCCAAAACATGCAATAACCCCATAAAAATATATATCCTCGGAACCGGGGGATCTGGGTGAACCACATTCCCAAAATTCACCCAGATCCGTTCAGTATTTTGGAAGATACGGTTTAATGCAGATTCCGCAGAACACATACAGGCTATATGAAAAATAATTACTGTTAAATGTGTCCCCTGTTCTGTAGTTTAAAACTACTGAACAATGTCTTTGTGCACCAAATACCGGTGAGATGGCACCGTGTAGAAAAGTCACAACAGTGTCTGTGAGTTAAAATGGCCGCCATCCAATGTTCTCACCATGTGCCTCTGATGCATGAAATGGTGGCCACCCAGTAACTCCACAGTATATCCTCAGATGGTTCTTAAAGGGCCAGCAGCAGCATAATAAAATACAGTATGCCCAAATCAGTTCCTTAAAGGGCAATACATCCCAGACATGCAATCGGTGGGCTTTTTGTTCTGTCTGGTGTCCATCCAGGTTATGTTGGCAACTTATGTAACAACCAAGAAGATGCTGGCAGTGAAAATCATCAAGAAACAACTCTTGCTTCAGAAGGACAAAGACAGCGCTCTAATAAAGCGCAGAGTCCTGGAAGTTGCCACTTGAAACATCTTCCTTACCCAAGCCTACGCCACCTTCTAGACAAAGGTACCAGAGATCTAACATCAACCATTCCATTAACAGGAACATTCTAAGGTTCAAATTGAAGGAATAACCCTGTCAGAGCATCACCCCAAACCATAGGAGGGTTTATATACTAAGCACCTAGCTGCAGAGATTTAAACACCAAACTAGAAAAAATTAGGCAAAACACACTGACTAGGAAAAATTCTCCACTTTAGCTTAATTCTCAGTTTTGCTATTTTCCTTACATTTACAGGGGTTAGGATAAGGTTCGCAGCTGCAGACACACATGCACTCAGCCATTGTTTGGGGTCCTGCAACTTAAGCACGTTGCCTCTTTCTAACTAGGAGGAGGATAACTGCGGCTGTGTACACTCTCCAAATCAAAACTCTATAGTCTTTGAAGATTATGAGTTTTCAAAAGTTGAGACAGCACGGACAAAGTCTTGGCAAGCTGAAGTGATTTTGCAGTGATCTTTTAAGGAAACTGTAGCGGAGGCCTCGTATTCACCAGGTTAACTCCACTAGAGATCCCAGTGAGGCTCAGGAACAAGTAGTAAAAATACCATGAAGTAATAATTCCAGCAAGGTAATCCACGAATATCCCCATACAGATCCCAATGACTGGACGACACACAGCATCAGGAGAAGAACTGAACTTTTAATCACTTCACCTTCTTTTAAAGCATTATCCCATGCAAGGGAGATATTTACAATAATTATTACAGTAGCCAATACATGAGTTGCTGCCCACACATTCCCTCCCCTTAGCCTGACAAATACCCTGGGTTTCTGGATGTACCCCTAAACATAGGGGTACCCCTTTAAATATTATATTCCCTGGTAGCCCTGATCTGGGTGAGGGACATATCCAAAAATCACCTAGATCAGACCAGGGGTTCGGGAGATTTGTGGAAATAGTAAAAAGACCGACTGCACTGGAGGTAACAGCCGAAATTGGTTCCATGCATTTTGGCCCTGCGGTCGGTCACAGAAAAAGGGAATAAACTGCACGAATGACTTGGGCTATGGAGACTGGAGAGGATTCAAAGGAATCCCCTTGTTTGTGTGTTTCTGTCTACCGAATGGGTAGCCGTTCGGTAGTTTCTACTCGAATTTATGGGCAGTGTGGAGGTCTCAGCGGTGTTTGCCTAGCCGAGTGTCCGATTTGGGTTCCAGACACACAACGGCAAAACACCGCTGTTCGGGAGTTTTAAAATGGCCATCCCAACGTGTTCGTTTCCAGAATGGCGGCCACCCAGAGGACAAAACACACATTACACAAATCACCAATTACCCGTTTGCAACATTGTTGCGAACGGTAATTGGAGGCACACTTCTTCCTGGGGTGGTCTGATTGTTCAGTAGTTTCATTCGCATAAGAACTGGAGTGATTTTACCGAACAATCAGAAGAATGCTACATATACTTCACATATTACAAGTTAAAATTCAACTGAATACATAGACATAAATGCACTTTTTTAGGACAGCCCAATGCCATCCGCTACAGAAACAGAGAGGAGTTAGGATAAAGAAATGGGGAGAAAACCTAGGGTAGGAATTTGGAAGGATGATTAAGAGAATAAGGGAGAAGTGAGGCTGGGGTTAACAAATTATGAGGGGATTAGGATATGGGAATAGGGAGAAGGATTAGGGTTAAGAATGTGGGAGAGTGGAATTAGGATAAGGGAGCAGGACTAGGGTAAATAATAATCAGTGGTTAAGGTTTGTTAATAGGAAGAGGAATTAACCCCTTCCCGACGCAGGAAAATTTTCATCATTTACTAAAGTTAACTCCAGTAAGTAGCGATCGCGGGGTTAATGCTCCTCCGGTCTGCCTCGGGAGCCCACAGATGCTATGGGGAAGAAACAGGCAACAGAACAGGGGAGACAGACCCACAGGAGCCTTCTTCATTGGGGGACCCTCCCAACCCCAACGGTGGTACGGCAATACCACATGTGGCCCTCACAGGCCTACTTACTACAGGGGCCCTGGCCCTGCCGTCCACTTGGAGACCTGGAAGGCCGTGGGGCAGCCACCCGACACACTGGGGGACCCTCCCAACCCCAACGGTGGTACGGCAATACCACATGTGGCCCTCACAGGCCTACTTACTACAGGGGCCCTGGCCCTGCCGTCCACTTGGAGACCTGGAAGGCCGTGGGGCAGCCACCCGACGTCAGGAAGGTGCCGTCCTCCGGCCCGCGATCCACCACCAGAGGCCGAGGCGGGCTGAGCTGGGAATGGTGGCTGTGATGCTGGAGCCCGCCTGGTAGGCCGCGCCACATGCGCGGCAGTAGTAGGCCGCACATCCCTCCTTGAAGCAGAAGGTGATGCCTCGGGCCAGGGCTCCTACTCCTCAACCGGGTCTGAGGGGTAGTGTCAGGTGAGAGCCTAGCCAGCAGGCGAGAATGCCAGCATGTGCTAGTGTGGCCCCCAGGGGATGAGGCCGCAGGGGGGCCCACACCAGCAGCCATACCTGGATTAAGGTGAGCAAATTGCTCACGTCGTTGCCGGCCACGTCCAGCGCTGCAGCAGCTCTAAGGGAAGCCATAATCGCATCATCATCCATCCCTCAAGCTGGTAAAACCGACAGGCCCAGGACAAACAGGAGCAGGAGGACAGGAAGCGGTTTGCTGGCCCGAATCACAAGTGGCACCGAGGTAAGACAACCCCCCACTAACTCACACAACACATAATCCCACCTACACATTCATACACAACCATTCACAGGCATCTACCCCCACACTCATAGATGTGCCCTTGTCCGCTTAGCTGCGCTATCTCCCCAGG
Source organism: Pelobates cultripes (assembly GCA_933207985.1). Classification (NCBI taxonomy): domain Eukaryota; kingdom Metazoa; phylum Chordata; class Amphibia; order Anura; family Pelobatidae; genus Pelobates; species Pelobates cultripes. Next base: position 156,543,561 of record OW240912.1, read on the forward strand.
GCCTTGTCCTTCTCTCTGTGAATCTCTGACATAGAAATTGTATAGCAGTCCTGTGCTAATCATTTTCAACAGGTGTGCTGTATGTAAACTGTGTAGTGGAGCACTGGCCCTCCATTCACTCCAAATGCACCACCCCAGAAACTCATATTAAATTGCAAAATAGCTCTGACTAAAACAGACAGACCTTCCTCCTGGGGCTATTAATTTACATATTCCAATACTTTTGGAGAAATATACACTCCATCCATAACAGTTCCTTGCACTCTGTCACACACACCTAAACACTGCTTATGCTGTGACAGTATCACCTTAACACTGCTTACACTGTGACAGTATCACATAAACATTGCTTATACTGTAACTGTACCACCTACACACTGCTTATACTGCTTAACACTGCTTATGTGACTGTATCACCTACACACTGCTTATACTGTGAGTGTATCACCTACACACTCCTTACACTGTGACTGTATCTCCTAAACACTGCTTACACTGTGACTGTATCTCCTAAACACTGCTTACACTGTGCCTGTACCACCTAAACACTGCTTATACTGTTACCGTATCACATAAACACTGTGTGGCGGACTACCAGTATATCGCTGTCACAGATTCCCTTTTCACAAAATAAAACTGCTCCAATAATCCTGAAGTAAAATATTGCCAGTATCGCATATTCCCCCACACATGAGCCGAAGTTTAATGCTGGGAGTAGAACTGTTTAATGGAAGTACAGTCACAGAATTTATACATGTCACAAACTCTACCCCTGTGTCTGAGAGAGAATTGAGTCACGAACTGTACAAACTCAATTATCTCCAGGTACAGAAAAACATAACATTTTTCAAACACTCCAAAAGTACCCCCAAATACATGGAAACAAAAGTCACATCCCCGGTGAAGGGTTAAACCCAACACATTGTCTGTATCCAAGCTGACTTTATTTTCGTCACCGACATATACTAATGAACTCTTAAATTATCTCATTTCCTCTAACCATTGTAGTCCACATTTGGCTCAAACGCCCAGAATTGTTTTGCGATTTTCCTGTGTGATTTTCCATTAAGCAAATATAACTTAGTGCTAAAATTTTATTTTTAAAGGGGAAACATCTGTTGTAGTTTCCCTTCTTAGTTTCTTTTTTATTTGAGTGGACATTGTCTCTGTGCACTATATAAGAAATGCAAAGCATGGCATTAAATTGAGCAACTTTGTGTGTGTCGTATGCTTTCAAAGTTCTCCCTCAATATTGAAGACAGAGAAGTGAATATTCCAAGTGGCGGACAGCAGACGCTGAGATAGAGGAGAAAAACACTTCCAAGGGAGAAGGATCAATTAACCCTTTCAGCTGGTGTGAGAAGTGGGATGGAACCGGAGCACTAATGGGTAAGTGTCTGGTATCTATTTGATGCTGGTCCCTATGCCCCTGGTCTCCACATTGTTGCATCCTTAGGAAGAAAGGGTTGTGAAGTGTTTTTCTGTAGGGGTCTGCGGTAGACTCATGAATAAAAAATATATATATATATATATATATAAAGGTCTGCGGTAGACCATATGAGAATAGAAATGTATATATGCATGTGGTAGGCTAGATATGTGGTGGACCATATGGGAAAATTTATTTAAACCTAGGTTGTTTATCAGGTCCTCCTCCGCCTTTTGGATTTTTGCTCTCTGCATGTCTTGTATGTCTTGCATGTTTTATTGTATTGTAAAGTAATATTTGTTTTGTAACTGTCTTGGTAAGTGACAGGTTTCTTGTCCTTGAGCCACGGTGTGGACATGGGAAATTCCAAATCTGTTTCCTACCCTCAACCACACCCTGGGGAGTCATGTTTAAATTATGTTACCAGAGTAGGAGCCTCAGGAGGATTTTTAACTATCCTATTTGCCACTATTTTAGCAGGATGGACAGAGCCTATGAGATCCTCTGACCCATTCCCCCATTGTGGAGCAAACAATCACTTCCACATGAATATGGTTAAGGGATTATGTTTAGGGGATAAAAGGGCATTGCCCTGGTATGGTCCGGACCCCAATTGGGACAACATAAGAGCAATGAGATAAAGGATAAAGGCTGAAAAGTAAAAACTGTTCCCCGAGAGACACCTTTGCTGCCCCCGTATACCCCCATATATTTCTCTTTGCCTATAGGCCCTGAAGATGAGGAGGATGAGGAAGTTTTGTAAGCAGCTATTAATACTGGCATAAGGCTGAAGAAGAAGATAGTTCTGAAGAGGAAGATGAAGAACAGGCATCAGGGCAAGCCTCAGGAACCAGTCGTAGTACTCATTCTTTGCTTAAAGCTCCCCCTATTAAAATTACTGTCACTAACACACCAGGCATGACATTAAAAAGTGGTAAACAAATCAAAACTACCTCTATAAAGACTGGTAACACAGATGAGACAATAGGTCTTTCCCTAACAGGTCCCTCTGCCTTCCCATTTTTAACAGTAGGAGACCAACTAATAATGAAACCCTTGAATCCTATTGTTCTAAAGGACATCATTCAAGGTGCACCCAACCCACGTTCTAACACTGCTACATGTTTAATGTATTTGAAAAGAATATGTCAAGGGCAAAACATGACGCAGATAGATGTAGCGGAACGCCAATATAAAATCCACGAATTCCGCTGGTCCAGAAACGAATCCACAGTCAAGCGCTGAAAACACCAAGGCAATATCCCCAACCTCCCAATAACCGGACGAGACACAGTTTTGGGAGTCAACCGACAATCCTTTAATCGGCACGACAATTTATACAAGTCCCCATGCAAGGGGTTTCCTGAGTCCTTTCCCAGGGGCACTCCCAGAGGGGACTACATGGGGGACTTACAGTATGACATATTTCTCCCATCAGGCACTGCTGCACGAGAGGGATCATCCTCCCAGAATGCACCGTAAAGGGGATTATCCCCTCGTGCAGCAGAACTGGCAATTCATATAAAAATGCATAACTTTTAAAATATACGGTGGATTTACACGAATGGACGTTCGGTAGTTAGCTGGGGTCTGGGCGCATCATTCGTGAGATTGCCGCTCAGATCCCAGCCAAAATAACCGAACGCCGCACAGAAAACACATTTCTTTCAAAACCTACAAAAAGGACCGATTGCTTTTCGTGAACCTGGTCCTGAAACTCCCGAACGTCTGGGAGGCTCAGCGGTGTTCGTGCCGTCGAATAACCATTGGTAATGGTATGCGTTCGACGACACGGACCCGCTGACGAACGAGGGATCCAAGATGGCCGACCGCCGCATGGTCGGTAGTCGAACGACGGCCACCCAGGAGAGCCTCTAATAACCGATTGCAACAATGTTGCAATCGGTTAACTAGCGCCACACGCCTCTAAGTGTGTGGGCTATTTGAGGGTATCGCGTTCGGTTCACGAACGGCTTTCTAAAGTGCCGTTCGTGAAACGAAGGAAAATCCCCATACAAAACCGCCATTTGCATTCGGCGGAAACAGCAGTACAGGTAACACAGAGAATACATTAACATATACATCAGTATAAAGCGCATATCTCGCCCGACCTATTGGCAACCCTTAAAGGCCCAGTCTCTAGTTATTGTCCAAGTGGCTAGGTTTGCCACAATGCTCCCCCAGAACCAAGCCGGCATACACAGTCTGATCCCAACGGATCGGCTTGGGGATGTCCGGAGGAGTGCTCACAGATCATTTCTCAAGGTCTGTTTGTCGGGACAACCCGTCGGCATTACCGTTTTGTTTCCCTGGGCGGTAGTGAATTGTAAAGTCAAAGGGCTGCAGCGCTAAACTCCAGCGCAGCAGCCTGGCATTGTCTCCAGCCACACGGTTTAGCCACACCAACGGGTTGTGATCTGTGAGCAAAGAAAAGGGTTGCCCATAGAGATATGGCTGTAACTTTTTCAGGGCCCACACCACGGCCAGGCATTCTTTTTCTATGGCGGCGTAGCTCACCTCTCGGGGTAACAATTTCCGACTCAAGTACGCTACGGGGTGTTCTCCGCCATCGGCTCCGACCTGGCTCAGTACTGCTCCCAATCCAAACATTGAGGCGTCTGTGTGAACAAGAAAACGTTTAGTTGGATCGGGAGCTGCCAGTACAGGGGCATTGGTCAGAGCCGTCTTCAGCTGATTGAATGCCTGTTCACACTCTGGGGCCCAGACGACCTGCCGGGGCAGGTTTTTCTTCGTCAGATCTGTCAGGGGTTTGGCCAGGGCACTGTAGTTGGGTACAAATTTTCTGTAGTACCCTGCGGTACCTAAGAAAGCCAGGACTTGGGTTTTGGTCCTAGGAGTAGGCCACTGGGCTACAGCTTCAATCTTTGCGGGCTCAGGCTTCTGCTGCCCGCTACCCACCCGGTGTCCTAAGTACTGGACCTCTGCCATCCCTATGTGGCATTTGCTGGGCTTCAAGGTAAGCCCTGCCTCCTGAATCCTATCTATTACGGCCCCTATGTGTTGTAGGTGCTCCGACCAGGTCGGACTATATATGGCAATATCGTCCAGATATGCACACGCATAGTCCTGGAACCCGTCCAGTAGCCGATCCACCATCCGCTGGAAGGTCGCGGGGGCGTTCTTCATCCCGAATGGCATGACTCGAAATTGGTACAAGCCAAACGGGGTGACAAACGCCGACTTAGGGATGGCGTCCTCGGCTAGTGGAATTTGCCAGTATCCCTTACACAAATCTATGGTAGTGAGATACTGACCCCTGGCCATTTTATCAAGCAGTTCGTCTATCCGAGGCATCGGGTAGGCGTCCGACACAGTTTTGTCGTTCAACCTCCGGTAGTCCACGCAGAACCGGGTGGTACCATCTTTCTTGGGAACCAGGACTACCGGCGATGCCCAGGGGCTATCGGAGTGCTCAATAACCCCCAACTGCAACATCTCGTCAATTTCTTTCCTCATATGTTCCCGCACGGATTCGGGAATCCGATAGGGAGTCTGTCGCATGGGAAGCTGTCCCGGGGTTTCTACTCGGTGGGTGGCTAGTGGAGTGTACCCAGGTAGGTTAGAAAAGGCGGCGCCCTTGGCTGCTATCAGTTCTTGTACCTGGATACGCTCTTGAGGACTTAGCCGCTCCCCCAGTTGAACCCCCTGGGAGGGTTCCTTCTGCTCCTCCTGCTCTAACAGATCTGGAAGGGGCAGGTTCTCCTGATCTTCGGAGGCGGGCGTGCAAATAGCTGCCACGTCCTCCGTCCGCTCGTGGTAGGGTTTGAGCATGTTCACATGGAGCATGCGTCTCTTCCCTACTCCGGAGCATGGGCCGATCACATAGGTGGTATCGCATCTCTGCTCTACCACCTGGTATGGGCCCTGCCAGACGGCCTGTAGTTTATCGGTGCGGACCGGTTTAAGGATTAGCACCTTCTGTCCCACTTGAAAACTACGGTCTCTGGCCCCCTTGTCATACCAACGACGCTGGCGTTGTTGGGCGGCCTGGAGGTTGGTGCGCACTGCCTGGGTCAATTCCTCCAGGCGATCCCGGAACGCCAGCACGTAGGGTACAATTGGGGTCCCATCTGCGCTACTCTCCCCCTCCCAATGCTCTCTAATGAGATCCAACAGCCCCCGGACCCTTCTCCCAAACAATAGCTCAAATGGGGAGAAACCTGTGGACTCTTGGGGTACCTCTCTGTATGCAAACAACAGATGGGGAAGGAATCGTTCCCAGTCCTTATGGGTCTCTCCGAATGTCCGGAGCATCTGTTTTAGGGTACCATTGAATCTCTCACATAACCCATTGGATTGCGGGTGGTAGGCGGAGTTAATGATCGGCTTAATGCCACATATCCTCCATAATTGCTGAGTAACCTCAGCCGTGAATTGCGTCCCCCTATCGGAGACCATTTCCTGTGGGAACCCGACTCGGGAGAATATTTTCATCAAGGCTTCAGCTACGGTCTCGGCGTGTATATTAGTTAGGGCAATCGCCTCGGGGTACCGGGTGGCGTAATCCACCACGGTCAGGATATACCGTTTCCCAGAAGGGCTGGGTTTTGGTAGTGGCCCTACTATATCCACTGCCACACGGCTGAATGGTTCCTCAATGATAGGTAGGGGACACAGTTTTGCCTTGTGGCGGTCCCCCCTCTTGCCTACCCTCTGGCACACATCACAGGAGGTACAGTATTGCCTCACGTCTTTAGAAATCCCGGGCCAAAAGAATGCGTGCGTTAAGCGATACCGGGTCCGGGTCATCCCTAGATGGCCGGACAGAGGGATATCATGGGCGATTCTTAGTAACTCCTGCCTATACTTCTGGGGCACTACTAACTGCTTAGTTTGGAGCGTCACAGAGTTGCCTATCGCCCTTTCCGCCACCCGGTATAGTAACTTCTTCTCCCACCTGTACTGTTCTCCCTCCCGCCCCACCTGGTCCGTATCTACCCTATCCCGGTATACCTGCAGTGTGGGGTCGGTCTGTACCTCTACTTCGAACGTGGACGGGGTGTCCCAAGTCATGCCTGTCAAGGGGGGGTCATGATTTCTTACCTGAGCCTCAGAGTGTGCGGGGAATGCCGTGGTGCGAGCCTGTTGCCGGGTGGTTACCGGATGCGCCTCTTGTGACGGGGCCTGGGGTAGAAAAGCAGAAGTCATCTGGCCCAAGTCATTCCCCAAAACAACATCGGCCGGTAGCTTTTTCATTATGGCCACTTCCACAACCCCCTCCCCAGCACCCCAATTCAAATGCACCTTGGCCGTGGGTAACCGGTACATGGCTCCCCCTGCTACCCGAACTGCCACTGATCCGCCAGTGTGGGCCGTATCCGGAATTAGATGGGGGGCCACTAAGGTTAAGGTGGCTCCCGAGTCCCGCAGCCCCTGCACTTCTTTCCCTCCCACAAATACAACTTGGCGGTGATGCTGCCGGTTGTCCGTGGCTTGCACAGACATTACCTCGTACAGAACCCCCAATGGTTCCTCGGTTGGTACACTTGTCAGCTCCAAATGGTCAGGTTCTGCGTGGTAGAAATGGGCCGCCGCCCTGGGGGCGGAATTCTGCCGTACCTGGTTCCACGCCTGCCTGCTACGATTCTGGGTGCACTCCCGAGACATATGCCCCCACTGCCGGCAGGTATGGCATTGTATGTTGGCCCTGCCATTGTAGCGGGCTGGCGGTGGGGGGTTTCCTGGTGGTGGCCTGAAGGGGGTAGAGTTGGCGGGTGTGGAGCTGGCTGGGTGCTGTTGTATTGGCGGTCTCAGGGGACCCCTGTTGGTGAGCCCATGGTGTCTCCGGGCGTCAAAGTGTTCGTCTGCCAATCGGGCGGCTGCTGTGAGGTTGAGAGGTTTTCTGTCCCTTACCCACTCCTGTGCCTCTGGTGACAGACCGTTGAAGAATTGCTCCAGCAAGATGAGTTGGCGCAGTTCCTCCATGGTGGTGGCTTGACTTGCCTGAATCCACCCTTGTGAAGCTTGGTCCAGCTTATGCGCCCATTCTGCGTGGGAATCTCTGTCGGATTTTTTCAATCCCCGAAATTTCCGTCGGTATGCCTCTGGGGTTATGGCATATCTTTCTAGGATTGCTCTTTTTACTTTAAGGTAGTCTTTGCTGTCCTCTCTGGGCACAGCGCGGTAAGCCTCTGCTGCTCGCCCTGCCAACTTGCCTGCCAGTAAGGGTACCCACATGGTCGGTTCCAGGTCGTGCAGGTCGCATAGCCTCTCGAAATCCTGCAGATATCCGTCTATCTCATCCTTCTCCTCGCAGAATGTTTTAAATGCCTGGTACGGTATTTTCTGCTTTGTTGGAGGGCAAAATGAGTTGACGATGGATTCCGCCCTGGATGGTGACCTCTGGGGTTGCTGTGCCATAATGTAGTCCTGGACGTCGGCCATTAGCACGGTTAAAATGTCCAGGGTTACTGGCTGTGGTACAAATTCCAGCCGGGTTCTCAGTTCCCTCTGGTATGGTGTTTCCTCTCTGGCAGGTGGGGGTGGACTGCTGTGTGCCTGGTCGCCCTCCATTAGCTCTGCAATCAGTACTGCCTTCGATTTGTTGCTAGCGCTTCTCCCTCTAGCCTCCAGCAGTTCCTTTAGCGTCTGTCTCTTTAACGCCGTGTAATCAGTCCCCATTCACTGATCGCTTTCGTCTGCTTGTTTCATACGAATTGCCTTTCCGTTCGGTAGTTCCTTTCATTCGAATGCGCTGTATTCGGCTGTAGAGTTGGATCCCGTCGCTTGCCACCAATTGTAGCGGAACGCCAATATAAAATCCACGAATTCCGCTGGTCCAGAAACGAATCCACAGTCAAGCGCTGAAAACACCAAGGCAATATCCCCAACCTCCCAATAACCGGACGAGACACAGTTTTGGGAGTCAACTGACAATCCTTTAATCGGCACGACAATTTATACAAGTCCCCATGCAAGGGGTTTCCTGAGTCCTTTCCCAGGGGCACTCCCAGAGGGGACTACATGGGGGACTTACAGTATGACATATTTCTCCCATCAGGCACTGCTGCACGAGAGGGATCATCCTCCCAGAATGCACCGTAAAGGGGATTATCCCCTCGTGCAGCAGAACTGGCAATTCATATAAAAATGCATAACTTTTAAAATATACGGTGGATTTACACGAATGGACGTTCGGTAGTTAGCTGGGGTCTGGGCGCATCATTCGTGAGATTGCCGCTCAGATCCCAGCCAAAATAACCGAACGCCGCACAGAAAACACATTTCTTTCAAAACCTACAAAAAGGACCGATTGCTTTTCGTGAACCTGGTCCTGAAACTCCCGAACGTCTGGGAGGCTCAGCGGTGTTCGTGCCGTCGAATAACCATTGGTAATGGTATGCGTTCGACGACACGGACCCGCTGACGAACGAGGGATCCAAGATGGCCGACCGCCGCATGGTCGGTAGTCGAACGACGGCCACCCAGGAGAGCCTCTAATAACCGATTGCAACAATGTTGCAATCGGTTAACTAGCGCCACACGCCTCTAAGTGTGTGGGCTATTTGAGGGTATCACGTTCGGTTCACGAACGGCTTTCTAAAGTGCCGTTCGTGAAACGAAGGAAAATCCCCATACAAAACCGCCATTTGCATTCGGCGGAAACAGCAGTACAGGTAACACAGAGAATACATTAACATATACATCAGTATAAAGCGCATATCTCGCCCGACCTATTGGCAACCCTTAAAGGCCCAGTCTCTAGTTATTGTCCAAGTGGCTAGGTTTGCCACAATAGATATAAAATTAATTATTGATGGTATATTGGGTTATGATTCAGATTCAGGATGGGATTGGTCTAAAGTTCCCTCTGTGTCTACATTGTACTCTAGCATTACCATAGGTGGTGAGGAGCCCTATGTATTGTCCACACAAGAGGGGCAAGATAAAATGTGAGAAGAGATAACAGCAGAGATGTCTAGGCTATGGAATGATAAAACAGTCTATGTCAACGGCTTTGTAAACAAGGTCAGAAAGAAAGTGTGTCAGAGTTTGTCAAGAGATTTTACAAATGTTGGAAAGAGGATGCTGGTTTGAAATCAGGTGAGGATATGGAACCATTAAAAATTCAAACTTGTTTGGGAAACATGTTGCCACCATATCCTCTGCTTGTCAAACAATTGATTTCAGAATGGCCAGGATTGTCTAGTAAGGCTTTCTTTGTTAAAATTGTGGGAAAAGACAATGCAGGATGTTTTGATATAAAGAAAGAAGGTGTACTATAATCAAGGATTGCAACATTGCAACCCCTCTCAGGCTAGAAATAGAGGTTGGGACGGAGAACATAGGATGTACCAGAGAGGAGGGCAAAGAGGCAGAGGAAAAGGCAGGGGATTTGGGGCCCAATGAGGAGGACAAAGGTATCAGAGAGGAGGGGGGCAACCAGGAGGCCCTGGAGGTTTGGACAGGTTACATTGTTTCAATTGTGGCCAAAGTGGGCATTGGAGAAATGAGTGCCCAAACCCCCCTCGAAACCACCAGTATGGTAACCAGAATGCTACATTACTTGCTCCCCAGATTACCACCGCCATCAACCCAACATCTCACACACCGCTGACACCTCCACACCCCACTCATCATATCCCATGGCCACAATAGGGCTGCCCTGACGGTGACACTACAGCTTTTCCTCTATTATCTCCTACTAGTAACGATCAGCCATTTTGTGTCCTGGTAATTGATGGTGTGTCACTGCCATTCTTGGTGGATACTGGAGCTACTTGTTCCAGTTTGTGCGAGACTTACTATCAAGGGAAAAGGGAAAGGTCTACCTTCAGTGGGTCTCAATGGAGTGTCTATCACCACATTTATTACACCACCTTTGTTGGTTTTCTGTCCTTTGAATGGTATTTCAACTGTTTTTTCTTTTCGATTAATACTTGGCTGTCCTGTAAATCTGTTAGGAAGAGACCTCCTTGGTATTATGGGCGCTACTACAGCTTGTCTGTACTCCAGCTGGTGGTATTGATCTTTCTATGTGGTCATCTACTCCAGATTTGTCTAGCATTCCTTCCACTGTGTGGGCACCCTCCAATGTGGATGTAGGTTTTGTTAATTGTACCCCTTACAGAGCTAAGCTTAAACCTGGTGTCACACCCATGGATCTTAAACAATACCCATTGTCAGATCAAAAGAAGGATGGTATTCATCCTATGATTCAATCATTCCTACAACAGGGCATATTGAGACCAGTAGTCTCACCATATAACAGTCCTATCAATCCCGTACCAAAGAATGATGGTTATAGGTTGGTACAGGATTTTCAAGCCTTAAATGGCTTAATTGTACCTATTGCCCCTATTGTACCGGATGTAACTACTCTTATAACAGCCATTCCACATGATGCCACCTGCTTTACTGTTATTTCTCAGTAATGCATTTTTTTCTATAGCTATAGATCAAGAGACACAACTACTTATGGCTTTTACTTTTGAAGGCTAATAGTATACGTGGACACGCCTACCCCAGGCTATGTGGATTCACCAGCTGTTTATTCTCTGGTGCTCCAACAAACTCTAAAAGCATGGACCCCCGGCCATGGTTCAGTCCTCCTTCAGTATGTCGATGACTTACTGTTGTGTAGTCCTAGCTGGGAGGTGGGCATTGCAGATTCACTTAGTTTGCTCCTACATCTTGCTGCATAAGGTCATAAGGTTGCAAAGCACAAAATGCAGCTCTGCAAAGAAAGGGTCGATTATTTGGGGTTTGTTCTGGCTGCAGGCACCACACAATTAAGCCCTAAACACATTGAAGCTATTCAGAGAATCCCTAAGCCGGTTACAGGAAAGGAGTTGCTCACCTTTCTCGGTATGATTAATTATTGCAGCCAGTGGATTCCTGAGTGCTCCTATCATGACTATTTTGAGGCAAGCGGCCAAAGGCGATAGCCCGGATACTGTCTGTTGGTCCCCAGACATGACTGCATCTTACATTGCCCTCAATGTTGCTATTGTCCAAGCCCCAGCACTAGGACTACTAGATTATTGTAAACCTTTTCATTTGTATTCGAGTGACAATTGTAAAACCATGGCCGCTGTCTGTGCACAAAAGCATGAAGGTGGTATGCGTCCCATAGCATTCTTTTCCAAAGTAGTTCCGGTGCCGGTACAGGGGATGCCAGCATGTCTCAGAGCGCTGGCAGCATGCACCATGGCTGTTGAGGGAGCTGCTACGATGGTATCACACTGGGCCCTCCCACCATCCTGCATACTACCCACCAGGTCACTCAGCTAATAAAAAAACCTAACTACCCAACATGACAGCCCAGCGCCTTAGCGGTTATGAGATTATTCTTCTAAACACCCAGAATCTCTCCATAGTTTATAGCCCTCTTACCTCAGGCCCCCTGGCTATCTTACATGCTATTCACCTCTGGCTCCACGGACTCTCCTCTTCCCACAGAACCACATGATTGTATCACTCAAATCCACATCACAACATCCCCCAGACCTGACCTCTCCTCCACTCCACTGGATCTGATGTTTCCACTGTTTTTGTTGACGGTTCCTGTTCCCGCCCTAGCGATGGAGAATATCTTACAACCTATGCTGTAGTTCAGCTACCTGATGTTATCCTTGAATCCTCAACTATCCCTCACCAATCAACCCAAGATGCGGAATTAATAGCTCTAACTCGTGCCTGTCAGTTGTTTAAGGGTAAACGTGTCGGTGCTAATGGGAAAGCAATTTCTCATACCTCCCTCATTACTTCTCTTTTGGATCCTATTCAGCTCCCTTTAGAAGTGGCTATCATTCATTGCAGAGCACATACACAGGGACAAGACAAAGTATCTAAAGGAAATGCACTAGCTGACAGGGCAGCAAAGGAAGCAGCTCAGAGCACCACATATTACAAAATGGTCTTCCCTACTCTCCTTAACCCATCCCGTTGCTCCTCAGAGAAGTTATTCTCTCATTTACAAGATTTTGCTACCGAACAAGATATTGCCTTTTGGCTTTCACAAGCTTTAGAGAAAGATCCATTTGATCTTTACTCTAAAGAGGGGAAGATAGATATACCTGAGGCAAGTTCCCCCCATATTTATCATCCAAGCACACAGACCCAGACATAGGAGTATAACTAACACCATACTTTTTTTTATGGATTCTTTTTACATCCTCAATTTAAAAGATCATGTACGGAAATTTATACAACTGTGTGAACCATGTGTGAGGGCCAATCCTAACATCCCTGGGAAACCATCCCATGATCATTTTCCCCCCACCCACGGCACCCTTCACACACCTGCAGATTGACTTCACCCATATACCTAAGACAGGTCATGAACAACAATATCTTTTGGTAATAGTAGATCAGTTTAGTCGGTGGCCTGGAGCTTTTGTCACCAATAAAGAAGATGCGAAAACTGTGGTGAAAATACTCGCTACAGAAATAATACCCAGGTGTGGTTGTCCCTTACAGATTAATTCTGATAATGGACCGGCTTTTGCTAGTAAAGTCACTCAAGAACTTGTTAAATGGCTACAGCTGACATGGAAGTTTCATATACCCTATCACCCTCAGAGCTCAGGGGTAGTTGAAAGGATGAATAGGACTATCAAAGAGAAACTCATGAAGGCAACCACAGGGATATGGGTTAATTGGCAAAGGTATCTTCCAGCTATTTTAGCTGAGATACGAATGACCCCCCCCATAAGGTTACCAAATTATTTCCTTTTGAGATCCTAATGGGTAGACCATTTCCTACACTGTGGGCCAGGCAACCATTAGTCATTATACCTGGTGATTTAGAGCTAATCCAGGAACATTATGTTAAGGAATTGTTAATAAAGTTGAATGGTATATATGGCAATGTTTCTTCGCAGTTCCCTTTACCTTCACAGGAACCTAACCATCCCTATCAACCTGGAGACTCGGTGTGTATCTGGCAGTTGAATAGGACAAAGAAAGAAGGCTTCCCATTCAGTCCCCCAACCACTGTCATCGCTGCGACCTGCACTGCAGTCCTAACCGACTCCCAAGATCTGTGGATTTATGCATCCCGAGTAAAACCGTGTCCAAAGAGGGGAGCCAAGACCTGACTGGAGCGTCCAGAACCAGTTGTACCTGAACCATCTGCTGTTCTTCTGTGTGACATACCATGGCTCAAATAAGGAGAAAAAGACAAAGTGGCTACCTCATAGAAAGCAAAATCATGATTATGGCAGTCATCACCTTTATCTTTGTATTGCCTATTACTATCTATCTGAATTGCCATTATGAATACGAGAACTTAGGCAATCTGAAACCAGTGAAACATAATGGATCTCTTCAGGAGACCAAAGAAACAATGGACAATTCTTCATTATCCTCCGGAGCCCAATTAGGCCTTACTTTTTCATCTAGTATAAGATTCCCCAGATACTGAATGCTCATCTGAAGATCCACACAAGTATCAAATTGAACTGAACAGTAAGGGGAAGGCTGTGGCCACTTGGGTAATATATATACCGGGCACATATACCAGAAAACCATATACACAACAGTTTGAGATGTCTACAGGAGGGAATTGTGCCACGGAAATAACCAGTAATGCTAATGATAGGTCTTCGTATTCATATCTGTCCCAGTCATTGGAACATACTTTCCCAATAGATACAGGAGACCTCACATCACTAAAAAGGAAGATTAGGAATAATACACATAAAAAAAACATGAGAATGTACATGCTGAAGTTCCCAGTGCAGTTCTCAACAATTCCCATGCACCCACTAGCCAGCGTAACAACACAGTTCTGCTTAGTGGGCCTGAAGGCACTATCCTGATTTTTAGTACTAAAGGTCCTGAACCATGGATATTTTATTGTGACCTCGTTCCTACAACTGCAAAGGATCTAGTTTTTACTACCCCTGGTGATTTCTTCCCAGGAGATGCCCCTACTTCCCGGGGATACTTACAAACTACTTTTGCTACTGACAACCCAGTACAGTCTTTGTCACTACACCCTACTACCGGTTATAGGCCGGTAGTAGGGTGTAGTGATAAAGTGACCAACCACTATACCTTCTTATACACCTCATCCTAAGGTAAAAAGGTCTTTACCCCCAATACCTTAAAAAATGACTGGCAGTGAATGACTCTGCATAGTTCTTTTTTGATTGCCGTGATCTTTGCTGCCTGCAATCGTAGTGTGCTGGACTTGGAGTCTATCTCGAAGCCTAAAAACTACACCGTCTGAGCTGGAGATATCTCCGACTTCAGGAAGTTCACCACGAAACCTAGTGACGTCAAGAAGTCTTCGGTAAAGTGTGTGTGTTGAGTCAGTCTGGACTTGTTGGAGCAAAACAGAAGCAGATCGTCCAGGTAGATAATGCAACGAATTCCTCGTGCTCGTAGATGTGCGACTACTGGCTTCAGTAATTTGGTGAAGCACCACGGGGCCGAGCTGAGGCCGAAGGGGAGGCACATGAATTGCCAGGGGAGGCCTCGCCACTGGAATCTGAGGAATCGACGGCAGGCAATGTGGACGGGCACTGACAGGTACGCGTCCTTGAGGTCCAGTCTTGTGAACCAGTCTCCGTCTTGGAGGAGGTCCCTCAGAAGATGTATGCCTTCCATCTTGAAGTGCCTGTATATAACATAAGCGTTGAGCCTCCTTAAATTTATGACTGGTCAGAATTCCCCGGTCGTGAGCGGGTTATATCGCCCATTTCGACTGGAGCTCCCGCAACTCGTTCTCGATGAGCTGGCTGTCTTCCGCGGAGCAGTTCAAAGGGGATGGAGTTGGACCTTGGTTCGGAAGGTCAACGAAGTCTATGACGTAGCCGTGTACCGTCTGAAGGATCCATGCGTCTGTCGAGATGGCTGTCCAGTTCTGAAAATAAAGAGCAATACGACCTGCCGTTCGTGAGAAAAGGGGTACGTGAGTCACATATTGTCTTGCCTGCGGGGGTGAAGCGTGCTCTGCCACGGGCACATGATCCATGACCACTGTCGGCTCCTCTTGTGTAGGAGAAGGGCTGCCTGTAGCCCACTTCTGGGTAAAACGGTTAAGGTCTCTGTGAGTGGGGGCCTGAAGACCCGAAGCGGCTGGCTGCACGGCCCCTGTAGCGGCCAGCCCGTCCAAAAACACCCCGATTGGGGTTGCTCTTGAACACCCATTTCATAGAGGTCTGAGCTTTATTAAGGGACGTGAACACATTCACGTATCTGTTCAGGTCCTTCAAAAAGGCGTCCCCGAACAGTTTGCCCTGTGCCAGTGGTCCTAATTCTTTGGTGCCCAATTCCACCAACTTTCCGTCTAAGCGGAGTAATGCTGCTTTCCTCCTCTCAGAGGAGAGGGCCAAGTTGGCGTTGCCAACAAAACAAAAACATTGTTACGTCCATTTTCTAACATCATGCGCTCATTCACGTACCATGTTGGTATCGAACTGGTCAGCTCGTGTGAGGGCGTCATCTGCCAAGTACATGATGCGGGAAAGGGGCCCGACGGAATCCAGCAACTTGTCCTGTACGCCATGGAATCCCTTCTCCACCCCTTTCCGGGGGTCGCGACCACCCCTAGACATAAAGGTGGTCATGACCTGGTCGAACTCCGGTGTCTGAGCCACATGGTCGGGTAACGAAGGGCGAGGGCATTCGGAGCGTAAGCGGTTGCTCACCGTCTTGTCCATTGGTTTGCGTAACCACAGGTGCATGAACTTTGCAAGGTGTTCAGGGGGTGCCCAGTCCCCTGAGCGCGGATGTCGGATGTTTTGTGGGTCAAAAAGACGTTGACCCGAGGGATCCAGGATGGTTTCATCTTCGACTAGTGTTTGTGCCGGATCGTCCGGTAGTTGTATGTTGTCCATGAAGGTGCCCTGCAGGAAGCCAGTATGTGAACTGTCCTCCGAGCCCCAGGCGTTCTCCTCTGGGGAATCGGAATCTACGGCCTGCCATGAGTCCAATATCGCCATGGGGGGTGAGTGTCTCCCCTCCTCGTCCGAGGAGTAGTGGCGTCTTGGGGAAGGGGCAGAAGGAACCGACTTACATCGTTTGACAGGGGTCTTACCTTTGTCGGGGTTGACGTTCCCCTTTTTGCCCTTCCAGTGGCGTTTAGAAGGCCGGGCATCAGCTTGTGTGTGTGATTCCGAAGCTTCAGAATCGTAGTCCTGGTGCTGGACCTTAGCGGGGTTTTTGTGTTGCTCGGCAGATGCAGTCAGAACCCTGGAGAGTGCCTTCTCCATCGAGGCCGCAATAGCCTCATTGATCATAGTTTGGAAATACGTAGTGTTCTGGGATGTATCCATCGTTGTTATAGTAACCACAAATAGTATACTTGGCACAGGGCACAGGTTGGGCTAGGGGTCAGTCTGTATTGTGATGGTACCAGCAGTACCAATCCAACCCCAGCAGGGTGTATAATAAATACGTGCAGTGGTACCAGCAGTACCAAAATACCCCAGCAGGGTGTAAAACAGGCTTGGATTATATGTGAAATAGTGAGTGGAGCAAAATAGAACTAAGAGGCAGCAAAAAGAGAAAATATATACAAACTCTTTAGATGTATGGTGATTCTTCCAATCAATGCTGATAATATATAAAAAAGAAAGGACACAATAATGGTGCAGATAGTTTACAAATCAATACAGATCTGCTTTATAAAATTCTCATAATAGATAAGAGTTAAAAGTCATCTCTGCAATAATTGGCTTAAGAGTCTCAAGAATGAAAAAATGACATGCAGGATAGAAATACATATATACAGAAAAATAAATTTAAAAAGTAATAAAAAAGAAAAGCAGAGGGTGCTTAGCCCCTTACTAGATTCGGTGTTGAGTATGACAGGCTTCTGCCTACTCACTATAACAGCTTTCAAAAGCAGGGTGGCAGGCACCACTGCTGGACGTTTTCCCGGTTCGGCTGGATGATTGAATATTTCTTTGTATAACAATCTCCAAAAGACCGCTCCGGACTCCGTGCGCTACAGGCTCCTCCCCCTGTGTGACGTCATCGTGT
This sequence comes from Pelobates cultripes, assembly GCA_933207985.1. Lineage (NCBI taxonomy): Eukaryota > Metazoa > Chordata > Amphibia > Anura > Pelobatidae > Pelobates > Pelobates cultripes. Next base: position 156,560,947 of record OW240912.1, read on the forward strand.
TTCACCGAACGGCTTCCTCAGGCTTAGATAATATGCACGTGGCACCAGCAGTACCTGTAACCCCAGCAGGGTATTATTGGGATTTTGTCACTGGGCCTTACCCAGGTATATAGAGGATGTATGTTTCACACCTCATAAGCAACACAAATATTAGGGGCCTCACCCCAAATGCACAGGGTTTTGAAACCCTATAGTGCCTTAAGATACAGACTATAGTCAACTGATCTGGTGACCCCTGCCTTATACACACTTGTGGAGGAGCTGTCTGGGAAGCTGTCTGAACGGAGCTCTGGGAGTCTATAAAATGGCGGCCGTGGATCTCGCGAGATGCGAGATCCAAGATGGCCGCCGCAGGCGCCGGGAGAAAAAACCCTGTGAGCGCCGGTCGGAATGTGCGCGGGTGAGAGACTGTGAGGTAGGGATGGTCGGTGGGGTTGAGCGTTACCCCTGTGGTGGAAGAGGTGAGCGATCCGCCGATGGGGCGGCGGATAGCTCAGGAAAAAAAATGCTGCAAAGAGCCGGCAACAGAAGGGAAACAATAAAGCCCCAGAGATAAGGGGAGATAGTGAATACAGGGACATGAGTTCCCGTGGGCAGCAATAAAGCAGAAAATATCAAGAAGCAAACAAAGGATACATGCAATCAAACATATATAAAAATAAATGTAATAATAATAAAGTTAAATAAATGTAAATAGCCAATTAAACAGTAATGGAAAGGAAGAGCTGAAACTCTGACCTGTCTGCTGATGGAGCAGTAAAGAAAGAGGGGGAGGAGCCTCATCACTGTGAATACTATACATCCTATTGCATTTTGATTGGTTATTGTTTTCACTTTTCTTTACTGCTATGTGGAGTTAGTAAAGAGAGTTATATGCAAAATAGGAAGCCTCCTGTCATGTGGTAAAATTATATGAAACGTTATGAAGTGATAGACATATAATAAAATATGGATACTGTATCTTTAAAAAATGTATCTAATAAAATTAAAGTTGGAATTATAAAGTGCAGGAAATATATATGGTGTTAGTATCTTAATCTCTGTAATAATACAGGATAAATGATAGGATCACCAAATAATATACTTTGAGGAATAAAGATAAAAACCACTAACAGTAGAAAAACAGTATGTGTATTTCTGCAACGCAATACAGACAGTGTATCGTGTAAAACCACTAGAAAAATGATGCAGAACTGGATAAATAAAAGTTTATTAAACATAAAATGCTAAAAATAGAAGTGAGGAACAGTTCACAGGAATATTACCAGAACAGTGAAGATCAATATTAGGAATAAACATGAAGAGCCCACTAGGATGGATGCAGATGCTGTTATGCAGACTAGCCCTCTGGGCGTCCCAGTGTGCGTTCCAGCACAGACCTCACTCTGTGTGTTGGAGATCTCCTGCTGGCTGTTAATCTGTGTCTGTATCCTGCTTGATTAGTCTGATTGGTTTTACGCATTTTGTGGGTGTAAGCCCCACTTCTTTAGAGACTGAGTATCATACAGTGTTCAAATGGTTGTTTTTATACACATTTGGCTAATTTCCAATGAAGCTTTTCATTACGTTATAATTGCAACTAATAAAATTGTAACATACATTTCATTACAGTAACAAAAAGATTTCATGTTTAGAAGCAATAGTGGATCTCAAAAATAATATTGGATTTAAAGATGTATGGAGTTTATACAAATAAGCATAAAATTCATGTTATGCTGCACATTAAAATATTATGATTACAAATGGTGTCACAGTTATACTATGTTACATTGCATGGAAATAAATTGCATCAATAAAATGAACAAATAAATGCAAAGTGAATAGATAAAAGGTGAATAGATAAAAGGTAAAATACAAGCACGTATATTAATATAGTACTTATTCTTAGACACTTTAGAAAATGCATAGCTGATCCACGGTGCTAGGGGTTAACATGGACATGTGGTTGTCTTATAATGATACAAGTGATAATAGTGTGGGACGTATTGCTATCAGGAGGTACTGTGATTCTGCTATAGAGAATTGTGGTGCATACTATAGTGAAAATGTGAGTGCTTATGTTCTAAAGAACTAGAGGTAATCGCATAAAAAGTTGGATGTTAGAATAGATAGGGTATGAGGGTTTGAGAGTGACAATAGTACAAATAGGTGAAGTGGGAAGAGTGGATGATCCTCATATAATATAATCTATAAAAAATCAGGTAGAAATGGATGAAAAGTCATAAAAATAAAGCTTCTAGACAAAGAATACATATCCTGTAAGATACATCGAAGAGGATGACGGAGATACAGTACATAATATAAGAGGTATGCAAACGATATACATGTAAATCACTTAGGTCTATTGGAACCAATATGGAGAATGGTAATCTAAAAATCTTATATATAGTAAAAATACATGTTTAAATTAAAATAAAGGTTAAAATTAAAAGGAGTTGGACGTAAAATGATTGAAATAGGAGATAGCTGAATGAAATGATTAAGAAAAAATAATTAAGAAAAAATAATAATTAAGAAGAAATAATAAAAATAAAGATGAAAATAAATAAAATAAAAAATAAAATAATAATGAATAAAATAAAAATAAGAATAAGAATCAAAAATAGAAATGGGTAAAAGGAAAATAAGGTAAGAATAAAAATGAATAAAAAGTCAATAAAAAAAGTCAAAAATGAAATAATGGAAAAATGAAAAAATTTACTAAAATAAAAATAAAGATACAAATAAAAATAATAAACTAAAACTAAAATAAAACTGGGACTAATCAATGGATGGTCTATAAAAATGAATTAAGTTCAAAGTCTACATTGAGTCCCATAGGGACCAGAGTCTCCATGTGAAATATCCATCTTGCTTCAGTTTGGTCCAAATTTCTTTCTATGTTACCTCCTCTCCAGTGTCCGTTTTCTTTTTTTATGGGTAAGAACTTGAGTCCCGTAGGGTCTCCACCATGAAATTTCTGGAAGTGCTTGGACAGGTTATGTGTCAGAAGTCCCTTTTTATAACTGCGAATGTGCTCCACAATCCTTATTTTTAAGGGTCTTTTTGTGCGTCCCATGTACTGTTTAGGACAGGGACATGTGATGAGGTAAATGACTCCTGGAGTGTTACAGTTCATATTGGTTTTGAGATCCAATTCTTCCATGTTGTGTGTGGATGAGAATCCTGTAATCACTGTTTCCAAGGAAGGATTATTTTTACAGGCTATGCACTTCTTACATCTTGTGAAACCATTGGTGGGTTCTCGATCATGAGCGATGTTAGAGGATTTGATAGTAGGAGCCAGCATGAGTTGAAGATTAGGAGCCTTGGTGAATATAATCTTGCGTTTGATGTCAACAAATTTAGAGAGAGTAGGGTCATTTCTGAGGATTCCCCAGTGTTTCCACAGGATTCTCTCTATGGTGTGGTATTGGTAATTGAATTTAGTAATGAACGTTGGTGCCGAATTGTATGGTTCTATGGTTTTGACTTTATTGCATATTGTATTTTCTTTTGGAATGTCCAGGGCTTTCTTCATGGCATCTTCTAAAAGTGGTGCAGGATATCCTTTATTTAAAAACCTTTGTTGCATTTCCTCCATTTGATCTTTGCATACATCAATTCTTGAGCAATTTCTTCTAATTCTCCTGAATTGGTTCTGTGGTATGTTTTTGAGCCATTTTGGTTTATGGTGACTGTTAAAAGGGATAAAACTGTTGCAGTCAACACTTTTTTTAAACGTTTTTGTGTGGAGTCTTCCTTCTTCAATGTAACTGTTAAGGTCTAAAAACTGAATGATTAAAAGTAAATTTGAGGTGATACGGATTGTTGTTGAGGTAGAGCATAAATTGTTCAAGTGATTCCAAGTCCCCTTTCCATATGAAGAAGCAGTTGTCTATGTACCTACTCCAAAGGGACAGATTTGCGCGGAATGGGCAGTGGTCCCATATGAATTCCTCTTCCCACTTACCCATGAATAAGTTTGCGTAGCTTGGTGCAAATCGTGTCCCCATGGCTGTACCCTCTATTTGTAAGTAGGATTGGTCATCACACCAAAAATAGTTGTGAGTGAGGATAAAAGCAATTTGATAATTTTTCAGTTCTGAATAGACGGCCAGGGAGTATTGTATTGCCTCGCATCTCTGGAGGTGCTTGATCACGTTGTAGAGTGAGGCAACATCCGCTGTCACTAAAATCATATCGTCTTCCCACTTAAAATTGGATAAAAGATTTAAAATCTGTGTGGAATCTCTCAGGTAGAACCATGTTCTGTAAGTAAACAATCAAAACAATCAACATATTCTGAAATATTAGCAGTAAGGGATCCATTTCCAGAAATAATAGGCCTCCCAGGAGGTTTGGTTAATTGTTTATGAATTTTGGGTAGGTGGTAAAACACTGGTATCCTTGGAAATGGTGTGTATAGGTATTTAAATTCCCTTTCATCAATAATTCTTTTCCATGGTCAAGTATTTCTTTAAGCCTTCCCTTGTATTAGGGGGTGGGGTCGTGATCGAGTTTAAGATAGGTACAGGTATCTCCCAATAGTCCAGTTCTCTTCTGTATAGTCTTTGGTGTTGAGGATAACCAGTCCACCTCCCTTATCTGCTGATTTGATGGTTTTATCTCCTAATTTCATGAGTTGTTTAAGTGAACTTCTCTCCCTTTTTGTTAGATTATCCTTATTGATCTTCTTTGTGATCTTTTGCCTAAAATCTTTTTCCACCATCTTCTCAAATACTCTAATTGAGTCAGTCTTTACGTGCTGTGAATAAAATGTTGAGGTGGGATACAATCCAGTGTGTACGTATTCTGTTCTGTATCATGATATACACTGTCTTTGTCCATAAAAAAGTTTTTGATGAATATCTTGCAAATGAATTTGTGTAGATCTATACATAAGTTGAAATTGGAGTGTTTGATGTGGGTGCAAATTGTAAGACTTTTTTTAGAAGGGATATTTCATCTGGATTAAGGATTCTATTGGATTGGTTAAAATGTTCACTTCTTCCTTTTCTGTTGTATGTGGTCTTCTTGTTGTTCTGTTTCTTCTTCTCTGTCTCTTATTGTTCTTTTCCTTCGTACATCTGGAGATCTGAAGTCTTCCATCGAGAAATGTTTGGGGGGTATCCTCCCCTGTTTCTCTAAAAAAAAAATTCTCCACTTGGGTGTTAGGAATAGGTTGATGTGTGCTTTCGATATTAGGAGCTGTCTTGATGGAGTCGATCCTCCTATGGTCTTGAACACTGTATGATACTCAGTCTCTGAAGAAGTGGGGCTTACACCCACAAAACGCGTAAGAGCAATCAGACTGATCAAGCAGGATACAGACACAAATTAACAGCCAGCAGAAGATCTCCAACACACGGAGCCTTTAACATCTCTGGACAGAGCCAGTTTTCAGTGTCCGCGGCTCAGAGTGAGGTCTGTGCTGGAACGCACACTGGGACGCACGGCGTCCTCACCGGCAGCCGGTATCCAGAGGGCTAGTCTGCATAACAGCATCTGCATCCATCCTAGCCGGCTCTTCAGGTTTATTCCTAATATTGATCTTCACTGTGCTGGTAATATTCCTGTGAACTGTTCCTGACTTCTGTTTTTAGCATTTTATGTTTAATAAACTGGTTTTTATTTATCCAGTTCTGCATCATTTTTCTAGTGCTTTTTACGATACACTGTCTGTATTGCATTGCAGAAAACAGTTCCACATACTGTTTTTCTACTGTTAGTGTTTATCTTTATTCCTCAAAGTATATTATTTGGTGATCCTATCATTTATCCTGTATTATTACAGAGATTAAGATACTAACACTGTATACATTTGCGGCACTTTATAATTCCAGCTTTAATTTTATTAGATACATTTTTTAAAGATACAGGATCCATATTTTATTATATGTCTATCACTTCATAACGTTTCATATAATTTGAATCTTAATTTTATTAGATACATTTTTTAAAGATGCAGTATTCACATTTTAATATATGTCTATCACTTCATAACGTTTTAGGTTTTAATCCATTGTATTTATCCCTATCATTGAACTTGAATCCTCAATACAAGCCAGCTCCTGGACTACATACACCCTATTTTTAGGTTGTTATCCTTGCTATTTATTTGATAGGTTTTGGTGAATTCCTATTTTTATCCAGTGTGAGCAGCTTACTGCCAGTCCGACTCCCTCTCCTCTGTGTATTGCATTAGGCATACCAGTATATTATTCCTTTATACGAAAACACATACTCTATGCTAATCTCTCTCTAATTTATGCTTTCATCTTTCAAGTAAATCCATACCCCCTAACATCAGTGTCCAGTGAAGCAGGAAGTCAATGGGCAGAGTAAAAAGGTGTGCCACTGGTGCAAATCACGTGACCAGACCTGTCAAAAGGGGCAAACATGCCCAAAAAAGGGACATGTCTGTCCAAAGAATTGCAAGGCCAGCCTGGCATGAATGCATGTCAGGCTGCCTGCCAATCCTGCAGGCTGTCCAACTAAAGGCATACTATGCCGGCAGCACCCTGAGCTTGACATAAATGCATCAAATAATGCGCTTACTCCACATTTTCTAATGACTGTCCCCTAGCACTTACATGTCCATTTGTCTCCTTACCTTCTTACTAGCAGACAGATGTTCCTGGTATATAGTCTGGGACAGAGAAAAGGTGTATGTAGTGAGTGTAGACGAAAGGGGGCATGCCACAGTGTTAGAGAGATCAAAGTCTGCATTACCTTAACTAATTTTATTGTCAGCCAGTTTTTGTTTCTTAAGCTTCCAAACGTAAAGAGACACTGTAGCGGAGTAGGGGTATAGTCCACAAAATCTCAGCTGGTAGACATAGTCAGCGTGCAAAAAACGCGTAAGACCAATCCATAAAATCTCTGCTGGTAGACGGTCAGCATGCAAAGTTCAAGTAGCGTGATAAGTACAATCCCTTTTTCCCAAGAACTAGACAACACACAGTTTGGGAGTCAACTGAACTTTTATTGCACCACAGACGGTTTTATACAAATCCCCATGCAAGGGGTTTCCTTAATGACATTCCAGGGGTTTTCCCCTGGTGGACTCTGTGGAAAACTTAGTAGACAATAATATCTCCCATCATTATTTTCTGTACTGGAGAGATAATTGCGTAAGGGTACACCTTTAAGCCGATTATAGTTCCATGCACTCGACGACCAAACACAGCTGGGCGTTCGCGAGCAAATATGGCCACCGCCACGTGTTCGGTTATATGAACGGCAGCCACCCATTAAATCGTTGGAGTTTTGCGGTTTCCCAATGTTGCTAGTTGTTAATTGGAGATACACGACTCCCTTGTGTGGTCTCCCATTTGGCATTTTATTTTTTTCATGAACAATATATCCTAATCCTGTTCGTGGAACAGGCATACGAATGTCCATAGTCTTTACAAGGGAAAATAGATGAATAGACCCAGTCTTTTAGATAATGAGGTGGCTAGTTTTGCCACAGACACTATAGTCAACAGAACAACTACAGCTTATTCTATTTGTTCTGGTAAGTAGAATCATTCCCATCAGGCTTTTTGCAGTAAACACTGTCTTTTCAGAGAAAAAACTGCCTAGTGTGCAGCACTGCCATTCAGTGTGTCCACCGTCTGCATGCAGACACTGAACTTTCCTCATAGAGATGTTTCGATTCAATTTATCTTTATGAGGAGATGCTGATTGGCCAGGGCTATGTTTGACTTGTGCTGGCTCTGCCCCGATCTGCCTAGTTGACAGTCTCAGCCAATCCTATGGGGAAGCATTGTAATTTGCTCAGACCACCTCTTCTGATGATGTCATCAGACAGAGTCAGTTCAGAGGCAGACGGGGCAGAGCCAGCAGCTGCAGACTTGAATACAAGTAAGATTTTACTATATTTAGGTAGGCAAGAGTGGGCCAGGTGGGCTAGATGGTGGTTTTAACATAATTGGGTCAGAAATACATGATTGTGTTCCTGACCCTATAATGTTCCTTTAAGCAAGAGTATGTGAAGAGTAGTTAGGGTTGCCACCTTAGGACACCTTAGGCTATACCAGCCTTAATCATTTGTATAATTAATCAGTTATGCATGATGTAACAGATCACCTGGCACCCCGACTGGGTACCTCCGTTGAAGGATGCTCCTAGCTCTTCGTGAGGGCTCCTAGCACTCCAGCCGACACCATAACCACCATAGACTCCTTCAGAGAGCAAGACAGGAACAAGCTCTTACAAGAGCTTAGTAGTGATATAGCAAGAGAGTATGACTAGCATAGCAATCCCTTGTAGCAGATTCCCCCAATAAGAGACGGCACTCCAAATTGAGGGTGAAGTAGAACTGAAGTTTTAATGAAACACTCTGCTTTTATGCACATTTTAAACACATAGTACCGCCCACAGGGTTTTGAAGAACAACCAATCCAACACGTACAATATAGTAAAACACTCCCATTCATTCCCACGAAATCCTCCCTTTTGCCTGTGATATAATTACTGAACACAATGGGTTAATGTAATTATCACAGGCAGGAACAATATACTTTTTATAGTTTTACTGTAACTTTAAAACTATACATTCAATCTTCATATTCATATTAATAATCAGCATACTTTAAATATAAATGTAGCAAACTCACCCCTTTAAGAGAGTTTGCCATGAGCTTTTGGAAGGGCTTGCTTGCCCGCCTCCTGCCATGTGACTATGGCCCTGGGGGTATTGCCCTTTAAAGACAGTATTTGGGCATAGTGTATTGTATTGCACTGTTTCTAGCCCTTTAAAGTACTTTGGGAAAAGACCTGCAGCTTTGTTAAAGCACTTCGGATGTAGCCGAAGTAATCAAAGTGGCTGCCATTCGACAGCCGAACACGTGGCAGTGGCCATTTTAGTTATATAGTTACATAGTTACATAGCTGAAAAGAGACTTGCGTCCAAGTTCAGCCTACCTCACATTTGTTTTTTGCTGTTGATCCAAAAGAAGGCAAAAAAAACCAGTTTGAAGCACAATTTTGCAACAAGCTAGGAAAAAAATTCCTTCTTGACCCCAGAATGGCAGTCAGATTTATCCTTGGATCAAGCAGTTATTACCCTACATTGAAAGATTATATCCTTGAATATTCTGTTCTTGCAAGTATGCATCTAGTAGCCGTTTGAACATCTGTATGGACTCTGATAAAACCACTTCTTCAGGCAGAGAATTCCACATCCTGATTGTTCTTACAGTAAAAAAAACTTTCCTTTGCCTTAGACGAAATCTTCTTTCTTCCAGTCTAAGCACATGGCCTCGTGTCCTATGTAAAGTCCGCACGTGGTCAGCGGTGTTTTACCGTCGATTTTATGGAACTAAAATCGGCTACTTAATGGCACAAACACCGCTGAAGTTTACCTTCTCATCCACTTCGATGCTTCGGCTAAAGTCGTAGTGCAATTTGAACGCTAGGTGATGCTGTACTATTTGCACGAATGGGCCCATACATGCATTCGAATGAGACTTAGACATTTTTCTTGTGTGAAATTAACCGACCGCACAGCCCAAATCTATTACAAATCCCTCCAGCGGTTAAAAGATTAACTGGAAGTCCTTTCTGACCGACCGCAAGCACATTTTCATGCCCAAAACAGTTCCATAGATTTGGGCTGTGCGGTCAGTCTATTTCAGGCAGAAAAAATGGGACACCATTCGTGCAATTGGCTCAGTATAGCAGTACATTCAAACTGCAGAACGGGACTTAGTTTCCAGCCACAGAGTCTAAGTGTAGGAGAAGGTAAGGGTTAGCGGTGTTTGTTGAAATGTGTAGCCGATTTCAGTTCCATGAATTTGGCTGCACACACCGCTGACCGCGTTCGGCTGAATAAAGATAACCACAGTGCCCCCCCCAGCGGTCGGCAATTTACCTACAGCAGTCTCCCAGCCTGGGAGTTAAATTGCCAGCACTCTTCCACTTCTGGGTGGTCCGCCTGTCTGGTACTTGCTTCAGTAAGCCCCATTTACTGAACTAAGTGGGAGAAAGCCATGCACAACAGATTTTAAAGGTTTGGGGACATAGTCTTAAAAGGGCTTTGTCACACAGAGTCTCAATATGTCTTCTTAAAGGGACAGCACAGCCCAATACAAGTCCATTAGCCCAAATGCAGTTCTTAAAGGGCCATACACAGTCCAATAGAAGTCCATAAGTCCCAAGACTGTTGTTAAAGGGCACAATCTCCCAGGGGCTATAGTCAGAAGGTAGGAGGCGGGCTAACAGGCCCCTGCAAAAACCAGTGAAGAGGTCAATTTCCCCACACATGACATCACATGATGTAAATCACAAGAAGTGATGTAAGAGAAAATTCTGTTAAACCACCAACAAACTACTCACAGTTTGATTCTGCTGTATAGATGGATTGCTCCCAGTGTCTCCCTGTCTCCCAGTGTCTCAGTCTCCCAAGTCACCCAGTGTCTCAGTGTCCCTATGTATCACAGTGTCAGTGTCCCCATGTCGCCCAGTCCCCTAGTCTCCCAGTGTCTCAGTGTACCCATTTCTCCTAGTGTCCCCATGTCACTAGGATACTAGGGGACACAGTGAGACATGGGGACACTGAGAGACCTGGGGACACTGAGAGACCTGGGGACACTGAAACACTTGGGGACACTGGGAGACATGGTGGCATGGATACAGACATGTCGACACTGAGACACGGGGACACTGAGACATTAAGGGACACTGGGAGAAATGGGGACACTGAAATACTAGGGAAACAGAGACATGGGGACACAGACACTTGGGGACACAGACATGGGGACACTGAGACAGTAGGGACACTGGGACACTAAGAACACTGGCTGGAAGACATGGGGACACTGAGACATGGGGACACTGAGAGACATGGGGACACTGAGAGACATGGGGACACAGACACTGGGAGACTAGGGGAAACTGGGAACCATGGGGACACAGACACTCAGAACACTGACTGGGGGACACTGGGAGACATGGGGACACTGTGTCCCTAGTGTCTCCATGTCTCCCAATGTCCCTATGTCTCACAGCGTCCCCATGTTTCTCAGCATCCCAGTACCCACTGAGGTACTTCTTGGCAATGACCCGGGATACCTTGCCTCTGCTTTTGTCTCCGTTCAGACCCTGGAAGAAGTCTACGAGTCCCCCTCCCTCCGGATGCCATTTCCATCCCTACACCAGGGCCACCTGTACCCATTACCTAACCCCAGAGCCCTGGGATCATATCCTTGACAGGGCCCCTATAACCTGGGATACTCCCACTGAGTTTGAGAAGGAGGTAGCTTCTGACCTGACCCTACAAAGGTACAGGAACAAGGCAACCACAGGGGAAGGAGCGATACACCTTGGAAGGAGGGCGGTTATATAATATAATATAATGGACCACCTGTCACCCCGACTGGGTACCTCTGCCAATCGATGCTTCCTAGCTGAAGCATCGCACCGGACACCATAAGTACCGTAGATCCCACGAACCACTGCAGCTTGGTTGGGGTCTTGCTGTTTGTAATGGACAACCTGGCACCCTGATTGGGTACCTCCGCCAATCGATGCTTCCTAGCTAACGCTGAGGACTGCAAGCACTGCACCGCACACCATAAGCACCGTAGACCCCACAAACTGCCGCAGCTTGTTTGGGGTCTCGCCATCCCTTCCCATCCTGGACCAAACTCCTGGATCCAGGGACTCAGTGGGAAGGCCTCTCCCCCAGAGAGTATAGCTGTGAAGCTCTTACAAGAGCTAGTGATATAGCTGTGAAGCAGGTTCCCTATAAGCATGAGACGAGGCCACGTGTTGAGGGTTAAGCAGGAAATGAATTTTAATGGTGCCACACTGGCCTTTTATGACAATCCCCAAGCAAGGTGTACAGACACATGGACCGCCACATGGACCGTCACATGGACCTTGTTGGTGACAGGGACACAAACTTACACGTTTACAATGTATGACACCCCCACATACAATACAATAAGTCTTCCCCTTTAATTAGGAGATAATTGAGTCACACAGCATACTAAGCTCAATTATCTCCAAACACAAAAAACATGCATTTCTAAAAAGTCCCAAAAGTACCCCAAAACACACACATTCCCTGATAGCCCTGATCTGGGTGACCAAGATATCCAAAAATCACCCTGATCAGTTCAGGGGATAAGAAATTTTATGGAAGTCATATTTTTTACTGAACACAGGCATGGTCCCATAGCTGAAAATAGTTCCATAGAATCACGGCTAAGTCCTGCTGGAGGACCAACCAGGAACCACAAGGTTTTCATGCCGAAAATAGTTCCAGGGCATTCCCAGCTAAGTCTTCCTGAAGTCTATTCGCGATTTTGTCCATGCAAATAAGATGGCCACCACCTCGTGGTCGATGGCGCTTCAAATGGCTTCGGGAGTTTGAAGTGCCCCTTGAAAGTTCGAATTGTGGCCATACAAGTACAAAAAGGCACACACACTTTAACCAGGATTTAAGACAGAGGCCATAGTCACAGGGCAAGAGGCTGGCAAGTATGCTGCTCCAAGAACCCGTGATGAGGTCCAGTTCATCACACTCCCCTTCCCACCCCCAGACCAATGGCCTGTGTGAGTGCTTCAACAGTACATTGAAGCAAATGCTCCGTACCTTTGCAGCAATTCACAAGGATTGGGAGAAATTCCTGTCCCTTCTCCTGTTCGCTTATCGGGAGGTTCCGCAGGAATCGACTGGGTTCTCCCCATTCGAGCTAATGTTTGGGCGAAGAGTGAGAGGACCTGTAGACCTAGTGCGGGAACACTGGGAGGGAGCTGGGGATCAAGAAGGGACCCCCATCATCCCATATGACTGAGGCGCCAGTGCATGATCGGGGCGCCAGGAGCCGTAGCTTTCAGGTCGGACAGAAGGTTTTGGTACTGAAGCCCGTCGGACATGACAGGCTACAGGCTGCCTGGCAGGGCCCATACCGGATAGTTGAACAATAAGAAGTCACTACCTACATGATCAGTCCATCCTCGGGTACCGGAGTCCGACTCCTGTTACATATGAACATGCTCAAGCCCTACCATGAGCAGACAGAGGATATCGCCGCCATTTGCACACCAGCCTTGGAAGATTATGGCAAGATTATGGCAATCTTCATCTGCCTGACCTCCTGGAGGATAGGATCATAGAAGAGATCCAGTTAGGGGACCAACTAAACGATAGTGAGCGCAGACAGGCAAAGCTGATGTTGTTCACCAAGTTAATGACATTCTTCAACCTACCAGAGTATATCCCTTTGGCCACCCATAGAGTGGAAACCCCTGACCAACAGCCTCTATGGCAGAACCCATACCGGGTACCGGAGGCTGTGCAGGGGAAATGCTCCAGCTAGCTATATATGGCGATGTCATCTAGGTATGCACAGACATATTCCTGGATGCCATCTAACAGCCGGTCCACCATACGTTGGAAAGTTGCCCGGGCGTTCTTCATCTCGAATGGCATTACCTTAAACTGGTACAGGCCAAAGGGGGGGAACAAAGGCGGACTTGGGGACAGCGTCCGCTGCGAGAGGGATCTGCCAGTATCCCTTACATAGATCAATGGTGGTGAGCTATCGGCCTGAGCAGCTCATCTTTGCGGGGCATGGGGTAGGCATCGGAGACATCTTGTTGTTGAGCCTCCTTGTTAAGACCCTCAGTGGTTATGGTACCGAGGTCTTCTATTCCTTTCCCAATAGCTGAGCATAAGTGATTATAGCTGCAGTTAGGGTGTAGAGGAATAGTGTAGATGAATGCAGCTTCCAAGATGATTCTCACCAGCAAGTAAAATATCCCCCAAGCATGAGCCTAGACTTCATGCAGGGTGTAACAGGAATGATCTTTATTGATGCCACACTGGCTTTTATGGAAATCCTCCTGCCAGAGGACCTCCCACAGTAAACAAAAGGAACAACCAATCATAATACAGTTTTACAGTAAAACTCTCCCTTCCTCTGCCTAGGAGATTCTGAGATAAGTTACGGAATAACCCAATTGTCTCCAGGCAGAGGGCACACAATTTCCCCAAATCTTGGAACACCCCTTTATACAACAGGTATCCCACAAATTATGTCCCCTGATAGCCCCGATCTGGGTGATCAACATATTAAAATTTCACCCAGATCGGTCCAGGGGTTCGCAAAAAGTATGGAAGTCTTATGTTACGGAATGCACATGAGGCTCCTGCCCAAAACAGTTCCACAAATTCAGGGTGTGCGGTCGGTCAATTCAGAAAATGGCATAAAACCGAATAAACCCACGAATGGAGCCTCCTGGCTCGTAGGAGCGATTATTCCCCTTGTTCGTATGAATAAAACTACCGAATGGCGCTCTCCTAGCTGGTCGGCAATGAAAGGAAGCAGGTGTTCGTATGTTTCAGCGGTGGTTTGGGAAGTCGAGTGTTTGATTTTAGTTCCAGACACTCGACGACCAAGTCCCACTGCCTCCTTTCGTGCAAACAAGATGGACGCCATTTTCTGTTCCACGTGGCATTCGACTATACGAATGGCGGCCGCCCAGGGAGCGCTTAATAGGCGGTTCTTTTGAAGTAAATAATCCAGGAGGATGGTCGGTGTTCGGTAGTTTTAAACTACCGAACCAATAAATCCAAAATAAACGAATGATGACAAAAAGGCATGAATAAAGAAGAAAATGACGAAAATAGGTCTTTTTTCTTCAGACTCCTGTAGTCCACACAGAACCCGGTAGTCCCTTCTTTCTTCTGGACTCGGACTACTAGGGAGGCCCAAGGACTCGTGGACAGTTCAATGACCCCTAGCTGGACATTCCCCAGCGGATCAGGATCAGGCAATGTATGCTGGTTGTTGGTTAAGGGGGAGCTGTGTGGTGGGACTGCTGCCTAACTGTGTGGATGTGCTCTCCTGGAATGTGTGTTTCCACATGGAGGCGCTCCGGGGTATTATCTATTATATGGGCTTTTATAAATAATAAGGGTGTTATCTATAATATGGTATATTATTGATAATGAGTGGGTATTATTGATATGGAGGTGCTATCTATAATATGTTATATTATCGATAATGGGGGTATTATCTAATATATGGGGTTTTATCGATATTGGGGGGTGTTATCTATAATATGTTACATTATTGACAATGGGGTATATTATCTATTATATGGGGTTTTATCGATAATTCGGGGTATTATCTATTATATGGGGTTTTATGAAGAATGGGGGTGTTATCTATAATATGGTATATTATCGATAATGGGGAGTATTATCTAATATATGGGTTTTTATGGATGATGAGGGGTGTTATCTATAATATGGTATAATATCAATAATGGTGGGGTGTGGCGGAAATAACCTCGCCACTGGGGTTTGGAGGGGCCTGTTTGCCAGCCTTTTGCCCCAGGATTATGGGCCCTGCAAAAAGACAGGCTAAAAAAATGACTTCCATGGGAAAATGTGCCTCTTTCCCTCCCCCTTTTTCCTGTCCTATTGTTCTCCAGCAGGGCATTGTCCCAGGGACACTGCCAGACCAGTTAAAACTGGCTGCTTTGTCCCTCCTCAATCTCCCATCAGCCCTTGCTATTGTTTAACCCCATGGCGATCCAACTGTATTTGTGAGATCTGAGCGCTTTTCGGACATATTGAGCACTCAGATCCAAGCTATCTGGGGATATGTTGGACATATATATACATAATAGTTATGTATTTTTATGTGGTTTTTGTAACAGTTTTTGATTTAGAGATATTTCCTGTACCTAAAGATAATTAAGTTACCACAGCCACTTAAGCCAATTATCTCCAGGATAGAGGAGAAGATAGACCGGCCGCACAGCCTAAATCTGTGGAACTATTTTGGGCATGAAAGTCATGCTTGCAGTCGGTCAAATATGACTTACAGGAATTTCCTGAACCCCTGCTCTGATCTGGGTGATTTTTGGATTTGTTGTTCACCTAGATCAGGGCTATCCAGGGATGTATATTTATGGGGATATGCTGTGTTTTCTGTGTTTTGTGAAAAATGTGTGTTTTCTGCCTGTGGGTAATTGAGTTAGTCCATTGTGTTTGTTAATTGTATCACAGGCAGAGGGGAGGGTTTGTGTACTTTATTTGGGAGTGTCTATCTGTACAAACCTGTTTTGATTGGCTTTGTAACTTTGTATCCTGTGTTCCACAAGGCCCACGTGGGTGGTAACCTTGTGGGAAAAACCTGTATATAAGACACAATAAACCCTCAGACTGCTGAGTTCCTGTTTTACCCTCAACATAGAGCCTCGTCTCATGTGTAGGGGAAAAGGCTGCATCTACACTGGGGATTGCTATACGCTGGCTATAATCACCAAGCTCTTTTAAGAGCTTGTTCCTGTTTCGCTCTCTGAAGGAAGCCTGGAGCTTTCTTGTAGGTCCAAGGTGGGTAGGAGATGGTGAGACCCCAACCAAGCTGCGGCGGTTCGTTGGGTCTGCAGTGCTTATAGTGTCAAGTGGAGTGCTTGGAGCCCTTGGGAAGCACTAGGAGCATCCATCAACTGAGGTACCCAGTTGGGGTGCCAGGTGATCCGTTACAGGGTGTATTATCAATTATATGGGGTTTTATCGATAATTTGGTGGTGTGAAGAAATTACCCGTGTTATTTGGGTACTTTTGTTTTTTTTCCTGTTCAGTAGATAAAACTATCGAACCCCTGGCTCATTTACTCCTAAGCAAACTGCCAATTTAGTGCTCTTCCTGTGTGGCCGCTGATCGTATAGTCGAATGCCTTTTTTTCACGAAAGGAGGCAGTGGTACTTGGTCATTGAGTGTATGGAACCAAAATTGGACACTCGACTTCCCAAACACCTGTCCAACTTTACGAACGCCTGCTTCCTTTCACCAACCAGCCAGGGGAGCGCTATTCAGTAGATTTGGTCCATTAACTAGGGAACAAATGCTACCTATGAGCCAGGGGGACCGTTCGTGGATTATTTCAGTTTTTGTTCTTGTCGAAATGGACCGACCGCACAGCCCAAATTCATGGAACTATTTCTGGGCTTGAGCATCATATGCAGTCTGTCAAATTAAGAACTCCATATAACTTTTGGACCCCTGAACCGATCTGGGTGATTTTTGCATATGTTGGTCCCCCAGATCGGGACTATCAGGAAATATGTATTGTGTGGTGTTCCCATGGAGTTTGGGGTTTAAGTTTTACCAAAATGTATGTTTTATGTGTTGGGAGATAAGTGAGTTTAGTAAATTGCTTGACTCAATTATCTCCCCAGTACAGGGAAGATTATATTACTGTATGTAGGAGTGTCCTGGACCTGAGAGCCAATAGACTTACAGAATGTATTTTGTCACTGTCCCCTCTCAGGTCCAGTGGGAAATGCCCCTGGAATATGTCAACTGAAACCCTGTGCATTGTTCACTGCATAAAATTCAGGCGGTGTCCGGGCTCCCGGTCCACAACAACGCGTGACCACACCCGATCGGTACGGTCACTTAAGTAATTAACAAGACTTACCCAAGTTGCGCCAGATCACGACCAGATCCACCGGCGCATTCATCCTATGGACGCCGGCCACTGTAAAAGCAGCACAAGATATAGCCCTGCCTCCAGCAGAGTTAGAGGTCACCCAGACGTGCGTATGCGCTCTTTGTGTGGTCGCACAAGTCTGGAGTCAGGTGACCCTTGTCCACCAATAAATGAATGGGAAGGGCTATATAAACTCATTTTTTTATTTCTTCCTTCCCTGTCATGGTTTCCACTCCTTTGGTTATCCGAGAGCATGTTTGGTTTATTGATTCCTGGTTTTTGATCTTGGCTAATTCTGATTATCCATATTTCTGGTATCCCTGACCCTTTGGCTTTCTCTTGTCATTTATGCTCCTTTCTGTGTCCCTGACTATTCTTTCTACGTTAAGTCCAACCATTCTAAGGACCGGTAATGTGTTTTTTTCTAGTTGACTTGATTCTGTGTGTTGGGCCATGACCTCTTCCTGACAGGCAGTTAGCCTGAACAAAGCATTCATTCATCTACTTTCAACTGATGTTTGGATACCGGTCTACTTTGCTGGGAGAATATACTTGGAGGCTGTAATTCGTCAGGAGAAGCATTCGAATCAACCCCCGAACTGCAGGCTATAATCACTCAGGCTCTAGAAGTTCGTGAGAAAGTAGGCGAAAGGGTACCTGCAACACCAGCGTTTGTTACAATTGGTGGCAAGAGGTGGGATTCCTAGCCCGAATCTAAGGCAATAGGTTACCTTTTAGTAATCTGTGTGACACAATTCTACGTGCTGGATCAACTAGTAATCCTGACAGTAACACAGAAGATGGAGGAGAATGTTCTCGAGTTTAGGGACTGCTTGCAGACGCTCACTGACTCTGTCTGGGAGAATCGGCAGGTGGCCCAGTGATTCCAGAAGAAATGGTACGAATAAAGGCGCCCGGAATAGGATTCTAGAAATAGGGCAGAAATGATTAGCTCTGAAGCCATCTAAGAAAGACAAGCTTCAGGCCGCATGGCAGGGACCTTTCCGGGTAGTGCAGCGTATAAGCGATACGGAGATCCTTTCATGTGAACATGCTCAAACCCTACTTCGAGCGGGTGGAAGACATAGCGGCAGTATGTGCCCCTTCATTTGAGGGTAGCGAAGGCCTTCCCCTACCTGACTTGCTTGCATCCGCCTTTAGTACGATTGACCAAGTCAGACGAGGCAAAAGTTTGACCCATTAGAGAAGACCGAAGCCTCTCAGCTGCTCCAGGGATACTGGGAGATATTCTCCGCCATACCCGGTATGCCCCCGCCGTGGTTCACCGAGTTGAGACCAAGGGAGAAACCCCACTACAGCATCAACCATACCGTATCCCTGAGGAAGTTAGAGAAAATATGCTAGTGGAGATCCAGGAATTGTTAAAACTGGGAGTCATTGAACCCTCTCAGAGTCCTTGGGCTTTGCCGGTAGTGCTGGTACCCAAGCGAGACGGCACAACTACCGAAAGCTTAACGACAGGACAGTAACCAACACCTACCCCATGCCCCTACTAGATCGTATGGCTGGGGGGAATTACTTGACTACTCTAGATTTGTGCAAAGGATATTGGCAAATCCCCCTGGAGCCAGCGGCCATTCCTAAGTCAGCATTAGTTACCCCATTTGGGCTATACCGGTTTAAGGTTGTGCCCTTTGGGATGATGAGTAGTGATGTCGTGAACACGAAATTTTCGGTTCGCGAATGGCGAACGCGAACTTCCGCAAATGTTCGCGAACCAGCGAGCCGGGCGAGCCGCCATAGACTTCAATGGGCAGGTATAATTTTAAAACACACAGGGACTCTTTCTGGCCACAATAGTGATGGAAAAGTTGTTTCAAGAGGACTAACACCTGGACTGTGGCATGCCGGAGGGGGATCCATGGCAAAACTCCCATGGAAAATTACACAGTTGATACAGAGTCTGGTTTTAATTCATAAAGGGCAGAAATCACCTAACATTCCTAAATCACAATCAATATGGATTGACACCTGACATATGACATATTGACACCTTGACATATGGATTGACACCTGTCCTCAGAGCCCCTGATGCACACGGACACAGAGCAGAATAGGGACTGTTACCCCTGCATAGGGTCACTTGGCAGATATGGATTGACACCTGTCCTAAGGATCCCTGATACACACTGACACAGAGCAGAATAGGGACTGTTCCCCCTACATAGGGTCACTTGGCAGATATGGATTGACACCTGTACTAAGGATCCCTGATACACACTGACACAGAGCAGAATAGGGACTGTTCCCCCTACATAGGGTCACTTGGCAGATATGGATTGACACCTGTCCTCAGAGATCCCTGATACACACTGACACAGAGCAGAATAGAGACTGTTCCCCTACATAGGGTCACTTGGCAGATATGGATTGACACCTGTCCTCAGAGACCATGATACACACTGACACAGAGCAGAATAGAGACTGTTCCCCTACATAGGGTCACTTGGCAGATATGGATTGACACCTGTCCTCAGAGCCCCTGATACACACTGACACAGAGCAGAATAGGGACTGTTCCCCCTACATAGGGTCACTTGGTAGATATGGATTGACATATCCCTAAGGATCCCTGATACACACTGACACAGAGCAGAATAGGGACTGTTCCCCCTACATAGGGTCACTTGGCAGATATGGCGTGGTCGTGGGAGGAGGAGGATGACTTCACCTCTTCCCCTGTTAGATTCCCGTTGTGCTGTGACATCACCCTTATACGCTGTGTAAAGCATACTTTTAATTTATTTTGCAAATGCTGCATCCTTTCCGACTTGTAATTCGGTAACATTTCCGCCACTGTCTGCTTATACCGGGGGTCTAGTAGCGTGGACACCCAGTACAGGTCGTTCTCCTTCAGCCTTTTTATACGAGGGTCCCTCAACAGGCACGACAGCATGAAAGACCCCATTTGCACAAGGTTGGATGCCGAGCTACTCATTTCCCGTTCCTCCTCCTCACACAGAGCAGAATAGGGACTGTTCCCCCTACACTTGGCAGATATGGATTGACACCTGTCCTAAGGGTCCCTGATACACACTGACACAGAGCAGAATAGGGACTGTTCCTCCTACATAGGGTCACTTGGCAGATATGGATTGACACCTGTCCTCAGAGACCATGATACACACTGACACAGAGCAGAATAGAGACTGTTCCCCCTACATAGGGTCACTTGGCAGATATGGATTGACACCTGTCCTCAGAGCCCCTGATACACACTGACACAGAGCAGAATAGGACTGTTCCCCCTACATAGGGTCACTTGGCAGATATGGATTGACACCTATCCTAAGGATCCCTGATACACACTGACACAGAGCAGAATAGGGACTGTTCCCCCTACATAGGGTCACTTGGCAGATATGGATTGACACCTATCCTAAGGATCCCTGATACACACTGACACAGAGCAGAATAGGGACTGTTCCCCCTACATAGGGTCACTTGGCAGATATGGATTGACACCTGTCCTCAGAGATCCCTGATACACACTGACACAGAGCAGAATAGAGACTGTTCCCCTACATAGGGTCACTTGGCAGATATGGATTGACACCTGTCCTCAGAGACCATGATACACACTGACAGAGAGTAGAATAGAGACTGTTCCCCCTACATAGGTTCACTTGGCAGATATGGATTGACACCTGTCTTCAGAGCCCCTGATACACACTGACACAGATCAGAATAGGGAATGTTACCCCTGCATAGGGTCACTTGGCAGATATGGATTGACACCTGTCCTCAGGATCCCTGATACACACTGACACAGAGCAGAATAGGGACTGTTCCCCCTACATAGGGTCACTTGGCAGATATGGATTGACACCTGTACTAAGGATCCCTGATAAACACTGACACAGAGCAGAATAGGGACTGTTCCCCCTACATAGGGTCACTTGGCAGATATGGATTGACACCTGTCTTCAGAGACCATGATACACACTCACAGAGAGCAGAATAGAGACTGTTCCCCCTACATAGGGTCACTTGGCAGATATGGATTGACACCTGTCCTCAGAGACCATGATACACACTGACAGAGAGTAGAATAGAGACTGTTCCCCCTACATAGGTTCACTTGGCAGATATGGATTGACACCTGTCCTCAGAGACCATGATACACACTGACAGAGAGTAGAATAGAGACTATTCCCCCTACATAGGGTCACTTGGCAGATATGGATTGACACTATCCACAAGGACAAGCTGCAGGCTTCCTGGCACGGCCCATACAAGGTGGTAGAGCAGGTTTGTGATACCACCTTTGTGATCGGTGCAGTCACAGGCACGGGAGGCAAGCGCATGCTCCATGTGAACATGCTCAAGCCATACCACGAGCGCACGGAAGAGGTAACCGCGAACTGTGCACCTGCCACAGATTTGCCACTCCCAGATCTCCTAGACCTACAGGGCCAGAGCGGAGACCTGGGAGAAGTACAGTTAGGAGAACGGTTAGACCCCCAGGAGTGAACCCAGGTCCAAAGACTAATCCAGGACAAGGGGGCCACGTTTTCCAACCTACCTGGTTACAGTCTGTTAACCACTCACAAAATTGAAACCCTAGACCAGACCCCCTTCGCCAAACCGCCTATCGCATACCCGAAGCAGTTAAGAAAATATTCAGAAAGAAATTGAGGAAATGATGCAGTTAGGGGTGATAGAACACTCTGACAGCCCCTGGGCCTCCCCGGTAGTACTAGTACTGAAACGGGACGGCACGACCCGTTTCTGTGTAGACTACCGGAGGCTAAACGATAAAACAACCTCAGACGCCTCGTCTATGCCCTGGATAGACGAGCTCCTAGACAAAATGGCCAGAGGCCAGTACCTCACCACAATAGATCTGTGCAAGGGGTACTGGCAAATTCCATTAGCCGAGGACGCCATCCACAAGTTGGCATTTGTCACCTCGTTTGGCCTGTATCAGTTTAAAGCCATGCCATTCGGGATGAAGAATGCCCCGGCTAACTTTCAGAGGATGGTAGATCGGCTACTGGATGGGTTTCAGGAGTATGCCTGCACCTACTTGGATGATATAGCCATTTTTAGCTGCTCCTGGCCCTAACACCTGACCCACATAGGAGCCGTACTAGACCGGATTAGGGAGACCGGACTGACCCTAAAGCCCAATAAGTGCCATATAGGAGCACGTAAAAACCTCCCCAATATAGTAGTATGGGCCCCAGAGTGTGAACAGGCCTTCCAGCAGCTCAAGACGGCGCTCATTTAATCACCTGTACTTTCTGCTCCTGATCCAACTAAACGCTTTCTCGTCCATACAGACGCTTCTATGTTTGGATTGGGAGCAGTACTGAGCCGAGTCTGAGCAGATGGCGGCGAGCAACCCGGGGCTTATCTAAGCCGGAAACTTTTGCCCAGGGAAGTAGATACACTGCCATTGAAAAGGAGTGCCTGGCGGTGGTGTGGGCCTTCAAAAAGCTGCAACCTTACTTGTATGGACAACCGTTTACGTTACTCACAGATCACAACAAATTTGGGGCACTGCGCGTGCAATCTAATGTGCCACCAGATAGGAGTGGTGTGTTAAGTAGTACTATTCTTATCAGTTTAATCCCTGTTACGTCCCCTATCCGCTGATGTGGAGCAAGACGCAGCAGCAGAAGAGGACTCAGCCGAGGAGGTTATGGAAGAGGATGGAGTAGGAGGAGTAGAGGAGGTGGCAGCAGGCCTGCCTGCAAGTCATGGCGGTGTCACCAACTCCTCTGCAGAGCCACGCATTCCATGCTTGGCAGCCGTCAGCAGGTTTGCCCAATGCGCATTGTAGGTGATATACCTGCCCTGACCATGCTTTGCAGACCAGGTATCAGTGGTCAGATGGACCCTTGCCCCAACACTGTGTGTCAGACATGCCATTATTTCCTTTTGCACAATCGAGTACCGGTTGGGGATTGCCTTTTGTGAAAAGACATTTTGTCCGGGTACCAGTGAGTGAGTGGTGGCACTGGGCACAGTATCCACTGTGAGCCTGACACACCCGCTGGCAGACAACTAACTGCTATTCAATCTATAACAGTGAAAAAAGTTTTTTGTTTTTAAATGCAAGCTATTATGACACCAGATATGAGTGGCACTGTAAACTGGCAGAGTACACACTGTAGGGCTGACACACCCGCTTTGAGACAACTAACTGCTATTCAATCTATAACAGTGAAAAAGTTTTTTGTTTTTAAATGCAAGCTATTATGACACCAGATATGAGTGGCACTGTGAACTGGCAGAGTACACGCTGTAGGGCTGACACACCCGCTTTGAGACAACTAACTGCTATTCAATCTATAACAGTGAAAAAAGTTTTTTGTTTTTAAATGCAAGCTATTATGACACCAGATATGAGTGGCACTGTGAACTGGCAGAGTACATGCTGTAGGGCTGACACACCCGCTTTGAGACAACTAACTGCTATTCAATCTATAACAGTGAAAAAAGTTTTTTGTTTTTAAATGCAAGCTATTGTGACACCAGTGAGTGAGTGGTGGCACTGGGCACAGTATCCACTGTGAGCCTTACACACCCGCTTTAAGGACACTGACTGCTATTCAATCTATAACAGTGAAAAAAGTTTTTTGTTTTTAAATGCAAGCTATTGTGACACCAGTGAGTGAGTGGTGGCACTGACTGGGCAAATGGGCACAGTATCCACTGTGAGCCTGACACAGAAGCTGGCAGCAGTGGCAGACAACTAACTGCTATTCAATCTATAACAGTGAAAAAAGTTTTTTGTTTTTAAATGCAAGCTATTGTGACACCAGTGAGTGAGTGGTGGCACTGGGCACAGTATCCACTGTGAGCCTGACAGAGAAGCTGGCAGCAGTGCTGGCAGCAGTGGCAGACAACTAACTGCAATTACATTACACGGAAAAAAAAAAAGCAGACTGATGTTCTAAGGGCTTTTTGGGGTGCTGTCCTTACAGCAGAGATCAGATGAGTCCTTCAGGACTGTAGTGGACACTGTATACCCTAACCTAGCTGTGCATTTCCCTATCTAATCAACAGCAGCTACACTTTCCCTCCTCTCACTAAGCATGCAGCTTGAGAATTAATCTAAAATGGATGCTGTCCAGTAGGTGGGAGGGTCTGCTAGGGAGGGTGTGCTGCTAATTGGCTGGAATGTGTCTGCTGACTGTGAGGTACAGGGTCAAAGTTTACTCAATGATGACGAATAGGGGGCGGATTGAACTGCGCATGTGTTCGCCATCCGCGGCGGACGCGAACACGCTATGTTCGCCGGGAACTGTTCGCCGGCGAACCGTTCGGTGCATCACTAATGATGAGTACCCCAGCTACCTTTCAGAGGATGACCGATAGGCTCCTGGAGTGATTTCAGGACTTCGCATGTGTGTATTTAGATGATATTGCCATCTACAGCCGCACATGGGGAGACCATCTGGAGCACCTATCTAGGCTATTGACTCAAATCCAGGCAGCGGGGCTCACTCTGAAGCCTGATAAGTATCACATTGGTATGGACGAGGTACAGTGTCTTGGCCATAGAGTAGGTTCAGGCAAACAGCAAACCTGAACCTGCCAACCTGCCATCACTAACTGACCACAACCCGCCATTTAACCTTTTCCACCATTAAAACAACCGAATGGCCGACCACCTTACAAGTGGAGTGTGCTTCCAATTGACCACCGGGAAGCTGCGGTCTGCGGTTAACCACAAGCCTAATGGACTGCCTCAAGGTGGCCTTGTTCAGATAATAATTAACCGAACTGAAACTTCCAAAAGACTCAAGAACGAGGACCACCTACACCCAGGCGTGTGGCCCCAATTAGAATGTTGGGTCTGCGGTTAACCGCAAGCTAAGTACCCCCACTCATGGCTGTCTCGGTTCGGCTCACGAAGGGCTGGGACAACCATCCACTGAGCGGTATTCGTGCAACTGTTCATCCGTTACTCGCTCCAGGGGTTTTAGGGCCAGGTCCCGCTCTCTATTCACCCGCCTGAAAACATGGCCACCATCTTGTGTTCGGGACAAAAAGGCACGAAAGGACTTTGTATTGAAAAGACTGGCTATACCGTTTGTGAGATCTGAGCGCTATTCGCCTATCTGCTCAGATCTGGGCTATCCAACGAATGGTAGAATATAAAATGTGTCTATTAAAATGTTACAGTTATGTATTTTTATACTGTTTAACCTGTTATAATAACACGTGGGATTTTGGGGACTTGGAGATAATTAAATTGCCATAACTTCTGTGACTGGTAAAATATTTGAAAGGTTATTAAGGAATAATATTCAAGAATTCCTTGAGAAGAACATGGTCATCAGCAAAAATCAGCACGGCTTTATGAAGCACAGGTCATGTCAAACTAACTTGATTGCGTTCTACGAAAAAGTAAGTAGAAGTATAGATCAGGGTGTTGCCGTGGATGTGATCTATTTGGATTTTGTCAAGGCATTTGATACAGTTACACACAATAGATTAGTGTTCAAACTCAAGGAAATCGGTCTAGATGAAAATGCTTGTTCTTGGGTAGAACATTGGCTTAAAAACAGAGTACAAAGAGTTGTCATTAATGGTAAATTTTCAAGCTGGACAGAGGTGGCAAGTGGTGTCCCTCAGGGGTCTGTTCTGGGACCCCTTCTATTTAACATGTTTATAAATGATCTTGAAGACAGCATTGGAAGTCATGTTTCAGTGTTTGCAGATGACACAAAACTTTGTAAAATAGTACAATGTGAGCAAGGTATTACTTTGCTGCAGAGGGATTTAGATAGACTAAGGGAACGGGCACTCAAATGGCAGATGAAATTTAATGTTGAAAAATGCAAAGTTATGCACTTCGGCGTAAAGAATACACAAGCAACGTATACCCTTAATGGAAGCGAATTAGGGATAACAACACATGAAAAGGACTTGGGAATTGTTATAGACAACAAACTATGCAACAATGTGCAATGTCAATCAGCAGTGGCCAAGGCCAGTAAGGTATTGTCATGCATGAAAAAGGGCATTCATTCTCGGGACAAGAATATCATTTTGCCTCTTTATACTTCACTTGTAAGACCCCATATTGAATATGCTGTGCAATTTTGGGCACCTGTTCTAAAGAAGGATGTTATGGCACTAGAAAAAGTGCAGAGGTGGGCTACAAAATTAATAAAAGGAATGGAACATATCAGCTATGAAGAAAGGTTAACAAATTTAAACTTATTTAGTTTAGAAAAACGTCGCCTGAGAGGGGATATGATAACATTATACAAATATATTCGGGGCCAATACAAACCATTGTGTGGAAATCTATTCACAAACCGTACTTTACATAGGACACGAGGCCATGCGTTTAGACTGGAAGAAAGAAGATTTCGTCTAAGGCAAAGGAAAGTTTTTTTTACTGTAAGAACAATCAAGATGTGGAATTCTCTGCATGAATAAGTGGTTTTATCAGAGTCCATACAGATGTTCAGATAGCTACTAGATGCATACTTGCAAAAACAAAATATTCAAGGATATAATCTTTCCATGTAGGGTAATAACTGATTGATTCAAGGATAAATCTGACTGCCATTCTGGGGTCAAGAAGGAATTTTTTTCCTAGCTTGTTGCAAAATTGTGCTTCAAACTGGGTTTTTTGCCTTCTTTTGGATCAACAGCAAAAAAACAAATGTGAGGAAGGCTGAACTTGATGGAAGTCTCTTTTCAGCTATGTAACCATGTAAATATGTATAACTGTTAGAGTCATTATCTCCAAGCTGGGCGGTGACCATTTAGAACGATACACTGTAATGCCATTGGTCGACTGTTTGTATTGTCCCTGTATCCCATCAGGTCCAGAGGGGGCTGTCCCTGGACCTGGGGTTTTGCATAAATAGCAATGTCTGTGTGCCATTAAAGCCAGTTCGTTTTGACCCTCAAATCGCAGCCTCGACTCGTTTGTGGGAACAAGGTTCCGAGGATATACTTTTTATGGGGTTATTGCATGTTTTGGGCTCCCTGTGATATGTTTTATAATACTGTATTTCTCTGCCTGTGATAATTATATTAACCATTGTGTTCAGTAATCATATCACAGGCAGAGGGGAAGATTTTGTGTGGGAGTGTCTGTTTGTATTGTACGGATTGATTGGTTGTATTTCAAAACCCTCTGGGCAGTACTATGTTTGTGGATTGTGAATAAAAGAGACTGTATGTGCCAGTACAGTCAGTTCTGCTTGACCTCAAAACGAAGTGTTGTCTCGTTATTGGGGGAATTGGATTGTATGCTGATTGCCAGGACTGTAAGCTGATTGTATGCTTTTCCTGTTCAGCTGCTTACAGCTTTCATATGCTTGAGAGCATTCGTATGCTTCTCCGGTTTGGAGGTTGTGGTGTCTGCTGCAGTGCTTGGAGTCCTCAGGAAGCGCTAGGAGCATCCTTCAATGGAGGTACCCAGTCGGGGTGCCAGGTGATCCGTTACACTTTATATTCGCAGGATTCTTATGTTATGCTGAACGGAACGGCGCTTCTCTCTCTCTACACTCGGGAATCAGGACATCCAAGCGGTCCAGCCTTCAGCTAGCTTGGAGGTAACCATAACAACAGGTAACCTGGTCCTCGGAGGGCGTGGCCGCTTTTCAACAACTCAAGCGAGGCCGCCCCAAACCATACTAAACAGTTTCTTGTACATACAGATGCCTCTAAGTTTGGGCTGGGAGCCGTGTGAAGCCAAGTGGGGGACGACAGGATGGAGCACCTGCTGGCATATCTCAGCCGGAAACTATTACCCAGAGAGGTCAGTTATGCCACAGTGGAGAAAGAATGCCTAGCTCTTGAATGGACATTGAAGAAATTGAAGCCATACCTGTACGGCCGTCCATTCATGCTCATGACTGACCATAACCCCCTTATTTGGTTAAACCGAGTTGCTGGAGACAATCCCTGTTTGTTACGCTGAAGCATGGCCCTGCAATCCTACAATTTTACCATGCAGTACAGGCCAGGCAAACAGAACGGCAATGCTGATGGTTTATCCCAGCAAATGGAGACTTCAGCATTTTGGAACTTTGGAACCTCGGCACTTTGGCACTTCAGTGTAGCGGAGCTGCAATATTAAATCCCAATATCTCCGCTGGTACAGAAAGTAATCCAAAGTAAAGCGCTGGAAAAGAAGGCAGTATCCCAAATCCCCCAGTAACTGGACGAAACACATTTCTGTGAGTCAACCTCCGAGTTTATTCACAAGCTCCAGTATTTATGCAATTCCCCATGCAAGGGGTTTCCTTAGTCACTTTACAGGGGTATTACAGTAGAGGACTACATGGGGAACTGAATATACAGAGCATTTCTCCCACCATGCATTGCTATACGCGAGGGATACTCCCACTAGAATATCCTGTTAAGTGGATTATCCCTCCGTACAGTAGAACCGGGTTTTAACATAAAAATGTGTAACTTTAACATTATTCGTGGGATTATAATAAATGACCGTTCAGAAGATAGCTGGGGTCTGAGCGCATACTTCGTGAAAGTACCGCTCAGATCCCAGCATAAATATCCGAACGCCGCACGAAACATACTTTTATATAAAATTCCCCTAAAAGTACCGAACAACTATTGAGAACCCAAATACCGAAAGACCGGGGCTCCCGAATGCGGTGTTCGTGCCGTCAAGTAGCCAATTTTAGTTCCAGGCGCTCGACGACCAAACACTGCTTGGCTAACAAAGGATCCAAGATGGACGACCTCTGCGTGGTCGGTAGCCGAACGACGGCCACCTAGGAAAGCAATTAACTATGGGGGGGTGCTCCCGTTCGGTACCTTATTCGTTTCACAAACAGTGTTTAGAGTCACTGTTCGTGAAACTCCTATATGCATGCTAGCGGCTTTCGGCTGTGCATGCTCTCTATTATAAAACACACAAATACATTTTTACACCAGGTTAACACAGCTTCTTCAGACAACCTTTAAATGTTCTGCAATATGACCTAAAGTGGCTAGGTTTGCCACATTCAGTTTGGTTCAGCACTTCGCAACTTCGACACTACGGAACTTTGGAACTTTGGAACTTTGGAACTCCAGGACGACGGAACTTCGGGTAAGTGTAGGGTTAGGGATAGGGGTAGGGTTAGGTTAAGGGTAGAGGTAGGGTAGGGTTAGGGTTGGTTTAGGGTTAGGGTTAGGTTAGGGGTAGGGTTAGAGGTAGGGTTAGGGGTAGGGTTAGGGTAGGGTTAGAGTTATGATAGGGTTAGGGTTACCCTACCCCATCCTTTAACCCTACCCCATAACCCTAAACCTAACCCTACCCCTACCCCAACTCCTACCCCTACTCCAACCCTTAACCTTACCCCTAAACCTAACCTTACTTACCTCACTTTTCAGAAAACCAAAGCACTTCAGCACTTCCGAAATTTGTCACTTCGGAAATTTGGCACTTCAGCACTTTGGATATTCTAAAGCATCCGAATGACCGAATTTACGAAATTCTTCCGCATTTGCATTCGGAACAATACGAATTGCACATGTCTATTAATGCTACCTATGGGCCAGGGGAACCGTTTGTGGATTATTTTGGTTTATTTTTTTTGCATAAAGTCATGGTACAAGTATCACTGTTTTGTATACATAGAATATTGAGAAGTAACAATTATCTGTATGCGTCAAACACATAGAAAACAAGAATTTGTTGATAACAATTGTCTGTATGGTTTGTGAAACAAGATGTGTTTAAGTAAATACAAAAACAAAGATAACCCTGGTAGAATGGCATGGAGTGTATGTTGGAAGTTTTCCCCTTCAGTTAGCTTGCCCATGCTATTGCGTCTTGCCCAAGGATACGTGTGGGATCCCCCTCATGGGGAATGCTAAAGGTAAGTGCACCACCAGGACAAGATAGATGTGTAAGAGTGGTATCTGTCTGAGAGGGAGTAGCAAATTTCCTCCATTTTCCTAGTGGTTTCCACTCTTTGGATACAATCTCTTATGGGCGGTTTGGTGTTGGGAGAAGGAAGATGAAAGATCGTTTTTTGTACTGGTCGAAATGGTCGGTCAAATTAAGAACTCCATGTAACTTTTGAACCCCTGAACCGATCTCAGTGATTTTTGCATATGTTGGTCCCCCATATCGGGGCTATCAGGAAATATGTATTTTGTGGGGTTCCCATGGAGCTTGGGGTACTTTCTAAGTTTTACCAAAATGTATGTTTTTTGTGTTGGGAGATAATTGAGTTCAGTAAATTGCTTGACTCAAATATCTCTCCAGTACAGGGTAAGATTCTATTACTTTATGTAGGAGTGTCCTGGACCTGAGAGCCAAAAGACTTACTGAATGTATTTTGTCACTGTCCCCTCTCAGGTCCAGTGGGGAATGCCCCTGGAATATATCAACTGAGACCCTGTGCCTTAATAAAGCATTCCTATTACACCCTTCATCTAGTTTCGACTGATGTGTGGGTACCTGTCTACTTTGCAAGGAGAATATACTTGGAGGCTGTAATTTGTCTGGAAAAGCGTTTGAAATAACACCTGAACTGCAAGCTATAATCATTCAGGCTCTAGCAGTTCTGGAGAAAATAGGCGAACATATACCTGCAACACCAGCGTTCGTTACAGGTGGTGTTATCTATAATATGGTATATTATTGATAATGGGGA
This sequence comes from Pelobates cultripes, assembly GCA_933207985.1. NCBI lineage: Eukaryota > Metazoa > Chordata > Amphibia > Anura > Pelobatidae > Pelobates > Pelobates cultripes. The sequence continues at coordinate 156,592,013 of OW240912.1, forward strand.
GTGTGACGATGGTGAGATTCCAGTTAAGCTATGGCGGTTGCAGAGTCTGCAGTGCTGATGGTGTCTGGTGCAGTGCATATAGTCCTCGGCATCCGCTAGGAAGCATCTATTGACGGAGGTGCCCAGTTGGGGTGCCAGGTGGTCCGTTACAGGGGGGTATTATCTATTATATGGGGTTTTATCGATAATAGGGGGTGTTATCTATAATATGGTTGTGACGAAGTGCCCTTCGCCACTTGGTCCTGGAGAGGCCTACTTGCCAGCCTCCTCCCCTGTGACTATGACTCTTTCATGTATCTGGCTTTAAAGACCCTAGTCTACCTTCAGACAGACTATTTATGTAGGCTGCTTTATTTATCTTATGTTTTAGTCACCCTGTACCCATTATAGGTGCAGGGTGTGTGTTATGTAATTGTTTATAGTGTGTGTGTGTGTACTGTGTAATGTATTGCCTGCTCTCTTGTATTGCTGAGGTTTGCTACCAACTAGGTGGGTTTGGCTATGGAGCTTGTCTAGTGCCCTCTGTTGGTAGCAACAGCAATATGCACTACCTGAATTGCAAGACTGGTTCATTTGCATATTCGGGTAGATTTGCATATTGCTAATTCTGCAGGCAGGTGAGATATTTACTGTTAAATATTGTCTCCCCCCACCCCTTTAAAAATGTGCCATTGTGTTGTGATAAGTCACTGTGTGTTGCTTGATATGGTTTGACTGTTTGTGATTTTATTGAGGTTTCACAACAATGTTATTGTGGTGACCCTATTGGCTGGTCCCAAGGAAATAAAGGTTTTGACAGTTCTTCTTGATCCCTCTAAACGTAGCCTTGTCTCGTTATTGGAGGGAGTCGTTATAATCACACTGGGGATTGCTATGCTCTGCATGCTCCCCTGAGCTTGAATCACTTAGCTCTTTTAAGAGCTTGTTCCTGACACGCTCTCCTTGGAGGAGGGGTCTTCACTGCACAGTCCTGGAGGACAGAAGCTGCAGTGCTTGGAGTCCTCAGGAAGCGCTAGGAGCATCTGTCAACGGAGGGTACTCGGTCGGAGTACAAGGAGCTCCGTTACAATGGTATTGTCACATCCTGTTCTGTTCTGCAGAGATGTCTGGCTTTGGCTTCTGGTATCCAGTACTCTTTTTACAATTCTTGTTTAGTTTTTCTTGTTTTTTCTGGTTTTCTATTCTATGTCTGGTTTTCTTTATGCTGGGATTCCTGGTTTCATTGCTTTATTCTGTTTCTGGAATTCCCAGTCTCCTGGATTCCTTTAAATGTTTGTTTTTTGTTGCCACACCCGTTCCTTTGCCATTTAATCCTTTTTTGGTTCAGTCTGGTCCTGCAAGCAGTGGTCTCATTACCTCTGCTCCTTTCTTTGCAGGTAAGTACTGTGTGTGTTTTATTGTTTATTTAGTCATGCATATCTAGCAGTTAGGATCCACCGTAATTGGAGTACGTTGGCGCAGTGTGGGCTGCATACATCTTGGCCATTTATGTATGTCTAAATCTCCAATGTTTTACATATGTAGTTCTTAGTTCTTGTTTTGCCTTATATCTCTTGTCTTGTTTTATTTTGTCTTGTATTCCCAGTTCATGTACAGTCTTGTCCTGTCCTGCCCATGTTCTGTTATTGTTTCCCTTATGTATTATGTACATGTTCTGGCTTCTGCTTTTTATCTTTCTCCGGTTCTAGGTTCTTCTAGTTTTGTCTTGTTTTCTTGTTTGGTGCCTATTCTAGTCTTATCTTGTGTGATGGACCGCCTGGCGCCAAGATCGGGTACCTCTGTCAATCGCTGCTCCTCGCGCTCACTGAGGACTCCAAGCACTCCACCAGACACCATAAGCACTGTAGACCCCACGAACCGCAGTAGCTTGGTTGGGGATTCACTGTCCTCCACCCACCCAGCTTCCAGTTGGTAAACCTCTCCTACTCCAGAGAGCATAGCAGTAACAGCTCTTAGAAAAGCTAGTGATTATACTCAGGGGAGTATTGTGATATAGCAATCCCCAGAGTGTATGTAGTTCTCCAATCCCCCAAACATGAGCCAAGACTTCATGAAGGGGTAAAGCATCTGTTTAATTGAAGCCACAGCTGGCCTTTTATGCAAGTCCCCAAGCAAGGTGTACATCCACATGGACATTGTTGGCTTACAAAGCTTACAAACCAATCAGAACAGTAATTAGATTTACGACACTCCCATAACAAACATACAATCCCTTCGCTCTGCCTGTGAGATAATTGAGTCAGATATAGCAATCCCCAGAGTGTATGTAGTTCTCCAATCCCCCAAACATGAGCCAAGACTTCATGAAGAGGTAAAGCATCTGTTTAATCGAAGCCACAACTGGCCTTTTATGCAAGTCCCCAAGCAAGGTGTACATCCACATGGACATTGTTGGCTTACAAAGCTTACAACCCAATCAGTAATTAAATTTACGGCACTCCCATAACAAACATACAATCCCTTCCCTCTGCCTGTGAGATAATTGAGTCAGATATTGCATTAACCCAATTATCTCCAGGCAGAAAAAACACATATCTACAAAGTCCCACAAGTACCCCAAAACACAACATATCCCCATAAATGTTACATTCCCTGATAGCCCTGATCTGGTTTCAGGAAATTCCTGGAAGACTCTTTTTGACAGACTGCACGAATGGTTTCATGCCCAAAACAGTTCCAGAGAATAAGGCTGTGCGGCCAATCTAGGATCCAGAGGTTAGACCAGGGAAGACTAGGGAAGGAGACGGCGAGACCCCAACCAAGCTACAGTGTTGCGTGGAGTCTGCAGTGGTTATGGTGTCCAATGCGGTGCTGATGGTCCTAGAGAAGCACTAGAAGCATCTGTCGGCGGAGGTACCCAGCCAGGGTACAGGGAGCTCCGTAACAGTGACAAACTCTCCTTCCCACGTGAGTTTGCCATGAGCTCCTGGAGGAGCTTGCTCGCCAGCCTCCTGCCCACAGACTATGCAGGGAAACTTTTAAAAGAGTACTGAACGTGACCGACCGTTAGCACTGATTTCATGGAACTGTTTTGGGCATAGGACCATGTGCACGGTCGGTCAAATTATGACTGTAACGGATCACCTGGCACCCCGACTGGGCACCTCCATTTATGGACGCTTCCTAGATGACGCCGAGGTCCATAAGCACCGAACCGGACACCACAACCACCTCAGACTCCACAACCGCCGTAGCTGAACTGGAGTCTAGACGTCTTCATTCCACCCTGGGTCAAACTCTGTCTTCAAGGACCATGTGGGAAAGACCTCTCCTCCAAGAGAGAATAACAGGAAAAGCTCTTAAAAGAGCTAAGTGACTAGAGCTCAAGTCACAAAGTATCACAAAGTATAGCAATCCCCAGTGTGAATATAGCAGTTCCCTACAATAACGAGACGAGGCTACTGTGACGAGACCAATCTCGCCACATTGCATTGGAGAAGCCTGGTTGCCCGCCTGTTGCCTTTGGATTATGGCCCCATGTTAAAAGGCTTGATTTTTCCCTGCAAAGACATGAAAACCGGGTCATTTGGTGCTTGCCCTGTTTGAGCAGTGATACCCCAGATAGGTATGCCATGGAGCCCATTCGTATAATGAAAGACTATGGGAAAGACTTTGGCTCCATGGCAATTGAACTGTATGTGTGTGCTCTGAGCGCCATTCAGTAATAATGTGCGCTCAGATCTGAGCTATCTGGGGATATGTTGAATGTACCTGTTTTGTGCAATGGCTGCACAGTTATATGTTTTATGTGTTTTATTGTCTTTTGCTGCCATGTGTTCAATGGAGTTTTGCCTCTGTCCTTGGAGATAATTGGATTACTTCCTAATTATCTCCAGGATAGAAGACTCTGTGGAACTGGTTTTGGGCAGAAAAGCCATGCTTCCTTTGGTCACAAAGGACTACGATCTATCTTTTGAACCATTGGACCAATTTCTATGAATTTGACATATGTTTATATTTGGAGTATGCGGATTCTGAAAATTTGTGAATGTGATGCATATTTTTCAAGTTATGAATAATGTGGAAAAATTGTATTTATCTGCTTGTTATAATTACATTACCCATTCTGTAAGGTAATTGTATCACAGGCAGAGGGGAGGATTTTGTGTGGGAGTGTCTGAGTGTATTGTATGTGCTTATTGGTTGTGTTCCAAAACCCTGTGGGTGGTACTAATGTGTAAGAATGTGTACATAAGCACAATAAACCCACAGCTCTGACTGTTCACTGCTTGACCCTTAACACGGAGCTTTGTCTCGTTCTTGGGGGGATTTATTGTATGCTGTTCCAGTTCGACTGCTAGGAGTGTAGAGTTTTTCCTATTTGGCTGTTTACGGCATTCATATGGTTTCCTGTTCGGCGGATTGGTGTTCTGCAGTAGCTGTGCTTGTGTCTCTGGAAGGGAAGATCTACTAAACGGCGGTTTAACCCTTGTATGCCTGGGGGTGCCGTTACAGCTACGTATTGAGGGTTAAGCAGGAACAGAACAGAATGAACTGAGGCTTTGTTGTTTATTTTCTACAAGTTTTCCCACAAGGTTACCACCCACGTGGACCTTGTTGGGCACTGTAAACACAAATTCAACAACCAGTAGTTTACAGTCACACAGTTAAACACTCCCATTTATTACTGTAAATTCCTCCCCTCTGCTTGGAAAATAATTGAGTTAATTACTGTATCAACTCAATTATCTCCAAGCGAAAAATACACTTTTTACACATATTTAATAACTTTAAACTTAAACATCCAATTCCCATAAAACTTATATTTTCTGAACGGGCATAATTATGGGAACAACAAATAAAAAAAAATCATGCATATCGGTTCAGTGGTTCAGGAGATAGATGGAAATCACATTTGACCGACCGCAAGCATGGCTTCCTTGCCCAACACAGTTCCACAGATTTGGACTGTGTGCCCGGTCTATTCACCATTGTTCAAATACTGTTCAAATGCACGAACGTGAGATGTATCTGGGATAATAGGGTCTCCCCTCTGTAGCTGGGGAGATGGACCGGTTGTCTCCTCTCCCTGTAGGGTAAGCTGCCGCTGGGGAGAGAGGGCGATATGCTCCTCTCCCTGAAATACATGCTGCCGCTGGAGAGTGAGACCAACTGTCTCCACTCCCATTGTCCTGCTGCTTGAGACAGTCCCAATCTGTACAACTCGAGCATGAGGCACCGCGCCGCTCGGTTCTCCTCCTACAACTCTTGCATCACATGTGGAGGATCTGAGCCATACCTGGCTAGCCGCCTCGTCACCTCCTCAATGAAAGCGTCATCCTCATAGCGACGCGTCATGCTTGCTTGGTGTTCCCAGGATGCTGCTTCTCGCACTAGGAAAGCCATCCCACTGCTGCCACCACTGTAACAGATCACCTGGCACCATTGACGGACGCTTCCTAGCTGATGCCGAGGACCATAAGCAATGCACCAGACACAACAACCACCGCAGACTCCACAACCGCCGTAGCTTAACAATTCCCACATCACAAGGGGAATGCCGCTGAATACTTACCCGGTCTCCAGGCACCCACCAGGTCTGCTCATGCCTGGGAGCGAACTGGGACCCAGGCATTCCCACTTACCTCCTCCTGAGATGCCCCCAGCCTTACACAGCGGCCGGGTCTGTAAACATTAGAGACGCCGGCCGCTGCAAGTTAGAACCTTTTGAGGTTTTTTTTATTAACCCTTCTAGTGCCTTACCATTTGGAACGTGTGGGTGATGTCACACACACACGTCCACTATCACATGCTTCCCTGCAGCCAATCAGGGAGCACCTTAGGCTATTTAAACTTTTTTGTCCATTTCTCTGTGCCCTGTTGTGGTACTGATTCTTGTGTTTGTTGACCTTGGCTATCCTACTGATGATCCGATCTCTGTATCCCTTGACCTTTGGCTTGGCTCCTGACTATTCTGACTTCTGTGTACCTCAACCTTTGGCTTGTTTAATGGTTTTGTGTATTCTGTGTTCTTGTCCACAGCCTGTCTTGTCGTTTTATCTTTTATATGTTAAATTCAGCCGTTCTAAGGCCCGGTAATACGTCTTAGGGTTTTCTTTATTTTCTAAGTCCTGCCTGTTGGGCATTAGTTTATCCTTACATTACGACAGGACCATGGACCCTGCAGACTTAGATAGACTTAGGTGAAGCTTGAAGAACATGATCACCGCAGGCTTTTCAGACTTTGCTGAATCACACTGAACACCTCCAATCGGAGACACCCCCTATGCAGGCCCAACAACATGCCGCTGTGGCAGTGTCCAGTGGCCAAAGGGCACCAACCATAAGCCTGTCCCCTCCGTCTAGATTTAGCAATGATTCCCAGGAGTGTAGGGGTTTTATAAATCAAATAGAATACCACTTTTAGGCGTCCCCTGGTTCTTTCCCTTCTGATAGGGCGAAGATCGGATATTTAATGAACCAACTATCTTGTAAAGCCATAGCACGGGCCAATCCCTTATGGGAGAGTGATAGTACTGTAGCTTACAACTACATGGAATTCATTACTGAATTTAAGAGATCATTTGAACCTCTTGGGAAAGTTAAGAAGGCAGCCAAGACATTAATGTGGATAAAACAGATCCGTTGCAGAATACGCCATAGAATTCCACAATGCTAGCGGCCGAGGTAGATAGGACAAATAGTGGTTTGGTAACAGCTTTTTCAGAAGGGCTCTCTGAGGCTTTACCAGATGAAACAGCCGCAAAAGACCTACCTGATTTATTGGAAGACTATATTATTGATACGATGGATATAGATAGTCGCCTTAGGAAGATGGCTAAGACCAAAATAAGGACTCTCCGTTCCTCTGTTTCCACGGCTTCTCGTATGACTCCATCTGCTCCTGTAGTTGCTGTCGAATCCGAACCCATGCAACTGGGAGTGATGAAGCTCTCGGAAACTGAGAAACAGTATCGTAGGGCTGAGGGTTTATGCCTGTATTGCCGTAAAAAGGGACATTTACGTCTAAACTGACCAATACGTCCGGAAAACCTCCGCACCTAAGCACCGTTAGAGGACCGGCCTTAGGTGTAATGAGATTATCCTTTATCATGCCTCATAACAGGTTCCTCCTCTCAGTTGAGGGTGCTCATAACATTCCTTAAGGATCTTGTCTATTCAGGAGCCACTGAGAATTTTATAGACAAAAATGTGTTAATGATCTTCTTATCCCTCTGAGGGAGAGATCCACACCTTTGGCCGTAGAGGCCATAGATGGTAGACCCCTCCAGACACCCTTATAATCCATGAGACCCTTCCACTATCCTTGACCGTAGAATATAGCTCTCCAGGTCATTTCAACCCCTTCATGTCCTTTCATTGTTGGGTTTTCCTGGTTGGTGCAGCATAAGTCTTAGATTGGGTTGAGGGTGAAATTCATACTTGGGGAACTAGCTGCAAGGATCAATGTCTGCTCTCTGTCAAACCTATTGGTCGTATTAATGTACCTACGGCTGATCCTTTATCCACAGTAGTTACTACGCAATACATTCAGGCCATCCCAACAGTGGAGCTGGCATCAGGGCTGAGCGCAGCTGGCCTCTGCCCACCAAGTACCCACAACTCCATGCCTGGGAGCACTAGGCAGATTGGGGGTGACGGACACCCACTCAGTAACCTAGGACATACAGGACAGAGCCGGACACCAGAAGCCACAAGGTCAAGTGTCTGTTTATGGGTGGGCTACTCAACTAACTTTCCCTTGGTTGGGAAGAAATGTGATGAACTGAGCCTTGTCATGTGTTCTTGGAGGGGCCTGCTGGCCAGCCTCTTACCAAAAGACTAAGGCCCTTTAAAAAAACTATGTGAACAAACTTGGTACGTGGGATTTTATATTTAATTCTAGAACCAAACAGCTGCATGAACCGGAGACCACCCTGCAGCTTGTTAAGCCTAATTGCTACTTTGTAGCAATTTCCACTCCAGTGTTCTAAGTGTTCGTCTGGGTGGCCGCAATTCCTATGGATGACCACAAGGTGGCGGCTATCTTGTTCACATGAAAGCAGGCAGTGGTGTTTGGGCATGAATCTCATGGAACTGAAAACAAACACAGAAATTCCCCAACACTGCTGGACTTCCAGCATCGCCTGCGTTCGTTTCCCCACCCTTAGAAAAGTGATTGTAGCGGAGAGCTGATTTCCCACAGCCTATTTCCGCTGGTATCCTAGAATGGCTCAGGAACAAGTAGTAAATCCAAGAGGGTAATGTGACAGACCCATCTGTATGGACTAGAATTGCTGTGTTCGTCTGTTTTGCAGTTTGTATGAATTTCCCCATTCGTATGCTTTGTTTAAGGAAATGTCTTTTTTTTTGTCGAACGGAACTACTGAATGGACGGCCACCCAGAAGAGATGTGTGCTGCTGGTTAACCTATTGATCCCAATTAGAACGTTGCGGTTAACCACAGACACTTCTCAATTAAAACCGAATACCGGGTGGTCGCCGTTCGTATGTCGACCACGAGGCGGCGGACATTTTGACTATGCGAAAGCCCAGCGGTGTTCGACGATTATTTCATGGAACTAAAAACTGACACTTTTTCAACCGAACACCGCTGAAGCCGTCGACCTCCCCTTCTCAATCGACAAAAGCATACGAATACCGGCCGTTCAGGAGATTTAATAACACGAATGGACTTAACCCAGATCCCATGGAGTCAATCGCATACCGAAGAACTGTAATAGACTTTGACTCCATGGCGATTGAACTATGCGTATGGGATCTGAGCGCTATTCGCCAATAATATGCACTCAGATCCAGGCTATCTGGGGATGTGTTATACGAATGCAATACGTTCGGCAGTATTAAAGTTATGGATTTTAATGTGTTTTATAACTTTGAGTTAAAATGGCGAAGTGCCTCTGCTCGGGAAGATAATTGAATTACTTCCCAATTATCTCCCGAGCAGAGGGGAGGAAACTGTGATGCATGCTGGGAATATTGTGGGGATGTATGTCCAGAATGTCCCCATGTCCTTCTGTCATTTCAGTCTCCCATTTGGTCCCCTAGGGGAGTGTCCACCAAGTGGGAGACCTGCATAAATACGGGCAGGTAGCCCACAGTAAACTCAGTTCGTGTTTTACCCTCAAAGCGGAGCTTGGTCTCGTTATTGGGGGGATTTTATTACCGGCGCCTAGAGACTGCTTATTGGAATTATTTGCCGCTTGGAAACTATTGCCGTTCGGCTGCTATTGGCGATTCGTGCATTTGGAGCTCGAGAAGGGGAAGAGCTGTACAGGTACCGTTCGGGAGTTTGGAGTGTTCCCTAGCTGGCGGTTTGCATGGTTACACTGCATACGCTACTAGACCACATTATTGCGAACGGGGAGCATTCACTAAACGGCGGTTTGTGCATTTATTACTGGAGGTACCGTAACACACACGGTCCACGACAAACCCCGCTGGGCGTTTGGCAGTTAAAGATGGCTGCCACCATGTGTTCATTCATATGAACGACCACCCAGCCGTTCGTCAATTAAGCTGCAGTTAACTGAAAACCGCAGATTCTGGGCGGCTAATAAGTGGCACACTCCTCATGCAGGGCAGCCAATCAACAAGCATTTGACTCTTGTGCCCTTAGAAGCCATCACAGCCATGCCTACTAATGGCATGGCTGTGATTGGCCAGTGCAGCATGTGACCCAGCCTCTATATATAAGCTGGAGTCCCGTATCGCCGCACGCACATGAGCTCTTATTAGTGTAGGAAGAGGATGCAGCCACTTTCAGGGACAGCTAAGGAAAGAATTCTGCAAACTAGTACATTAGTGGGGTGCACTTCATATCTGAGAGTCAAATAGAAGCGTCAAATACTGCTGTCACATTGCAGTTTTAAAACTTTACATTTTTTGGGTGCTAAAAAGTACATTAGTGGGGTGCACTTCATATCTGAGAGTCAAATAGAAGCATCAAATAGTGTGCTTACAGCGCAATTTGAAACATTCTTTTTTGCTGGGTGCTAATCTGATAAATAGTAAATTTGGGCCCTGCACTTCATATCTGAGAGACAAATAGAAGCGTCAAATAGTGTGGTTACAGTGCAGTTTGAAACATTCTTATTTGCTGGGTGCTAATCTGCTAAATAGTAAATTTAGGGCGTACTCTTCATATCTGAGAGTCAAATAGAAGCGTCAAATACTGCGGTTACAGCACAATTGTAAACATTCTTATTTTCTGGTTGCTAATCTGCTAAATAGTAAATTTGGGGTGTGCTCTTCATATCTGAGAGTCAAATAGAAGCGTCAAATACTGCGCTTACAGCGCAATTGTAAAAATTCTAATTGTTTTGGTGCTAAATAGTACATTTGCGGCCTGCGGTGCATTTCTTGCAGTCCAATAAACTAAATAAAAAGAAATAAAAATTGTTGACTGTTGGTGGTTACATTGTCGTCTGACATGAAACATCTGTTAGTTTGGTGGGTGAACACAAAGAATGAGGAGAGCATCAAATAAGGAATGTGGCCCTGGTCGTGGTGCTGCTGGTGTTGGTGGAGATCCTGTTGCAAGGAGATGATGTGGTCGATCTGTGCCAGCTACACACACAAGTGAAACACCTTCCTCATGTGCGAGTACGCGACAGAACCTTCAGTGTTATTTGGTAGGCCCAAATGCCACTCTACGAATGGTGAGGCCAGAACAAGTACAGGTGATAGTAGATTGGATGGTTGACAGTGCCTCCAGTTCCTGCACATTGTCTCCCACTCGATCCCCTGCTGAAAGCTCAGAGCTGGCACCTGCAGCCCATGGCCAACTGTCTTTCACCTCTCCCCCTTGCAAATCACCCAAGCAGTCTGAGCCACAAGTCATGCAGCAGTCTCTTATGCTTTTTGATGACTCTGCTGGTGGGGCTTCCGTAGGCCATCCACATAGCCCTTCCCCAGAAGTGGAAGAGATTGAGAGACTGCACTGATGCACAACCACTTATGTGTCAGGATGTGAACATGGAAGGACCACCACAGCACGTCTCTGATGATTACAAAACACAGGTGCCAACTGCTGTGGCTTTCGGCAGTGTGCAGACCGGCAAGGAGGGCAGGGTTGAGGAGATGGGGGACGATGATGTGGAGGATGATGAGGTCCTTGACACCTCATGGAATGTGGCATGGGCTGTGCAGGAGGAGGGCCGGGAGAAAGCTGTTACTTACCTGTGCAGCAGCTCCGTTCACCTCTGCGGTCTGCATGCCACGCGGAGCATTGCCACGGTAACCCGCGGCAACGCTCTGACGGCCGCAGGACTCGCAAGCTTTACACAGGTAGCTGAACGTAATGGAGATGAACAGAGCTGAACGGAGCTGCTGCACAGGTAACAGCTTACTGCCATCCCCCCAGGACCGCCGGGCTTGTAATGAGCCCGGCGGTCCTGGTCTGCATTATGGCAATGTAAGTTGCCATAATACAGACCTTGACTCGAGTATAAGCAGAGGGGGGCTTTTTCAGCACAAAAAATGAGTATATACGGTATATTGATGATGGCTATGCAAGACATGATAATGAGTAACTAAACGTACATCTATTGATCTGGCTCAGCAAGACAGTGTTCATAGCATATGCGTTATCTTCAAATCAAAGTATGGACATAATAGACGATCTATAAGTCTCTGCTGATCTGATAATTCTTGATAGCTAACTAGACAATATTGAGGCAAAAAGACATTAAAAAAAAATAAGTGCTAAATGTGTAGAACCATGCTTAGAATGTTGGTTACCTATACCGTGAGTGAAAGTGCCCTGTGAGAAAGAACCCGACGCGCGTTTTGGTGCACTGGCATGGGGACCTCTTAAATAGGGTTCTACCTTGCTGGAACTGAATACAGGGCCAATCCTCTGTTAACACGTTTAGAGGTGCGGTATCATAGTAGCTTCATCTACTATTTCAATCTGATATAATTATCAATGAGATTACATACACCTAGGGTATGTGTGATGGTTAGGTATCTATCGAGCGAAGGGTTGTTCTATTAACCAGTGAGTCTTTCTGACGGATCGATAATTAGGCTGGAATTTTGCAGTGTACAGATCTAAGGATCTTGCCCGCCGTTAAATGTAGTAGAGGGTAGCAATCTAAAAGAGGTCTTGTTAGATCAGTGGTAATGGGTTATCAAATAATTACATATTTACATATTTACAAATGTTGATATTGAAAATTAAGAGTGCTTTTTGTATGAATTAAAAGGCAGATTAATCTGAGATGAAGGACGTGTATGCAAAACTTTCGTTAAGGCCTAATGGAAAGAGTGTCTTTAGTTTGTATATCCAGTAGCTCTCACGCTGGAGGAGCCTTTTATCTTGGTCTCCTTTCCTTGGATCTAGTTTTATTTTTTCGATTCCATTGAATCTTAGTCCTTGAGAGGAGCCACCGTGTTTGAGTTTCATATGCAACATTATTGCAATACTGTTTTACAACAGAAATTGCAGGCTTACAGCCAGTTGATCTATGCTGCCTATCAAACCACCATCATAACATCATATCATACTTTCTCGACTACTTATTAAGAGCTTATTTGGATAAAATATCTATGCCTTTATCCTTTCTCTCTATAGTTTTCTATTTAGCAATCTACAGAGTTAGCTTTCTGATCTCGATTACCTAGACTATTACTCACTGTTATATTAATATCCTATTCCATACATAGACAACACCAATTAAAGTCTGAAGTTTGATGAATGGGATTACAACATTCTGAGCTATTAGAGGTATAGCCATCTGGCTATAGATAACTTTTTTTGACCTTTCATATTTGTGGTTAACATATGGGATACAATGTACATTTGACCATTATCATTAATTATTTGGATACTATCTTCCAGTTGACAACTACTCACAGAGCTTCTGCTCTGGCAAGTAGAATTTTGTCATCATTGCTTCTATCACTAGGGGTTAAGCCCCAAGACACCCCTGGAGTGTCTGTCTGGTGTTTCAGTCTCTTAGTGGGGAGGTCAGTAGAAGTGGAAGAGGCGGTGGTCGCACAGAGGCACCAGCACAGCATAAGAGGGAGCAGGGTGCAAAAGCGGAGCGGCCGTCCCCTAGACGGTACGCCTGTTACTGCCCACCGCACCCAGGGGCCGAGCACACCAAAGCCAGCTCCAAGTAGTTCCCTGGCGTGGCAGTTCTTCAGACAATGTGCTGACGACAAGACACAAGTGGTTTGCACGCTGTGCAATCAGAGCCTGAAGCGAGGCATAAACGTGCTAAACCTGAGCACAACCTGCATGACCAGGCATCTACATGCAAAGCACGAGCTGCAGTGGAGTAAGCACCTCAAAAACCAAGAAAGGTCTCAGGCTCATCCTGCTTCCTCTTCTGCTGCTGTCTAGGCCTATTCCTCCACCTCTGGAGTCAGAGTGGCACCTGTCACCCTGCAAACAGAGGATGTGGCAGCAATGCCAAGCATCTCCACACTGTCCCATGGAAGCGTTCAGCTGTCCATCTCCCAAACACTGGAGAGAAAGAGCAAGTACAACCCTAGCCACCTGCGATCCCTTGCCTGAATGCCAGCATTTCAAAATTCATGGCCTTTGAAATGCTGTCATTCCGTCTGGTGGAGATGGACAGTTTTAAAAACCTGTTGGCCGTGGCTATCCCACAGTACGTGGTTCCCAGCCGCCACTACTTTTCCAGGTGAGCCATCCCTTCCCTGCACAACCAATTGGCGGACAACTCCATCTGTGGCAAGGTCCACATAACCACAGATAAGTGGACCAGTAAGCACGGGCAGGGACGCTATATCTCCCTAACTGCACACTGGGCAAATGTAGTGGCGACTGGGCCTGAGGTGGATAGAAGTTTGGCACATGTCCTTCCACCACCGAGGATTGCAGGGCATTTTTCTTTGCCTCCTGTTGCCTCCTACTCCGCTTCCTCCTCCTCTACCACCACCTCATCCTGGCAGCGTAACACCTTCACCACCCACATCAGCACAGCCAGGGGGAAACAACAGCAGGCTGTTTTAAAACTGATATGTTTGGGGGAAAACCCGCACACCGGGCAGGAGCTGTGGACGGGCACGGAACAACAGACCGATGAGTGGTTGTTGCCACTGAGCCTCAAGCCCGGCCTGGTGGTGTGCGATAATGGGCGAAATCTCGTAGCAGCTCTGGGCCTAGCCGGTTTGCCGCACATCCCTTGCCTGGCGCATGTGCTGAGTTTGGTGGTGCAGAAATTCTTGAAAAACTACCCAGATATATCAGAGCTGCTGCACAAAGTGCGGGCCGTCTGTGCACGCTTTCGGCGTTCTCACCCTGCTGCTGCTCGCCTGTCTGCGCTGCAGCGTAACTTCGGCCTTCCCGCTCACCACCTCAGATGCGACGTGCCCACAAGGTGGAACTCCACCTTGCACATGCTGGAGAGACTGTGCGAGCAGCAGCAGGCGATAGTGGAGTTTCAGATGCAGCACGCACGGGTCAGTCGCTCTGCGGAATAGCACCACTTCACCACCAATGAGTGGGCCTCCATGCGAGACCTGTGTCATTTTGCACTGTTTCGAGTACTCCACCAACATGGCCAGTGCAGATAACGCCGTTCTCAACCTTACTGTCCCGCTTCTATGTCTCCTTGAAAAAAACGCTTCAGGCGATGATGGAAGAGGATGTGGCACAGGAGGAAGAGGAGAAGGAAGAGGGGTCATTTCCATGGTTATCAGGCCAGTCATTCACAAGTGGCTTGGAGGGTGGGTTCCTGCACCAGCATAGGCCAGGTACACAATTGTCCTGCCAGGGCATAGTTCTGGAGGATGAGGAGGAGGATGATGAGGATGAGGAGGAGGAGACACCTGTTCACAGCAGGGTGGCACCCAACGCAGCTCGTGGGCATCACTGGAGCGTGGCTGGGGGGATACGGAGGACACAGACGATACACCTCTCACAGAGAACAGCTTGTCCTTGCCTCTGGGCAGCCTGGCACACATGAGCGACTACATGCTGCAGTGCCTGCGCAACGACTGTCGAGTTGCCCACAATCTAACTTGTGCTGATTACTGCAAGTGCACGCTTCCCAACTGACACCGGGGGCTCATTGGAAGCACAAGGTGAAGGCAGAGGAGGAGGAAGAGTTCGCCAACGCAGCTGGGGCACCGCCAGCACCTCAGAAAGGCAGGGTTAGCATGGCCTAAATGTGGAAAAGCTTTGTCAGCACGTCACAACAACCAGCACTGTCATCTGATATGGAACGTCTTAGCAGGAGGCAGCATTTCAGCAACATGTTGGAACAGTACGTGTGCACACGCCTACACGTACTGACTGATGGGTCTGCCCCATTCAACTTCTGGGTCTCCAAATTGGGCACATGCCCTAAAGCCAGTGTATTGTGTGAACATGTGTTCAGCACGGCAGAGGGCGTTATCACAGACAAGCGCAGCCGCCTGTCCACAGCCAACGTGGATAAGCTCACGTTAATTAAAATGAACCAGTCATGGATCCCACCAGACTTGTCTGTACCTTGTGCAGAATAGACATTTATACTGGCCTCACCCAGTAATACTCAAGCGCACTTATTCTTTGTTTTCTTTTTTTATATATCCCAATATTTTGGGGGCTAGTCCAATAAAAAAACAAATAAAAAACAGTGTTGGCTACCTCCTCCACCGCTGCTTCCACCTACACCGCCACGGTCACCGCCTCCTCAACCTATGGGTCACTTAGTACAGGGAGTGCAGAATTATTAGGCAAATTAGTATTTTGACCACATCATCCTCTTTATGCATGTTGTCTTACTCCAAGCTGTATAGGCTCGAAAGCCTACTACCAATTAAGCATATTAGGAGATGTGCATCTCTGTAATGAGAAGGGGTGTGGTCTAATGTATCAACACCTCTCTCAGGAGACATGCTAATTATTAGGCAACTTCCTTTCCTTTGGCAAATGGGTCAAAGAAGGACTTGACGATCCAGAAGGTCAAAATAGTGAGATATCTTGCAGAGGGATGCAGCACTCTTAAAATTGTAAAGCTTCTGAAGCGTGATCATCGAACAATCAAGCGTTTCATTCAAAATAGTCAACAAGGTCGCAAGAAGCGTGTGGAAAAACCAAGGCGCAAAATAACTGCCCATGAACTGAGAAAAGTCAAGCGTGCAGCTGCCACGATGCCACTCGCCACCAGTTTGGCCATATTTCAGAGCTGCAACATCACTGGAGTGCCCAAAAGCACAGGGTGTGCAATACTCAGAGACATGGCCAAGGTAAGAAAGGCTGAAAGACGACCACCACTGAACAAGACACACAAGCTGAAACGTCAAGACTGGGCCAAGAAATATCTCAAGACTGTTTTTTCTAAGGTTTTATGGACTGATGAAATGAGAGTGAGTCTTGATGGAGTAGATGATGGGTCAGTGGCTGGATTGGTAAAGGGCAGAGAGCTCCAGTCCGACTCAGGTAAGCAAGATTGTGGAGGTGGAGTACTGGTTTGGGCTGGTATCATCAAGATGAGCTTGTGGGGCCTTTTAGGGTTGAGGGATGGAGTCAAGCTCAACTCCCAGTCCTACCAGTTCCTGGAAGACACCTTCTTCAAGCAGTGGTACAGGAAGAAGTCTGCATCCTTCAAGAAAACATGATTTTCATGCAGGACAATGCTCCATCCTGCAGCGTCCAAGTACTCCACAAGCATTAACTGGCAAGAAAGGGTATAAAGAAGGGAAATCAAATGGCCATGGCCTCCTTGTTCACCTGATCCCCAGACTGGCCAAGGAACCTGTAGTCCATCATCAAATGTAGGATTTACAGGAGGGAAAACAGTACACCTCTCTGAACAGTCTCTGGGAGGCTGTGGTTGCTGCTGCACGCAATGCTGATGGTGAACAGATCAAAACACTGACAGAATCCATGGATGGCAGGCTTTTGAGTGTCCTTGCAAAGAAAGGTGGCTATATTGGTCACTGATTTGTTTTTGTTTTGTTTTTGAATGTCAGAAATGTATATTTGTGAATGTTGAGATGTTATATTGGTTTCACTGGTAATAATAAATAACTGAAATGGGTATATATTTGTTTTTTGTTAAGTTGCCTAATAATTATGCACAGTAATAGTCATCTGCACACACAGATATCCCCCTAACATAGCTAAAACTAAAAACAAACTAAAAACTACTTCGAAAAATATTCAGCTTTGATAGTAATGAGTTTTTTGGGTTCATTGAGAACATGGTTGTTGTTCAATAATAAAATTAATCCTCAAAAATACAACTTGCCTAATAATTCTGCACTCCCTGTATAAACTATGTACACAATAGCAGAGGCTTGTGAAGGCCTTTTCTCTATGCATCAGGAGTTGAGCTCAGTTTGAATAATGAAAGAGAATACCCTGCACTCCAACCCTCTCTCAAATGGATAGTTCTGGTGATCCTCCTGACAACCATGCTTTAGATTTTGATTTATGTTCTTCCAAAGCTAAAATCAAAGATTCCATCTAGTGCTATTTTATGGCTCAGCTGTATTTTTATGTTATTTTAAGTGATTTCCCTATCCATATTTGTTTGCAGGGCACTTGCCCTACTCTTACCCCATTTTACTTCATTTTGCAGCCCTCTAGCCCTTTCCAGGACTTTTTTAGAGGCATTTTAGTGCCCAAAAGTTCGGGTCCCCATTGACTTCAATGGGGTTCGGGTTAGGGGTCAAGTTCGGGGTCAAGTTTTTTCAAAGTTCGGTCCAACTCGCCGGACCCGAACATCCAGGTGTCCGCTCAATTTTAATCATAAAAACACATCCAATCCCCATAAAACCTATACAGGGAGTGCAGAATTATTAGGCAAGTTGTATTTTTGAGGATTAATTTTATTATTGAACAACAACCATGTTCTCAATGAACCCAAAAAACTCATTAATATCAAAGCTGAATATTTTTGGAAGTAGTTTTTAGTTTGTTTTTAGTTATAGCTATGTTAGGGGGATATCTGTGTGTGCAGGTGACTATTACTGTGCATAATTATTAGGCAACTTAACAAAAAACAAATATATACCCATTTCAATTATTTATTATTACCAGTGAAACCAATATAACATCTCAACATTCACAAATATACATTTCTGACATTCAAAAACAAAACAAAAACAAATCATTGACCAATATAGCCACCTTTCTTTGCAAGGACACTCAAAAGCCTGCCATCCATGGATTCTGTCAGTGTTTTGATCTGTTCACCATCAACATTGCGTGCAGCAGCAACCACAGCCTCCCAGACACTGTTCAGAGAGGTGTACTGTTTTCCCTCCTTGTAAATCTCACATTTGATGATGGACCACAGGTTCTCAATGGGGTTCAGATCGGGTGAACAAGGAGGCCATGTCATTAGATTTTCTTCTTTTATACCCTTTCTTGCCAGCCACGCTGTGGAGTACTTGGACGAGTGTGATGGAGCATTGTCCTGCATGAAAATCATGTTTTTCTTGAAGGATGCAGACTTCTTCCTGTACCACTGCTTGAAGAAGGTGTCTTCCAGGAACTGGCAGTAGGACTGGGAGTTGAGCTTGACTCATCCTCAACCCGAAAAGGCCCCACAAGCTCATCTTTGATGATACTCAGCCCAAACCAGTACTCCACCTCCACCCTTTGCTGGCTGCCTGAGTTGGACTGGAGCCTCTCTGCCCTTACCAATCCGTTGTTAATGGGTCTATTCATCTGGCCCATCAAGACTCACTCTCATTTCATCAGTCCATAAAACCTTAGAAAAATCAGTCTGAGATATTTCTTGGCCCAGTCTTGACGTTTCAGCTTGTGTGTCTTGTTCAGTGGTGGTCGTCTTTCAGCCTTTCTTACCTTGGCCATGTCTCTGAGTATTGCACACCTTGTGCTTTTGGGCACTCCAGTGATGTTGCAGCTCTGAAATATGGCCAAACTGGTGGCAAGTGGCATCGTGGCAGCTGCACGCTTGACTTTTCTCAGTTCATGGGCAGTTATTTTGCGCCTTGGTTTTTCCACACGCTTCTTGCGACCCTGTTGACTATTTTGAATGAAACGCTTGATTGTTCGATGATCACGCTTCAGAAGCTTTGCAATTTTAAGAGTGCTGCATCCCTCTGCAAGATATCTCACTATTTTTGACTTTTCTGAGCCTGTCAAGTCCTTCTTTTGACCCATTTTGCCAAAGGAAAGGAAGTTGCCTAATAATTATGCACACCTGATATAGGGTGTTGATGTCATTAGACCACACCCTTCTCATTACAGAGATGCACATCACCTAATATGCTTAATTGGTAGTAGGCTTTCGAGCCTATACAGCTTGGAGTAAGACAACATGCATAAAGAGGATGATGTGGTCAAAATACTCATTTGCCTAATAATTCTGCACTCCCTGTATATGCTGATACGGCATAATTAGAGGACCAACATATTTAAAAAATCATACAAATCGGTTCAGGGGTTCGGGAAATAGGTGGACGTCCCATTTCTGCCTGGCCGCACACAAGGTTCCTGCCCAAAAAAGTTCCATGCATTCAGCTGGTGCGGCCTGTCCCTTTTCGCATGTTTAAAAATACCGAACAACCATTCACATAAGTGTTCGTGAGATTGATAGTCGTGTGCAGCCTCCTTCGTATAGTGTTTTTACCGAACGCCGCCTCCTTTGGATGAATTAGCACAAATCTAAGTGGTCCTGGAAGTCTCAACGGTGTTCAGGAGTTCGAGTGCCTGAAAACAGTTCCAGACACTCGACGACCAAATCCCGCTGGACGCATTCGACAAAACAAGATGGCCACCACCATGTGTTTGTGCATACGAATCGATGGCCACCCAGTGAACCACTTAGAATGTTGAGGTTGCAGTTTGGCACAGATTCAATAAGTCAATTGGCGGCACATGACTGGTCTCGGTGGTCTCTCATTCGACAGTTTGTTCGGTTGTTTGTTCAGTTATAAGAACAAATTAACATAGCTGGTAGTTTCCAAATTCGTATGTTTGGGGTATAATAATGTGAGTTCAACTGTAACAATGTTATAAATCCAATGACCAGGCAAATGAACAGGGTATCTGTTACAGTGTCCTACTGGAAAAAAGTATAAGCCCACATTTGGCTGAATACAGTATGTGAACCTTAAGGAATGATATGGATTTCTGCACAAATTGGTCATAAAATGTGATCTGATAGACAACAATAGACATCTAATAACACACAAATAATGAAATGTTGACATGTTTTTATTGAACACACCATGTATACATTCACAGTGCAGGTGGAAAAAGTATGTGAACCCCTAGACTAATGACATCTCCAAGAACTAATTGGAGTGAGATGTCAGCCAACTGGAGTCCAATCAATGAGATGAGATTGGAGGTGTTGGTTACAGCTGCCCTGCCCTATAAAAAACACACACCAGTTCTGTGTTTGCTTTTCACAAGAAGCATTGCCTGATGTGAATGATGCCTCGCACAAAAGAGCTCTCAGAAGACCTACGATTAAGAATTGTTGACTTGCATAAAGCTGGAAAGGGTTATAAAAGTATCTCCAAAAGCCTTGCTGTTCATCAGTCCACGGTAAGACAAATTGTCTATAAATGGAGAAAGTTCAGCACTGCTGCTACTCTCCCTAGGAGTGGCCGTCCTGTAAAGATGACTGCAAGAGCACAGCGAAGACTGCTCAATGAGGTGAAGAAGAATCCTAGAGTGTCAGCTAAAGACTTACAAAAGTCACTGACAAATGCTAACATCCCTGTTAGCGAATCTACAATACATAAAACACTAAACAAGAATGGATTTCATGGGAGGATACCACAGAGGAAGCCACTGCTGTCCAAACAAAACATTGCTGCACGTTTACAGTTTGCACAAGAGCACCTGGATGTTCCACAGCAGTACTGGCAAAATATTCTGTGGACAAATGAAACCAAAGTTGAGTTGTTTGGAAGAAACACACAACACTATGTGTGGCGAAAAAAAGGCACAGCACACCAACATCAAAACCTCATCCCAACTGTGAAGTATGGTGGTGGGGGCATCATGGTTTGGGGCTGCTTTGCTGCATCAGGGCCTGGACGGATTGCTATCATCGAAGGAAAAATGAATTCCCAAGTTTATCAAGACATTTTGCAGGAGAACTTAAGGCCATCTGTCTACCAGCTGAAGCTCAACAGAAGATGGGTGTTGCAACAGGACAATGACCCAAAGCATAGAAGTAAATCAACAACAGAATGGCTTAAACAGAAGAAAATACGCCTTCTGAAGTGGCCCAGTCAGAGTCCTGACCTCAACCCGATTGAGATGCTGTGGCATGACCTCAAGAAAGCGATTCACACCAGACATCCCAAGAATATTGCTGAACTGAAACAGTTCTGTAAAGAGGAATGGTCAAGAATTACTCCTGACCGTTGTGCACGTCTGATCTGCAACTACAGGAAAAGTTTGGTTGAAGTTATTGCTGCCAAAGGAGGTTCAACCAGTTATTAAATCCAAGGGTTCACATACTTTTTCCACCTGCACTGTGAATGTTTACATGGTGTGTTCAATAAAAACATGGCAACATTTTATTCTTTGTGTGTTATTAGTTTAAGCAGACTGATTGTCTATTGTTGTGACTTAGATGATGATAAGATCACATTTTATGACCAATTTGTGCAGAAATCTATATCATTCCAAAGGGTTCACATACTTTTTCTTGCAACTGTACATAAAATAAGTTAACCAACTAAAAGAATTTGAGTTTTCAATTCATCAAGATAGTTACTAAAGAATTAAATAGATGACGGTGGACGGAATGTGATAAAGCCCAAAAAATAGAAGAGTTGTGGGCAGATTTAAATGTAAAGGGGTCATTATAAAGCTTAAATAAGGTGTTGTTTTTCTTAACAGCATAAGGTAGAGTAAGAATTAAAAAAGTGTTGTTTATAAGTAAGGAAGAGAGGGTATAAATAAGGTGGAAAGGGAAAGGAGGGAAAAGGGAAAAGGAAAAAATAAACATATAAATAAAAAAAATTGGAAGGAGAATAGAAAAATGTGAGGAATTATAATTGATATATGAGTCTGAGTCATGAAATATGAGATTACTGAATGATAAATTGGAAAACAAACACCAGGACACCTCTAATTAAGAATATACTGAAAAGGGGATGATTTTTTTTTTTTATGTATATATATTGGAAGGCATGGCCTGAAGTTGTGGAGGGGCTATAGACCTACTTAAGGGACTCCCCCCTTCCCCTACTTACCTTCGTTGGTCTAGACGAACAGCTGGTGATACTCGTCGGTTTCTTCCCTTCCGGCTTTCTGTTTTGTTACATCACTTCCTGTGAGACGCGGCGCCTTTTTGACGTCACTCCGTGAGTACCCGGCGCATGCCCAGCACCTCCGCACTGACTCCCCAGCTCGACTGGGCTTTGAGCCAGGGGGAACCATGTTCGCTTGGGCAGCATCACTGCATGGGCGGGAGCAGGCTCAGAGACTCCTTTACCGTGAGGAGTCCCTGTTCCCGCCGGCTGCCGTAATCCCACAGGTTTAAGGGGAAGGGTGGGCTGGCTGCTTGGGCAGACTCACGGCACGGGCGGGAGCAGGCTCAAAGACTCCTTTACCGTGAGGAGTCGCTGTTCCCGCTGGCCGCCGTCACCCAACAGGTTTAAGGTGGAGGGTGTGCAGGCCTCTTGAGCAGACTCACGGCACGGGCAGGAGCAGGCTGAGAGACTCCTTTTCCGGGAGGAGTCCCTGTTCCCACCGGTCCGCCGTCTCTCACGGGTTTAAAGGGGGAGGGTGGGTGTTGTGCTGGTCTGGCGCTGGCTAACTCCTAATTCAGCCCCAGGGACCTCCAAATGCGGGGTTACAGGTCACATAATACAGACATGGCAAAGTTTGTCTCTGTTACATATGTTTGTCTCTGTTATATGCTCCCATGTTCCCGGTACATTCAATACGGCAGCTGACCAGTTATCTCGCTTTCAATTTCAGGCTTTCAGACTGTCCCTACCCTCGGCAGCTCGCCTGGGAATCCCGGCTCCAACTTTCCAAGACCTAATCATGGAGTAGATGAACTGCTTCAGCACAGCCATGCTCTCAGCAAGTTAGCCTTATCCACCAGCACTCAACACGCGTATCACAGAGCTTTTCACTTGTACAAACAATGTATGTCTGACCATCACCTAGTCAACTGGTTTGAGGTTTCTTCACTGATAGCTTTTGCCTCTTTTTGACACCTTAAATTTAAATTCTCACATAACACTATTAAGCTGTACCTCACGGTATACAACACCATATGTATTGCTCCTTCCCTAACCATAAGGGTTTCTTAACTTCTTACTCCATCCGTACATTGCTCAAGGGCATAGCGAAAGCAGACGGTCCAGCAACAATCAAGAGACTGGCCATTGACATTAAAATGTTCAAATCCTTGTCCGACCTACTCGACTAGGCCCCGTTTGAACCCCATATGAATGCGGTTATTAAAACCGCCATTTATCTAGCCTTTTATGGTTTTCTAGATAATTCACCATCAGTGGCCAGCACCATAGTCAAGGGTGCCTCCTCACCTCTTACCTTAGGAAACACACAGACCACTATGTCCTGACCCTACCTAAAACCAAAACAAGTCAGATGGGGGAACCGATTCACATAACCTACTACCCCACAGGAAACAATTGGTGCCAGGTGAAGGTGCTGGATGCTTTCTTAGCCACAACACCAACACGCACCACAGAACCACTGCTATTACTACATGATGCAGTTCTTACCACGGCTAAATTTATGCTTTATGTCCGTATGCTCATCACCAGGCTTGGTCTAAATCCTAGCAACTACTTAGGGCACTCCTTCAGAATCGGAACTGCCTCCACGGCCTCTAGCCAAGATATCCCAGCACATGTGATTAAGACACTGGGCTGCTGGAACTCCTCGGCTTATGCCACTTACATCCCACATCCAGTCCAAGAGACTAGGGGGGCTTTCATTAAGATGTCTACCTAATGTACTATGGTTCTGAATAAATGTTTTGCTTTGATATGTCTCTTTTTTTGCCCACTTTATTTACCAGCCTACAGCATACATTGGTTTCGGCACAAGTCAACCGACTATTCCTTTTATTTACTCCTCTTCACCAGCGTATTCCATATCATATGAGAATGTCCCGAACACAAATTGGAAGGCATGGCCTGAAGTTGTGGGAGGGCTATAGAGCTACTTAAGGGACTCCCCCCTTCCCCTACTTACCTTCGTTGGTCTAGACGAACAGCTGGTGATACTCGTCGGCTTCTTCCCTTCCGGCTTTCTGTTTTGTTACATCACTTCCTGTGAGACGCGGCGCCTTTTTGACGTCACTCCGTGAGTACCCGGCGCATGCCCAGCACCTCCGCACTGACTCCCCAGCTTGACTGGGCTTTGAGCCAGGGGGAACCATGTTCGCTTGGGCAGCATCACTGCATGGGCGGGAGCAGGCTCAGAGACTCCTTTACCGTGAGGAGTCCCTGTTCCCGCCGGCTGCCGTAATCCCACAGGTTTAAGGGGAAGGGTGGGCTGGCTGCTTGGGCAGACTCACGGCACGGGCGGGAGCAGGCTCAAAGACTCCTTTACCGTGAGGAGTCGCTGTTCCCGCTGGCCGCCGTCACCCAACAGGTTTAAGGTGGAGGGTGTGCAGGCCTCTTGAGCAGACTCACGGCACGGGCAGGAGCAGGCTGAGAGACTCCTTTTCCGGGAGGAGTCCCTGTTCCCACCGGTCCGCCGTCTCTCACGGGTTTAAAGGGGGAGGGTGGGTGTTGTGCTGGTCTGGCGCTGGCTAACTCCTAATTCAGCCCCAGGGACCTCCAAATGCGGGGTTACAGGTCACATAATACAGACATGGCAAAGTTTGTCTCTGTTACATATGTTTGTCTCTGTTATATGCTCCCATGTTCCCGGTACATTCAATACGGCAGCTGACCAGTTATCTCGCTTTCAATTTCAGGCTTTCAGACTGTCCCTACCCTCGGCAGCTCGCCTGGGAATCCCGGCTCCAACTTTCCAAGACCTAATCATGGAGTAGATGAACTGCTTCAGCACAGCCATGCTCTCAGCAAGTTAGCCTTATCCACCAGCACTCAACACGCGTATCACAGAGC
This sequence comes from Pelobates cultripes, assembly GCA_933207985.1. Classification (NCBI taxonomy): domain Eukaryota; kingdom Metazoa; phylum Chordata; class Amphibia; order Anura; family Pelobatidae; genus Pelobates; species Pelobates cultripes. The sequence continues at coordinate 156,617,000 of OW240912.1, forward strand.
TTTTCACTTGTACAAACAATGTATGTCTGACCATCACCTAGTCAACTGGTTTGAGGTTTCTTCACTGATAGCTTTTGCCTCTTTTTGACACCTTAAATTTAAATTCTCCCATAACACTATTAAGCTGTACCTCACGGGTATACAACACCATATGTATTGCTCCTTCCCTAACCATAAGGGTTTCTTAACTTCTTACTCCATCCGTACATTGCTCAAGGGCATAGCGAAAGCAGACGGTCCAGCAACAATCAAGAGACTGGCCATTGACATTAAAATGTTCAAATCCTTGTCCGACCTACTCGACTAGGCCCCGTTTGAACCCCATATGAATGCGGTTATTAAAACCGCCATTTATCTAGCCTTTTATGGTTTTCTAGATAATTCACCATCAGTGGCCAGCACCATAGTCAAGGGTGCCTCCTCACCTCTTACCTTAGGAAACACACAGACCACTATGTCCTGACCCTACCTAAAACCAAAACAAGTCAGATGGGGGAACCGATTCACATAACCTACTACCCCACAGGAAACAATTGGTGCCAGGTGAAGGTGCTGGATGCTTTCTTAGCCACAACACCAACACGCACCACAGAACCACTGCTATTACTACATGATGCAGTTCTTACCACGGCTAAATTTATGCTTTATGTCCGTATGCTCATCACCAGGCTTGGTCTAAATCCTAGCAACTACTTAGGGCACTCCTTCAGAATCGGAACTGCCTCCACGGCCTCTAGCCAAGATATCCCAGCACATGTGATTAAGACACTGGGCTGCTGGAACTCCTCGGCTTATGCCACTTACATCCCACATCCAGTCCAAGAGATTAGGGGGGCTTTCATTAAGATGTCTACCTAATGTACTATGGTTCTGAATAAATGTTTTGCTTTGATATGTCTCTTTTTTTGCCCACTTTATTTACCAGCCTACAGCATACATTGGTTTCGGCACAAGTCAACCGACTATTCCTTTTATTTACTCCTCTTCACCAGCGTATTCCATATCATATGAGAATGTCCCGAACACAAATTGGAAGGCATGGCCTGAAGTTGTGGGAGGGCTATAGAGCTACTTAAGGGACTCCCCCCTTCCCCTACTTACCTTCGTTGGTCTAGACGAACAGCTGGTGATACTCGTCGGCTTCTTCCCTTCCGGCTTTCTGTTTTGTTACATCACTTCCTGTGAGACGCGGCGCCTTTTTGACGTCACTCCGTGAGTACCCGGCGCATGCCCAGCACCTCCGCACTGACTCCCCAGCTTGACTGGGCTTTGAGCCAGGGGGAACCATGTTCGCTTGGGCAGCATCACTGCATGGGCGGGAGCAGGCTCAGAGACTCCTTTACCGTGAGGAGTCCCTGTTCCCGCCGGCTGCCGTAATCCCACAGGTTTAAGGGGAAGGGTGGGCTGGCTGCTTGGGCAGACTCACGGCACGGGCGGGAGCAGGCTCAAAGACTCCTTTACCGTGAGGAGTCGCTGTTCCCGCTGGCCGCCGTCACCCAACAGGTTTAAGGTGGAGGGTGTGCAGGCCTCTTGAGCAGACTCACGGCACGGGCAGGAGCAGGCTGAGAGACTCCTTTTCCGGGAGGAGTCCCTGTTCCCACCGGTCCGCCGTCTCTCACGGGTTTAAAGGGGGAGGGTGGGTGTTGTGCTGGTCTGGCGCTGGCTAACTCCTAATTCAGCCCCAGGGACCTCCAAATGCGGGGTTACAGGTCACATAATACAGACATGGCAAAGTTTGTCTCTGTTACATATGTTTGTCTCTGTTATATGCTCCCATGTTCCCGGTACATTCAATACGGCAGCTGACCAGTTATCTCGCTTTCAATTTCAGGCTTTCAGACTGTCCCTACCCTCGGCAGCTCGCCTGGGAATCCCGGCTCCAACTTTCCAAGACCTAATCATGGAGTAGATGAACTGCTTCAGCACAGCCATGCTCTCAGCAAGTTAGCCTTATCCACCAGCACTCAACACGCGTATCACAGAGCTTTTCACTTGTACAAACAATGTATGTCTGACCATCACCTAGTCAACTGGTTTGAGGTTTCTTCACTGATAGCTTTTGCCTCTTTTTGACACCTTAAATTTAAATTCTCCCATAACACTATTAAGCTGTACCTCACGGGTATACAACACCATATGTATTGCTCCTTCCCTAACCATAAGGGTTTCTTAACTTCTTACTCCATCCGTACATTGCTCAAGGGCATAGCGAAAGCAGACGGTCCAGCAACAATCAAGAGACTGGCCATTGACATTAAAATGTTCAAATCCTTGTCCGACCTACTCGACTAGGCCCCGTTTGAACCCCATATGAATGCGGTTATTAAAACCGCCATTTATCTAGCCTTTTATGGTTTTCTAGATAATTCACCATCAGTGGCCAGCACCATAGTCAAGGGTGCCTCCTCACCTCTTACCTTAGGAAACACACAGACCACTATGTCCTGACCCTACCTAAAACCAAAACAAGTCAGATGGGGGAACCGATTCACATAACCTACTACCCCACAGGAAACAATTGGTGCCAGGTGAAGGTGCTGGATGCTTTCTTAGCCACAACACCAACACGCACCACAGAACCACTGCTATTACTACATGATGCAGTTCTTACCACGGCTAAATTTATGCTTTATGTCCGTATGCTCATCACCAGGCTTGGTCTAAATCCTAGCAACTACTTAGGGCACTCCTTCAGAATCGGAACTGCCTCCACGGCCTCTAGCCAAGATATCCCAGCACATGTGATTAAGACACTGGGCTGCTGGAACTCCTCGGCTTATGCCACTTACATCCCACATCCAGTCCAAGAGACTAGGGGGGCTTTCATTAAGATGTCTACCTAATGTACTATGGTTCTGAATAAATGTTTTGCTTTGATATGTCTCTTTTTTTGCCCACTTTATTTACCAGCCTACAGCATACATTGGTTTCGGCACACCTCAACCGACTATTCCTTTTATTTACTCCTCTTCACCAGCATATTCCATATCATATGAGAATGTCCCGAACACAAATTGGAAGGCATGGCCTGAAGTTGTGGGAGGGGCTATAGACCTACTTAAGGGACTCCCCCCTTCCCCTACTTACCTTTGTTAGTCTAGACGAACAGCCCCACCCTCCACTCCCATTATTTATATTTCCTCTATGTAAGCCCACTTTATTTACCGGCCTACAACATACATTGGTTTCGGCACACCTCAACCGACTATTCCTTTTATTTACTCCTCTTCACCAGCGTATTCCATATCATATGAGAATGCCCCGAACACAAATATATATATATATACACACACACACATAGTTAATACAATGTTAAACAAAAATCTGCACACCCGTCAAGTCATGAGACTTGCTTTTCCCACAGAAATCCCAAATCTGCAGTGATGTTACAACCACAAAGGATTCTGGGTGGGCATGTTGGGATATGGGGTGATAAATATTAAAATAATATTTTCATAAAATTTATCAAAAATTAATTTAATAATTTTTATTACATCAAAATTGATATCTTGAGAATTACCCACTATTTTAATTATCTTAGATCATTTTATAAGGATTTTTACTCCATACAATTAAATCACAATTTGATTATAAAAATATAATTTATTGTGACAGTATAATAAAATAATAATAATATGTAACATGTGTGATAATAATCAGTGAATATTTAGTATAACATAGGTATACAACAAAATGGCAATGGTTTTAAACAAATTCAATGGCTACAGCATCAACTGTCAAGACTTACAAATTTACGATATGTAAACAATCTCACAGACACAGAAAGCTAAACTTCACAGGACACAGAATTCCTCACAGTGCACAGCGCAGCGAAAAGCCATAAAATCTTGGCTCACAGTGTTCTGTCCTCCAGACTTTATTCATTATATTTGTGATTGTTGTAGTAGAATAGTATGTTTAAATAAAGTTTTATAAAGCACAGCATTATGGGCAGAACTTGTACAGGAAGTGTATCAGCCTCCATTTTGGGAAGATACAGTAAACAGCAAGCCATGTACTTCTCATCTCTAGCCATCACCCCTTAGAAAGCTTAAAAAGTGAGTTCTTGCTGTGTTATCCTGTATTATTGATCATTGTTTCTTTGTTGTATGCAATATTTTACTGATTGAAGTTTATTTCTATCAATTTGTAGTTTCACCTGGCTTGTTATAATAAATTTGAGATCAAAGAAATATGGTATCTGAAGTTCATGGAGCAGGAAGCATCTCTGAATATGCAGCGGGCTATCCTAGAAGCTAACATGGAGAGGCTAGCAGTAGACTGAGACGCTGCTGCCGCCATTGCAAAAGCATTAGAGGCAGCTGTCTATGATGAGCCAAGAATAAGTAGCAGCATACTGGGTCTAGAGGAAGACCACCAAGATTCCATGCAGCGCACTTCAGACTATGTTACCAGCACTCTAACCCAAGCAGTACTCCACAGCAAGAAATCAAACATGACATCAGTGAGTCACATCAAATAAAGCAACAAGGTACTCCGCCTTCATACCAGTGTCAACCACCTGCTTTCTCTCCAAGGGAGTATGTAACAAGCCGGTACAAGCCGCCAACCTTATGCAAGTATGAACCCAGCCCGCCCAAAGAAGAGACTCCTACCAGGTACACCACACCACAATACACCAACAGCCTACCCAAATGCCAATCAGGCTTCTGTACAGGGAGTGCAGAATTATTAGGCAAGTTGTATTTTTGAGGATTAATTTTATTATTGAACAACAACCATGTTCTCAATTGTAGAATATTGCATATTCTATGTTTCTATTGATTATATATATGGATGTGTGGATTGACATAAGTAACAGATGGTATCAATAAGTCACAAGGCTTTCTTTGTCCGAGAGCTCTGGAATGTGGATGTGGGGGTTTTGTCCTTATATGGCTAGAGTTATATGCTGATGTTAGTATTAGCACTTCGATATAGTAACAGAGGGACACGAGGTCTCTCAGTCTCACTCTTGGCTTGGCTCTGTACAACGATGTAACTCTCCCATCAGAAGTCCAGCAATTACCATCTGCTGTTGAATGTCTACTATCCTGTAATATCCTATATTATGTTTTATGTATCCGTAACTAAGAATAAACCTGAAGAAACCGTAAGTCAGATTGCGTATTACTACTTTTCAATAATATAGACATATATTATTGTGGCGAGCATTTGGCCCAAGACTATATATACAAAAGACGTATATATATCAATCAACTGAAGATAAGAAGAAATTAAGAAGATTCCACATGAACATCCATTCATCTAGTTTTTTACATCAATGAACCCAAAAAACTCATTAATATCAAAGCTGAATATTTTTGGAAGTAGTTTTTAGTTTGTTTTTAGTTATAGCTATGTTAGGGGGATATCTGTGTGTGCAGGTGACTATTACTGTGCATAATTATTAGGCAACTTAACAAAAAACAAATATATACCCATTTCAATTATTTATTATTACCAGTGAAACCAATATAACATCTCAACATTCACAAATATACATTTCTGACATTTAAAAACAAAACAAAAACAAATCAGTGACCAATATAGCCACCTTTCTTTGCAAGGACACTCAAAAGCCTGCCATCCATGGATTCTGTCAGTGTTTTGATCTGTTCACCATCAACATTGCGTGCAGCAGCAACCACAGCCTCCCAGACACTGTTCAGAGAGGTGTACTGTTTTCCCTCCTTGTAAATCTCACATTTGATGATGGACCACAGGTTCTCAATGGGGTTCAGATCAGGTGAACAAGGAGGCCATGTCATTAGATTTTCTTCTTTTATACCCTTTCTTGCCAGCCACGCTGTGGAGTACTTGGACGCGTGTGATGGAGCATTGTCCTGCATGAAAATCATGTTTTTCTTGAAGGATGCAGACTTCTTCCTGTACCACTGCTTGAAGAAGGTGTCTTCCAGGAACTGGCAGTAGGACTGGGAGTTGAGCTTGACTCCATCCTCAACCCGAAAATGCCCCACAAGCTCATCTTTGATGATACCAGCCCAACCAGTACTCCACCTCCACCTTGCTGGCATCTGAGTCGGACTGGAGCTCTCTGCCCTTTACCAATCCAGCCACGGGCCCATCCATCTGGCCCATCAAGACTCACTCTCATTTCATCAGTCCATAAAACCTTAGAAAAATCAGTCTTGAGATATTTCTTGGCCCAGTCTTGACGTTTCAGCTTGTGTGTCTTGTTCAGTGGTGGTCGTCTTTCAGCCTTTCTTACCTTGGCCATGTCTCTGAGTATTGCACACCTTGTGCTTTTGGGCACTCCAGTGATGTTGCAGCTCTGAAATATGGCCAAACTGGTGGCAAGTGGCATCGTGGCAGCTGCACGCTTGACTTTTCTCAGTTCATGGGCAGTTATTTTGCGCCTTGGTTTTTCCACACGCTTCTTGCGACCCTGTTGACTATTTTGAATGAAACGCTTGATTGTTCGATGATCACGCTTCAGAAGCTTTGCAATTTTAAGAGTGCTGCATCCCTCTGCAAGATATCTCACTATTTTGACTTTTCTGAGCCTGTCAAGTCCTTCTTTTGACCCATTTTGCCAAAGGAAAGGAAGTTGCCTAATAATTATGCACACCTGATATAGGGTGTTGATGTCATTAGACCACACCCCTTCTCATTACAGAGATGCACATCACCTAATATGCTTAATTGGTAGTAGGCTTTCGAGCCTATACAGCTTGGATTAAGACAACATGCATAAAGAGGATGATGTGGTCAAAATACTCATTTGCCTTATAATTCTGCACTCCCTGTAGACCTTGCCAAGTTCCTTGCAAAACAAGTTAGTTATCCAAGGACTTTCCAAATTCAGTGATCACCCCCAGCATTACAGGGCATGGCGATCTTCTTTCCAGAGTGCCATCCTGCAGGGAGCAGATAGATCTCCTTGTAAAGTGGCTTGGTAATGATTCTGCTGAGAATGCACATAGGATGAGAGACATTAATATAAACCACCCAGAGATAGGCCTTACAGACATCTGGAGCAGACTGGATAGATGTTATGGCTCACCAGAGGCTATAGAGAGTACACTATTTAAAAGGATAGAGGACTTCCCAAAAATACCTAGCAAAGGTTACCAAAGACTCAGAGAATTCAGCGACCTGTGTATGGAGTTACGAGTTGCTAAAGCAGAAGGAGACTTACCCGGCCTTTCTCATCTTGACTCAGCTAGAGGTATTAACTCCTTAGCACAAAAACTTCCTTATGAGTTGCATGAAAGATGGATCACTTATGGCTGTAACTACAAACGAAAACACAATGTACCTCATCCACCCTTTACAGAGTTTGTGGACTTTGTAGACAGACAAGCAGGAACGAAAGACAACCCCAGTTTCATTTTCCCAGTGTCTTATGCCACTTCTTCTGGCCCTAAGCAACTCAGGACTCCAGTAGCAGTGCACAAAACTAACATTTCTTCCCACAGATCTGCAGAGTCTCAGCCAGAGGATTAAGACAGTGACACTGCTATGTTCTGCCCTCTGTATAAGGGGCAACACCCTCTTCTGAAATGCAGAACCTTCAGGGCAAAGACCATCCGTGATCGAAAAGCCTTCCTCAAGGAGAGCAACATCTGTTACAACTCACTTTGCCAAGACTGTAAGGTCAGTGTCAAGTGTACAGAGTGCGACAGTACAGATCATAACACAGCTCTGCACCCAGGGCCAGCTCCAAGAACCTTCCCACCTGCCCATAGTAACAAGGAGCATGGCGGGGAGGCCAAAGAGACTAGTACAGATGAAATAGCAATCACTTTACAGTGCACTGAAGTCTGCAAAGGAATTACAGGTAGCAGATCTTGCTCCAAAATCTGTCTAGTAAAAGTTTACCCAAAAGGACACAGAGATAAAGCAGTCAAGCACTACGCCATCTTGAATGATCAGAGCAACAAGTCACTAGCTAGGTCTGTGTTTTTTGATATTCTGAATGTTAAGGGCCCCAGCAATCCTTACTCCCTTAGAACCTGTGCAGGTACAGTGGAGACGGCGGGGAGAAGACCTGACGGCCTACAAATCGAGTCTATGGATGGTAAGACATGCCTACCCTTACCGACCACAATAGAGTGCAATCAGATCCCAGACAACAGATCTGAGATCCCCACACCAGATGTAGCAGTTCACCAGACTCACCTGAATCACATAGCACATCTCATATCAGAACTAGATGATCAGGCTCAGATAAGCTTACACCTAGGGAGGGATATCTTGCAAGCCCACAAAGCACGAAAGCAGATTAATGGTCCTCACAACGCCCCATATGCCCAAAAACTCGATCTTGGATGGGTCATTATAGGCGATGTTTGCCTGGGGAGCACACACAAACCGGTATCTGTTAATAACTTACTCACTCGTACACTAGAGAATGGTCATCCTTCTCTTTTACAGCCCTGCCAAAATCACATCCTCATAAAGGAGCTACCACACAGCAACCCTGTACTTCTTCCTCTCCTAAGTTCCCTCTGTGACAGCAATATCTATGACAGGGACCAAGACGACTTAGGATGCACAGTGTTCAGGAGAGCAAAGGATGACAATCAGGAAGCAATGTCAATTGAAGATGGGCTCTTCCTGGAAGTTATGAACAAGAGTGAACTTGAAAAAGCCAACGAGGAGCAGACTCATGCTCAAGCGCTTGTCAACGTTCTCAAGGAACAACTTAAAGAAGCCAAAGAGGTGACAGATTCCAGCAATGGTAAATATCTCTCCAAAGAACTGCGAAATGCACACAGTGAACAGCTCATGGGGATCCGTCGAGAAGAGGAAATGGAAATGTCTGATGATAACAGCAGCGACATCCCGATTAAAAAAGTCAGAGAGTCGGGGGCGTGACTTAACTTCCGATGTGAACAGACGCACTGCAACGGAGCTCCCCAAAGCATAATCTAAACAGCCAGGCTAAAGCATTCCTAAGAACTCCAATGGGAAACATAAAAAAATTTACCATGCTGGCGAACACTCAGGACCCGGGATCGGGCAAAAAACCCAGAGAATTAGACAAATACTTCAGAGATACCGTCACCATATTAGGCGCAGAGTTGGAAGACTGCCGGACGCCATCAAAAGATGAAATAGCAGTAATGCTGACTAAACTGGAATCTTCGGTGCAGGACAAACTATCCACGCTGACATCTGAGGTTAAACAGATCAGCAACAGGGTAGGCGATCTAGAAGACGAAAGAGATCAAATCCTGGACAGACTGCTCCAATTGGAACAAGGCCAAGACAGCAGAGATGCCAAAATCTTATATACTATGAAACATACAGAAGATCTCGACAATAGAAGTCGGAGAAACAATATAAGAATACGTGGCTTACCGGAGGCACAGGGTGCAGTTGAGGACCTTCCCTCTATACTACAAGCCCTTTTCAACAGAGTGCTACAAAGGTCGGAAGAGGGGCCTGACTCAAGACACCCCCAGGGACATTATCTGCAGGGTGCACTATCACTCAGAGAAAGAGGAGATTATGAGAAGCGCCAGAGAAACTGCAGACATAATATTCAATAATGTGAAAATCCAGCTGCTCCCAGATCTATCTTGGATAACACCTAGAGGACGGCGGGCTCTGAGACCAGTTACACAGGCCCTGCAACAAGCAGGAATCAAATACAGGTGGGGCTTCCCATTCTCCCTCACTGCATCCCACCAGGGGACCCAGGCCTCACTCACGACTGCGGCAGAGGTACCGGAATTCACAAGACGCCTAGGTATCCCAGAGGTGGAGGTAAATGACTGGTACAACATAACGGACTCAGAGGCCCAACTAGCGCCCTCCCAATGCCAAAGAAGCCGCATTCAGGACCCTTGGAGGAAACAACCGTGGAAATCACCACCTACTTCACCCCTCCTGAGACCCAAGCGCCAACCGGCGACTCCAAGACGGATCCGATAAGAACTGTCAAAATAAATCAATACACCACTTGGTTGAGTTGACTGAGTAATTACTACAATGTTTAATTGTTCCCATACCCCATGAAACCCGGGACAGTAAATATGCTTGTATGATACTTTTTTTGTGACCGTTACCAGTTCCACAGAACGAGATTGCAAATTGTGAGATAAAGGGGGCACTTATTCACGACATGCAGAGACACATCATTAGAATAAGAGTATGTGCAGGTGACACCACTTATGCAGCGGTAATTATTGAAAGTCACACGTAGAGGTGGGAGGGTCGGGGACCTAGCACAAACACTTGACATGAGAATGTGATTTTATGCTTATACAACACTAGGACCCAAAAAGGCCACTGCACACACACTGATGACCCGTCTTGCTCACATCATCCCAGGCTAAACATGTATAGAAGTCCACTTGCCGCTTAGGGGGAGCGCTGTCCACACATTGGGATCTTTGGTTAGCACAACCTATACCCTCTGAGGTACGAGGGATTATTGGTTGGTCATAGAGCTGAGCAACAAGTACGTTACGCTCTAATTGACAACACGCGACGCCACATTTTTTTTGGGACCGTAAAAGGCCCAGAGCAGTACAATTTAAAGAAATACATAATTCTCTATTTATCATTGTATACTACGAGGACCCCCCTGATCCAGTTATTGTAACTCGGAATTCTCAGGGTTAAGTACCGACTCCCTGATAGAGGCCATAGGGCACAGAAGGAGAAGTATATATATCCAAACAAACAAGGGTGAAAGGAAAGCAGAAAAAAAAAAAAGACAAAATAGAATTCAGACACTACACTATTTTGTGCACTTGGCCTCTAATATTAACAACTTTGTTTATTTTCTTACAACTTTTCTAGTCCTCAAAGTCTCTTAGGCGACCAAAACAAGAGACTACTGGTTTACTATTCATTGTTTCTGTATTGTATATAGTTGTATATAGTTGTTAATTCAAGGTTCTCTGTTTCCGTGCAATCGAGCCACTGAATTCAGTGGAATACTAGTTCTACAAGGCGCATTATACCAAAGACACTACAACCGTCCCAGAGCCAGACAATACTTCTAGGTATCTGTTGTCCGACAGAGAGCACTCTAGGAAAACAAATCAACAGGATTATAGATACCTGGAACTAGAAATGGGTAAAATCCAAATTCTATCACAAAATGTTAGGGGCCTCAATTCCTCGGAAAAGAGAAGGATGGTGCTCACAGAACTAGTAAGAACAGGGGCAGATGTCATTTTTCTGCAAGAAATGCATTTAAGGGGCAGGAACGCCCCACTACTCAGACATCCCAGATTCTCGCACGTCTATTACAACAATTATGGTAAAAGTAAGTCACGGGGAGTTGCGATCTTGATAAAATCAGGGGTCCCTTTACATATTCTAACCATATAGCAGATGACTCAGGCCGATACCTAATACTACAAGGCTGGATAGGAACCTCACCACTCACCCTGGTAGGGATCTACCTCCCAAATAAACACCAATGTGGCACCTTTCAGAGAATCCTGGCAAAAATTAAACAAAACACACAAGGAACACTATTAATTGGGGGAGACTTTAACATCTCACTTGATGCCTCCAAAGACAGCACTTCACACAAAACTCAACATATGGCCTCGGCATGGCACCAAATGCAGCATATTCTCCATACCAACCAACTAGTAGACTGCTGGAGGGTCTTACACCCGACAACAAAAGATTACACTCACTACTCACTACTCAATCCCAAACAATACGTATTCGCGTATAGATTTTTTCTTAACGACACACAGAGACCTGGGTTTAATAACAGAATCGTCCATAGGAATTGCTACTTGGTCAGACCACGCACCGGTTTCTATCTCCCTGAATATTCCCTCCTTCCCCCACCCTACAGGGCAATGGAAACTAAATCCAAACTTACTTAACTTAGAACAAATAAAACAAGCGGTAGCAGCATCCATCACACATTACTTCAAAGAAAATAAGACTCCTGACACAACAGTTTTCACCCAAAGCAGTGATATGGGGGGCACTAATAAAATGGGGCGCACAGACCAAAAAAAACCCAAACACAAACGGATCGCAGAGTTACTGATCCCATATTTCGAGCACTTATAGCATTAAGAAAGGAACCCCACTCACTCCTCCTAGACAATGCTAAAAAGGCCCTACTATGGACCAAACACTTATATTATTCGCAGGGAAACAGGAGTGGCAAATTACTTGCTGAAGCTCTGAAACAAAAGCAATCCCAGACTTACATCCCCAGGATAAAACACACCAACAACACGTTAGCATCCACCACAGAGGACATAGCAGAGTCCTTCAGAGAATACTACACCTCCTTATATAACTTACAAAACAGGGCCCCCAAAAATCGAGGAAATCATGTCATATCTAGCAGACAAATTTGACACTACCCTACCCGCGGCGGCCGCCAGATCTCTAGAGGAGCCATTCTCCTTAGCTGAATTACAGATGGCCATTAAACAAGCTCCTCTTAACAAAAGCCCAGGCCCAGATGGATTCTCAGCCATATATTATAAGACATTCCGAAAGGAACTCAGGGATCATTTTCTAGAGGCAATAAATTCCATCCCATCGGGACATTCTATACCCAAACAAACACTAGAGGCATCCATCACCCTTTTGCCTAAACCAGGGAAAGACTTGGAGAGGTGCGCGAGCTATAGACTTATATCGCTCATAAATGTGGACATCAAGATTCTCACCAAAATGATGGCATCTAGGTTGACAGAACTAGTCCACCCTGACCAGGCTGGCTTTGTCCCAGCAAGAGAAGCAAAAGACAACACGACCAAAATTATCAACCTGATACATTTAGCCTCTAAATCCAGGACGCCTTCCCTCATGCTGGCAATAGACGCAGAGAAGGCCTTCGACAGGGTGGACTGGTCATTTCTTATACTAACTTTAGAAGCCCTGGGCTTTGGAAATCGATGGCTCACATGGATCAAGGCTATGTATTCAGTTCCAACTGCGCGGCTGAAGGTGAACAGGCAACTGTCTAGGCCTTTCAAGATAAGCAATGGTACTCGCCAAGGTTGCCCCTTATCACCCCTCCTATTTATTTTGACGTTAGAACCCCTCTTACAGGAAGTACGTAGGAGACCCGACTTATGAGGCATTAACGTAGGGAACAGGGAGTATAAAGTCTCAGCGTTCGCGGATGACTTACTATTCACCATCGAAAATCCCTTGTCAAGTCTTCCCTCCCTAATGAAAGTTTTAGACAGATAGAGCGATCTTTCCAATTTTAAAATCAATACAAAGAAATGTGAAATCCTAAATATAAATGTCCCTAAAAAACAAGCAATCAGAATACAAAGCTCATACCCATTCATATGCGCTACAACCTCCATTAAATACCTGGGGGTGCAGATAACTAGTGATGTCGCGAACCCGAAATTTTCGGTTCGCGAACGGCGAACGCGAACTTCCGCAAATGTTCGCGAACCGCCCGAAACGCCATTGACTTCAATGGGGAGGCGAATTTTAAAACACACAGGGACTCTTTCTGGCCACAATAGGGATGGAAAAGTTGTTTCAAGGGGACTAACACCTGGACTGTGGCATGCCGGAGGGGGATCCATGGCAAAACTCCCATGGAAAATTACACAGTTGATACAGAGTCTGGTTTTAATCCATAAAGGGCAGAAATCACCTAACATTCCTAAATCACAATCAATATGGATTGACACCTGACATATGACATATTGACACCTTGACATATGGATTGACACCTGTCCTCAGAGCCCCTGATGCACCCGGACACAGAGCAGAATAGAGACTGGTCCCCCTACATAGGGTCACTTGGCAGATATGGATTGACACCTGTCCTAAGGATCCCTGATACACACTGACACAGAGCAGAATAGGGACTGTTCCCCTACATTGGGTCACTTGGCAGATATGGATTGACACCTGTCCTAAGGTTCCCTGATACACACTGACACAGAGCAGGAATGGGACTGGGTTCGCTGGTCACTTGGCGGATATGGATTGACTTTTTGCCGCGCCCTGAAGCACTATTTGTAGGGCCGCTAAATGGCAAATTGCCCTGCTTCCCTGGGTTGTGGAGAAGCCTATTTGCCAGCCTCCTCCCGCATGACTATGGCCCCTGGGAGATTGTGAAAATGTGTGCACTTTTATTTGGTGTGTATGGCCCTTTAAGACTGTCGGTGGGCATATTGGGGCTTATGGACTCTTTATGTGACTGGTGCTGGCCCTTTAAGCACCTTTTTGGGACATCAGGAAGATTGGGACACTGCCCCTTTAAGACAGTGTCCCCAGACTTGTTGGGGACACTGCCCCTTTAA